>JAGPXF010000001.1:6008031-7209638 GCA_020744515.1 Fusarium tricinctum
ACTTGACTTATAAGGGGTAGGGAGAGGACACGTCGTTGCCTGAGGGTAAGAAGAGGGACGCGTGGAGAGAGTTTTGGAATCTGGGACATGGGCGAATAAGAAAATTGCAAAAAAACAAAAAACGAAGAATGGCCGAGTTGGTTGAGGGAGTCTTAGGAGCGGATTTATAGAGTTTAGGTAATTAGGTACAGTATTCCCACTCGACCATTCTTCGCTGAGGGTATACAGAGCTGTTTTGATATATAAAGGGAGGTCAGGGGGGACCTCAAGAACAGCAAATACACGACGCAGGCTTCCACCAAAATGTGACCAACACTCCATTCTCATCAATCCTTCACTCAACTTAACTCCAGAAGCATTACTCTTTACTAGATGCAAAAAAAAAAAAAGAATGTACAACGATTTCGAACCAGCGACCTGCAAAAAAAGAGGAGTGGCTGAGTGGGAGAGAGATTATAGGTGCGGATTGAAGAGTTTAGGTTCATAGGCTTTAGGTACGAATACCACTCGACCACTCCTCAGTATATGTATAGACATATTCTGATATTTAAGGGTAGGGGGTCATCTGTCACGGTGGCAGACGAACACGTACCACGACTCGCACCAAGATCTGGATGACCACCCACCGTGGCCACACAGAAGTTCCAGCACTCTCCTTTTTTCCATGCTCTGTCTTAACCTCAATCAATTAAAACAGATTCTACTCATTTTATCATTATTGTACAAATCTTGACAAATTTCCCAATAGTCGAGAAAGACAACACGGCAAATACCCACACTAAAATCCCACGATCCCCCCTATTTTTCTGTCATACCTCACTCCCTCCCCTGGACGGCATATTCTTTTCCACACGCAAAAAAAAGACATCTGGAACTGTTTCGAACTCACGACTGGCAAAAAACGAAGAGTGGCCGAGCGGTGAGAGAGTTTTAGGATTTTAGGTTGCGGATTTATAGAGTTCATAGGTTTTAGGAAGAATACCACTCGACCACTCTTCGCTGGGGGTATACACACTTATTCTGATATATAAGGGGTAGGTGGTTATCAGTCATGGCGAAGAGAAACACGCATCACATATTGTTTGCAGTAAAATCTAGCCGATAATCCATCTCTGTGTGTCATATATATCCATCAGCCCCAAAGAGAACATCCCAAAAAAAAAGTCCAGCAACTTCGAACCTGCGACTGGCAAAAAACGAAGAGTGATCGAACGGTGAGAGAGTTTTAGGATTTTAGGTTGCAGATTTATAGAGTTCATAGGTTTTAGGGAGAATACCACTCGACCACTCTTCGCTGGGAGTATATAGAGCTATTTTAATACATAAGGGGTAGGTCCGGTAGAAATTCTTCTTATCATTAGTTATCTACCACACACCCAAACTCTACTCAGGGGATAACTTCCTCTGCCCCGGCTGCTACGCTTCTATCTTATGTGCTTAGTTGGACGAGATTGTTCTCTGCCCGTATCTGCTGTAAAGATACCTTGTCAACCACAGACTGCAGTCCCAGATACTTAACAGCATCCCCATGGGATTTAATCTCGTCCGTTAACACCTGCTTCTCAACTTCAACCTCAACGACCGCCCTCCAGGCATCAAGAACTTCATCTTCCAGCATCAAATCCCAAGTTCCCTTCCAGACGAGCGAAGCATCATCGCCTTGGCAATATGTGAATGAACAAGCTTCCTCTTTTGATCCGTTCCACAAAACCATCTTCTCGAGCTTGGACATATTCAGTGCTATCAGTGCTGCTCTTTTCAGGAGTTCGTTGGTTTCGCGGGCCGTGGTCTTGGATATCGTCCGGGAGGTCAATAAGAGAGATCTTAGCATGCTCCATCGCCAATGGGACTGACAGTTGTTGAGGAATCACGGGCATCAACCAGAAACGCGACCGAGAGATGCTCGAGTTGTCGACTTCTAGCCGCAAATGCAGCACCTACAGCAGGAGTCGGTACCCGAACACGGTCTGGAGCTGGGTACAGCTCAGGGCTTTGAGGGCGCTGGAGCAGGTCAAGATATTTCTCGTTTAAGTCCTCAAAGATGGTGACCTTTTCGATACTGGCTCGCAAGGATAGGCTCATTATCCTTTCATATCCTGTACTCTAAAGTTAGTCGTCTACCCCAAAGCCGAAGCTAGACAAAACGGATAGATTAAATACTGACCCATTTCCCACAAGCATTAGAAGAACCCTGAAGTAATTGCCATGGCTCATAACAGATCTCCTTTAGCCGGGGCAGCTTTGACCAGAGGTATGATAAGGCCCAGGGGTCGAGTTGCCGGCGGCATTGACGCCGGAGTATAAACTTGGTTACAGCGTACACCAAGGGAAGCTCTTGGCCGTCTCTATAGAAACTGGTGGAGTACGATTCGAATGGTCGTCGTAGCGCCCCATTCGGAGGCGGTCTAGTATTGCGGCCATGCCACCATCCATGATGCGGATCGTGGACTTTGCCACTCTGTGCAAGAACCTCAAACTTGTCTTCACCAGGGGCCCCGAAATAGCAGTGTTTGAACCAATGCTCGGAGTCACTTGGAGAGTAGGTGTTGAGCTCTAACGTCAAATGTCGATCAAGCTCGGCTTCCTTCCAGTTCCAGTTGGCCAAGATGTCAAACAGGCTCGCGACTGATGTTGCTACGGTCCTGTTATTCAAGAGAGACCATGTTAGTGACTCATCGCTTCCACACTCTCCACATGTGTAACTCTTGAGCTTAACATTGAGCCAGATATGATCGATCTGCGCGGTCTGTTCCTCGGTTAGCTGAGCGAGGAAACCAAGACAGGTGGAATTAAGCTTCAGGTGCGAAAAGTTTCCTTTCTCGATGACAGTCCGCCATTCTTTTGAGACAGACGCGTAGGGAGCTATCCCTTTGTGATCCAGTAGTCGTTCTAAGATCATGGTGCGCAGCTCGGGGGGTAATGATAACCAGTTCATTGTAGTGGTAATGGTGATGATGTTGGTGGTGATGTTTGTTTGTTATTGTTTTGGCTGTAAGACAAGAAAGGTTCAAGGGCTGTTCAAGACGAGGATGCCAGGATCAGGTAACAACTGCCTTGAGTCCTGGGGGGGAAGAACAAACAATTTACATGCAGGCAGTACTCACATGGCAGTTGCCTTTATGCATTTATGAGAAATTAGATCCTTGCGAATTACAAAATGGCGGAAATGAATTCTTCGTAACCGTCAACATAAAGTCTTTTTAGGATCATGCTGTACCGCCTGTGCACATTGCCCGCAGAGATATATGACGAAGTGATAAAGAGCAAACAACAAAGTCAAACTAGGTGCCTACCAGGTGTTCACGTCTTGTGATTGACATTCTCTCTCCAAAAGGCCCTGAATCACTCCCGTCTTGGGCACGCAATTCAAATACTCGAATCTTGCATCTCCCGCCCTCAGAACAGAGACCTCATGCCACGTCCGGAACTTCCTCTCATCACCAAATACTTTGTAATGGGTCAGCGCTCCGCGATAGATAGCCAGGTGAGATTTGTGGCTCTTGGCCCACGTCTCAAGAGCTTCCAGACTCGAGAAGAAGCCAGCGCCGCATGTCTCTTTCCGAGGACGACTGGTCTCTGATATTGCAGAGTCTGTGTTTCTGAGATAGCGGAGGCCGAGGGCGCCTGTTGAAGGAGAATTACTCCATAGATACTCGAGACCTGAGCGGAGCGTGGGCTCGAGCTTGGTGTCGTACGAGTCGGCTTCTTGCTGACTGCAGTTCTCCCAGAATTGGCCTGAGCGGATGTGGGCTAGGTTTTGGGGATTTGTGCCGGTGAGATATTGACCAAGGCTCGGCGGTGTTGATGCTGAAGGGGTAGTATCTGCTGATGGAGGAAAGAGATCCCAGGCGGAAGATGGGATTCTGTCTCTTGCTGCACCCCAGTAGGCTGATAGTGTGTGTTCGGGGAATGCTGAGCGGGGGAGTCTGGCAAGGCCTGGGAGATAGTCGAGACCAGAGTAGTTGGTCTCTAGTCTTTGAATTTCTGTGATGAATGCTTCTCGATAGATGCCCACCGAGGCACGGCCTGGTTCAGATAATTGCAAGTAGATGGTCTTGAGCGAGAGATCCTCAAGAGCCTTTTCGTATTTCGTCTGATCCGCCCAGTAACACACCCATATTGTCGACTCTTCTACATCACATCCATCCATAACAGTAAACACCTCATGTGCCGAAGGTCCGTATTTGCCTTGTACCCACGACTGAATTGCTGCAATAACTTCATCTCGAGCATTATCAGATCCTTGTTCATCGGAATGTTTCTGAACGCCGATATAAGCCGTGCATACGTGAGTGACATCATCTGGGAGAGCGAGATGCCATCGCGGGACTGGAACACGGTGGTTCTCTGGTTTGCGCAGTGGGTAGACACGAGCGGGACAGGACATGGTTAGAGTTTGCGTTACCTCGTACCTGGCGGTAGTATCAGTATCGCGAGTATTACTTGAGTGTTTGTCTGGTGAAGCTGAAGCATGGTTGGTGGGAATGTGATCGGAGTCACTTTTGGGGTCCGTTGTTTGATAGGTTGGTCTGCTTTGGAATCACAATATGACCCCTACCTAAGTATTCCGGTAGAGACTTTCCTGTAAGCCATTGTGTAAAATTCTGTAAAATTCTTGATATTTTAAAATAAAAGGACTAAAGAAATATTGTTTGCTTAGAAGATATTAAATAGAGGCTGTTTGCCTATCTTGTGTCTTCTTTTAAGTAGTTTACTTAAAAAATAAGATATCTCTGAATTTCCGTGGCTTGGTGGCATGCTAGATATTTAAGCAGGGCACCTATGACCTGTAACTTGATGACAGCAACACCAGCCACTAATATAAGCATATAATACACTTAGTACTATCATGTACATGTAAATTAACTAAGTTCGAGCGCTTGTCTTTACTCAGAAATGTCTTATTTCTCTTGTAATTGATCGGTCGCCACGCCGGAATTTTGTATTCATTCCGAAAACAAGAAACCCTGTATCTCTAGTGGAAATCTCGGAAAACATCCATATCTTGAGCCAAGGCCTTCCCCTCACGCATCACGCAATTCCTCAGCCGCATTTATAAAAAAGAGAATTCAAAGGTCTTCAGTGCCTAGTCTTAGTATCCTTCTTTTTCGTTCTTTATCTTTCTACGTTACTTGTCAATTGGCCGCTCTCAGTAGTCATGATGCGCCATCGGGACACGTCCCCGGGATAGACAGCTGTAAGTGCCGGGAGTGCATATGGCTGTCCCGATCAGATGATGATTGACAGACACGGAGTGAGAGACAGAGACAAACATGGGGTACAGAGTATGGCAGTAACGCCATTGGTCTTTTGAGAGGGGTTACATCCAATTGATTCCATCCTATCGCTGTGTTACCTGCTTACCCCTCGATATAAGCCCCGCGGCACGGTAGAGGTGCCGAGTGTCAATTGTCAAAGTCAATCAATGTCTGTCAGCGGCAGTTTTTAATTCCATTCCTCTCAATGTGTCGATGCCTCCGTCTTATTCTCCAAGACAGTGACCCAGTAATTAGTTCTCATTTATCCTTCCAATTGCGGAAAAGACCCTTGGAATATTCATATTCCATCTTATCTCGACAATTGATACGGAAGTGGGCACGGGGGCGCCCGGAGACGGGATCGGCTTCCGATGACCGTCGGTCCCTTACGGATACTTACCACAGCCTGCACAGCCATTATTATTAGCACAGTGAACGAACATATTCACTGCCAAGCGTTTCCCCCGCAAAACGCAATCGCAAAACGGGCTGATACAAGCTCAGAGTTACACTGTAACAATGGTGATAACTCGGCATCTCGGAGGCGTCCCCTCGCCTCGCTCGCCTCACCTCTCAATTGTCTCGGTCTACAGTCTCGCAGCGTCTACGCTTACGCTTACCCTCGTTTAACGCAAGTTATGACTCCATGCAGTCAAGATTGCCGTTTTAATACTTGCAGGGAAAGGAAAAGGTTAACACTACATAGCACATACATAATTGATCCGTCCGTGGCTGTCTGAATGCAGTATCATCATGCGTATATAAGACTTTCGCCCGTCCCCTACTTGTTGCTCTCTTCTCTTCTTTCTTGCAATGGCTTCTACATCCCCTCGAAACATCATCTCAAAGAATAAAACCCCCATCGCCGTCGCCGCAGCCCTCGTCTCAGCAGCCGCAGTAATCACATCCATCTACCGAACAGTCACAGCATCATCAGCATCCTCCACTTTCTCCTCCAAGATGTCTCACAACCTCCACCCCAGCCTCAAGAACGGCCTCACCAAGGGCTCTGACAACTTCTCCGGCGGAAAGATCCGCTGCAAGTGCTCCTCCAACCCTGTCGAGGTCGCCCTCAACGGCCAGGTCCTGCACAACCACGCCTGCGGATGCTCCAAGTGCTGGAAGCCTGAGGGCGCTCTCTTCGCCATCATTGCCGTCATCCCCCGCGACCAGGTCAAGGTCACTGCCAATGGCGACAAGCTCACCATCGTCGACAAGAACGCTGCCATCCAGCGAAACGCCTGCCGCGACTGCGGCGTTCACCTGTTCGGCCGCATCGAGCAGGACCACCCCTTCAAGGGTCTGGACTTTGTCCACGTCGAGCTCTCGGACGAGAAGGGCTGGCAAGAGCCTCAATTCGCCGCCTTTGTCTCCTCCATCATCGAGCAGGGCTTCCCCGCCGACAAGGCCAACGAGGTCCGCGCCCAGTTCAAGGACCTCGGTCTCGAGTCCTACGATGCTCTGTCTCCTCCTCTGATGGACGCCATTGCTTCTTTTACCGCCAAAAAGTCCAAGATCTAAGGCATTCGCCTACTTTCATGTAAGCCATGCCGCTTTCGAGGCGTGGTCGTGCCACAAAAGTTTATGAGAAATGGTTAGCGGGGTGTCGAGGTTGAGTGGTTATTGTTTAAGGACTGTATAGTGTCGTCGGCGTGTGTTGTTTTGGAATGAAAGGAAAGGAGTCGGGCGTGCTGTTGATGCATTGCGACACGGGATATGTGCGCTTGCGAATGATGAGATGACAGGAAGAGAAGCTCAAAGATAGCATCTATAAATCCTAATTCATAACGTTACAGATATCTTTTGGCGTTGCAAATCCAATGTGAATGTTGATCTGATCAATTTGAGATGTACAAACCCTACGCAGTTCATAATCAAGTTCATAACCCAAAGTCCACGTCAATATATAATTGCCTATATACACTCATTAACGGTTGAATCCTTATCTCGACTACAAAACCATACATATCAATTATGACTCCTCCTGAGCTTCGTCATCATTGCTCCATGACGAACTCAAATACTCAAGAGGATCCGGATCATAACACGACTCGGCAGACCACAAGTCAATCTTCTGCTCCTCCGCCCGCTCCGCCAACTCATCAGGAATCGTGAGTTTGTCCGAATCCTGATAGAGCAAATATTTCAAATACGGAAGGATTTCTCTCTTGTTCTGGGCGATGGTCCGTAGGAGTCCAACATACCCATACTCATCCCAAGCAGCCTGTTGACTCCCATCATCCACGTTACGCCAGCAAAACTGTATCAGTGTGAGAATCCTGATCTTGGGAGGCAATCTCCGCTTGAGCTGATCTACCAGGTCGGGACATGTCTTCCATTGCCCGAAGAGCACTTCAGGGTCGCCGAGAAGAATTCTGAGGGCTGGGAAATCAGAAAGGTCTAAGCCTATGGTTTCGCCATCTTGAATACGACGCCACTCGAGTTTAAGCACTCTGAGTGTGCGTCTAAACTTCCAAAACAGCTCGCGGAATTCTTTAAAGGAGAAGGGGAGATGAAGCTCTTGGTGGAAACGGAAGACGGCCAGTTTCTTTGCGGGGGATAGCATCTTTTTGAAAACTCCAAGGCTGATGCAGCTGATTTCGATCAATAGATGGGTGAGATTCTCGAAAGGAAACATGTCGTCGCTTGCGTTTTCCAAGGCTGTGAGGTCAACGTATGATATTCTGAGGCGAGTAAGGGAGGAGTGTTTGAACAGAATGGCGTCGTTGATGGTGAACCTGGGATAACTTCGATGCTCTGGTGGGTAACTCCAAGGATTTTTCATTATGTTCAAGACGACTATTGAAATATCAAGGTTAACAAGCTGAGCAGTTGAATGATACAGTGAAAGGTGCGTACAATTCACCATCCGTGGCTTTGGAATGATTGACTGGTTTAGTCTCTCCTTCTCTTCTTCATCTATCTTTAACTTGACTTTGCCCTCGTGTTGGAGAAGAACAGCCTCGAGATTCGGGAGATCAAACCCGAGCAGCTCCCTATAAGCCCCCTCGTCCATTTCGTCAATGACGAAATAATGAACCAGGTCTCTTATCCAAGGCTTTTCGGTCAGTAGACGGACTAGTCCTCTTGTATCGCAAGCAGTCTTTTCTCTAGTGTATATCTTCTGGTAAAAAGAGGGGATCGTGAGGTGATTGATGGCTTTGCTGGTGAGCATCAGACTGAACCACTCTTTGGTTTCGAGTTCTTCCATGATCATTTTGTAGATCTCTGGGGCTAGCGTCTGGAGACATGGTGGCTCGTAAAGGGTCGTCATTTTGACTGTGGTAGATGTTGATCGAGATTGGGAGAATCAATGAGTGAGGTTATATTCAGCCAAGATGAGGGTTGGCTTGTGGGTCAACTACCTAGACTAGGTAGCAATCATGCAGTCAGCGACTCAGCCTCGGCCCCCAACAAAGGCAAGGCAGACCATGGATAAGTGATTTAAAAGTCTGCAGCTAACTCTTTTTCAGAAATATAATAAAGACAGACTGACAATCTGCCATACACAGAGCAAAGCAAAGCTCTTGTGTGTATGTGGCTCAAGGTGACGTCTTGTAATAGCAAGTTAACATGGAGCCAAATCGACCTTAACACAATAATGAACAATTCTCATGGGTGTTCGCAAGAAATTAAATAGCACAGAAATAAATTCGACGCTATACCATATTTTAACGGCGTCCACTGGGCGCTCATAATATCAAACAAATACTCCTTTGGCAAGCTACTTAGCCAAAAGAAATGGTCAACACCCTTACCAAATGCTCTATGGAGAGAGGCTAATGTGACAGCACATAGTCCGAAATTCTTGATCTTGTTTTCACTAAGTCAACTTCAGTAAAAATTCTCGATTATTGTACAGTTGCTTTTTCGGTTCTTTCAAAAACGCATGGCCTGCTCAATCGAGGTCTCGGGGCTGGGAGTGTGTGCGTAGACTGAACAAGTTTAGTCCGTGATCACGAGCCCACGGGAGCTCAGGACTTACATAGAACGATACACCCAAAATCCAAGAGTCGCAGGCTCTTAGTGTACCTAGGTAGGCTTCCTTGGTAACTCATACGAAATGTTGAGCTCCTAAATCGGACTTCCTTGACATAACCAAACTTTGTAGCAAGGAAGATGCCGTCTCTCTTTCCCTCAAGCTTGAGCCACTTGCCAATGATTTCCTCGTCGTCGTGATAGAAGCTACTCTTGATATTAGCCAGGCCTTTCCATCTCATCTGCTGCAATATCGAACTCAACCGTCCCTCAAGATGTTATTCCGGACTCATATGCGAGATCGAGGGATGGGTTTGGGCGACGTGACAATAGTAGATAAAATCTCACATGTTTGATCGTATTTGCTGAACTGGTTGATCCATTCAACATCCATCATCTTGGGTCCCAGCTGTCATACAGCATGTGACCCGGACTCGGTGACATAATCAGTTGATACTTCCTATACACAGAACAGAGTTGACAAAAAAACTCGGAACGGCATTAAGCACAGGCAAAGCCCTAAATCGGAGCAAATTGCATAAACTCTTAGAATCTTGGAGTGGCACATCCAACCAGATATATCCGTAGATATCAAACACATAGCCAAGTAATCTCCCACCAAGTTAACCAACCAATCAAAGTTCACCGTTTCCGAGCAAACCAATGGGACCACATCCATGGGACTCAAAACCATGTCGATCTTGTCAGCGGAGTAGTCCACGGCGGGGCAGGACAAGGGGCAAGAGGTGAGACACAGGCCGCGGACGTAGTGAGATATTTCCGACTTATAAACTTTGGGAGGCACTAGAGAGAACAATTTGCAGGCTTTATTAACTTATCTCCATTTTATATATGTGTCGGTGTGTCTGTGTGTAACCAAGCAAAAGTTCAAGTTTCCGAGCAGACGAATTAGCAAACAAGAAGCAAAACATGTCTCGCAAAGGCAGATCAAAGGTCAAGTCTGGCTGTAAGACGTGCAAGTGAGTAGTACTCCACACATACAGGAAGAACCTTTAGGAGATTATGCAAAGGTACTTGGAACTTGTGATTAACAAAAACCTACAGATTGAGAAAAGTCAAGTGTGACGAGGGTCGCCCTGCGTGCCAGAGATGTCTATCTACAGGGCGTGTCTGTGACGGATATGGCATCTGGGGTGGAGGATCCCACGTCCTGCAAGCCCAAGCCAAGAGATGCCCAGCTCCAGCTCCAGGTCTTGTTACATTCATCTTCTCACTAAACGCAAACGAAAAGCTCTACTTTGAATGGTTCAAATGCCGCACCTCGGCAAAGATCTCAGCTACCTTCTCCTCCGGCTTCTGGACCACCCTCGTCTTCCAGGCCTGCTCCAGCGAACCAGCCGTCCTGCACGCCCTGCTGGCCCTCAGCTCCGCCCACAAGAAGGGCGTCGCCGAGCTGGGCATCCACAGGAACTCTCCCAACGACGAGATGAGCCCCCAGGAGCAGTTCACCTTGCAGCAGTACGTCAAGGCCATCGGCCACCTGCAGCCGCACTTCTCCGCCAAGGACAAAGCCTCGTGCCGTGTGGCGCTTATTACTTGTATTGTCTTTGTATGCTTGGAGTTCTTCCGCGGTCACTTTGCCACGGCGCAGCTGCACCTCAAGAATGGGCTGGACATTCTTGGTCAGATGCAGGGTCTTCCCGATGCGTCGTCGGGGATCCTGACTTTGAAACCCTGTCGTGAAGCGACTGATGCCTGGATAGTGGAGGCCATGTCCAGACTGCACATACAGGTTGAGCTCTTTAGGTACCTTCACCACCACTCATGTGTTATTTTGCAGCCAGCCCCGTATCATCAGAAGAGTCAACCCGACCATTTCGAGAATCTCAATGAGGCATGGAAGGGGTTGGAAGTTATCTACAACCAGATATTCCACATCACCCACAGAGCCCGTCAGCGAACAATACGTGCAACTGAGCAGGCATCCCAGCAACTCGTCAAGAAAAGACTCAGTAACTGGCATACCATATTCCAGCGGGCCATAGAAGCATGGCCCGGCGGTACAAATGTATTCATGAGAAAGGCATCCCAAGTTCTGCGCATCCATTACGCCATGACAAACATCATGGCTGAGACCTGCATACACAATAACGAGACAATCTACGATACATGCACAGAAAAGTTCATACAGCTCATCAAAGAGGCAACCGGACTATGGGACATATCCACACAAGACTATAATCTTGAGGACGAAATGCCGCTCTATGTCATGTCGACCTGCATGCCTCGCTCCATCATCGACATGGGCTGGATAGCACCGCTCTACTTCACAGCCGTGAAATGCCGCGTCCACCGCATCCGAGTCGAAGCCATCAAACTCCTGAGAACTAGTCCCCACAGAGAGGGGATCTGGGACGCGCACATAGCAGCATGCGTGGCCAAGAAAGTCGTTGAATTGGAAGAGGGCGATTTCTACCAAGGCTTTGATCTGGCGGATGACTTCTCCCTCAATACCCCAATGCGGGATCAGGATTACCAACTACCGTTGTTACCAGAGTCGTATAGGATCAGTGAGATCGAGGCAAGCCTCTCGGGTGCTCCGATGGACAAGATATTGCTGTACTGTAAGAGGGAACAGCAGGGCGTTAATAGGAGGGCTCTTATGTCGGAGTATACCGTGAGTGAGCAGGGTTGGGTTGATACATGAGAGGATTTAATGTTGAACGAGATAATATGCGCATATGACTGTAATGTTTATCTAGCGAGTTTTGTTAGCAAGCCTAATATTAGAGCATGAATAGAGTGATTCGGACCCTGAATGTAGCGTCGCCTCACTTACAAGGATCTCCATGTATGCATCAATCTTCTAGTATCCGTACTTCTGGAAAATATATACCAAGACCCCATTGTCTCGAATGTTGCAATCACACGAAGGGGATTTCTGCAATTATTTCTTCTTTTTTCATTACTACCGACTAAAAAGAGGTAACTTACAAAGTGGTTGACTGTTCCAAGGTCCTTCTGGACTTAGACCATTAACTCGCACGATAAGATAAGCCCTCCTCCACCTCCGTTTCCGAGTCGGCGCCCGGGGTTAAAGTAAACAATTAACGGCACCTAACGCGGCCGCGGGGCACACACTCACCGAACTACGCACCTTGATAGTCCAGCCCTCACTCTAGTCTACCCTCTACCCTCTACCCAATCCCTCCTCTTTTAAATCTTCTCCTCCTCCTCCTCCTCCAAGGGAGGCAGTTAAATAACATGGACTCTGAATCCGTCGTCTCGCAAGTCCAGCGCAAAATCGAGCTACAAACCCCAGAGGATCTCTCGTATCTCATCGCAAACGTCCGTCGCGCCGCCGCAGAGCGCCTCAATGAGGCTTTCCCTGTTGTGGAGGGGAATTATGGCGAAGATGAATTACGCACGCAGATAGAGAAACTTGTCAATGAGGTATGTCTCTCGACTACGTGGTGTCACTGCCTGAGGGCTGACAAAATAAACAGTACATCGACAAAACATTCTCCCTCGCATCGCCAAACCTCTCTATAAACGGCCTCCCCGTAGTCTCAGATACCTTCCTCTCCGAACCCACCGCCGAACCAGAACCCGTCTACGAACCCTTCGACACGCGCAAGCGCCGCCGCGTCGCAGACCTGATTACCCAGGAGGAGAAGCTTCTCGAGGACGTCGCCGCGCTGAAACGCTCCGTGCCCGCCACCGTCGCCGCGAACCAAGCCGAGCAGCTGCGCGACAGCCTCAAGCGCGACGACGACCTACTTGACGCGCGCAAGAAGCAGGCCGCCGTGGAGGCCAGAGAGGTCGAGCTGGACGTGCAGCCGCTCGAGAGGCAGGATGGCGTGGAGGCCGGCTTCCGCAGGGCCGTGGAAGGGCTCGGCAGGCTGAAACGTGAGATGCCTTCTGTGGTGGCCAAGATGGAGAGGGCGCGTGTCGCGGGCGAGTATGTTGTTACGCAAGGACGATAAAAAGGGCGTGCAACAGCCATATTACCTTTACATATATACCCAGGGCGGAAATCAGTGTATTACGGGACATACTCAGGAGTTTGGGGGCGTATTGGATTAATCGACAATATCAAATCACATTTTGGAAGCAGACAACACCCAAGACCGCGTCTATTTGTTGAGAATTATTACAGTCATGGTCAGGAAGAACTCGGGCTAAGCAACTAACAACATCTAACTTAAGCCAGGCGCAAACGAAGCATCACATATCAACATGTTTACACTGCCAGATGAACAAAAAGGGCCTGACAAGCTTTTCTTTTTCTTTCTCGCTCCTGCAAACATCACGCTCTGCCCTACTCATTCGCATTGTGTTTTAACACCTTCGTATTCCTGCTCTCAAGCCGATTTGTTGTTGAAAAAAAGCATGATAAACGAGAGAAAATGCGCATTCTATATTAAGACGCAGCTGAACCGCTTTGTCTATCTTTCACCGACATCCGTCCCATAGCATATCTCGTTCTATTTAGAGAGCAGCAGGAGCAGGGGCAGGGGCAGTCTGAGTGGCATCAGCACCCTCAGCGACGGGAGCAGCCTGGGGAGCCTTTCCAGGCTCCTCAATCTCAGAGCCCTTGTTCTCAATGACATTGCCATCCTGCTTCTTCTCCCACCAAGCGGGACGGGCCCACTCGGCCTCGTGCCAAGGACCGGCATCGCTGTTCTCACAGCCGCCCTGGCACTCACACTCGCCGCCGAACTTCTTGGGGAGGTTCTCGCCGGGAATCTGCTTGAGAAGCTCGCTCTTGTAGCCGGAGCCGAGGATGTTGATCTTGGAGACGGTGACGGGGTCGAGCCAGCCCTTGACGATGCTCCAGACGGTGGAGAAGCCCCAGGGGGCGTTGATCATGTACAGCTTGCCCAGACGCTCGGGATAGTAGTTCTGGGAGATGACGGAGGCCTGCTTGACGTAGGAGTACACCTGAGGGACCTTGCCGATGGAGACACCCTTGAGATCCATGATGGTGCAGCATGTCTCGAGGAGGTGGCCAGCCTTGCGGGAGCAGGCAGGGAGACGGGGATCGGCGACGCGCTCGTACTCGACAGCCAGGTTGGTAAGCATGCGCTCAGCGGTGGTGATCTGGTACATGGCGTTCAGGTCGATACCGCCAAGAGTCTCGATGTAGATGGGTCGGCCATCCTATATACAAGAAAAAGCGTTGGTCAGCATACGATAACTTCCGCATCAACAGCAATTTTGTCGTACCTTATCGGTCTTGTGGTAAAACTGAGTGTAGTACTTTCCGATCTCAGCCTTCTCAGGGTAGTCCCAGACAGGCACGGTCTCGTCAAGCTTGGTATCCTTTCGCCATTTCTCAGTGTCCAAAAACCTATAGTGGCGGTCAGCCCCCCTGTCGCAAACGCGTATTCCTCGTTCCACCGCCATCAGAAGAAAAGGGAAAAGTTCTTACATAGTTTTTGAGGCCTCGACATCAAACTTGCGCGCTCGGAGGAATCGAAGCTATAAGAAAGGTGCTGTCAGAATCCGTTGTGCTGCACGGGCATCGCGTTACATTGGCCCTTTTCAGGGTCCATGGAACTCAGGTTTATCTCGTACCAGAGTCAAGGTGTCCAATCGGTCGGTGCAGCCCTCGGACTCGAGCATCATGCGGAACTGGTGCAACTTGGCGATCTGATCCTCTGTGAGGTAGCCGGCGTGGCCATCCTGCTTCTCAGGGCCCTTGATAGGGAAATCATAGCTGTCGTACTTGGGGTTCAGATCCATGGTGATAGATGGTGGGGTAGACGGTGGAATATAAGGGAGGAGGGGAAGAAGGTAGAAAGAGTCCGCAGTGTAGAAACGGCGGGACTAAAGAATTAAAAGAGACGATGAATTACGCCAAAAGTTTGTTGAAGGGTCGAAAGTCAAGGGGGTTGGCTGTCTGTCGAATTTAAGTCCTCGGTGTTGAGAAGCGTAATTAACCGTTTCTAGGCTTGTCTACTGCTGGTCTCCCCTAGAGATGGATCTCTCGTCATGGGTGTCGAGAAGGCTACTGGAAGCGGTCTAGCGGAGCCACATTCCGTTGAGGGGTATCACGTGTAGACTCACATGCAGATAATTCGACGACTTGACTTGTCTTATCTTATCAGCAGTCCCGCTTCAGATTGTCTTTTGTTAGTCGTTATCTTGATTGATTCGAAGTTAGAATATTCTTTAAGTTATATCGGGCATTGATTCAGTCGACACATAAAGCACTCACCTTCTATGGCATAATTGTTGTAACATCATGAGGAATTCCTCGCAACGGATCACCCTCAATGTCGCCCGTCTTTTTCATACTTCAGTCGCCGGGCCACGGTTGAGGCCTCATCGATCATTCCATATCACCTCTTTGGCCAGCTTCCCGCGAAAGCGAAGCTTCTTCACCTCGAATCCCTACCTCTCCCAAGCCGATGACGACTCCCGCTCGGCATCTGAGCTGAACAAGGAAGATAAGAGCTCTGCTGCGGCAAAGAGAAAACCCACTCGACCGAACACAGCCAAGAATTCACTCCGTCGTGTGGCTATCATTGCCCAGCAGCCGAAACGAGGTACAACAGCGCCAGGAAGTCCCAGCGATGAACCCTCAAATGTGGTCAGCGCAACCTGTGTTGCAGAATCTTTCAAGATGCCCATAGTTCTGGAGATCTTGTCATCGCATGGCTTTGACATTGACCCGGATGGCACTGGATTCGACGCAAACGAGGTTGTTCATGCAAGAGGAGTCAATGGTGGAGACATCTTCGTCTTCCCCTCCGGCACAATTGTGACATGGTCGTTGCCCTCGGATGTTGTCACCAGACAGATCATGCGCGCTGCTGAAGAAGCGCATCCCATCACGCATCGAGAGTTCGAGGATCTCGAATTCACTACCGATACTAACCGAGAGGCAAGTGTGCTCAAGGGTGATGTTATTGTTCTCGGCACTCGCAAGGAGAACAAGGAAGCCGACAAGCTGGACACCACGTTAGCAAAGGTTGCTTTCTCTTCGGGTCTTGCACGAAGCACAAAACTTGCCGTCCTCGAGACGGCGTTGACGACTTACTTTGAAAGTACACGCAACATCCCCGCCCTCCTCTCCCGAGGCGCCGGCATTCCCCTCGGTCGGAAATTCATTCTACAAAAGACAGGCGAACTGCTCAGTCTCCGCGCCCGCCTAAACCATTACTCCGAACTCACCGATTCTCTGCCCGATATCTTCTGGGACACCAGCTCCGAGCTGGGTCTCGAGGGGTACTATGAGCAGGTCGGTCGTGCGCTTGATGTCAACGTGCGCATCCGGGCTCTGAACCAGAAGATGGACTATGCCGCTGAGATCGCTAGTGTTCTGCGTGAGATGTCCAGTGAGCAGCACGGTACACGCTTGGAGTGGATCATCATCCTGCTTATTGCGGTTGAAGTTGTCTTTGAGCTGCGCCGCATCGTCCTTGAGATGATGCAGGAACGGGAGATGGCGGCTGATCTACAGCCACCTGTGACACCAGTGGGGTAGATCGTGTGTCTGACACTTTTGTACGAGATCAACAAGGGGTGCAGGGTTTTATTATGGGAATAGGTTGAAGATGCAGGATACAGGTCACCGAGCCTGGCCTTTTAGATACCCCTCAGCTCAATAGAATTAACGATCAAATGACAAGGCCCGGACTCTTTGAACTCATGTGAATGCTCTTCCAATCAATACACACTAGGACAGAAGTAATTTCTATCCATGACTCAAACAAAATATTATCAATGGCAATGATGTACCTTTTCTTTCATCTGCATACACGCGCCAATCTGGCGTCTGGATTACACAACCAGGAGCTTCCACTTCCCAGGTCAACACCCTCGTCTCTGATACCTTTTTCCCTGGTTCACTCAAAAACCAACTCCTCAGAAAAAAACGTGAGTAATAAAACAAAATTCGAGAATCCACCTCTAAACGCCCACCTAATCGCCACTTCTTCTTAAACTCTGCTCTTAAACTCTGATGTCCGACTTCATGCTTTATAACTCGTTGCTTTGATCGTTTCTGTTTCCAACAACTACCATCTCAAGCCCTATTGTGATGGCTTATGCTGCATGCCTGGGATTGGTGGGACCGGGACAGGCGTCACTTTATGCGGAGGTGGCGGTCCAGGTGTCCCGTTCATCGATCGTTGAGAATTGGGAGTCGGAGGCTTCTGCTGAGCCGCGATACTCGCCCGAGCAGCTGCGAGTCTGTTGGCATCCATGACTCCGGCCTGGCCCATACCTCCTGCATAACCAGGTGTGCCAGGCTGAGCAATCTTGTCAGTGAACATGGCAGAACGCTCTTGGGCGGCGACCCGAGCCTTGGCTTGATCGAGAATCCTCTGTTGCTGAGCCTCAGGGATAACGGTGTGGTATCCTGTAAGTCCAGGGTTTTGAGCAGGCGTTCCTTGTTGAGGGGGGTTGCTCGGGTACCTGTTAATTTGATTTCCCACAGCCTGATTCGGCGTGCCATATCGAGGGGGCTGCTGCATATTAGGCGACGAGCTGTATGCCTGTCTGTTAACTACAGGAGACATCGTGCGCTGCGGAATAGCTTGTCCGTTCGTGTATGCCCCAAAGTTGGGCGTGGGTGTAGCGGCTTGTTGCTGAGGAAAGCTCGGTTGGAAAGGGAATCGTGCAGTAGGAGTTCCCGGCTGGGCTGGCAGCTGCCCGAATGAGGGTCTTTGCTGAGAAGCATACTGAGGCATGTTCTGGTGCCCATACGGAGTTTGCGCCTTAGCAACCTGTGTCGCATACTGGGCAGGATAGCCGTTGGGTCGAGAGTACTGGTTAGGTTGAGGAGGTCGGGGCTGAGCGGGCATAGGTCGTGGTTGGGTTTGGAAGCTGGGCGTGGGCCCGGGTCGATAGTATTGCTGCTGCGACATCGAAGGGGTTCGTTGAGGGGTTCCATACTGATTCTGTGGTGTATGGTGTCCATAGGAAACACCTGAGATGCTGGGCGTGCGTTGCGGGGGCGGTCGAGCATTGGCTTGAGCAGCCTGTTGCTGAGCTCTCATACGAGCCTGTACACCCGCCTCATCCTCTTCCATAACACCCTTATACTGATCGGTTTGAACTTGAACCTTGGTGCTGATCAAAAGATCCTCAAGTTGATCTCCGTTCAATTTGGCAACTGCGTACGGCGGTAGCGTCTTGATGATTAGTGCGAGCTGTGCCTTGAGCACCTGGTAAGTAGCCTGCTCGCCCTCCGAGGGAATAGGCCCAGGAGTAGCCAGCATGTCGCCGGTAACCGGGTCGCTCGATGAACGGTTTTGCGAGTTAGGGAGATTAAGGTTTCGGATGCGCTGATACGAAGACAGGGTCTCAATCATGTCGCTGACCTCTTCCAGAATCTCGTCAACTTCCTTCTCCTCATCCGCCCTCTTCGTACCCAAAGCCTCTTCGAGCGACGGATCGACAACAGATTCATCCCAGCTATCAAGCGCTTCTTGGATAGCCTTCTCATCGATATCAAGAGCATTTTCCTTGTCATCCTTCTCCTCATTGTCAGCACCACCATAGTATTCGACCTCGATCATGTTCTGGAAATGCCGGTGACCTGATCGCTGCCACCACATTCGACCCGCAACATTCGACGGCACAAGCGCTCCTGAGTCGTCCTTGCATGGCGCAAAACTGGAAAACGCGCCCCGGAAAAGTGATTCCATCTCGTGAATCTCAAGCTCAGTAGTTGAAGGTCGCTTCCCCGCCAGACTTTGCGCGCGTTCTCGTTGCTTGTTCATGGTTTGTGATGAGGGGGTCGCATTACTGTAGTCGAGGTATGATCCTGCAGCCAATTTGGTAGTGAAATAAGAGGCATTTCGGAACTTGCAATTGTCTGTCAGTTCCGGGTGATAGAAATCCAGCGCGTTGCCCTTTGCTTGCGTCTTGGGCTGCTTGGGGGGCTGGAGAGGTGGCAGAGATCGAGGAGACGAGAACAGGTCACCGAGAGTCTGTGTTCGTTCGTGGGGGGTCGAGGGCATAACGTGGGTTAATGATACACCAGGAGGTAGGGATACATCACGCAATTTGCTCTCATCAGAAACTGACAGACTGGAGAACAGTCTCTTCTCCTGGGGGGCATATCCGACAACAGACAATACCAGCTCCCCCTTCTGAGGAGATGATGGAAGCTTGGCCTCAACGGGGAGAGGATCGGCAGAAGTCTTTGGGTAGGCCTTCTCTCGTCTGAGAAGCTCCATGGCCTTATCCTTGAACTCTGTGATTTGTGTTCTCAACGTTTCATTGGTCGATTCCTTCTTATCCTCGGCCGATTGAGACTTGAGATCCTTCAGAGCGACTGAGATTGCAGAAACCAAGTCATTGGCCACTTGGTCGAGGTCATCGTACGCATTGCCGGCAGCCTTGTCGGAAATGGTGGATAGTTCGGTCGACTTTTGGCGCTTCGCTGGATGACCTTCCTCATCGTCATCAGATGTCTCGGGCAAGGGGCGCTTGAGGATGGAGGGAGCGACGTCGTAGCTATTAAAGATGGTTAGTGCATGAAATGGGGAGGTCAATCGCGACAAGATTGCGATGTGACGAAAACCAGCAAGTAAAAAAAGCAGGCATACCTGCTCAGAACGTCAACGAAAGATTTTATCAAGTCGCGTTGGTCTTTTTTAGGCTCGCCATTGGTGATGGCAGGTTTTTGCTCCGGAGAAATCATATCCTCATCGCGGTCCTCTTCTTCTTCTGCATCGCGTTTTCGCTTTCCCGGAGCAACAGGTTGCGCCTTGTCAAGGGTGGGCGATTCTGAGGTGCCGTTGGCGTGGATAGCCGTGGGCTGCGCCATGGTGGGCGTGGTCATGATGGCTTCAAATGCAGGCCGTCCCTCGTTTTGTTCGTCGTCGGGGCGTTGGCCGCGCCTCGTCGCGATACGCGGTAGTTCGTAGTGGTAGTGGCAGTGATTAGCAGTCGGAATGGGAGCTGTAGCGGTAGTGGATGGCAGAAATGGGTACGGGTCCAAGTCCAAGTCCAGGTCCAGTCGGCGTCGCTGGTGCAACTCCAGGTAATAGTAGTAAATAACAGGCTTGGTCAAGGCAGCGCAAACGAATCGCACTCATCGAGATAACCACGACACAATCGTGCAATCGTTGCAATAGGGCGTATTCGACTCGGAAATTACGCGACAAACACGTCTCGAGGCAGTATCTCGAGTCGAAAAAACGGGGGGGAGAAGATGCCTTGTGCTTTGCTTGGCCTGTCTTTGCTTTGCTCTGCTCTGCTTTGCGCTGGGGCCTTGCCTGGGGGGGAAGAATGTGTCTCCTCGATCGCCAAGTACCCTTACTTGTCACAGACCAACACTGGACCCACTATGGCGCTCTTTTCCCTTTTTAAGAAGGGGGAGAGTAAAGCCAGGCACGTGACTCCAACATTCAACGGTTTGTTGCACGTAGCAATGTGATGCAATGTAGAATACGGACAGTTAATAACGAGTTGCACTAGATCATCTCTACAGTTTTTAAGGGCTCCGGCAATTGATAACTTCAAGACGGTTATATTCCATGCGGCTTATTTAGTACAATGCAGCTGTCACCGTGACCAGCTTCAAGTTCAATACGTTGTCCATCAGCAAGCTCAATTACACGAGGACGTGGCTGCAGGCCTAGCGTAATCATGATCATGATGACCCGGTAAGTAAACTCACAATGATCTCATCATAGGCAAAACAGAATCAGGCACTTCAACACAGGTAAAAACATGACAGGATTCATATTACTGAGCGCAAGTTCATGAAGCTATTTCCCGTCGCTTGCGCTCGAAGTCTCATACAATTCAAACTGGTCCCATACCGGTGTCCAAAACCATATCCATGCTGCGTGTTCCCATTCGCTATCTGGAATAATTCATACATAAATAGTCATAACATACTCTTACTTGGCGCGAGCCAGACCAACAGCGTTCTTGCCGAGGTCGTAGACAGAGTAGTATCGTCGGAGGAAAGCATCACCAAGGATGACAAGGGGTCCTACAGGCTCGGGGAAGTCCATACCCTGGAAGGTAGAGATACAGCTGCCCTGGACCTCGAGGATGTAGTCAGAGGCGGGGAGGCTGTAGTTGGATCCAGCGAGATTGAAGGTGATATCGGGGAGCTCCTGGATCTTGCTGCACTCGATGGTGTACTGGCCGTTGTAACCCTTCTTGGCACCAATCTCCTTGTTCAAGAGCTCGGCGAGGGCGCTGGGGAGGACGTTGAGAGAGGTGCCAGTGTCAAGGATGGCACCAGTGTTCTCCTGCTCGGCGACCTCATCACCAAAGGCAATGGCTTCGAGGTCAACCTCCCAGTAAGCCTTGCGGCGGAGGGGAATGTACTCGATATCTCCAGTGTACTTGGCCTTATCAACGCCACCGAATGTAGCCTCACTCTCACCCTCCTGGCCATCAAGGTAAAAGGCGAAGACAGGCTCGTCCAGAAGCTTCTGGTTGACCATCTGGTAGAAGGGAGGGACCATGCCGTTCACAGCAATACGGTCATAGCCGAGACCGAGGATACCGTCGAAGCGACCGAAGGCGAAAGCCAGGCCGGGCTCCTTGGTTGCCTCAGCAAAGTCCTGATCCTTGATCTTGAGGTCGCCAATCTGCATGACATCGTTGGAGACGAAACCAGACAGGCTGCCAGATCCGTAGTGGATTTCGAACTCGCTGCCGTTTGACTTGTAAGTCGATGAGGCAGAGGAGTCGTACTTGGAGTGGAGGTAGCAAGCGATGCTGCCACACTGCTGGGAGGGAACCCAGAGGTTGGAGCTACCGGTATCGAGGACGACCTTGAAGCTCTGGGGAGGAGTTCCGATGGTGATCTCGGAGAAGTCTGGGAGAGGTCAGTTTTAGATGAGGTATAGCAAATTTGATGATGCTTACACTGAGCGTTCATGAAGTTGGAGACGGGGACGGGGTGGCCACCCTGAACGTTGGGGACGTTGGTAGCGAAAGCGTAGTCGGCAGCGTTCTTGGGGCGAGCAGCACCCATGTACTTCTGGCCGAGGCTCTGGAGGTGGTCCTCAACGGAGTTGGTAGCCTGTGAATGGTGTTAGAGAGCTTGAATTGTATGCGCAATTATCGCATCGTGGGAACCAGTCGTACCAGTGTGTCGGCAAGAGGAACCTTGTTAAGCTTCATCTTGTGGATGCCGGCCTGGGCAGAGCCCAGAAGCGCGGCGGCAGTGAGAAGAGCGCTCTTCATGATGGGCAATCAGGTCGAGAATGCGACCGAGTGATGAGTAAATGGTAAGAAGCTCGACACAAAAAAAGGCTGCGAGCTTTGGATGTTTGCTGTTGATGGAGAAGTAGAATGGAGATGCAAGATGCAAGATGGAGTTGGGGAGATAAGAAAGATGGTTGGTTAAGAAGTGAGAGGCGGGAGGAAGGTGACGGTGACGGTAACGGAGCTCAGGTCCTTCCGAGCTGGGGGAAGCTTATTGCGCGTGCTTGCGGCCTGTTTCGGCGCCATGGTTGGCCACACCTGCCTGGATTCGTAAGTTGCGCCCCCCGGACATTGAAGCCTTCCCCCTGCTAATGGCCTTGTGACTCGCTGGCACGGCTGGCAATGACGCACCATTGTGCCTTTCCCCGTCTCCACTTTCCCTGCCTGGCAACCAGACCTGAAGCCTTTCCGCCTTAGGCATCGTATCATGCTCATGCGCAATGCGTGTCTCTCCCAGGTCTCTATCACACAAGCGCCGTCTCATCCATTCTTATCAACGCCAAGGTTGAGCGTATCAGGAACAAACAACAAACACCAGCCTCACTCTCTTTTGCCCAGGGTCTGGAACGTTTCGGTCGGGGGGTTATTTCCAGTTGTCATAGGCAGCTTCGTCAGAGACTTGCTGATCATTGAATACGGACCCCTGCTGCACTGTATCTTCACGCGTCGCGAGCTTATTGAGCTATTTATTAGTGTTTGATGATAGCTTACACTAAGACTAGCATCTGGGGTTGCTTAGTGCTCCAACTAAGCTCGGATCCTCAATTATGCTTCGTTCCTGCGTGTTTACGGAGACGGAATAGGCAAGATAACAAAATATAAGTGTACTATTACAACGAATTATAACCCAAAGCCTATCCTTATACTATTGGTATTACATGTTTACATAATTCCCTCATCCCAAAATGTAGCATCCTGTATGCTGGCGACAAACCACCTGGTTGCGCACTTGAACCATCATAAAAACCATACCATCATAACTTCGTTAGTAACATCATAAACACTCAAGACGCACGCATCTCCTTCTTCGACCGCTCCATCGCTTCCACAAACGTCCGTCGTACATCTTCCAACTCGGCATAATGCTTAATAAGGGCTGCCAGTCTCTCACACCTGGAGCCAGACATGTCTTCGACCAGCTTGCACCATCCAGAGTGAAGCGCGACAAGTAGAAATGCCAAGCTTCCTCGGCATATCTGCTCGTCGCGGATCCATGAACGCAGAGCGCCTCTAGTAACGTTAACTCTGCAGCCGCGGTCTCTCAACAACAGGATGAGCAAACTCTTGAAGCCGATATGTCCCACCTTGAGGAATGCTTCGAGAGCTTCTTGACCGATGTTGAGAGAGCCTTTCAGGTATCCCAACATCACAGGTAGAACTCTATCACCATGTCGCGCGTTGAGCGTTGTGTTGATGAGCATATCCTGCGTGATCTGGAAATCATCCTCAGCCTTGGACACTAACTCTCGGAACTCCTTCGCTGAGCAGACACCTGCTGCAGCGTCGAGAAGTGCCTGGGTCACCCTCACGCTCTCTTCTTTATGCTCCAAGAGAACTTGTACGCCGGGGTATCCAAGTTCTAGCAAGGTCTCCATGACAATCTCCTCGTCGATGTCAATATCGGCGGCTCGGTGTGCGAGGAGCATTTCAAGAACTTCAGGTGCCCAGTCGTCTGTGCTTTGTTGCGGTGAAGCTATCGTCGCCAACACAACTTCTTTTGTGAACTGGACTTCGGTCCTTGGCATTTCGACAAAGATGGCCATGAAGTCTGGTCGACATCGAGTATTGGCCAAAGCGAGCGTCATGAGTTCCTCGTCCACAAAGCCCTCGTGTGGTCGATGTTTGAGAAGAACTCTAAGCATAGCTGGGCCTTGGCGGTTCTCAATAGCCTTCTCAGCCACGGTTGTGTTGATCTCAATTCGTGCTCCATGCTCGGTGAGTAGGTAATCCATAATTATTGGGTGACATATGCCAGCAATATTTCCCATCATCCACTCGTCGAGTTCAATTTTGCTGCCATGTAGTTGAAATAGCAATTCAAGGATCTTTAGTCCATGTTGCTCGTTCCTTATCGCTCCAGTCATGGCTGCATCGCTCCATCTAAAGTTAGGATTGGTAAAAATGATTTTCATCAGCTCGGCGGTCGTACACTCCGCTGCAGAGCAGGAAAGGTCTTGGTCGCGCGAGATCTCATCCCGTCGAAGTGTCATGATCGTCTGAAGCATTGCGGAACAGCCCCATCTTGCTGCTGCTCGTATAGTGTATGGCGTCAAGGGCGCGCCTTGGCTGAGGAGAAATGCCAGCATCTCAACTCTTCCGGTCAGTATCGCACTGACGAACGGGGACTTGAGACGCGCATGGTGCTTTTCTCTATCCTCATCGGTGTAACCGAAGCCGATATGCTCAAGGTTGTCTCGTTTCTGGGTCACCGATGCGTTGCAGGCAGGCATTTCGGATCCGTTGGGCAATCCCTTGAGGTACTTAATAGCATCCTCCGGGCGTAGCTTGCAGATGTTCTCGCTGGCTAAACGCACCCAGTGAAAGTTGTACTCGCATTTTGCTTGGAAAACTCGCTTCACCTGGGTAGCGTTTGTGTTTGAGTAGCCTCGCTTCATTGCGATATGTCGCACGCGCTGGTCGATGAAGATCTCAACATCGTTCTTTGACTGAGGAAATGAGTCGAGATCTTGGTGAACAAATTCGCCCAAGTACTCGTAAATCTTTGAACTCGGCCGACTTAGAACGAGAAGGCTGAGGTTCGCAGAGGGTTTCGAGCCGTGGAAAGTCTGCTCGATCAGCTCCAAGAGAACAGTTCGGGAATGCGCGTCGCATTCATCCAGTCCGTCGATGACACAGAAGATGCGACGGTCAGACCTAAAGGCGACTTCGACTAATAAATTCCATAGCGCTTCTGGCTTCTCAAATACTCGAGAGCCGCGGTAAACATGTCTTCTGCGGATCCTGTCGCTGAGGAAATGAGAATGGTTCTGAAAGAGCTGAGAGAGCAGTCCTCGTAGAATTCCCTGCACGGTATTTCTCCGCGGATCCTTTGAGTCGCAGAAGAAGTAGGCGCAAGTGTTGGCGTTATCAGCGGCGAACTTGCTTGTGAGCTTCTCAGCAAGGTAGACAGCCATAGTGGATTTCCCTCTTCCGTAGTTGCCGGAAAGCCACAGAACGTGCTTGTTTTCTGATTCTGGTGCCAGCCAGTTCTTGAATTCTGGGACGTCCATGATCCATTCACAAGTTTGGGGGGCTCGAGGGCCCTGCTGTGTTCTCAGCGCATCCTTTGCTCTTGAAGGCTGTGACCAGACAAGGTCGCGATAGAAGGCTTCAATTTGCTTTGCTTTTTCAGCATCATCTAGAAAGTTAGTATCATTGACATTTCGTTTTGAATAGTGTGGCGTCTTACCTGGCATATGACGCGTCTCATATCGTTTATGGGCGACGGTGCTGGTGCTTGGCCAAGGATAATGTCCCAAGAAGCTATCGGGGGATAAGAGGCCGTCGTCAGAGGAAGAGAAGCGCGACCTCGAAGATCGCGGCGACTCATTCTTCGCGCTTGAAAACCCCATTTTGAGATTTCTGTTCGTGACAATGTTTGAGATCAAATTGCAGACGCGATCAAAATGTTTTAATTTTCACCAATTCAATTCAGCTCAACTCAACAGTCGGTGTACCTGTACCAGCAAGTTCCTGGCGTGATGCATGCGACGACTTTAGAGGGGGTTGGTGCCTTTAACCGTCTGTCATCAGTGCAGGCTAGAGGGAAGTCTCATGACTTGAACGCTGAGGAAGAAGATGCGGCAAATGAAATGATTCAACAAAAAACGAAAGCAAGAGTAATTAGATGTTGCCACCTATCGCCTTTCGCAATCGAAGTCGTCTGGAAGTCTTCTGTTAATATATCGCAAAGTGGCGAGTCCTTAGCAAAAACGTTGATATTAGGGGAGCTAAACTAATTAAACGTTAATATCCGGGCTTCCCCTCGTTGAGTAATGTCGAAAGGGGTAAAATGAGAAGGCTGGTGTGTAGCCACCAGCGCCAAGAATGGTCCAGGCGTGACATCTTTTTTCTCTCTGTTTTCTAGTTTTCTATCCAAGTTTCTAAGCTTGACCCTTGCAGAGGAACGATATCAATCAAGAGCGATAATGACGTTGGGTTTAAGCTTAACGAGATGTCCAAACCTCGAATTTCCTAGAGTGGTAACCGATCATGGAACATATTGCTTTTTTTCTGGAGGTACGTACCTATTTTCTTCAAGGCCTCCCGACAACGCGGAACTAGTCATGACCCAGTCTCGTAATCTTATCGAGATTGATTGATTGCATGCATATCACATATACTCAATGCTATTGGCAGATCAAACCACGGCATTCAAGTCGCGTGAAACACATGCTTTAACTCTCCCAGGGGCATATACGCATCAACGCGCATGAGCTGCCGCGTCTTTCAGACTCTCCAATAATACGATTCGTGTCTTGATTGAACGCATCCAGTCGATGTTGTATTGTTGCAGGTCGTCCCTAAATTGTCCCTGAAGTAGCAGTCTACTGGTCAGGACATACTCTGATCGCTCCTGTGGAAACGGCGTGTTTCAAAGTTGTTGAGATGCATGAGGTCTCGTGAAAGTGCTATTTTAGTATGTTAGCTGATTACTATCTATCAGATAATACGTGCTACGATTATTAGTTTCGTGAGTAAATATATGCCTTCGTGTCTTTTGTCGCAGCTCGGTAAATGAGTTGATACAGCGTTCCTATAATTTGTAGACTTGACGCCGTCCTGGCAGCCTCGGTTTACATACACATATTTATAGAGTCCTAGCGACCTATTTGCACTGGATATCTTTTCCAGCCTCAAGTCCCCTTAGCAAAGCACACATAACCCAATACCTTGGTTCGCTCTTTTGTTAAGAAGGCATACCAGGGAGTTGCAATTGTGGACGGAGAACCTACTATGAGCCGGTACAGGGTAAGCACTTTAGGTAAGTATGTGAGTTTGTTAAAGGTATAATGTCATCTCACAATCAATCAGGATGTAATAAACAGTACATTGACATTTTGTCTTTCATCAATTATTGCAGTATGTCTACTTGGGGTTCACAGTATCGGTTCGTGAGCCTGATGCCCAAAATGATATCGTTTACGCATGCTCAAAAGTCACAACCATACTCTTGACATACACATATAACAGCCAGGGTTACTTTGTGCATCACCACCGTGATCTTAGCTACTTGAAACCCGAAGATTCGCCAATCGTACAACCCAGGACTGTGATCTGATAGTGAAAGCCAGAAAGCTGATCGACATGCCATTTACATGTGACCTGGTATAATACCACGGTCGTTTTCACCGGATACGAATACACGACTATTGTCTGATACCAGGTCTCCTTCTGCTTCAAAAGAACATCCAATCTCGGGAAAATGCGCTTGTATCTAACAAGAAGGTGAAGCAGCATGTCATCAGTCAAGTCGTCGTCTTCTGTCTCATGGATGACCCGTATGTGTTGTGATGATCAACCAAACTCTACTTATGCTTCTCGTGTTGGTCCGACCCTGAACACAGCGATGAAGATTTGTTAAACGTTCCTGACTGCGGGCGTTGTATTGGCTGAACCTTTTACCTACAGTACCAGCACCAACCCAGTCAAAGCGGCAACATCTACAACCCCTGCTTGAAACGACACAAAGTTCCACATATGATCACTGCTGGGCTGTGCAATTCACGCAGGGGAAAGCATTGGCTCTCCCGAGCTTCCGCTGAATGGCACCCATTGCAAATTTGCCAGCCAATGGATATCTGAGCTGGTTCCAACAACTCATAACTATATGCGAAGAGTATCGGGGTCATCTAATAGTATAATTAAACTACCAGTTAGGGAAGTAAACAGAACACCAGTGTAGTCTCCCTATCACATGATCGCATACTCTTACAAGAGATGCCGAGTTCCGTATTCTCCCCCAGAGTTATTTAGGCGCTCTCAACTCGGATCTCGCGAGACTCAACCAACAACTGCCAACACATCAGCTAACTTTGGGAAAATACCATTAGCTAAGCTCAATCTTCGCCAATCACGGCCTTGACTGAATGACGATCTAGACAGCAGAAGACCGTTACGGATGCCGGGAAGGCCCCGCAATGGACCCTTGCTTGGACTTATAAAGAACTTCAACCAACAGACTTACATGGGCACAACCAACAGCAGTAACATAGACCGGACACGGACTGCGAGTAAATTCGCGGTGAAGATGTGGAACCCAGCTGAAATTTGTTCTTCAATTTTGTTCTTCAATTTTGTTTCGCGATATGCGGTTTCGGGCAATGAGTGTATGTTTACAGAGTTGAAAGACCCCTCAACACCATGGGTTGACGATCCCCTTCCCTGTTTTGTTTTTGTAGGAATTAGCATAGCCTTGTCGGAATAATTGTTCATGTCGAAAATAAACCTCTCGTATTCACAGGGGTAGAGAACAACGCTCGAGTCAAATCCACTCTGTTACCGCCCGTCTGTTGGTCGAGCCATGTTGACAAGAGAGTATGGTCCAGGTGTTGCATGAAGTAGCTAGGACTATCATGACATCGCCCCAAGACTCGGTCGGTGAAAGCATCTTCTCTAGGAGGCTAGATAGTAACCGAAGAAGTATAAAAAGGCCTCGTCGCCGCAGTATACGGCTTTACCCATCAAGCACCTTATCCTCCAATTCAAACTCACCTCAAACCGACAATATGAAGTTCACCACCATCGTCACTGCTCTCTTCACCCTCGGCCTCGGAGCCGATATGGCTGCTGCCGCGTGCTCAGGCTGCGACATGAAGGTCTGCAGCGGTAAGAACCTCAGCGGTCGCTGCAAGACTGGCTGCTACCCTTTCAAAAAGGTGGTGGCCATCAACGGAGAGGGTCTGAATGCTCCCGTCCGCTCCGGCAAGACTGATACCGACTGCGCATGTACATTGGCAGTTGAAAGCGAGTATGTATCCCGTAACTTGATCGCTAGATTTGTTACATCAACTAACGCATGCATAGGGGATCTTGCGAACTTATTACCTCAAACCGCAAGGGCACAAACGTAAACGATTCTGCATGCCAGAAGCCCCGCGACGTTGCCTACTGCATCCGCCAGTGATGGAAGATTGGCCCGCTTGTGCGAGCTTTATGACGGTTAGAGGAATGAGATGGTATATAGAGTTATCGGTGGATATTTTCGGAGTTTAAAGAACTCAGTTTTAGCTCAGAGTTGTAAACAACCGTCTTGCATCGGCACAGGCCTCATGAATAGCTACGTGCAGTTGACTCTCATGTTTTGCTCAACTCATCCTTTCCCTCTGCTGATCTGAACCTTCACCAGTATTCCATCTCAACTCCAACAGCAATAAACCAAACGGTGAACACAATCTGTCCGAACTTGCATCCCTTTTATCATATTCCTGTACCATCTTCTTAGGCCTTTCCTCCTGCACTTTTCTTGCTGCAAGGCCACCCATTAGTCTTTCGTCATAGTCATGGTAAGTACTAGGAAGACCAGCAAGGAGCCAGGTGGGAAAGCGACTGTTATCAAGGCTGTCGGCCCCAAACAGTTCATGAATACTTTTTCTTTTGTTGGCAAAAAGGGACAGAATACCAATACAACTGTCATACTCAACAATGGTGGCCTCTGGTGGTCGTACACGTTACTCCCTATAGCTGCATTGACTTCTCGATGCAGTAGAGCGATAGGGTATAACAGTGGCATCGTGCTCACTACAACAACGGACTTGGAGATACAAGCTTCGATGGAACCTATAGCTTCGATAGTAATACCACAATCCTTACAGTCAATCACCACAATGGTGGAATGCAGTTAAACCAGAGCCAAGTACGCAGCTGAATCAAGGAAGGCGCTAAGACGGACGGTCTTCGAAAATTGAACCCGTCAACCAACTTTACCCTTCTGTTTAAGAAGAGCGGTAGCGAGAGATAGAAAGGCATTCAGTGGAATCTCGAGAACTATTCCACGGCAGTCTAAATAATATGTGAACTTTGGTCGAGTGATATGACAGTGGCATAACGAACACCAACCCCACAGATATTGGGTCTGCCCGTCCCACAGATTGCGTTGCATATGTCGCTTTGGCATAACTCCAGTGTTTATTCTATCATACGCTGAGAGGGGCTGCAATAAGTTCTTAATCAGGTTGGCTGTGCAATTGCGGCCGAAGCTACGGTTAACCGGATATGCTCCAACAAGAAGGATCAGAACGAGTCAAGAGAGACAGCTCAGGTTCCATCTCAAACCATCACTTTTTGAGCGGCTCATGTACAGCCTCTTTTATTTTAAAGTCTTCGTTGCTAGTTGACATCTTATGTGTTGCTTGACATCTGATGGTAAATCTGGGTAACCTGTGTAATGCATATATGCTCTCGTACCGAAAACGAACAATCCGAAGGCAATGAAAGTCATATATGGCCTTATCACCAGCTTCAGCGTCATCCAGCTGGCAATATCACAGAATAACAGCATAGAATAAAGGTCCAATGGCGGTTATGTCAACGGCAATAGGCTCTCAGGATACCCCTTTCGATGCAGGCCATCGACTGACAGTACAGCGTTAGATACTCATGGGGTCTTGAGTATACTTTCAGCAGCGCGTGCGGACACCTCTTTATCTCTGATTATACTAAACCTTGCGATGGATGCTATGGCGATGGAAACTGTGCCTGCCCAACAAATGTATCAAACTACCTAGGGATAACATCCGAAAGCTATACTCTACAGCGGTAAATCGTATATATGCTGGATTGGGTATGCATGACTAAGACTAATTGCTTTTCCGGCAGTATTCTTCGATTATGCTCAACGTTTACATGGTGGGAATGCAAGGCGGATGCTTACTACTGCGCGCTATACATAGCTCCCGAGACTACAGGCAGAGACGTAACCATGATCGTGATTACGACGTTAACTAGACCGCTGCCATCGTTGGGAACAATGGAGCCGATATATGATGCGAGTCAAACGTCTAACAGAGACTCGCGGCTAACCAAGACACAGACCAATGGTGTGACGATGATGCTAGTCCTCCGAGTATTGGTAGTGAATATGGTAGGTTACTAATTCACAACATTCTCAAACAGGCGTGCTAACACAGGTAGACTGACACTCGCGACAAAGAATGGATGAGAAGTTGGCTCTAGAAGTTCTGCCAGGTTGCTACTGATACTCTTCCTGCAAGTGTTATAACCAGTCCACGTTGACGATGTGTTTTTAATGAAAAGGACTCGAACGGTTGGCTATAATATCCGAATATTACAAATCCTCGAGGCGACAAATTCACCAAACGAAATCACATTTAGCCTCCCAGGTTATAGGAAGGGAATATACTCCCACCACCTCAGGTAACCTCCCTAGGACCAGAGCCTCGTAAACACTAGCTGGCTTTGTTGTTGTTGTCAGACAATGCCAAATGAGGGGAAAACGTTGTTTTATGGAAGTGGACAGCTGTTGGATTATGTAGATGCTTATACGGAATACCATCATCAAGAGGGCATGACGAGAAACCGAACATCAGGGAGACCTGACTATATAAAACTGAAATCCGCAGTAGTCAATATTGTATGATCTTGGTATGACAAACCCTCAACAAGAATCGCGCAGTGAAGTCAGACCTCAACAGGGCAATGAGACACGAAGTGCACAATGTCTCTGGTTCCCAGTTAGTCTGGCAGCCTCTTTTTCCCAACGCCACTAAGCAAGAATGGAGGGAGACAACCAAGGGTATCATTGGTGGCAAGGTCTGCAGAGATGATCATGTTTTCAGGTTGATGATCCGAGGAAAAGTACGTAGGAACAAAACCAAGGTTCCATCCACAGGGAACAGAGTCCTAGAACTTGAATGTGCCCGCACTACAATGCAAAGAATCAAAATAACCCTAAAGACAGGACGAAAACATATCTGCCACAGCGTTCAGTTTATTCCCTGTAATCGCAGTATCGATGAATAATACTGCGTAAGGAGTACGGATAGAGGCACGAAATTGCGAAGTCGGTTTAGGGAGGTGAGAGCGGTCGCCAACACGGATAGGATAGGTGCTCATCTTTTTAAGATTGCCTTCCAAAAATAGCACTGACAACTGATCAATCAATCCCACAGTCCAGTGTGAGAGGAGCAACAAAAAGGAAAGGGTGTCATTCGCAAGGTTGGATAAGACCAGTAATCAGCGGGCCGCATGCCAGCAAACGGCAGCCAACACGCGGGTCGACGGACTGAAGCTCGTGCAGGGAAGACAAGTTATACTTGCGATGTAATGCAGAACAAAGTGGAGAATTTGTGCAAAAGCATGGCACAGGCCATGATTATCAATGCCATTATCATCAATGCAAACCTGGGGTGCCGGCCATGTCTTGCTTGGCGGATCCATAGCCCTCAGCCAGGTATGGCAATAAACAGATATTGCGATATTATATCCTCAATTTGATGTTGAACGCTACCGAAAGCATCAAGATTGGTGATACGTTCTTTTCCGTTTGGATTTGACATAAGAAAAACGCCCGACAGGGCACAATAACGGTTTTGGTGGTCAAAGGCCAGGCTGAGCGTAATGACACCGCAACGTCAATGTATGGGATGCCCAACCACGGTTGTAGGTTGTATCACTCGTTGCAGATAGCAAGAAGATAATGTCACACGCTCGTAGAGAGTTAGAGAACAATGTCAAGGGACGCGGCAATTATGATAATACTGAAACCTGTGCAGTGGACTGCTCGGAACTGGAGTAATCTATAGACCAATGCAAGCAATAATAATATAATCTTTGCATACTCGAGACGAGGCCAAAGTGGGTGGTGGATGTGATTCGATTCTTTGAATGCCGACAATCCCGACCGGCTGGAACAGTTCATATTCCAGGCTTGAAGGGTTCAGCTACCATTCATTGGGCGTCAGATTGCAATGCTAGGCAGCCTGGGCTGTAATTGCACCCTCGACCATGCCATGCTAGTAATTTCTCAAGGGGGATAGTTACCCACATGTCCCATGAGCAAAGTCAATCTCCATGGGGTTTGAGCTTGGCCTTACTTTAGAGCAACCGCACATAGATTCAACGATATAGGACGGAAGCAAAATCTGCCTTGCCAGAAGAGCTCTGTAGCCGAGTCGGATCTTTCTTTGCCTTTGGTACGGAGTGATTACCTAGGTAGGTATCCGCATTGACTGACAAATTGACCTACTCATGGAGTTTCTTCCTTCACGCAGCGCTATTGACCAGCTCCCTTTTTCATAGTCGAACTAGAATAAATCAACGATGGCCTTTCGGCTAATTCCTTCACTGTGGTTCAATCATCGATCTTTTGCATTGGTGTCTGAGTACGTATTGATTTCGGAACTTTAGGAAAACCGAGTTGAGAATTGCTTCACGGCCCTTTTATCAAGGTTGACACGCGGCCCATATGTGAATGGGCCTAGTTTTGGTGACAATGCTTATACACGAACGCACAAATCAAGACTTGTGCGTCTTTTCTGGACTAGCATCCAGTTCCACAAGTGTGAAGGTTGCATAAATATGCATAATATCGGAGAGCTCGGTCTCCCTCAAAAGCTCATGATCGGCGGACTTCAGACCGATTCAGCATAAACGAGTCTGAGATGTCAAGATCGAATGTATTTCCCTGTTCTTTCTTGTCTTGAACCTTGTTGATTGTAGTGTACTTCAATCTTTAACATAAAGCCGGTCTGTTATCCTCATATCTGTCTGTTGTAGCCAGGCGTCATGTCAAACTCCTTGGTTTGTGCTTGCAAAACCTAAAACCTTTAATAAAGGCTTCAATATTGGGCGCCCTATTGTTGCCGCAACGGTTTGAGAGACTGAAGACGTTTCTCAAGTCCTGTTCCAAATGTATAACCATTATTTGCTATTTGATACGCGCAGTGGAAAGAGCGTTTTATGGTCTTCATACGAATCACAGACAACAAATACCTCTAGTAGTGCTGAGAGTTACTGTGGTCATTGATGTATCGTACCTATAAAAAAAATCTCATTCATGCAGGCCAGATTCCGAGCTGATGGGTGCTGATCGAGTTAGGTTTGGCACGATCAGTGTTGGTTGTTAATGCAGGTCCGATAAGGGTTATTGACACTTTGACAGTACCAGCCCAACAGCCAAACCTCCCCTTTGGACCCCGATTGGTTGTCGCGTCTATGCCCATGATTATGAGGTGTTGTCACTCTATTGTACCGTGATGTACGGAGTAGGCGTAAGCGCTGTCCAAGAAATTTTCTGCACGTCGTAATCTGACTGGTTGCATTTTGACTGGGAACGAGGTTCGCGAGACACGTGGATAAAGACCAATATTGATACCATCTACGGATAGACCGTCTGATGCGCGCCTCCTGAAGGAGAGTTAAACAATGCTTCAGCAAACGCACAGGTTTTGCATAACAGCCCAATAGGTTTTGTGCACGCTTCAAAATCAAGCCTTCGGCGTGTTACCGCGGGGGTGCATTGACGCGCAAATGAAAACTGGGAGTATCCACTTGGGGGTGTTAGATTTCAATCTTTTCAAGTCTGGCTAGAATGGATATCGTGCATATCATAGTTAGAGAACTGATGCTAGAGTCTCTCGATTTTCCAGAATGAATTTGCAAAGGGGTGTCTCCAAGATAACACTGGCGTTGCCGATGTTTCTTTCACTACTGAATGGCTTGAAGCCTGCTGCTTGGCTCAACGGATAAACCGGTCAACTGGCTGGTGTCTTGAAACTGTGCCAAGGCTGGCCAAGATCAGCGGTATAAAGTCCATTTTTGGATGAGGGAGGGTAGAGCACGTAGGCGACTATGCCGTTCCTGAATATCATGACAACCCACTATATGCAAGCTGGCAAGTAAGGTTGGCACCAGTTCTAACAAGACAAGTGTGCAATGGACGATGGTGGACCTTTCACTGCTGGACAGCCAAAGAATTGAGCGCGATTTTTTTTATTTTTTTTTTGGTTAAGAATCTGGAGTCGGCGTCAAGCAGTTGACCTTGGATGATTTCACGTTTATTATCAACATAGGACGCGTGTTCCAATGGTAGCAGCACATTCCATACCCAACTGAATGGATTGGATGAGATGGGTTGATTCAGGCGGGTTCGGCGGTCGTAGCGGTCGCAGCGTCTTCAGCGGTACCCTGAACAGATGGTGTGGAGGGGTGTGATAAGTGGTCAAGGGGTTGATTTGATGAAATCCAGGGGGTAGGGTTTTTGGACACAAATACAGGCAAAACGAGTGCTCACGTACGGAGTACGGCGTAGCGTATTGAAGTGCATTGCGGCGTTCAGGAACGAGGTGTCAATGAAAACAGAGACTTTTCTTCTTCAAGGCATCGGCCGAGCTGGAAAGTCGCTCACGCTCGAGTCGTCATCATTTGTTAGAGCCGGTTTTCAATGCATGAGCCTTTTCTTTTAGTGCAGCGTCGATGTCTTCTTGAGTGAGCTTGGCCACCCAGCCACAAAGTGATAGCAGTGTTACCCTCTGTCTCGCTGCAGTTTTGCCTGCGTTTGTGCTTGTGCCTGAGGTGCAAGTAGTTGGAACTTGGGAGAAGATGTTTCCGTGATGCGACGTGATGGTGTGGTTTCGTGTTTGTGTCGTGCAGGCCACCGTGCTCCTTTGCCGTTCTGTTTGTGCATTTGCAGTCTTGTTCTCGTTTTGTGCACCTGACCTGGAATGCACAAGCTCAGCATAGTGCACCGTTAGTCGTGGCGCTAACGGCAAAATTCGTAAAAACAATTGGTCCTCTTCAACGCTCTGGAAAAGTCAGCGTCCAGGTGCACCCATTGGCGGATCTCCAGGCACTTTAGCAGACGGTAGCGGGTTGATCGTTGAAACTCTAGCTTATGCTGTGCGCGGTTTTGTGCAAAAGATGAGAAACCAGAACCCCTTGGCTAATCAAATTATACCAAAGAAGGTGGCCAAGCCCCTGCTGAATCCCTGGAAAAGGTCTCCACTTGCTGGAGGGTGTCCTGTGCCCCTGCAGCCCCTGTTCCTTTGTCTCGCCGTCTCCTGCACTGACTGGCTGGTGCCCTGTGGCCCCCGGGTCTTGCTTTCTAGCATTGGGGTTCCCCTTCGCGGCGTGGAAATCGGGTCCCTTTTCCTTTCCCGTTCTCTCTGACTCGCTTCGTCTCGCTTCCGCGACTTCTGTTCTCCTTCCTTCCCAAATCTCACTCCCAATTCCCCTTTCAACAAAACAAACCACTACCTCCGGTCACTCGTTCGTTCCAGTCCCTCTTTCATCTCCCCCCACACTTTCAAAGCGTTTGTTCTTTCTTCATATCTGAAGCGTATCGTGGTTACTATCACGATCATCATCTCCTTTATATCGTCGACCTATTTTCCTTATTCACGGCATACTTGATCTCTATTCAACTGCCTCATCCAGTCTGTTCTACGACGATAATCACGATCGATATCCTCGCCCTTTCATTACCGTCAACTCATCACGACTCGACGGCACTGCTGGATCAAGCCATCGACCATCATCACTGGCCTTGGTACAAACTGAATAAGGGATTAACACGGTGCCGCCTTTGCTGCCGACAATAAGCACGATTTGATTCGACCTTGTATCTGAATACAACCGCGACATTCTACTTCGATCTGGCATCAAGCTATCGACCATTTGCCCCGGCCTACAACAGCACCTGGCTAAATCTCGACTACCAGATCTGACTCGACTCGAATCCAGTTGATCTGACTCGAGACCTGCGTCAAAGATCAACTCATTAATATTTATCTCTTATACACATTCGCTCGAACTCCCAGACATACAACCGATCATCATGAAGACCTCAACATTCTTGACAACAGCCGTGATGGCTGCCACCTTTATGGGGGCTCAAGCTAAAAAGAATATTCAACTACCGACAGTGGATCCTGTTCTGAACCAGCAGACCTCTCAGGGCTGCTGGAAGTCTAATGCTAACATGACATTGGAACGCTCAGGAGTTGACGTCTCGAGTGGCAAGTGCAATGAGCAATGCAAAGACGACTTCAACGTATTCGCTCTTCAGGGAGACAAGTGCTATTGTGGTATGGTATACCCTAAAGAGGGTGATAAGGTCGATGACGACAAGTGCGATTGGCCTTGTCCTAGTTTTGGCAAAGAGGCATGTGGTGCTCTGAAGGTGTACTACTCAGTTTTCAACACTGGCCTCGAATTGGCACCCGATAATTATGTGCCAGAAAAATCAACAACAAGTGCCGCACCCTCTTCCACCAAAGCTGCCGAGAGCACCGCCGCCGCCGAATCATCTGCTGCCCCCACACAAACGAAGGAAACTTCGACAACATCCGAGGCGGCTTCAGATGACGGAGACAAGAAGGATGGCCCTAACGTCGGCGCTATCGCTGCAGGTGTTGTTGTGGGTGTTGTTCTTATCACTGCTATCGGTGGTGGTGCCATTTTCTTCGTCCGACGTCGACGCAACGCTGAGATCGAAGAAGAGCATCGTCGGAATGCCGCTGTGAACGCTTTTATCAACGGTTCAAAGCCTCCTGGAAGCAGCGGCAGCATCTCCATGACAGACTCTCGCCTTGATCCTGTTATGGCTCACCGACGACTCAGCGACGGCAGCATCGCTGATAACCAAGATTACTCACGAAGAATCTTACGGGTAAGTTCACGAATCTTGGGTGGTTCAATGGATGACTTTTTACTAACTTACCATTAGGTCACCAACGCATGAACGAATCCCGGCTTCTGATATTCAGTATCAATTACTTCCTGCTCAACCTTTTTTTTTTCATCCTTGGCATTTACGGCGTTCTTGGGATGACACCTCATGTCTCTTTGCCAGTCGATCACTCCCGACGACATGGTGGCGTTCGACTCGTTTCCGGGCGTAGGATTAGACACTTTCTACTATTTACCTTCGCGGAAATTACGACTGGATTTGATCAATCACGCTCCACGGCACGCCGGCTACTTCTATGCCATCCACTCCTTACTTTTCAAACAGCCTTTATCGAAACGACTGGAGGGTATGGAAATAATGCTGCAGTTACCCTTCTGGATGCCACCTTTCCGGGGGTTCGTTCTGCCACAAATGTCGTCTTCGTGAATGGCGTTTCAGCGGTGAATATACCCTCGCGTAATCGGCACTTATTTTCTTATTCTTGGTCATGATTAGGAGCCCTATACCTCCTGTGTACAAACTCTTCCTCCTTGGGGTAGAGGGAGAGTAAATTTAAAAAACGGGTGTGGCTGGTTATTCCATTTGGGATATCAGGTGGAATGCTATGGAGTGAGGCCTCACAGACATGCATTGGGACGCAAGGAGGTCGCCAGCCGGTGGTGGAGATACTATGACTGAAGGGTTGGCGGATAGTGCGGATATCCTATCGTCGCTTTATTTAGTTTTCACTTGATCGTCGTGTTTTTTCCGCATCACTGCCCGATGACTGATGTCGTTGCGGTGACTCCTGTATCTAGAATTGTGTATAGCCATATACTACCATTTGCGACTTGAGATACCGGTTCATTAGTTTATTGAAGTCCTTGACGTGATGATTATGCCATAGTTTATATATTTCAGCGCTTTGTGCTTGCCAGGGCGCCTTTGTTGATATGTACCTATCATACTCCCTCGTACTTCACCTTCTCATGATCACCGCAGGCCATTGGTTTTGCGCCTCCGTGCATATACTTGACTGGTTGAGTTAGGTATTTATTAGTCTTTTACTACCTTCATGGTACGAAGTGCTCTCTAACGATCGCTTCAATATACACGTGCCAACGAAATAGAGAAATTATGTTCGAGGTTAACATTTGTTTGACATTGGACAATCTATGTAAAACATAACCCTCCGTCAGTTGTAACGTGTGTTCCCTGCGTGCAGTGACCCTGTTGCTCCCGGAATGAGGCTCTTATATCTGGGAGTTCCGGTATTGGACCAAAAGCAGATCGCACATATAAGCCAGACACATGAACACTATCCAACATGCGAAGCTGTGTGATCCAGTTACTTTACCTGGGTGTTGAGACAAAACGAGGTAAATAGGTACAGGGTAGTGTCATGTATCAAGTCACGTGATTATAAGCTCCAAGCTCGGCGCGATGCTTGTCGCGTTGGAAAAGTTCCTGGCTGAGCATCAACGAATGACAAGCCCAATCAAAACAATTCAACACCACTTGCAACATAACTTCACGACCTTGACCAAGTCGCCGGAGGACTCAAGCTGTATCTTCCCTCACAATAAACACACGCACAGGCTGTCGCAGGGCTGATTGCCCGAGCTCAACTTTATCATGAGTTCCCTTTCAGCTCCTAGAATTCGTCGCACAGCGCAAAATACACAATTCACGTAAGTCAACATCTCTTTAGGCCAAGTACTAAGGATGGAAAGCTTACTTACAACATCAGATACAACCTCTCGCGACGCGTCAACGATGTCCAAACTTACCCAGTTTACTCTCCCCAAGGAGCCAGCATCTTCATATACGGCCACGAGAATGGTGTGACGGTCGCATGGCGAGGAGGCAGGCGATTCAAGGCTACCAAGAAGGCGTCTCAAAATCAAAAGCAGAACGGAACTGCCGAGGACTCGGTCATGATCATTGACTCGGATGACGACGAACCACAAGCAAAGTCGAAGACCGCATCCCACTATGAGGATAAACCCCAGTTTGAAGACGATGTGGAGGATAGCCCTTACCCGGAAATTGTACAAACTCTGGATCTTGCGCTTGGAACTGCAGTTCTGAATGTCGCGGTCATGCCTATAACCCCAACACCGGCTGAGGAGGCTGCATGGGGAGGGGCCAAGGTCTTGACTGAGAAGATGGTATTCGCTGTGTCGTGTGTCACCAACGATGTGTATGTCATCACGCTTCCTCTTACCCCTCCCTCGCCAGAAAGCAAGGCCAGGCCAGAGCTCAGAAACGATCTTCTGGCAGGCAAGGCTGGATCTGGAGCTTGGGGTGAATCTCTTATCCTGCTTAGCGGTCAGAACAGGCATAGCGAGGGCATTGCCATTAACCTCGTCATGCCTACTGCCACTGAGCGACCGGGCACAAAACCCAGGGCAGTTGTTGCATCGCACTCCCGAGAGGCGTCTGGTGTACTGCGATTATGGGAAGTGCCTTTGGATGCCAGTGATAGACCTTCCAAGGCCGTCGAGCCTTTCCAGACCGAGTATTTGCCCAACCCCCTTACAAGCATATCCTTCAACTCAACACACACCACACATTTGCTTGCCGTCTCAGCGCTACAGGGAGTTCGGATCTACGATTTTGCTCGACCTTCTTTTACCGACACAGATGCTACCGGACCATTCCCTGTTCAAGGATCTTGGTTGCTTTCTATGTACCAACCCTTTGCTCGACCTTCATCTACAAGGAAACCCATTATTGGCGCAGCTTGGATAGCACACGGCCGCGCTATACTAGTTCTCCTTGCTGATGGTATGTGGGGTATCTGGGACGTTGATGGTGTCAGTCCTGCTGGCCCAGGTGCCGTGCTCTCAAGCAAGCTACAGCCTGGAGTCAAAGGAGCTGCATTGACGACATTCAGCGCCTCTGGCTACGTGGAGGGAACGAGCTCTCTCCGAACAGTTACGACACAGAACAAGGAACACAGCACTGGGGATTTTGCACCTATGACTCCTCATACTCGACGACAAGCTACTGCGTCCCTGAGCTCTGCCATGGCGCTTGACCGCCTGGCTACTGTCCGAGGCGGTATAAAGGTGTTGTCTTTGCCGTCGAGTGGAAGCGCAATCCAAGACGAGACAGTCGTTCTATGGGTCGGTGGTCTAGAGCACGTATGCGTCATTCCCGGAATATCGCGATTCTGGGATTCTGAACTTCGAAAGACTGCTGGGACGAGTGGTGACATCTTTAGCGGAGCCCAGCCTATTAAAATGATTAAGCTCTTAGATTTAACGACTGGCTTGCTAGGCGAAAGATGCTGTGGCGTGGGCTTGTTGATAGACCCAGACCATGCCAGTGCCATCCAAGATGGCGAACTACCTGCCGATGTCATTGTGCTTGGCGAGTCCAGGATTGTTGTTGTTCGGGAGAGAGAGGACGGGCATGGCAAGATTGTTGGTGCTGTGGCCAATGCCCGGAGACGGAATCTATTTTCGAAGGGAGAGAAGTCAGATGCTATCATTGTGCATGGCAAGGAAACAAGACCAGCGAAATCACTGTTCAATCTGAGCACTGTGAAGCCGGGAACACTACGACTCGGGAGACATGACGCCATGGACGACTCAGATAATTTTCTACCATCACGACCGACTGTTGGATTCGACTTCATGGACACGCTCAATGCGGCAGCAGACGTCACAGCCGATTTCGAGGGGCGAAATGTGGAAGTTGAGATGTTGGACATCATGGAGATCGACAAGACGCTTGAGAGCATGGATAATGGCCGAACAAGGTCATGAGGGGATTACATGCATAACTGAGTTTGGCGAACTAATCAGAGTGAGTAGATGACAAAGACGAGACAATGAAGAGCGCTGGGGACGAACTGTACGATACCCCCTACGACATACTTGCGACCCCGGTCACATGCTCGGTCTCATCCATCGTGACATGTTGCTTCCCTGTGAAGTTGAAATGCTTTCCCATGTGACATGTTCCGCACGGCAAGGTGGAGCGCAAGGCGAGACCCATCCTTGACTGCTCTGTATTCCGAGCGGTATATTGAAACAGTACTTTGGTGCTTGGTCGACTATTCAGGGCGGGTTTGGGAAGTGGTTTTGGTGCCTTGAGCACTCTTCTGGCTTCCAGTGCGCATCCTGCTATCTGCTGGCTGATGTGTTCTTTCGAGTTCTTGGGGCTTGCCTTGAGGATGACAGAGGACTTATGAGGCTAGTGGGGGATGTGTTGTCCTGGGTTGGCAGTTCGAACGTCGATACATTTATTCTTTATTGTGAGTGAAGGTTTCGTGATAGTTATGTTGTATCAACTACTTGTTGAAGATCAAGTACCTGTTTCACAGTCTCACGATTAATACAGAGTGACTAGTGTTACAAGATTAGCTGAATTAGTGCTGAATTATAAATCATTGGTATATCTTTAAGTGATTCACTTTCCATTCCTTCAGTGACCCTCACATCCCAGAAGTTGTTCTGTCGTTAAGGCTATTACATAATCTGCAAGCTCAGCTTCAGGCAATTCAGAAAGCTCTCAGGAGCTTTTGTCCAGTCACAGTGTGGAGTCAATTAAGATCCCTGCGGTTTCCGGCGCGACAGTCGCGTCATGACGTCCTACACGCGTTAAGTCCCTTTCTTTCCCATTTGCGCCTCCATCTCTTTTTTCTTACTGACCCGGCACATTTTTTCCCTCTTATCAAAGTTCTTCCCTGTTACTCCAAGATCTTGCCTGCTACACCAGACTAGAGGTAGCTGAAGAGAGAAACCGCCATCATGGGTATTAAACAACTATTCTCAATCATCAAGGAGGAAGCTCCAGATGCAATCAAGGAGGGCGAGATCAAGAACCAATTCGGCCGCAAGGTCGCCATTGTAAGTTCACTCGCGCGTGCAATCCATGCATGTAATTTTCTGACAATGAACTTAGGATGCATCAATGAGTATCTACAGTTTCCTCATCGCCGTTCGATCCGAAGGTCAGCAGCTCACAAACGAGAGCGGCGAGACAACATCACATCTGATGGGCATGTTCTACCGCACTCTCCGCATGGTCGACAATGGCATCAAGCCTCTCTACGTATTCGATGGTGCACCACCAAAGCTCAAGTCCGGCGAGTTGGCCAAGCGTTTCCAACGCAAGCAGGAGGCTACTGAAGGCCTTGAGGAGGCCAAGGAGACAGGTACCGCAGAGGACATTGAAAAGTTCTCTCGACGAACTGTCCGTGTCACTCGTGAGCACAACGCCGATTGCCAGCGTCTGTTGAAGCTTATGGGAATCCCATATATCATTGCCCCCACAGAGGCTGAGGCTCAATGTGCTGTCCTGGCCCAGGCCGGCAAGGTGTATGCAGCCGCCAGTGAGGATATGGACACCCTCTGCTTCAACACACCCATTTTGCTACGACATCTCACCTTCAGTGAACAAAGAAAAGAACCTATCCAGGAGATACATTTGGAGAAGGTCCTCGAAGGCTTGAACATGGAGAGGAAGCAGGTATGTTACGCTACGCACCTGAAACCATATCATAGTCTAACCGTATCACAGTTCGTAGATCTTTGCATCCTGCTTGGGTGTGATTACCTCGACCCAATTCCCAAGATTGGTCCTAGCACAGCTCTGAAGATGATTCGCGATCATGGTTCACTGGAGAAGGTTGTCGAGGCTATCGAGAAGGACTCCAAGAAGAAATATGTCATCCCTGAAGATTGGCCTTACAAGGATGCTCGGGATCTCTTCTTTGAGCCAGACGTACGACAAGCCGACCACGCCGACTGCGATTTCAAGTGGGAGAAGCCCGATATGGAGGGTCTTGTCAAGTTCCTCGTGACTGAGAAGGGTTTCTCAGAGGACCGCGTCCGTAGTGGTGGTGCCCGCCTGGAGAAGAATCTCAAGAGCTCTCAACAAGCCAGACTAGAGGGTTTCTTCAAGCCGGTCCCCAAAACCGATGCCGAGAAGGCCGCACACAAGCGAAAGTTGGACGAGAAAATGGAGGAGAAGAGAAAGAAGGCTAAGCAGGAGAAGAAGGACAAGGCAGCCACCAAATCGAAGCCCCGAGGCGGTAAATGATTTAGCCCGTAACGATGCATTGATGCAGAGAGCAACATACATATAATGTGCTAAATGGGAAGAAAAAAAAGGCTTAGCTACATGCTGAGATCGGGAACGGAGTATTGGAGTTACAAAGTGTGGTGTACCGTATGCCAGTTGGGAGCTTTCTTCGGCGGCGGCAACAGCCCTGGAATGAATTTTAGAGAGACATAGTCGCGGTAATAAACGCGGAAAACATTATGAATAAGACAATTAGCTATAAGACTTCCGAAGACTGACCGGTCGACGTCGACCAAATACTGGTGAATCGTACTGTATGCCATTTGAGAAGCACTAAGAGCGATCGCTAACTAGGGTCATCTGAGTAATACGGGCTCGCCATACTCAAGCAACCAGGCAAAGAACGGCAATAACAAACACATGCAAATAAAGAGATGGAATTTCTCCGCATTCTCAATCTAGACTGTTTCTCCGTCCCCCACGGGGGGTCTCGTCCCCGTGAAGCGGACAAGTCGCGAGAAGCATTACCTCGGAGAGTTGATTTGGCAATACTCGGCCTCCGATTGGACAGGACTAAGAGCCTCGGCATCCTCCACAAGCTGTTATCATGACATCAACGGCCGCATGAGCACGCGCTAGAAACGGTTTAATTGTTACTGCGGCTCTTTCACATGCTTCTACAGCACGAGCACCAAAGAATGAGAGCGAGGCGCATGGGCACCTGACCTTGGCCATTGGCCGCATCGAGTAATGCTTTCAAAGTAACGACTCATGACCTGCTTGTTGCTGCTCATGGGCAAGTTTTCCCCAGACAAGACGAGGGTGGAATATGGAGGTGGAGCTGTGCAGTGCACGTCTTCCTTCACTAAAACATGTGATTGTAGTGCTACCTTGCCTCCTACAGTTTTGCCGAAACATTGAAATTTAAAAAAGAACTATTATCAAAGGCTCACAGCTCTTTTTCTCTTCCCTTTCCCTTCCTCCAATCTTGTTGTGTTGATACTTGTGTCTTTTACTCTGTGATATCCCATCTGCGACTCTTTTTCCTTGAACATATTCTACTAGCATCAACGAGCAAACAGCTTTAACAATGTCCAAGGTCTTCACCACAAGCGACGTTGCGTCGCATAACAAGCCTGAAGACCTGTACATCATCGTCGATGGCGATGTCTACGACGTGACAAAATTTAAGGATGACCACCCTGGTAGGTCAATCAGAATACACTCCCTATAACCCGCGTCTGACTCGCGATCAGGTGGTAAAAAGATCCTCCAGCGCGTCGCCGGCAAGGATGCATCCAAGGCATTCTGGAAGTACCACAACGAGGGCATCCTCAAGAAGTACAAGAAGCAGCTTCAGGTTGGCTCTCTTGACTCTAAGCCTAAGGCTCCTGAGCCCAAGCCCGAGGCCAATGCCGCGCCTGTGCCTGCGGCCCCTACACCCAAGGCCGTGAAGACTACCCAGAAGGAGGTTGCTGCCAAAGAGGAAGATGCCGAGGCTCTAGAGCCCTTCGGCGACCAGATTCCATTTGCTGACCCTGCTTGGTACCAAAGTGTACGTTCAACATGAATGACCCCTTTTCATCCGCTTAGTGCTTACATATGGTAGTACCACTCGCCTTACTTCAATGAATCGCATGCTGCCCTCCGCGCCGAGGTCCGCGAATGGGTCGAGAACGACATCGAGCCTCATGTTACCGACTGGGACGAGGCCAAGGAGGTTCCTGAGGAGATCTACAAGGAGATGGGTCGTCGTGGTTACCTCGCTGGTCTCCTCGGTGTCAAGTTCCCAACTCAATACGCGCCCGAGGGAGGTGTTAAGTCTGTTCCTGCCGATAAGTGGGATCTCTTCCACGAGATGATTATCACCGATGAGCTGTCCCGCACTGGATCCGGTGGTTTCGTGTGGAACATCATCGGTGGTTTCGGAATTGGCTGCCCACCTCTTATCAAGTTTGGTAAGAAGGAGCTCAAGGACCGCATCATGCCCGGTATTTTGAGCGGCGAGAAGCGTATCTGCCTGGCCATCACTGAGCCTGATGCCGGTAGCGATGTTGCCAACTTGACCTGTGAGGCTAAGCTGAGCGAGGATGGCAAGCACTACATCGTCAACGGCGAGAAGAAGTGGATCACCAATGGTATCTGGTCTGACTACTTTACCGTTGCTGTACGAACTGGCGGGGCTGGTATGAACGGCGTCTCACTGCTCCTCATTGAGCGTAGCGAAGGTGTTTCGACTCGACGCATGCCTTGCCAGGGTGTCCTCTCTTCAGGCACAACTTACATCACATTCGAGGATGTCAAGGTGCCCGTGGAGAACCTGCTCGGCAAGGAGAACCAAGGTTTCAAGGGTAAGTCATTTGCGAGAATGTTTTCTCATGGCAATACTAACATGTCTCTAGTCATCATGACCAACTTCAACCATGAACGCATGGGCATCATTATCCAGTCCCTTCGATTCTCCCGTGTTTGCTACGAGGAGTCCGTCAAGTACGGCAGCAAGCGACGCACCTTCGGCAAGAAGCTTATTGACCACCCTGTCATCCGCATGAAGCTTGCTCACATGGCCCGCCAAATCGAGGCTTCGTATAACTGGCTCGAGAACCTCATCTTCCAGTGCGAGCGTATGGGAGAAACTGAGGCCATGCTGCGCCTTGGAGGCCCTATTGCTGGCCTCAAGGCCCAGTCTACCCTCACCTTTGAGTTCTGTGCCCGAGAGGCCAGTCAGATCTTTGGTGGTCTGAGCTACTCTCGTGGTGGTCAGGGAGCCAAGGTCGAGCGACTGTACCGTGATGTGCGAGCATACGCTATCCCTGGTGGCAGTGAAGAGATCATGCTTGATCTTAGCATGAGGCAGAGTTTGAAAGTGGCAAAGGCGGTGGGCATGAAGCTCTAAATGATTCTGGCTCAAGACATTTTGTATAAATATTGCACCGCATTTTGGAGTTCTTGTTGTTTTCTGAATATGGCCCATGGCTTAGATGTAAGGCCGAGTTAGAGCGAATAAAGGATATCATGTTTACAAGATAAGTAATGAGGGTGAACATTCTGGGTCCGTTGGGGAAATTGAGTTCCTCAAGGAAGTGATTTTGAGGATGCTCACGGCAATTCTTCTCATGGTTATTGGCCAATTGGGGTGTCGTCCCATACAATTGGAAGCTCGTGATAGGAACATGCATTTCCACCAAAGGCTGTAAGCTCAGCACTTGTCAGTATTTGACGTCAATTGACCAGTAGCATGTAAGTGGCAGAATAATTGACTGCAACAACTGAGAGATAGTATTACCCTCCCTCTTCGTTTTATACATATATTCCCCATGGCCACAATGAAGAACAAACCCCGGGTTTCAGTGACAAGGTGTACCTCGCTTGTAAAAGGCGATTGAGTTGGGCCCCTGCTTAACGCTGAAAAGTGGCATATAATTCACAAACTCTGCTGCCTCAATCATCCGCTCTATGTGTTCTTATTCGCATCTGTAAAACCTTGAAACTTACCACCAAGCAACACTCTACTAATCAACTCCTTGGCATATTCCAGGAATCGCTAGCAGAAGCTCTCGCTCATCTCTCTGTCGATAAAACCGGGCTGCCCCGCCAACACGTGACCTACAAGCGCAGGGCCTTCCGCCGCAATGAGGCACACACTATCGTCACCTTCACCTTCAAACTCCAAGACTGAGCCTACCTTACTCTACTTCTTCCCTCCACTAAGATCCATACCTCCAAACACTCCACGACGACAACAAACCTCTCTATACAACTTCGACAACGCGCTTTTATCTAACCAAAACCATTTCATCCCCGAGCTTTCTTTCTCGGGTAGTTCGCGCACCGATTTTCCTCCGACTCTCCCCACACAAACCAACCACGCCTTGCAGCTCCTCACCTGCTGCCTCCCTCGCGCCCTTACACTCGAGAGGCCGACCTCCGTTCCATTCTTCATATAATACCTCACCACTCACTTCATTTCGATCCGTAGACGGATCTTATACACGCAATGGCGGATCAGCTAGCAGACAGGCTGAATTCTACCCAACTTAGGTCCGCTGCGCCGTCCTAGCGGCCCTTGATAGCTTGGACTAACTCGAGCAGTGACGGCTCTCCCGCCTCAGGTGATGAGTGGAAGAAGACCTTAAACCTTCCCGCCAAGGATAACCGACAACAAACAGAGGTGCCTACTCCAATCACTTTTCTTGGCGCATTCCTGTAAGCTAACTTCGACCGTCAGGATGTTACAAACACAAAGGGCCTTGAGTTCGAGAACTTTGCCCTCAAGCGAGATCTGCTTATGGGTATTTTCGAAGCAGGATTTGAGAAGCCATCACCAATTCAAGAGGAAGCTATCCCCGTCGCATTAACCGGTCGAGATATTCTTGCACGAGCAAAGAACGGCACTGGCAAGACAGCTGCCTTTGTCATCCCTACCTTGGAACGCATCAACCCCAAGGTCTCCAAGATCCAATGTCTTATCCTTGTCCCCACACGTGAGCTTGCTATGCAGACCTCGCAAGTATGCAAGACTCTTGGCAAGCATCTCGGTATCAACGTCATGGTCACGACTGGTGGTACCGGTCTTCGAGATGATATTATTCGTCTGCAGGATCCCGTCCATATTGTGGTTGGTACCCCAGGTCGAATTCTCGATCTCGCTGGCAAGAATGTTGCCGACCTTAGCGAATGCCCCATGTTCATCATGGACGAAGCCGATAAGCTTCTATCCATTGAGTTCACTCCTGTTATCGAGCAGCTTCTGCAATTCCACCCCAAGGACCGACAGGTTATGCTTTTCTCCGCCACATTCCCTCTGTCTGTCAAAGACTTTTCCGATAAGAACATGACTAGTCCCTACGAGATTAACCTGATGGATGAGCTCACTCTGAGGGGTATCACCCAATACTACGCCTTTGTCGAAGAGAAGCAGAAGGTCCACTGCTTGAACACCCTCTTCTCCAAGCTCCAAATCAACCAGTCTATCATCTTCTGCAATTCCACCAACCGAGTCGAACTTCTTGCCAAGAAAATCACCGAGCTTGGATACTCTTGCTTCTACAGTCACGCAAAGATGCAGCAACACGCACGAAACCGTGTTTTCCACGACTTCCGCAACGGCGTCTGCCGAAACCTGGTCTGTTCCGATCTCCTCACCCGTGGTATCGATATCCAGGCTGTCAACGTTGTCATCAACTTTGACTTCCCCAAGAACGCCGAGACTTACCTTCACCGTATCGGCCGATCTGGTCGTTATGGCCATCTTGGTCTGGCTATTAACCTGATCAACTGGGACGACCGCTTCAACCTTTACAACATCGAACGAGATCTTGGCACCGAGATTCACCCCATCCCCGCCAGCATCGACAAGAGTCTCTATGTCTACGAAAACCCCGAGTCTATTCCTCGACCCATTTCGAACCTCCAAAGGGGTCAACTCCCTGCTGCTCAGGGTCAGCAGCAAACACAGCAGCAGCAATTTCAACAGCCTCAGCAGACGCAGCAGGCTGGTCTGCCTCAGCAAGGACAGGGTAACTGGCAGAGCCAGAACCCTCAGCACGGCAACCCGCACTACAACGGCGGGCGAGGACGTGGACGTGGTCGTGGGTATCGCGGCCGTGGTGGCCAAGCCACAGGTGGTCGAGGTCGCGGCCCACCCCGCGATGTCCAACCCTAATATCACATATAACTCATGCATGGCGTTAGGCGGGCGAGAGGGGGTTTTCGGATGAATTTTTTTGACACGGTTTTTATTTTGTACTGGGCTGTTATTTCAGTGTTGGATTGTACATTATTCGCATATTTTTCCGCGAATGGATGGGACAGTGAACGGATTTCACTGCCGATGGACCACCACTACATCGACACTTCTACAAGGAGTCTCTACGCAAAGACTCAGCACACTGGCGAGTACTGACTCGCATGGTTCGCACGCTTTTGGACTGATAGCCTATTGGTCTTCTTTTTGCACGAACCTGTAAGCTGTACCACTACCATCGGCTTTGACTTCTGTCTGGGTTGGCTCATGATATCTACGGATGATGAAAGAGAGCGAGAAATGAAACTTCCAGGGAAAAGGTGTTCTTGGGCATCGACCACGGTAGACATACCCGCTTTGGGGGCTGGGCACAGCCAACCGGTGCGGGGAGAAGGGAAAGGGGGATGATTTCGAGAATCGAGGCGTTCGAGGCTTTTCGCGCGGATGGCGTTGCCCTCGGTTTGCATTTGAGGGTTACAATTTCTGCGACTGACTTGCGGGATGAACGGTACCTCGGCGGCGGAGCGCACGGGGGATATGATACCCTGACGACGGATATACGCTGGACGAACGGCCCTGACGAGTAGGGGCGGCTCTATAAACGTATTGGTGGTTTCGAAAGGGCTTGATGAGACCTACGGGTAACATCACCACCCTTCGTCTCTACTTAGTTCTTTCCTAAGGACAAGATGCAGTCTTGGCTCGACCAAAGCTTCTCGCGGCAAGACTGAGGAGGGAAACAGCGAAACTTTTGCTGCTAAACAGCGACAGCGAAAACGATCAAATCAGAAAAACAACAAAAAACAACACCTGAGAGGGAAACTGAATGGACTGGATGGCTTTCGAACCGGCTCGGCTCGTGCCGTTGCATGTCATCGGCAATGTGGCTGGAGCTGGTGAGGCAGATAGTTTATTTGAGCAAAACGGTGGAATTTTCCACTTCCCTTTCATACAGATGTGCCAATTTCTTCAAGTGATGATTCGTGACGTTACGGGTTGACTGATAGATCATTGACACTTGTATATCCATGAGACAATCCGTATGGAAGCTGAGTAATTACCAACTTTCCATCCCAAGCTGGGAGCTCTCGATTAAGGTTTACTTTTAGCATCCACGCAGTAGTCACTTCAACAAGAGTTGCAGCCGTAGTTGTGAGGCTGTTGTGAGAATTTTGAAAGAGGCTCTTGAGAACACACAATGATCAGTGAGTAACTCTGGAATGTGAGCCTGTGTAACAGGGACAGGGCTTCGAAGTATTTACTATGTACGTGTTGATCAACAATGCTGCGTTAGCTCGATAGTCCTAGCATAGCGTTCCTGAAAATCACACCTCTCCTTTTACCCTCTAATGCCCTCCAAAATAACGATAGCGAGAGGTCAAGAATATTTATTTGTGGTGCGTGTGTTAGTGTATGTGTTGACGCATCGTGAAAGATTGCGTAAACGGTGGATCCCTGAGACAGCGTAGACATCCACATCTGTCACGGGCAGTCGCATGCTTCGCGAACCCCGAGAGGGACGTGCTTCAGTGAAAGGCTCGACAGGGGGGAGGTTTTGTTGTTGCTCTTTGGGGTGAAGAGGCAGCCAAGAGTATAGGAGATGCTTTTACGTTAAGGAATTTATTAGGTTTGGTATGTGGTGAACTGAGTGAGTTATGGAAGAGCTTGGCATTGGGTCTGTATGAGGTTTATGTAATGATGTGATCGTGGCTATAAGTAGCATGGCAATTACGACGATGTCTGCAATGTCTGCATACTGTAGTACAATGCACAGTCCTGGGCGAATACTCTCAAGGCCAATGCATTGCTCTGAATATCATGTTAGTGTCACGCACGACTGGTGTCATACGTAGTAAGTTAAGGGTCGCAGCCATGACGAAATGTGCCAGCGGTGAAGACACTAGGAACAGAATGTCTTGGGATAAATAAAGACACAGGAGTAAGAAAGTGCCGATCTTGTCCGTCAACATGTCGGCCAAGACGGTGATATTTGGCGATCAGTTGCCATTCTTTGACTCGTCGGTTTTGGCAGAATTTAAGTTACAGAAACACCACTTATTCACGTGTCACTACTGATACGAAGTGCGTACAGGTGATTCTAAGTGAGTGAAGCTCAGCTGCATACTTCATCCATCTTATTTGACATTATCACTTGTGAAAACGAGATTGAGGATATCATTGGAATTGGATATGGGGGAAAGCGGGTCTTCCCCCGTGGCTGTGTAAACGGTGCCTGGGGTGATGCCGACGGGACGCTGCAGATGACCGCGCTATTGAATTAGAGCCCCAGTGGGGGGATAGATCATAGAATAACAAAGAATTCGGTTGATGGGATGGACTTTGTTGTACCTAAGTTGGGATCACTTGGTTTGAAGGTCTTAAGATAGAATCTGTGGATAATATGAGCGACATGCAATGGTCGAGGTTTTATGTTGAAGAGACGGCTAGAAACTCCTTATCCACAATGCTCAGCTTATCCGTACATATTGAGGCAGATGGAATGAAACGGGCGAGGATTGATGCATCACGACAAGGGTGACATTGAACCATATGTGCGATCTGTGTATAGTTCTGCCCAGACCATTGTTCAACCTTTGAGTAATACTGTCACTTTCGTTAATGTTTGTCAGTCTTTGGCCAGCCTTTGATCAATGTGAGAGCAGTTCTGCTATTCTTGTCCCTCTTGGCGAGTTACAGAAGGATATTATGGTTACCATCAAGTCTCACAACACCAACTAACTCACAAACCAACACTTCGTGCTCCGTACCTGAGATTACCTCAAATGGCGTCTTCATTCTCCAATGATCGAACATGGCCTAGAATGACATCTAGAGGGCATGCAGTAAAGATCTAGAGCTAAACGCCATACTAAAAGCCACTTCAATATCGGATGCCCAACGCCGTCTGCCAAGCCTCAAAGCCATGGAAACTTGGGTGTACTGGGACAGTTCAATGCCACGCAAACCCGCCCAGCCAGCCAGCCGAGGGGGGGTAAAACACCGGTATGAGTCTGCCACCAAGATACGTTTAATCGAGTATATTAATGGCAAATACAATTATTCTTCCCAGTTAAAATTTATCGTAAGATCACTAAACCTTACTCTAAAAGGCTATTTTCTCTACATTTCTATTATCCCATTGTAGTTAATATCCTAGCGAAGAAAGCCAGAAATCTCGTAAATTTCGTGCCCGGTATTTTATTCCCCCCGAGGGCCAGCGGACCTCTCACAGTCCAGTGCCTGGCTACATTGCTTCAGCGGGTGGAGAGTCATTACAACCCGCCGCCAGGTGCCCTGAAAATACGCTGTATCCAGTAAAACAAAGTCCGTCCACCCATTCACATCTTCGTCAGCCGGGGTGCCGGACCTCTCTCATCCCATTGGACCGTCTCACATGAGTCCTTCCCCCTTCTTTATCTTCTTTCCCTACAGGATGTAGGACGCCTCATTTCCAGTTTTAGGTACATGCCAGGCAAGGCAGGAGCTGCTGAGGCCCCGTCATTTTTTTCCCGCCCGGATTTCTCCCAGCCTCACCACCATTGAACCATTTTCCCGTCTCCGTCTCTCACATCACCTTACCTCACACCTATACCAAACTAATTCTATAGCACGTTAGCGGGATCCCGATCTACGAAACCTGTTCTCGATACCAACATATTCATTCAACACCAGTAATTCTCTCCGTCGCTTTATTTACTCTACGATACAGGTTGGGCCCCCATTTCTTCTTGGCTTTTCTTCTCCCCAAACGCGGTGTCCTTGCCCTGTTCATTGGTCGACCCGCCAAGCATCCCCCCGTGCGCCCAGCCAGCAAGGCCCTCGAACCAATTTCCCTCTCTCCTCTACCGCCCATTGTTCTACCGACAACATTAACAATCAACTCAGAGTCAACGAGAGCGAAACATTGCGAGTCGAAACAAGTTATCCGACGACATCTCGACGATATCGCCAAATATTCCAAACCCCCGATTAGTCTCGAAACAGCATCGCTTTGCCAAAGTAGCATCTACCGCGTCAGCACTCGCTGGTCTTGGCCTCCAGCGAGTTTATCGGATCCTTGCTCGAAATGCCATCGTTTCTTTCTGATCAGGACAATTCGGCAATCTTCAGCAACAACCCCGACATTCTCAACCTTGATCCCACGAATCAGTTCGACTTCGTGAACAAGGAGAGGGTGAATGGGGGTTCTATCCGCCACGCCCGATCCGATACCATCAATGAGAGCTTTGACGAGAGCTCCATTTCTTCTACACACGCGTCCGACGTCTCCGAGTCTACACCGACGCCTATGAATGGCAACAGTAACAGCACGCGGCCCACGAGCATGAGCTCTGTTTCTAATGGAAAGTCTGCTACGGCTATTTACCCTCCCCGACAAGATGATGCCGCGGAAGTCGACAGGCCTGGCCAACAACACATGACGAACGGTACCACGAGCCTAGTCGACCGTACTCGTCAGCACTCATCCGATACCAACGGCATCAATTCTAACACTAATAACTATCAACATCACAACTTTCTATCAAAGCCTTTGCCTTCAGAACCTCAAGCACCAGAGGAAGGCTCCGAGAAGCCCAACAGCAGGAGCTTCGATGGAAACCGTGCACTCTCGGTCTCTCCACTCCCCATGGAGTCGCGTGGTGCTCAATCACAAACTGCCTTAACAGCAAACTCCAATGCGACTACCGATGCGGCGCAGACGCTGCACCCTCGTACGAACGGCATTCATCGATTGTCATCCCCGCCAGTCTACAACCCGGCAGGTGCAGCGGCTTCATCAACAGGACACTTACAAGCTCCTCCACCTGGCCTCAAACAGCGACATACTCTTGATGTACCCAAGTATGTTCCAGGTCGTGGATCCAAGGACGGCATGGACATAGCTCAAGCTAGTGGCCGCTTCTCTCCTACCAATGCTGGAACACCGAGCGGGCGACGCCCTTCCTTGAGTATGGGTAGAAGACCAACTCGGTCGATGCAGTCGGATGCGCCTCGGGATGAAATAGTGCCAGACGAAGATGCTCTTCGCTGGGCAGAGGCATTGCGACAGAAGAGAGCCAGTAAGCGGAGGAGAAAAGAAGAGGAGGACGATGACCGAGTTCTGGTAGGCACCAAAGTTGACGAGACTCACGCCAACTGGGAGACCGCCTACAACATGCTTACAGGCATTCGTGTTTCGGTCTCGAGGACAAATGCTAAGCTCGACAGAGAGTTGACTGATGCCGATTTTGATACTAAGCAGAAATCGACGTTTGACATTGCTGGTAATGAGCTAGTACCGTCAGCCAAGTACGATTTCAAGTTCAAGGACTACGCGCCATGGGTTTTCCGCCGTCTTCGATCTCTCTTCAACCTGGACCCTGCTGATTATCTCATGTCGCTCACGGGCAAGTACATTCTTTCTGAGCTTGGGTCCCCTGGCAAGAGCGGAAGTTTCTTTTACTTCTCAAGAGACTACAAGTACATCATCAAGACCATTCATCACGCCGAACATAAATTTCTCCGCAAGGTTCTCAAGGAATACTACCAGCATGTCAAGGACAACCCCAATATGCTTCTCTCGCAGTTTTACGGCTTACACCGCGTCAAGATGCCCTATGGAAAGAAGATTCACTTCGTTGTGATGAACAATCTCTTCCCTCCACACCGCGATATCCACACTACTTTCGATCTGAAGGGTTCTACTATTGGTCGAGATTACAGGGAAGAAGATCTGGAGAAGAACCCCCGAGCAACACTAAAGGATCTGAACTGGCTGAGACGACAACGAAGCCTGGAGTTGGGTATCCAGAAAAAGCGCATGTTCCTCGAGCAGTTGCAACGGGATGTTGCTCTATTGAAACGACTTAAGATTATGGACTACTCGCTGCTGGTTGGCATACATGATGTCTCACGTGGGAACGAGGAGAACCTCCGTGACAAGACGCTACAAGTGTTTAACCCTGGCGGTGAAAAGGCCCCTGATGATGATCCTAACTCGGTCCTTCTCCGCACACCATCCAAGCTAGAGAACGCAAGAAAGGCCAGAGAACTGCGACAAATGATTCGGCAGGAAAGACCAGTACCTATGGGTCAGTCGGCAAACAAGATGCCAGATGAGCTGCAAGAAGGTCAGCATCGTCCTGGATGGGTTTTCGGGCAGGATGATGGTGGTTTTAGGGCAACCCACGAAGATAACACTCCAGGCGATGAGATCTATTATCTAGGAGTCATTGACTGTCTCACTCACGTAAGTTCTGGCCTACTTTTGAAGACAACATTAACTAACATGAGTAGTATGGAATAATCAAGAAGCTTGAGCACTTCTGGAAGGGTCTGTCAAGTGACAAGACTCAAATCTCAGCACTGCCACCTGACCAGTATGGTGATCGGTTCTACCATTTCATCGAGGGTGTCACCATGTCCACTGAGGAAGCCCACCGAGAGGCTGAGAGGCGACACCAGGAGATGATTGAAGCACAGCGTTCAGAAAAGAGGGTGGCAAGCTGGAACTCTCGCAAGTCATCTCAAGCCGTTCCACCCATGCCATCCCATATTCCCCCCGCTCCTCCACAATCTCCAGAAGCCCAGGAAACAATCGACAGGGCCAACAAGGAGGCCGAGCGTTCTGAAAGACATGGCCACACAGAGTCTGACGTACCAGACCGGGTTCTGTCCACTGGCACTCGCGACTCAATGCAACACGAGCCTATTCTGCCGGTTGTGCAGGAGGCAGGTGAAAATGGACGCGACGACAACGACAATCGACCTCTGGCACCCCTGAAGGATCTCAATAAGAGTCTTCCACCAACAAGGGCACCGCCCCCAACTCCTCCCAAGTCTGGATATGTTGGGCCTGGGAGCGCCGATAGCGGGTATGCAGGCTTCAGCAACGGTACAGCTCATTCCAGTCATGGAGCTATACAAGGAAATAGGGTCAGCATTGACAGCCTCAACAAGGAGCTGCCGCCACTGCCGAGGAAGGACGACAGCGGAGTACGACTGGTAGCTTAGGTTGCGACCAACACCAAACCAAGCTTATTGAGGAGGACAAAAAATGGGTTCACGATTAAGAAAGCGAACGACGCGGATACACAAAGGTTGACGAGCGACGTCACCATCGTCAACCAACAATGATGCATTAGAAAGCGAGACACCTGGCGACACCCTGTTATTCTGGTCCTTTCCTTGACCAGCCATGCACTATTTTCTTTTTTTCTTTCTTTTTGTCTCAACATCTTTGGCATAATGGACTCGGCCTATGAAAGCACGTTTCTATTTCAATCACAATTTCCTTTGTCGGCGACGAAGCTGAGAAGCACTCAGACAGGTGGTGAGCCGAGCTGCATCGCAGAAGGAGGCGACACAGCATCTTGGGAGCGAAGTACAAATATGGTTCCTTTATTAAAAAAAGAAGAAGACATGGATGATACCACCACGCTTAGCATGCTACAGTTTGTTTTTGACTTATTCCTTCCTGATTGCTATTCAATTCTCATTGCCCCTTTCACATGATTATTCCTTTTTGTTATATACTTATTGTCCTCTTTTTTGGGTTTCATAGGCTGGCAGGGCTTGCACAGGACTTAGGTAGTAGGAATACATAGATTTGGTAGGATAAAGACTCGAGTTGTCTCATTTGAAGGAAAGGAAGGGGATGGTGAAGTTGTACGGTACAGTTAATTGTACATGTAGGGGTGAGTTGGTGTATGGTAGTTTACAATGGTATAATACATATATGTATAACAAGCCTTTGGCTCTTTGTGAAGCCTTTTCCGTATCCATGTCCGTGTACATTGTCTCATCCAGCATCTTCAAGTCGTCAAGTACTGGTTGTTCGCTTCAACCAAGTCCTTTATTTCTTCTGCTCCAACAAAGTCTGGATATCTCCCACGCCTTTGCCCTTCTCTCCAGCGCCACCATCGGGTGCAAAGCTCGTTGTGACAGTCATCTCCTGCGCACCCTGGGCCCTCAGCTCATCCAGGCGTCGCTTCTTCTGGATGTCCGCAACCCGCCACTGCTTGAAGTACTTCACCCATGCAGCAGCACAGTCACGCTCAAAGTCTACTGTCTCCGTCGGGCATGCGCGCTTAGTCGCTGAGGGGTCCTTGGTTGCGTCCACGATGTTGTTGGCGTCGAGGCAGTTGAAGTAGGCGTCGCGGGCGGCCCAGCAGATCTTGCGCTCTTGGCGGTTGGGGATGGCATCGCCGGAACGGATGGCGTCGGCGCGCGTGTCGCTTGAGAATGGCCAGATACCCATTGTGTTTATGGTATTGGTTTATGTGTGCTCGTGTGTGTATGAGGATTCAATTGAGTGGTCGTGGTGGTTCGAGTGTAGCTGTAATAGCGGGACAAACGGCATAAGTTTATGGTGGCTCAAAATCTCATGAGTCGTCTACCTTCTAAGGGTATGACGAGCGGGAGCGGCAGAAAATACCAGGCGGTGGGATGGATGCGGCTTAGCGGATACTGCATAAGCCTCGTTTCAGGGTAGCTATGACTTATGTGTGGCTGATGCTCTTTAATCTGTCCTTTGATTTATTGTACACTTGCTTGTGAGGAGCACGACACGAACCTCCTTACACTTTACTTCATTTCCCTCCTTTAAACCTTCCAATTTTACATTTCCTTTTTCTTTGTCTGCACTGACCCTTCGTGGCTGCTGAATTTTCTAAGTTTTTATCCACGACGGCAGAAAGAGTTGGAAAGCAAAGGGTTGGGATTCAGGAGCTTAAAGCTTTTAAGTCCACCAGCATAGACGTCACAAGACCTCACGAGACATGCCCCTTCGATGACCGAGGACTCTTCCACCACACGCTAGAAAACAACTTCAACCTCACATACCAAACTCAGTCTTGAAATCAACACAGAAACCACAATGCCACGACGTCGCAAACCTCCGCGCGCAGGCGCCCTCGCAGAGCTAGCCCCCCTCAAGATCGCAGGCCAGATCGCGACGCTGCAGGCCATCTACTACTTCGCCGCGCTGGTGCTCATCGTTTTCACGGCGCTCGTGTCTGGCTCGGGCTTTAGTTGGACGCTTGTCTTCGGTTGGGAGGGCGTGAGGGGCGATACGACGCATGGGTGGCTCATGGCGTTTATCTGGTTATTGGATGGAGGGTTGATTATGTGAGTGGTCTTGGGAGGAGCGCAAACTGCGAATATCCCCGGCTGGGTCAAGATATTTCGAAAATGGCTACTAACACTCTATAGCTCCATCGCAATCGTCGCCTTCATCGCTCGATCCAAACTCGTCCCCGATTTCGCCATAACAGTCCACTTCCTCCACCTCGTCATCGCATCCCTCTACAGCGGCCACATCCCCCGCCATGGCGCCTGGTGGTTCACGATGCTCGCCTCGTCCGCGGTGTGCGTTGGTCTCGGCACCTGGGGCTGCCAATACCGCGAACTACAGCCCGTTTTCTTCGGCGGTCGTCCCATCCTTCCTGCCACAGGATCTGAAGGCGCGGCAGTGCAACAACCTCCCGCTGGCGATGAGGAGATGGGTATTGCCGCGAGAGGAAGGGGCGCGGATGGTGGTGGAGAGTACGAGATGGCGCCTATGCATCCTGTAAGATGAAAGAGACTAGACGGGGATTTAGATATGTTTGGATAGGATAGGATAGGCATGCATTGCTAGGCGTTAAGGTGCTCTTCAAGCCGTTTATGTACGTTAATATGGAAGAGCTTCTAATCATGGTTTAAAGTCTTGTCTAGCAGTTTGAGACTGAACGAGACAATTCGAGAACAAATGGAACGATGCCAACACGATATTCGGGGTTCATCACCCCTGAAAATTCTAGAATCGCGCTTGTATATGTGAACTATATTCGATGCACATCAACTATTGTAGCTTAGAGCACATCACAATTGAAGCAAGGAGCCACCAGATTTATCAATCGTAAAAGACGTGGCTACCAAGCCTTTCGTTGGATCTACCTCGACTTAATCTCCTTCCATCTCCAACCATGTAATGGCTCAATAACCAAATTCATATTCCCCAGCGAGAATGCACCTCTCTATCTTGGCTTTCTTCCATAGCGTACAAAACCCCGCGTATCCCATCGATTACGCCTTTTCACTTGTTCGTTTTTAGGCCCCTGATTTCCTGTATACTATTCCATAGGTGTTCTATGCACCAGCCACGACCGCCAAATTATCATATATCATCTTACGCACCTCGTAGAACGTGCTTCTCCGTGCGGTCGGCATACCTACGCTCTCGACCTCGACACGTCCTGCAGATGTCTTGCGAACAGCCACAGTGCCATCAACAACTAGTGTACCTTCACCACGGAACTCGGCTGTGTGTCCAGCGGACTGCATGGCGCGACGTAGGTCAGCAAGACGCAGATCGCCAACATGTAGTGGCTGCGCCGCTGAGCGAACAGCGGACACGAGGTTCGCAGGGAGAACATCGAGAACCGGCGTGGCTGAAGGAAGAGCAGCGGCCGTAGTGGTGAGCGTCATGGATGAGGGCGTCTCATCGGTCTTTTGACGCTTGTTGGCAGCATCTTCATCTCCAGCGGCTTCATTGAGGTGAGTAGCAAGCAATTGTCCAGTAATAGTGACAATACCCAGGCCACGAACGTTCTGCCACTTGATCTTTCTGACCAGAGGGTCTGCAAGCTTGACAACCCAGGCGTTGGTGTCAACACTGGCATCAACCACGACGCCAATCTCAGGGGTGAAGACGTCAACGGAACGGTCGCTGCCAGAGTTATTCGTATTGTTTCCTTCTCCTCCCAATGCCCGACGGCAGTCCTCGGCCAGAGAAAGAGTCTCATCTCGCTCGCCACCAATAAGGATGAGCTTTCGGGGTTGGATAAGGGGGATCAACATGTTAAGACTTCGCTTATCGTGAAGACCGCTAAAGTCGACGAAGGCAATACGCATGTTGGCCTGAACGGTTTCGGTCTGATATGTGAGTTTACATGGTCCTGTAGGCTCTTCAGGCTCAACATCCTCAACACTGTCGAGTTCATCAGGCACGAAGCCATCACCCTCGCCAGCCCCAGCCTCGTCTCCGTCGGCAGAACCGGCCCGCATAGCTTGTGGACGCTTGTTGGAGCCAGGCCCGTTCTTAGCAACATCATCCCATCTGCGCTTCTTGCCGAGCTTGTCGTCAGCGGTCTCCAGACCAGCATTGTCCTGGCCTTCCTCTTCTTTCTCTTCAGCACGGAGGTAGTCTTCGGGTCGAATCAGCTCTCCAAAGTCGTCTTGTCGTTTCCTTCGAATGGCGATTGGGAATGTGCGCTCTCTACCCTTCTTCCCTCGAGTATCGAAGTCGTATACACCCTTCTTCTTGATGAGTACATTGATACCGAGATCCTCGTCCTTGAGCACCACATTCTTGCGGCCAGCCTGGGCAATGGTCGTCGAAACATTGAGTGCCTTACCCTGCTGTTCGCCATCTTCATCCTCCGAGTCAGACGAGGATTCAGATGAAGCATCATCGACAACATCCGCTGCTGCCTCGAGTCCAGCCACGCCTCCGGTTTGTTGAGTCGCTTGGAGTTGTCTTTGAGTCGCAAGCCATTGTTGATATAATGCCAACTCGTCTCCTTCCAAAGCATGACGCTGGGGCTCGCGGACCTCTAACTCTCGTCCTCCAGCATAAACAAGCTCGATGTTCTCGCCGTTGCTGTTCTGCTCCACTGACACGCCGTCCTTGCGTTCTTTCCACCAATCCCAGAGTGTTCTTGCGATTGACGGCTTGTCATCCTTTGATAAACCCGGCTTGTCTGTGAGAATCACCAAGTTTCTTGAGTCGCGGGCCAACCCCTTGATCAAGTCCTTGGAGAATCCCCATTCGATACTGCTATCACTTGCCAGAATAACACGACCTCCTGTCTCAACATTCCCCGTGCCTTGGCTAAGCAGTCGCGCAATCTGAGCCTTCCGTTCAAGTAGTCGTAGATATTTGAAGTCGAATGGGCCTCCTTCCTTCTTGTCGTTGGCACCGTTGACCTTTCGTTGACCCTCGGCGAAAGCTTCGAATTCCTGCACAATACTATCATCCATCCATTCGAGCATACTTCGGGCGTATCGCATGGTGCTAGACATGTTGCGTCCAGCCAGATACAACTTGGCCGCTTTGAGGACGCCTAACTCAGAAGCAGCATCTGTCCTCCAGGCATGTTCTAGGAGGTAAGAAAGCTCCAGAACTCTAGCGCTTGAGTCTACAGGAATCAGTACAGTTCCTCCTCGTGATACACAAGCCTTGATTGTATCGATCAGCTGCTCGTCTCGCTTCGCGCGACCTCCAGTTTGAGCCGTCCAGTCAACACCACGACTACTGCAAATCAGTGCAGTTGGTTTTCGCAGTTGCTCGATAACTTCGGCACCGCCGCCTCCTGCACCTCCTAGCCAAGCTGCACCAGCAAAGACATTCTCACGTGCTTGGTTCCAGTCCACTGCGTACACGATCGATTCTAAGCCATGCTGAATATGCCATATCGTGCCACCGAGGGTGTGTCCGGAATTGTATGCAGTAATGGTCAGGCCATTGAGTGGTGGTGAGAACGGCGATGGTAGAGGTTGGTGAGGTTGTGAGTATTTGAGAGGTTGGATAAGAGAGAAGTATCGCGCAATCTCTTCGTTGGTTGGGGACTGAAGGAGGAGGTTTTGCGCAGTCGTAGCGGTTTGAGTAAGCAAGTATGCGCTCTCTGTGAGCGAACTTTGAGGGATCGTCGTCGCTGCGGCTGGGCTCGATGTGTAAAGATCTTGGATGAGGGTGCGGCCAAGGTCAATGACGGGTCGTGTCGCATATACGGGAATGCGCGTGAACTGTGGGATGTTTTTGCAGCAATGGGCGTAAGCAGCGAGATGTGAGGACGTCGCATGTGTAACTAGAATGAGCGATAAAGTTGTAACTTGTCTAAAGCGTATATTATGTTAGCCACCATCATCATCACCCCTCGAAAGTAGCTGCGCAGCGGGTGGTACATACTTCTCAATCTCTTTGAGCTTTTCAACATCAAAGGTTTCGTCCCATCCTAGATCAACCAAAACCTTGACGCCTCCGTCGAGCTCAAGAAGGGATTGCGAAGCAGGCGAATCTGAAAGGGCGCCCTGGAGCGGGCAAAAGGTGAACATGATGGTATCGGCGCAAAAGTGATTAAAGAAAGGATCAAGTCAAATTGGTTTGGAGTTCGGGTGATGTTGTTATAGCGATTGCCGCAGCATGGTTATCGTCGTATCAATCTGGGTATAGTCGGAGCAGATCCAGAAGCGAGAGTATTGTTTTGCAGCTATTGATATGTCATTGTCCTCTATTGATGCGGACAAAGACAATAGCAAGGTCGTCGCGGAGCTTGATTATTCTGGCCGCTGATGCGCGTAGCACCTGCAGCTGTCAGTGCTACGGAGCGGCTAATCAATAATCCGACTTACACGCGACACTGCTGGAAGGGGCTTCTTATGTGCAGGCCTTCATTGAACTATAACCACCTACGTATTTGCAAAATGAAATTTTTATTCAAGATTGATTGAGTTTACTATTATGCAGCTCTAAGTTTACCCTTAATAGTTAACATAAAAAGTCGCCGGAAGTTAAACTATATATGCTATAAACGGGTGTACCAACAAGCCTCACGAACAACTATACGTACAATTAGTAGCATTATACATCAACCTAAAAATACGGATACCATAAGTTAATAACGCGTCTCAAGTCTTCAATGTGATATCATGTGCTTGTAATTGCTGTGGTTACCTCTTCTGCACCCCTCTCTACCAGGCATCTAAATTGCCGCCTGCACTCATATCCCACGCCCATGGCGCAAAACAGCAAACCTTCCTTCAACCCCCCTCAGTCACACCATATTCTAGGCTTCAAGAATAGAATTAAGGATACTTGGAATTACCCGATGCCCCTCTCCCATACCTTGCTTCTTCTTACGCGTCTGCCCTCTACTCTCTCCCTTCGGCGCTTTGTGCTACGCCTTGCCCGGCATATCGGCATCGTCAGGATGACGCGGCCCTTGGTGTAGAGTCATTAACCAGCGCCAGATACCAAAATCCCGGGTAAACGGGAAGGTAAAACTATTCTGAGGATTGACAACAACCTTCTTTTACTGTAATTCCACTTCACGGTGCCGCTGTACCGCCCCTGGCTAATATGGACACGTATGCAGAGAATTGGCGTCGATCCTCCGTCAACCCAGAGTTCCGTGCAAGTAATGCTATGACAATCAAGATAAAGGATATACCAATTTATCTGTCCTGTGGTACCTTGCACAATGCGACAGAACATCACTCAAACAATAGTCACAATAAAAAGAAGGATAGTGGGCAAATGTGGTCCATATTCTCCTGGTATTGCTCAGTAAATACTTACATGACCAAAGACTCTCCACCGCTTCGCAGCGATAGCACACGAACATCACTAAACTATGATGGTTCCCTTGTGTGATCCGTAAACACCAAATCATTCATTTCTCTTCCCTTTCCTGTCGTTAAAAAGCACGCTGAATGTGACCATAGCAGACCTCCCCTGGTCGCTGGTCCCTAATAAAACAAAAGACGCCGTAACGATGCATATGATGAATAGCCCTTTTCGTGATGTGATCCCATCAACCTGACCTCCAGTCCTCCCCCAAGCAGTCCTTCTTCTAGATGCAAAACTTGCGGTCCAGCATTCTCAAGGCTCTCGCATCCTCACTGACGCCACCCTTCTCCAAGCCACAAGCACCAGACACTCTAGGGCTGCTGCTGGCGCTACCAGGCTTGGCACTACCACTTTCACTAGCGGCAGGAGTGGGAGTGGGGTGCAGAAGCGCAGAGAGGCTGGCCTTGTTGGAAGTAGATACAGGAGCTTCGGAGTGGGAGCTTCGAGGAGGGCTGACGCTCATGGTTCGGCTAGGAGGTGTGCTGATTGCCGCAAGAGAGGACCCAGGAGGACCGTTTGTGACAGCGCCAAGACTTGGGAGTGCTACCTGGTGAGTGCGAGAGGAGCCGTTGATCATGGCACTCTGGGCAGCAGCCTGGAGATGATGCTCACGAGGAGACTCATGAGCTCTGGGAAGAGGAGTATGTGAGTAGTGAGGAGACGTTTGCGTGTAGGATGGTTTGCTGGGCAGAGGAGGAAGATGGGTGCGCTGCTCATACATGGGAGCCTGATTGTAGTGCGGGGGAGGAAGACCCGCGTGGTTGGCGTGAGGTGGGAGTAGTTGAGGTCCATTGGAAGGATAAGGAGCAATGTAGTGGCTGTAGGGAGGAGTAGCGACAGGAGAAGGAGGCCAGCCATAGCCATGTTGGCCGTAGGGAGCATAAGGTTGTTGCCCTGGCGGGGCAACCATGTAAGGCTGCTGCATAGGTGCACGAGTGAGAGCAGGTGTTGTGTTGGCCTCTCCCATACTGGACTCCGGATACATGCCCTTGACAGGCACGATAGTTCGCAGGCTGGGGTCGTTTGTCGGTTGCTGGAGTTCAGGCTGACCGTGCTGGGGTCGAGAATAGTATGAGATAAGGTGAAGATGTTGGCCGTTGGAAGTGGTAATGCTGAAAGACTGCTTCATGAGACCGTCGGCCTTGTATCGGTATCCCTCAGGCTCTGCATCGTCTAGGTCCTCGTCACTGCCACGTCCAGAGTCTGGAGTCTTGCCGCCGCCTCGTCGGTTGGTGTTGAAACCACCACCTCTCTTGCCCTCCATTTCGCGATAAGTCAGGAAACTTCCCGATACACGGCTCGCACTCCATGACTTGCCATCAGTCCATCTCCTCATACCCGCTTCCCGCTCATCCCACACAAAAACAGAACCAGATCGAATAGATTGCCTTTCCTTCTCCGAAAGTCGTCGTTGCACACGAGGCAAGACGCCTAATCGGCAGGCTTCAAACAGTCGGATGGCATCGCCGGGTGTCCGCACATAGCCGTGGTACGTTTCCATTATGAAAGATGTGTAACGTGACGTGATGTTATGTCAGATAGTATTCCGCACGAGGACGGGAGGTCAGAGAAATTTTTGGGGTAAGAGGATCCAGTGCCTTGGTAGGTTCTCAGCGTCCTTATAAAGAAGGGCCTCGTGAGAACCAAGCTAAGGTTTGTGCAGCGCCCCACTAAATCAGATCGGGCCAGGGCGTGTGTGTGTAAAAGCCGAATGTGCGAAGGTGACTCCACAAGGGCTGATGCTTGAGCGGAATTTTGTCCACGTATCCACTTGCAGAAGCCGGCTTGTCTTTTGCTTTCTTGGCGTTCCTGAGAACAAGCGTTGGAGCTGGTCAAAAGTCTGGTCCTTGAAGAAGAAAAAAGGTCCAGTAATCAAGTGGCAACGTGGTATATGATAGGTATTGTCGAGTTTGACGAGCAGATAGTGACAACGCTAGGCAGGTGTGTCAGTCTTGTGTACATACGCCAAGTGACATATAATGCTTTGAGTAGAAGTGTCTTGAGAGAGTAGTTGTAAGAGTAGAAGAGCAAAAGGTGCAAGGAAATCAACCCAAAATGCAAGTTGCACACCGGCGATCATATATAATAATCCCTAAAACAAGGTCGTAGAGGAAAGCACAACGGTAAAGTGACACACCTCCAAGCCCACAACCAGGGGTTTGAGGCTCGACTCCCTGGCGGGAGTGCCGTCGGAGCCGATTAAGTGGATGATCCACTCGACTAAAATTTCCCTTAGATTGAGTGTTGCCGCTTGGCGATGTACATCATGAACTCGTCGGAAATAGCAAAAGATAAACCAAGCAATCCTATGGTTGCTCGACTCAACTCGAGCCAGGACCAAGTTGCGATTCAGATCAAATCCACGTTGAAGTAAAGTGTGCACAGGAGTCGATTGCGGCTCTCAAGCGCCCCAGAGAGACCCCGTTTCCTGAGCACAACGGTCCCACGAGTGCGTCCAGGACACTTGATCCATGCACCAAACCGCCTCACCTAGGAGGTATTGCGCCGGAAACACCGAGTACCAAGGCCAGAGAAAACACCAGATCTGAGACGGAGACAAACATACCTATTAAGAAGTGTGTAGTTGCTCGAGAATTGCGGCTCGCTGCGTTTGTTGTTGAGCTGGTGAAACGGCCAATTTGCTACAAGAAGCGAGCTTGTATAGCAATGTTGAATGTGTATAATGGAAGCCTTTCGAAGAGGTCAGTAGGGAATAATGCGAATTATGAACCGTGTCCTCGGACAAGACGGGAAGACGGGGAGGGGTAAGAGCAAGATAAGGTTGCAAAGGCATCAGAGTCCTGGAGGCCAGGAGGCGTAAGGTAAAGTCGGTGGTGGATAACACGGCGACAACATGGCCGGCCGTGTGGAGAAGCACGGAGGACGGCAAAGAAGGAGGGTGTGAGGATGTCAAAGGGACGGTGTACATCTAGGTGCTTGGGGGTGAGACGAGCGTGTTCTCTGAGTAAGGTTGGTCAGGACAAGCTTTTGGAGCGGGCCCACCACCAAGGGGCTTTTGGGAAAGATGACGATGCAGGGCCAGGGCAAAGTAGAAGCCAGAAAGGGTATGATAGGCGCGAGAGAGCGCGAAATGCATGACAGATCACGGCTATCGGATCAGTAGTTGGTAGATGAAACCGTGGGCAAAGGAACGAGAGGCCGCTTAGCCGTTAATGATCTGATGACAATGAACAATGACTGCTTCTGAAGGCTCATCATGTTGTGGTATTAAAAGAAGCTTACTTACCGTACGATAAGGCTCATCCTACGCTGGCTCTGGCGTATAGCACTCTACAGCTGAGTCTGGCCCCTCCAAAGTCTAGCTGTATCTACAGTAGTGGGAGATATAGTCGTGGGGAAGGCGTTCCAGGCGATTATAATTAGAGCAGCCCTGAAGCCACAGATACGGGGGTAATGTAAAGCTTCTCTGCAATTAATACGAGCCTGGTCGTTGTGGTTCGAGCTACGAGAGGGCCTCGAAGCGAAGAGGTTGTGAATGGAAGCGCAATAACGCGGATGAACGGCTCGAGATGAGATGACGAATGTGTATTAATTGAGTTGAGTTGCTTTGGTTGGTTGGACACCGAGAAGCCTTTTTTCTGAAACAGATGGTTAATGATTGGGTTTGGGTAACGGCGTCTGCAACAAAGCCAAAGTTTGTTGCGCCAAAAGGATTACGACGACCGAAGTAGAGTTGAATAAAGTTGAATATTACACGCATTGGATGATCAGAGGAGAGAGTACGGAGCACCTGCCTGTTGGTTGTGGGCGGTCATCTAAAGTGGCGATGCTAAGAGAAGGCGCATTTCCATCCATCCTTCCTTCCTTCCTTCCTTCCTTCGCTGCACTCGCAGTTTCAAGACGCCAAACTAGCCACAGCTAAACACTCATAAAAATCACCCCGAATACTACGGCCATTCCTTTTCCCAACTTACAATAGCTAAATTAGATCCCTAGAATGCAAATATCGTAATGCCCAGCCTGTGGCACTCGGCACGACTTTGACGCCTGCTTACGTTTCTAGTTACCTACACCTACACTACAGTCCAGTTCCAACACCGCGGATCGTCAAGTCTCTAAAGCAGCCCTGCTTGTTTTGCATGCGAATGCGGCAATGCGGCAAACGCCAAACGCCAAACAGTAAGCATATCCTAATGGGCCAATTATGTCGTCCCGAGCTTATTTCAACTGGGCTTGGCTTGGGCTTGGGTCTGCTGAGATGTGAGGCTTGGCCCTTGGGCCCTTGGCTATTACCTCAGCGAGACTGGGGGCTAGAACCCATCAAAAGGCTGAACCAGTCCACTCCTGGAAAACCCCGTGCAGGGATACAAAAGCCACTGAAGCTTGGCTGCTGATCGTCTTGGCTGCTGCGTGCATGGACGATTATCAACGAGATTGGTTGTCTCGTGCCATATACATTTTCACCGCTATGTTGTTTTGAGGGCAGCATGATATCGTGCATCGAATAGAAGAAAAAAAGACAGCCACTATTCTCTGGATATAACGGAGCTCTCGGCTTGCAAGAGCATTAAGCAACATGTTCCCAAATCTACCGCACGAGGCGCAGAATAAGGCCCGATGGGTCTCGTCTAGAAATAGTTCAGGAGGCCGTGTTCCGTAAGCGAGAAGGAGACTGCTTATCAGGATTATGATGCGCGTTCTTGGCTCGTGATGGAAATTGGCTGCAATATTATGTTTGACTCGAGCCTACGGAACATGCCTGGTCTCCCTGATGAACCAAAACACCAGACAAAGAATGCAGACGATACTATGATGGGATTATCCGATACGGCTTGGTTAGAGTTACAGTTGTTATTGTTGCGTCTTTCAAAAGCCTTATTTGGGCTTGTGTCAAATCCCCAAAATCGCTTGGCGGATGATGCGGCTTTTGGAACAGTCAAATTTGAGTCTTGGCACTAAGTGCCGTGGCCCGAGTCAAGGGGTTGTCGGGAACAGCCTCGGATTTGTCGCTTTATTTCCTGTTTGGGATTGGCTTTGAGCTTCTTTTCGACTGGAGCGCCAGGTGGATTGAAAACACTATCAGCACAGTGTATCCATACTCTGAAGGTATTAAGAACATGTATGATAGTATTAGGTTGTATCATATCACTCCGGGATAATTAAACTAATTCGATATGTACCATATTGACAAATTGTTAAAATATCGAACCTCTGCAGGTGATAGATATCCTCTGATGGTGGGCGGATGCTATTATGACCCGCCTGGACAGGTTGCAAGTTACGAGCGTCCAAGAGGCCGCCTTGGCTCACACAAGACAGCAGGTTTACAACCACGGCATTGCACAGAGATCACGGTGGATCAAACTCCATTTCCTTGCAAGTGCCAAGGACAATCAGGTATTGCTCAAAAGTTCCCAGCATCGCATCGACTGTCCAACATGAACGATGATCATGTACTTTGTCGTCTTAAAACCCGCGCAGGCTTCAAAATACCGAGGGAAAGTTCCTCGCTGCCTGCTTAGACGATACCCTTCTGCCTCGTCACCCAAGGCACCCGCTGAGGCAATCTTCAACTGTTTGCTGTCACTCAAGGGCCGTTTGTCGTAACCTTGATGTAACGCTTGGTGGTTGCGTTTCACGTAAGAGAGGGAAAAGTGACGATGCAGAGATCTACGATATGCAATTACCTTCGAGAACAGGAGGGACCTTGCGCGCGTAATGTGTGCACGGTTGGTCAAGTCCCTATCGCAGGGCATATTGATGGCTCAGTTTAAACATTGCATCGTCAGCATTTAATCCCATACAATCAGCCTTCACGGGCCACCACACTGTCATCGTGGCATTTTGAGTCTTTCTATTCCCAGAAACAATGCAGAGCAGAGTAGATACTATCAGGAACCAAAAACGAAAAGAATCTTCAATTTCCTGCATCTTTATCATCATCGGCACGCACGGCTCTTCCATGTGCAATTGCCTGACTAGTAAAATAGAGTTTTGCTCACCAGTTTGATGATGAGATGACGTCTGCCAGGCACCACTACATTGCTCAAGTGATTAGGGTCCAAGGGGGATGGGGATCTTCAAGGTAAGCTTAAGCCCAAGCATTTGAGAATCTCCGAAAGCGACCCACGACGTTGCTTTGCCTGTTTTGGGGGAGGGGAGCGCTCGTTTCTGCTTCTCGCAGCCGCTGCTCGTCGATCATGTCCCTGTCAGGTAACGGTCGTAGAGCGGCTTTTGTCGTGACCTCTTTTGTTTCCACATTCAGAGTTTCTTTCTGCCGTGATACACGCACTTCCGTGGTGTAGTGTTTGAAAAGAGAAGGAAGAAGGAGACAATTGCAACCACAGGTAACGTTGATCGTGGTGAGTTATGGGGCTCAAAAACTGGAGGCATCCACGCATCCATGTCAGAGATTCTTATTTTTCTCCCTCTTACCGCCAAGGTTGACTCGTTGCAGGGAGGCATGGCATTAGACTGTGCATCAATGCTGTGCTGTGCTGTGCTGTGCTGTTTTGTTTCCGACATGCGCCAGGCCCTGATCCGTGTGTATTTCTACATAAACTTCTTTTTTCGGCCTATTAAAGATGAAGGGTTTCAGAGATCAACTACGCCGCCTTTCGTTCAATGCTTATTCTGACGAGATGAGCAGTTTAGGTACGCGTAACACAGGTTCCAGAGAGCAACTCCCTATGATTAGCGGCACCGTACTGTCGTGAATGTATTCTAACCAATTGAAATTGAAAGGTGAGGTCAAGTCGGGAAAATCGGCGGTTTTTGAACCCCCTGAAGCCTGAGTCAAAGTCCCCCATTCCCCACGGTCCCCAGGACATGACGTCGTCTGTGCCGCGGTGCCGTGCTGGGCGCTTCTTTTCATGTCTCGTCTTTGTCTCGGTGGTCTCTCTAGAGCCACGGCCCATGGCTTTGACATGTGCTGTACTCTGTAAAATTACGGTGATCATTGTTATTTTCCTTCAAAAGAACCTTCTGTTCTTTAATCTGCACATACTGTCACCGCTTCGGCAGTCGCGGGCGTTGGCGCTGGTGCTCAGACTTTGACGCAACATGATCAACACCCAAAAAACCTCCGTGCAAAATGCTTAAGCTCGCTCAACTCCCTGTTTCTTTTCTTCAAGCTTGTGATTGAGCTTGGCCCCATGAATCATAATACTATGTCGTGGCACGAAGCCAAGGTGTACACCGGCGACCCATGCTGTTTGCTGCTCTGAAATTGACGTGTGAGGAAGGCCATTCGAGCTCGCGGAAAATCGGCTCTGGGCGGGTGTACTAATACGCAATCCAGCCAAGTCCCAAGAATGGGCGCCCCCAATGATCCTGGGTAATGAAACACAGGTTTTTTTTTTTTGGTTTTTTTTTTTTTTGGTTGCGGAAATCACAAGTACGTTGGTCAAGGCTGTCTGTCACCGCTGTGATCCTTTTTGTTGATGCGTTTTGGGTAGAGTGAGTGCGAGCTTTGCGCGCATGTGGAGATAGTCTGAGCGTCTGCGACCTTTCAAGTACGTAGTCTACACAGGCCTTTTTAATGCAATTGACAGCCTCAAAAGCGCAAGAAAGAATATGCATGAAATCTCCCATGAGTGGGGGAAACGACAGCTCACGATGTCCGCGGAAAAGATATGGCGTTGTTACGAGTCGCCCATTTTGAAAAATATCGTAATTCCTTCACGGCCGCCAAGACGGATCGAAGAGGGCTCGGCGCTGGTCAGGCAGTCTCTCATTCGAGCAAACAACGCGCCCTGGTTTAAGCATGAATTTAAGCGTTGTCAGCCATTTGCTTGGCACGGGTGTCATTCCGCCCTAGGGAGTGTGATTAGAGAGAGGAGAGCGTCTCTTCCAATCCCAGTGCCGCAGCGACGCTCATCAAACAGAATAATGTGCTCACTGATCACACTGCTCAGGCCTGTTCTCATGGGGACCTTGCTGAGCCCGCAAAAGGACACATGGTCGGCCGTCAATTGGAGCCCGTGGCTTTTGTAGGGGACATTTTAGACAAGGAGACGGTGGTCTTGGACTCTTGAGAGATGCCGTCCCAACCGTCTTGGCTTTTGCAGGGGGGTGTCTAGTGGGCTTGGTGGGCTAGGTGGGGAAACAAATATGGGTTAGGGAGTTTCTGATTACGGTTATCTGGGGCACACTTCTTCCAACGTCTTATTCCCGGACGTGTTCGCGGTGCCGGGTGGATCAAGGATTTGTCATGTCTTGGCTATTTTTTTCCTTCTTCCTCTTCTTCCTCTTCTTCCTCCAGGCAAGGAGCCTAAAACCCACTAACCGCGGTCAAGAAGCGAGCAAAGCGAGAGAAGCTGCTTTGCCAAGAATAGAAGCGCTGACCTGACTGACGTCTCAGGGGTTCTTATCAACCAGAAACAAGTCAAAATCGACGACAAACATAATGCTGCATTTATAATCACAAAGCGTATAAGTCGTGTAAATCATCAGTCATAGAGAATGTTACAGGCAGGACGTCCTACCAGATAGGGAGGTGACAGTAGTGATAGTGATGGGACAAATAACATGAAATCGTCATGGCGGGACCGTAATGTCACCACCTGGATATATCGGCATCTCCCAGACTCCCCCCCATGCAAATGCCCTTTTCCTTTCCCTGCTGCGAGCATCGAGCATCAAGCATGTCGCTATTCGGTGCTGTTAAGGTGTCGCGCTAGACAGGGCCTCTCCATATTTCTAATTCTCGCGTGCCGATCTGTCCGTACTGAACCCTGTCGATAATGACTCGGCTGACGCCACATGCTGATAGACTCTTAGACCTCTGCAACCTCAACCCTCCCTCAGCGGGCGAAGCTTTGTCTCTTTTTTTACCGTGCAGCCCGATAAAAGCTTGGCGCTCTGTGGCTGCATGCTTATTTATCTTAACCATCGCATCATTGCAACCTAGTTCTGCTCTAGTTGGCTCACCAAGTGTCTAAGAGTCGCTAGGTAATTTCTCAAAAATGTCATGAAAGGCGTCGATTATTGACTCTCGATCCTCCGAGCTCGCTGTTATCATATCTTTTGACCTTTTTGACCCCAGTCAATCGGATCATGGAAAATACTCATTGTTGGTGATCAACTCATGCTTGTGACAAGGAACCTATCCATCTGATTGACAGAATAAGGGAGTTATTACGCTACCCTGGATCCTCTCATACGGTGGCTCTACGCAGGCGGCCAAGGATTTAATCGTACCATCTTGCCATTGCGATGTTCTATCTGACATTTGAATGGCAGTAGCGACAAATGCCCAGGTCAATCGTTGGTGGCAGGGTTGTACTCCTGCATGTCTTGGCTGGGTGCTAAGCTTAATTATCACCGAAACCACGAGGTTTTAGTTTTTGATAAAGATAAGTCCGTAACTAACCACTTGCACTTGGTCCAGGAACTGAACCACAATAATAAACCCACCAGCTCAAACAAATTAGTGTAACTTGGCAGTCCCCGTATCATCACACGTTACGCTGCATCGTGACAAGCCTCAGCAAAGTTACAGCCTACAGCCTACAGCCTACAGCCTACAGCCTACAGCCTACAGCCTACAGCCTACAGCCTACAGCCTACAGCCTACAGCCTACAGCCTACAGCCTACAGCCTACAGCCTACAGCCTACAGCCTACAGCCTACAGTACCAAGCCATCACCGCCATGGAAGCAAGAAGGAGTTGCTTAAATGAGATCAGGCCAGCGGCCTCGCTTAGAGCTTAGAGCGCCATGTGCTTGCTTCTTCGCAGCTTGACTCGACCGACAAGATACAGCTTATCTTGGCTTCTCCCCCGCCAAGGCTTGCCCAGACCCCTCCATCGTCAGAGTCTGGACTGGGCGCCCTGTATTATCATACTGGGATAAAATGAGGCACAAAACCACATTGTGCAAGACCCTGGTGAGCCACAGACGGTCCGGAACCTCTCTCTCGAGCGCAATAGCTGCGGCCCCAGGGGTCTTTAGTGATATTATGCCGAGTGCGGCGGGTTTTATTGGGCGCGTGGTCAACACCACATTTGGCTAAATGATTCCTAGTCACTGAGGCTTGCCATTTCTTCGGAGAGGCAGGCAAAAAGGCTGTCGGCGCGGGTTTTAAGCTCAGGCTAGCCCATGAGCAACAGAGGTAAGCATAATCTGGGAGTCTGCCTGTTGGGTCTGGGCCTTTCTGTCTCTCTGTCAGATGAGGCTGAAAAGGGGGTCACTAAAGCGACATGATTGGGCAAGGCGTATCCATACTCCGTACAAAAAAACAATACAAAAAAGAGAGACGAAACTCTGTAACCCAATCACTGCCCTGTATAGATAAATAGTTTTTACGATGATTAGGATCAGATGGGTCAAGGTAGAGCAAAGAAAAGCATTATTATGGCTTGGCGAGGCTCTCACAGATGAATCTATTTGTCACGTATGACGAAATGCAAAATGCACGATGGGGCTGGAAGAAGGAAAATGGAAGAATTCCGTGGGTCCATCAAAGAAGCCAGAGAAGAAAAAAGAGAAGGAAGAAAAAAGACTCTACATACGGAGTAGTACTTAGTATACTCCATCTTCACGATAATGGATCAAAGCGCTGTGCTATCATCGTCAGAGGTTCCACTAGCGGATACCCTATTATCTAACGGAATGTGCCCCCATTTCCCGACCCAGGGGCCTTATGGATAAGTCGGCACCGATCATCCTTTGGCATGGTTTCGTTTCTGCTTTGTTTTTTGTGATGCGGTGCTTGTTTTGCAGTTGCTGGTGCTGGCCGCTGATCAGATTGTGTCCACAATTCTCATAGATGACACAAGTATTTTGCAGGTTCTGCTGCGTTCAATAATAAACATCATAAACCGAGCATTGGATTGCCTGCCGTGGTATCCGCAAAAGAATGCAAAAGCAACCACACACAAAGAAAAGAGAGTTCATCTAACCCTGTCCACTACCAAGGTCCCATCTTAAGCTTATATTCCAACTGTGAAGGGGGGGTTCCTCAAAGCAGTAACAAGCCCCCTGCCGCTCTGTCTCGCAGCGTGACACACAGCGGGCACTTTTGCGAATGACTTACTAACGAACATACCATGGGCCTTTGACATGAGACACCAATACGCCAAGCTTATTCGTACACAGTCTGGCACTATCCGGCAAAACCGGACATGATAAAAAAAGGTCGACAATACGATACAATACTAAAGAGACGCCGCACGCACTCAAAGCGCGAGGCCGTTATAACCGACCTGTCCGCCCGCCGGTGCTGCTACTCTAATCAACGTTACAGAGTACTGTATGTACACAATTCAGGAGGACCAGTTTTCTCAGGTGACGGTGGATATTTCTCTCGTTATCAGGGCTGCCGAACTAACAAGGAGGAGACAGACCATATAGAAGAATACGACGGGCCCTCTAGAACAAATGATGCCGTTCGGTGACGGTTGATGGGGCATCTTCAAAGGGCCGAACCTTTCAAATCTTTCGGTGCTCGGTGCTTGGCACGGCCAGAGTTGTTGTTCCAAGACCCGTTATTTCCTTCCATCGGCTCTTCTAAAGAGAAAAAAAAGTCCACAGATACCCATCTTGACGGCGACATTCAGACAAGTGACGATGCCATAGCCATTAACCATAACATAACTCACCGAGGTCTTGCGTCCGCGATGACAGACTTTTGGGTTAACTATCGTATAGTATCGCATCGTATCGCGGAAATACCCCCGCTGCTTAACCCTAGACGTAATGTACTCCGTACATAGTAAGTGAAAGTATGGCGGTGTTTCTCGTCTTTTACACACACACCCCAAACGGCTGCGTCGGCACGATCGTTGGGTCACTCATCACTGCGCCGCGGGATGATGGCATGCGCCGCAAGATGAACAGATATGCTTATTGTTGCCGATGTTAAGTCAACTTAACTCGAACCTAACGTCGACCTTAATGTCGCCTACCAATCATCTTCCTCTATTTCGTGCCGTCAAAGCCGGGTGGCCCATGAAACGCGGGTTTGCTTACAGGCATTACCACTGGTGGACGTTACTGGTGGACGTTACTGTTACTGTAACTGTATTTGGCAGCACCAGAAACCAGACCCCGAACCCCAAACCCCAAACCCACGCATTTCTACTTATAACTATTCCCATCATTCAAAGAGCCTTTCCCTTATCGTTTCGTGGTGGCGGAGTTTCGGGCTATTGCTGGTTGGCGCGCCATTGCGATGCCGTTTATCCAGATTTTGCCGATTGTGCCATGCCCACCCCTGGCTGTTGTTGCTTTAAGGGGGCCGTATATCCGAAATAACCACGAATGGGCTGGACTACGTTACGTGGTCTGGATTGCGAATCTATTGATTCGGCGAGGGTAACCTATACGAGTTTAGGATTAGAATCGTGAAAAGGAAGTTGCCGTTTCGTAAACCGTTTCGTACCTTCTGCGGGGGAATCTACTATTGTCTTGGTATTGAACCTCTGGAGTTGTGAGCTTGTGATGCGCAGCTTTAGGGTAGGCGAGTTGTGTACAAGTTGAGGTTGTCACAAGAGAGAGTGAGTAGTTCGATGGTTACTTGCTGACCAACTGTCTAAACACCATGCACTTACTGTTCCTGTAGTTCCCAAACATTTATTCACGTTTGCTATACACAAACGGCCTGCGGAATAGTACACCTCAATATCACGGTTTCACACCATACACAGATAGTTTCGTGCCAAAGTTCCCACAACAAGCAACTGGAGGAATTTGTGATCTTTAATAGGGAACGTCAAGTGGTTGCCAGCGTTCTAATATAACTGAGGACGTGTAAGATGAGTACCTACGACCTAGATAGTCCCTAACCACCTACTGTACGTGCCTCCCTGCCGTCCAGTACTACCTCATTAGAAGTCTGTCACCACGCAATGCCGTCTGCAGCGAACCACAAACTCCGGTCTTATTCCATAAAGAAGCAAATAAACTCGCTGTATAAAGGAATGGACCCGGGAACTTTTTTGGCCGAGTGTTATAGGACTTGCCCTATGTGATTGATGAGTTTCAGGAGTACAACGCCATAACTTGCCAGTATGAGATAGCGAAGACCAGCTCAAAGACACATTGAATAGGGACATCAAGCACCTTACACGATACTTTACTACTGGGTTTGTTGTGTGTCAGACGTTACAGACTGAACATTAACGTAGTATTTACCAGATACTATCCTCCTGCCTACCGTATCACGACCACAGAGAACCCGACAGGTAACAATCTGATATATTGGGTTCATAAATCGGGGTATTTCGCTCCGAAGCATGTCCGCTAGTTCATATAGAGGTCAATCCAATATGCTAGCAGCCATATCATATGCTCTATCTTCATAAGTCATATATAAATTGGATACAGTGGTGATATAATACACAGAAAGAACACAGTCCCCTAGATTCCATGATATAAACATGAATCAGTGATCAGGAAGACCCTGGCTCGCTGCTGCGATCTCAACCAGATCTCGCCCTCGCCCTCGCCCTCGCCATCGGAAACGTGCAGTGATCCCAGATCGTGTGAATACTGCATGCACGCATCCGAGCTAGCACAGGAGCTTCTCTTCACCGCATCCAAATCACACGACTGGCATATCTTAGGAACCCATTGCTGTGTCACACAGTACTCGCCTTACCTGCACGCTTCCACGGTAAGGGGGAGATGGTCCATGCCTCATGACTGTTTACCCTGATAGGATACACAAGTGTCGCTTGACTTGATCTGTACGCCGTATCACAGCAAAAAGACACGGGTATCAGATCGCTCGCTGAAATGGAGCGCATCATGCAGGACGGCTTCTATCCAAGGTAGGCAGGCATTAACGAGAATGTCCTGCCAGGCGTGGAATGACGGTGAGTGTCTGGCCTCAATGAAGGGGATAGAAGTGAGAGGAGAGAGGTAAGCCAATGGCTTCAATCAACAGTCGCATCGATGGTAGTGACGCGGGAAGGGGACAACATCACGGACGTTGGGCACACCGGAGAGATAGCTCAGAAGTCGATCGAAACCAAGACCAAACCCGCCGTGAGGAGGACAGCCCCAGCGACGTAGGTCGAGATACCAGGCCAGCTCCTTGCCACCGGCGGAACGCTTGCTGGGAACTTCTAGGCCCAGGGCTCGCATGTTCTCCTCAAGTTGAGGTAGTCGGTGCTCACGCATAGAGCCGCCAGCCAGCTCACCCATATTGGGGACCAGGAGGTCAAAACAGTCAACCGTCAAGCCAGAAGCTGGAGATGAAGACGATTGACGCATGTAGAAGGCCTTGATATCCCGCGGATACTGCGTTATAAAGATTGGAACGTATGCATCTGTGGCCTCGTCATAGCCGATCTTTTCGGCAAGGTACTTCTCATGTTCGGATTGTAGACCAGAGCCCCATGTAGGCGTATGCTCAAATTGGTCAGCAATAGGCTTCAGGATCTCAATGGCCTCACTGTATGTAATCCGAGGCCAAGTCTTGGTAGTAAGCATACCACGCCATCGGCGGTCTAGTTGTTCCTGTTCAACTAGATCGTTGAAAGCGAGACGTTCAGCAGGTTCTCTTGAGTCAACTCGGTTTTGCTTAAGCTCCTTTGCAGCATTGAGCTCCCTCAACCCACTGGTCAGCGAGTTCAACATGCGCTGTGTCAGGTCCATGACTTCGTTCATGTCGTCAACAAAACTCATCTCAGCCTCCAGCATGTAGAATTCACTGAGATGTCTCGAAGTGTCACTCTGCTCAGCTCGGAATGTTGGGGACAAAGTCCACACATTGCCCAGAGCCTGGGCGAGAGACTCGAGGTGAAGTTGAGAGGAGACTGTTAGATACTTGGGGTCACGGAAGAATTCATCAGGCGAAGATGCCTTGACCGCGAATGCCTCTCCTGCGCCCTCACAATCAGAGGAAGTGATGATAGGCGGATGTGTTTGTTGAAACCTCTCATGAAAGAAGAACTGGGTGAGCAGGGCCGTGGCATCCGACCGTAGACGCAACATGGTGGAGTTGAGAGGCGTTCTCGACCGTAGATGGGAGATCATGCGAAGGCTTTCTGGTGTCTGATATTTGTTCTGGATTGGATATGTCTAGAGATTTGTGAGAATAGGTCTCAGTTTGAAGGTATTGTGATGGACGCACCATAGGGTCGGAACCTCCGAGAACCTCCGCCTCTAAGACCTTGAGCTCAGGCTGTTCTGGGCCTGCTGAAGTCTCACTCTCGTTCTTGGCATCTGAAGCCTCAGGTAATCCATTAAAGGCGAATTGTTTCCTGCTCTCATCGACCCATGTTCCTTTTAGGCGGACAGCTGCACCTGGACGCATACTGCAGGCATGTTAGTCATGTGGTGTCAAGATATGTATGTCCAAGGCCTTCATACTCTGTAGCCAAGCTTTTGTCCACAACCACTTGAACAGGTCTCATAGAGGAACCATCGGTAATATCGATAAAGCGTACACCTGAACTCTTGCGTACTGATCTCACCCACCCGCAAACCTCGACATCAGGTACATGAAACGATGGACCCCAAGTCTTGAGCTCAGCCACAGTCTTGATGTCCTTCTGGCACTCGCCAGGGACCTTAACCGCATACGGTCGCCTTTGGGGGACTGATCGCCCTATCCTTGAGACTCTGGGTGCACGGAACGATCTCATCATGAGAGATGATGAGTCAGTTGGTTCCTGACGGTGGCATATGCAATAGACGCTAATTGTTGGGACTGCCTATGATTGATACCCAATCATCAGAGAGCTTCTCGGTAATTCGGGTCCGGCTCAAATTATGTTCCTGCTTGTGATGATGGGCCAACAATTACGTCTTTTGTTGCTGAGCGATATGTGATGTGATGTAGTGTCGTGGAGTCGAACGCAAGGGACACCAGGTTTAGAACAAAAAATGGTTGGCTGTGGAGAAATTTGGGAATCTGACGGGCTGGTCTAGGGTAACCTAATCGCCGTGCCGCCAGGTACTATCGATTAGAGAATACGAAAGAGAAAACCAATGAAACAGGCTTCCACAGGGCGCAACTCCCTTTCTGGCTAAGCGGCGGGCCCTTAAAAGGAGGTACCGCATCGGATCTTCACTTGCTAACTAGGATCAAGATAGCTCAAGCTCGAGCTGAGATCGGGGCAGGTCCCCGTATGTACGGGATGTGTCATGCTTACTTAAAGTGGCTGCAATATTGCCTCGAAGCCCCCTATAATTGGCGAGGCTCTGGCCATCATAGCACACTTGTTTGCTGTGTGGTTCAGCTGCTATACCCAAGGGAGTTCTTGGTGTGCGCATCGTCATTCAGGCAGGTGCATGAGCCACGACCCAAGAGCCATTCTACCGGGACAGTCCTTCCCTGCTTCCCTGCCTGCCCTGCGCGAAGCTCAGCTCGACAAAGCAACTTCCCACTGGGGGAAACCAAAATAGATCTTCATCAGGTCGTAATCATAATGGAAGGAACAAGGAGCAAGGAGCAAGGAGCAAGGAACAATCTACCCCTTCCTTTCCACCTTCGTTTCAAAGACACCCTACTATAGTTTCATATCAAAGACATTTTTATCTAGTAGGTCTTCACCTGTAACCCCATCCTCAACAACATGCCCATCTCATTCCAATATCACACTCACGATCACATTCACATCCACATTAATCTCAACCCACTCGCCCTCGAATCTGGCAGACGTCAATGACTATTTCCATCAACAATCCAATCACGTATGCGTCCACTCACACCCTTCGACCGTGCTTCTCACGAGACACAGCAAGACACCAACTCTCAATCGACTTAAGCGTGCTTCTCTCGACTAGCCCAAAGCCAAAATGCGAACTCACCGATTTCCTCCCCCAAGAAGAGACAAACCCCGACATCATTCGGGTCCTGGAAAAAAGCAATCCCACACCGCAACCTCCTGCACTCATATCGTCTCCCCCTCGACACCGACCTTGTCTCAGCCCAAGCACCGTGACTGGGTTTTATGCGGTTTTCCATGTCTCACGTCTTGAACCGATCGATTGCGCACTCCGCACAGTTTCCGACCAGCATGTGGGATGTCGTCCAGAACTGTACTTGATGAGGCTAGACAACTGCCACCAGCAACGAACTGGCCCTGTCCATGTCGTCAGTTTGTCGATACGTATGCGGTTTCTTTAGCCTTCCATGCCCTCGGACCCCATACAACTGAGCCTCCTCGTCACAAGTCCAGTCCACCCCACAATTACAACTACAACCACCACTATAATCACACTAACACTAACACTCTTGTCTCTTTCACAAACTGGTCTTGGTCCGCCGCCCTGGTATCCGCTTGGACACAAGCTTCAACCAGGCGAGATGAAAGGGTGCCACAGATCTTGATTCGCAACAATGTCCCGGCCAGTTATGTCTCAGGCCCGCTGATAAAGATGACCATTCTCCATGGCCCTTGTCGTCAAACAGCCCAACCAGCGTGATTCCTCGCTCCGTCATGAGATGGCGGCGGTGTCTGTGCCCCCGTAAGATCTTGCAGATGCTCCACGCTTCCCGACAGTCGAGGGTCAGTGTATCCCACCCTGGTTCCGCCAACTTGGGTGCCGGAGCCTACTGCACCGTACGTTTGTGACGGGTGGCTACGATCTGGTACGGCACAGATCCCCGGCCGACTTCGATACGTGACCCCCAGTCCCTGAGTCCTCATCTTGTCCCTGCCTATGCTTGTCTTGATTCGTTTGGTCCTGCATTTGCTTTTGTCTATGCCCTGTACCATTTGCAGCTCGTACATCCTAAACTCATCTGTACAATACCTACATGCTTGCTAGGGCATGTCGTCAAGCGACGCAGCCCCGTTTTTGGCACCCAAGTCTTGCCGTACCCATAAAGTGATGTTGGTCTCTTTTTCTTCTGCTTGTTTCTTTGGCTTGTTGCCTCGCCTCAGGTCGAGTCTGTTCCAAACAAGTGGTTCAGATCTTGGACATATTGGGTCACACAGCCCAGTGTCCATCCCTCCCTCTCTCGCTTGGCCCCAGAATAGCCAGTCAACCGAGCTGCGAGCATTGAAACTACCCGGTGACAGTTTCCTCCACCGTGTTGCTTTTTCAGACTCGAGGACATTTTTACATATAAGACCTTGCCGCACTTCATCGTGATCTATTGTTTTCATTCTCCTATCTTCATCTGACCACTGCCACTCACTTTCAACACTCCTCCTTGTTACAAGGTCTTCAAAACAAGGCATTTGTTCGTTAACTCTATCATCATCATTGACTTGATAGCTTCTGACTTCAAGCCTGCCTAGTGGTATAAGTTCATACTGCTTCCACTTATACACCACCTTCATCATGGCGCCTCCTAGGTCCAGTCGAGTGCGACCGTCAGAAGTCGCAGCTGATACTAAGAGGAACTTCATTCCACTTGTGAAAAAGAACTATGGCGAGGTTTTCCCACCATACTCTTATCTCTATCGACAGCCTATCGCACAACTCGCCATCCAACGTCAGAAGCCTTCAACCCGGCCACCCTCATTCAGTATTGAGGTTGGAGATCCGGTCATGAAGGCATTGACTTACGCAGCCATGGACACCCAACAAAGTGAGGCAATGGGCGGTCCTCGTGTACGGGTTCCGTTCATATGCGCTGCTAACGAACGGAGACCTGGAGGAGATTGGGAAACTGGATGCGTCGGATATGAGGAGAAGCTTTGTCGACGAAGTAACCTCTCAGCCACACTGAACACGCCATGGCCCAACTCCCCGGAACCTAACAACTACCCGATCCCATCACAGGGTGGTATTCTATCTGACGCTGTAGTGGTTTGCCGCGGACCACATGACCGCTATGAGAGGCTAGACAGTTGGTTTGATCTACCTGTTGTGTCGGTGCCACCAACCCGATGGCCAAAGCTCAAAGATAATGGCCTTAAGTACTCTTTTGCAGAAGAGCGCGAGATGACCAGGGACAAACTTCGAGGTGCCCTCCGCATTTGTCTCTACAATGGTTACGATCGCGTAGTCATTGGAGACTTCGGTCTAGGCAATGGCTACCGCAACCCCCCACAAGAGCTAGCAGAACTCTGGCGAGATGTCTTTCTTTTCGACCCAGATCTCCGGGGTCAGTTTGCCTACGTTGTTTTTGTCTTTGAGGACCCTAATCAAAGCACCATGTGTCATATAATGGATGAGATTATCAAAAAGGAAAACGGGTCCAAGGGCAAATCCAGGGCGTCATCCTCAAGCTCATCTGGTTCAAATAAAAGCCACAGCAGCGGTCCTACCGACCGACAGATTTTCGAGCATGTCTTCAATGCCGCCGAGGTCGATCGAGTTCTGCGACAACCCGATCCACGGTACGGACTTGGCATGATTACGACATGATCTGGTTTGACTCAGATCAAGCCAGATTCCGGGCCTTGTCCGAGAAAGGAGGAGGGAAACAAGAGGCTGTCTCAGAATGACGAGCCTATTGCAACTCCAGCAGTTACTCATCTTTTGAGGCCGACCGATCTGGCGGTACCCTTGCAAACGTTTCTTTTTTGATCCAGGGGTACTTGCCCGCATTCCAACGATCAAATAACGAGCCAAGCAAGGTTGTCAAGCGCTCAGAGAACGGTCTAAGACAGCAGTGTCATCTAGAGCTTTGCAGAAGGCATTGCAGCCGATGATGGTTACGTACGAAACGAAGGGCAGGACAAGGATAAGCCAATTTGGGTGGTATATCGCAGACTTACAGGATTTTGTTTTTGTTTTTGTTTTTTGTTTTGCTATTGTGGGTTGTCATCCGGTTGATGACAAATTTCTTTTTCTTGGTGTTTGGGGTTGGTTTGGGCGCCTTATTGATTCCCGACCTACGAGTGGCCTTGCCAGGCTACTGTATCACGACGAATGAATGCTGGTATCGGCGTTGATTGTATCACATATATATTTAGCTCAAGTTCAACAAGGTTCTTTGTTACTTCTTGTCATACACTACACCACTACTGTCCTCCCGGTGGATCGATCTTAATTATGTTTCTTGATTACGGATAGATATGAGCTAGCTGGGTGAGCCCTGTCGAAACAGAAACAGAAACGAGATGAGATGAAATACGGCAAGTGTATCGTTACTTTTTACATGTTCTAGTGACAAGAAACAAAAATCAAGGATGGCAACTCCGCGGCGATGCCCAACTACCAGGGGTTCACTAGCAGATCAGAACCCCTTGTAGAAACTAGAACCTAGAAACATAGAAACCAAGAAACCTTTTTACTCGATACAATCCGATATACACGTGCCTGTTCGCCTGGCACGACCCACCTATCAGCTCTTGTTGGGAGCAGCTGAACCCTGGCTTGTTGTCACAACGTTTTTATACGTGCAACCCCGAGCCTGCCGAGGAATCTATACGTACTCTTCTAGAAACCACATCTCAGGGCGTAGAATTCAGGCAGTTAAAAGCATGGATACTTCTAAACCATGTATTGTGACTATCACCTGGAAACACCATGTCCATGATGTGATAGGTATCGTATTGGATGGCATTTGCATGCTGAAGACATATTGATAGGCTGTGAATAAACTCAAAACAGGAGTGAGGCTGGCCACTGGAATTACGGGTCACTGATTCTGATATCGATGTAGGGACTTGGCCATTGTGGAGTTATCCCTATCCCAACCACCCTGTCGATGAAGCAACCCCTCTAGAACCAACACAGTACGGATACTCCTCACTTATTCACATACACCCAGCTTTACTTTGCTCTGCTCCCACACGTGCTATACAGCGCTTGCACCGTCGTTCTTCTGCGCCAGCCCTCGCGTGTAACACTCAAAGGGCGGGTCTTTAGCCGCGGCTGGTCGCAGGGCGAAAAGAAGACTACTCTCAACTTGGCCAGCTGCAGCAAACGCAGATGCACGTTGACGATCATAGATGCGTGACTAGCGGTAGATCATGATATGTATGTCTGATGGGCCGGATCTAGTTTCTCTGAGATCACGTATCGCAAGCCAAGGGTTCACGTGCAGAAAGAAAAAAAACATCAAGTCAGGTTCTTGCATGCACAAGCACAGCGCATGAGCCTCACCCAATCTTGGTGTTCCCTCTCTCCCCACCGCCTCTTTCTCGGCGTGATACCAAGAGCAACACCTTCAAATAAACGGTTGTCCCTCTCCCTTTTCTGCCACAGTTGCTTGTTGCACAAATCTCGATTGCGACACCATGGTACAGCAGATCTCCCTCGCGATGCACGACAGGCCCTTCTGCCATGGGGAGGCGCTAGAATGGCGCAAAGACGGTGAGAGAGGTATAAGAAGGGGAAAACAACAAAGTAGAAGCAAGGACGGTATAGTAAAAGACAAAATCTGCAAAGTGAGGGAGTTCTGTTTCAGAGCACTTATGCAGAGAAGCGAGATGCAGTAACACCAAAAATTTGACTGACCGCCTTGGAGGATTCGACAAAGCCTGAAAGCAAAGTCTTGTTTCTGCAAGGGAGAATCACAGACTTGTTCATTGTCTGCCAGACAATGAAACAAGCATAACCTCGCCCATGTTGCGGTGTATAGTCCGTCCTTAGAGTGTTTTCAGACTACATGTCGAGCCAGAAACAACACGGAACATTAGAGAGAAGCAAGGCATCGTCATGGACAGGGTTGAGATGGACTCGACGAAAATACGTCGGTTTGTTTCGTGCTACACGCTACCAAACCTGCTCCTCTCTTCTCCTGTCCCTTCCACCAAGTTTTGTTTGTGTTACATTACTCCATATAATAAACGACCGCTATTGTCAATATCCTTCTATTAATCTGCTGTACTTTTTCAACTACCAGTAGGATGGTCTTAGACCGGCAAAGTTTGATAGGGCTGCTGTGGAATGCTCGTCACCCTCCTTCTTGCGCTGTCCACTCAACTGAAATAACGTCAGATATGACTTTCAACGCTGCTGACGGGAATAAATAGAACTTACCTCTAGTTGAACACCCTTGTGGATGTGCACCAACCAATCCACATAACTCTGTGCCTCGTTATTTCGATCCTCCACAAGCATACGAGCAAAGTCAAACTCAGCACCGTCAATACCTTGACGGGCAAGTTGGATTGTCAAGCCCTTAGAACCCCGCATTGTTCGAAGGAACTCGATAATGTTGCGGACTTGGGCATTAAGGTGAGTCTCAAGCATGGGGAGAGCCGATGTGTAGGGGTCAAGACTCTTGAGGGTGTCCTTGTCCTCTCCAAAGAGATCCGAGATAAGGTTAGGGGATGTCTGTGAGTGGAACCAGAGGAGGCACTGTTGGCCGTTGTCAACCAGATACACACCACCGGGCTCAACTCGGGAGAATGATGTGCGAATCGCGGGTGGCATCTTCAGATGGCCTGTCTCAGGGTCCGCAAAGCCCTCTTCGGGTGTCAAGTTGTGGACAGGAATCATGCGGGGATAGAGATACAAGCTCAACTCCAGGCCGCCCATGGAACGAAGCATTCGCATCTCATGGACTCTGCGGTCAGAGTTCTCAATACCGCCCTTGAGAGCTCGGCATTTGAGGAGACCGAGAAGGTACATGCAATACTCTTTAAGTCGCTCAGGCATAACGAGCTGTCCAGGAGGATGCTGCTGGGCAGCATGTTTTCTATAGCAGGCAAGGACGTCAATAGCCTTCTCGGTTAGCCAGTGGCGGATATCCTTAAGGTTACTTGATGTTGTCGCTAACTTGGTGCTGGCTTCCTTGGCCAGCATACCGATGACAGCGTCTTGATCAACAAACTTGAGGCACTCGCGGATGCCCTGTTCACGCACGCCTGATTCCTTAGATGTTTCTGTGACGCTAGCAATGACATTGGAGCATCGTACGCGACGTTGGCCTGAAGCAGTGGTGTAAAGCAGCGCGGACTGAAAGTGAGCATCCAGCTTGGAATCCAGCTTGCCATCGTAGCTAAATGAAACACCCATAGCCTTATCAGAATCAATGACACCGATTTCCAAGTCAGCGCCGAAAGTATGCTGAATAAAGTTGCCGTGGTAGCCAGATACCTGAAGCCCGTTTGAACATCGAACTTTCATAAGCGCTTGAAAACCAGTTTCCCGTGTTACAGCATGGGAGATTTCGAGCGACAGCTTCCGGCTATCCCTCGCAGCAATAAAGTTAGGGTAGTAGAATGATTCTCCGCCAGTGGTCGCAGAAACGTGACCTGAGAAGAGCAATATTAGCACGGGAGTTACCTCATCGCTTAGGACTTAACTTACCAATGGTAGCAATATCGAGGTACCCGCCTGAAGGTGCAGCAAGGAAGAAGTCAGCACCAACACCAGAGGCAGCCATCTTTTCGGCCACCTTCTTCCAAGCTGGATGCTCAGTTGTGTAAAGCTTCTTGTCTATTTCACCTCCAGGGTGGTTGCCATTGTCCCGCATAAAGAGACGGCCAGGACCCCAGGTTGGTAGTGCAGAGCAAGATGCCACAACCTTGCCTCCAGTCGCCTCAAGCGCTGAGAGTGCCGAGTTCAGAGCGGCGAGAAGAGCGGGCTCTGGGTTCTTGATGGTAGAGAACATGTCCGGCAACCGGGTGAGCAGAGATGTGATCACGTCCTTGGACTCGTATGGGTCCACGAACAGACCCTCACTCAGTGGTACGAAAGGATCCTCGAGATCAGGCATAATCATCATCTGAGCTTGGTCCAGAGCAGGCTGTACATCGTTAGTATAGGGAAACTCAGAATGATATCCTCAAACTCACGTTGACATTGTAAAAGTGAATGTCCTTGTCGTAAGTGACAAAGCCGACCTTGGCACCTTCCGGTAGCCTGCGTTTTGGTTCTCCGTTCTCATCCACCTCCTGATCCTCGCCACCATACAGAGCGACACGAATACCCTCACAGAACGCCTCAACATAACCCTTATTGAACGATTCCTGAGTGACATCAATAAGGAACAACCATCGCAGTCCAACCGGTTCTCTCGTCCAATACTCCTTAGGCACCACGAACTCCACCGTTCCTCGGTGAAGTTCAGGTCGACTATCACGATCGACTCGAACACCTTGAGGGTTTGTTGCGGAAAAGTATTCGGCGGGTGTGTCGTTAGGGTACGAACAGAGGTTACAGACGAACTTATTTCCACCTGAGCGGAACATCATGAAGGGGTTCATGTAAGCTCGGCATCGTCTGCATCGAGGGGGTCCGGGTTCGCCAAAGTCTAGGACAGGAATCTCACTTTCTCCGGCCTGCAGAGGAGCTAGAGGCTGCAGCATGAGCCCAAGGGATAGACCTGTAGCTTGCAGAGCATCCTGGGTCGAAGGAATGTTGTTGAGTGTGAGTCGTGTGTATTTCGGAGACGAGTTACCCTGATCGTAAGCGACGAAAGAGACTGTCGAAGGGGGTGGCACATGTCGTTCAAAGGTGGGGTATACGTTCTTAAGATAGTACTGTTGAAGCGCATCTCGCGAGGCCGGTACACTGGGCATATCATCGGGTGATACTCCCTTGGGGCCGCTGGTAGAAACTGATGCCGTCTCAAAGCCCTCACCGACGCTGGGTGTGCCAGCAAGGGGGCCAGGGCTGTAGGCTGAGTTGATAGGCGCACCAAACTGGCTCTGGCTTTGCATTTGGGGGGTTCCTTGTGGGCTTCCAAATTGACCTCCAAGACCAGGACCGCCCGGGACACTGTCGAGGAACTGTGTAGCAGACGTTCCCAGTGCGGGCATTCCATTAAAGGCTTGGGAGGAGCCTGTAGCTTCAACGGTATGGTATGCGTGTCGATCCTTCTTCTTTCTTCTCGCCGTGCCTTGTCCATCTCCCAAGTTCATCCCACCCAATTGAGCAGCCAGCGAAGCATCTTGTGAAGGCGGAGCTTGACCTGTAGGTGCCTGGGCTTGGGGGGGTGCGAAGCCATAGCCCGGAACTGGAGACCCAGTCACGGGAGGAGGGGGTTGTTGGCCTCCCAGGTATTGAGGTGCCCCATATGGTGATGCTTGCTGTTGGTAGGGCGATGCTTGCTGCTGGTAGGGCGAGGCTTGCTGCTGGTAAGGCGAGGGAGCGATAGGATGGTGGAACTGTTGGACGGCGGGTTGCGAGGTTCGATTGGGGTCGTTGGGATCGTTGGGGTCAATGACCTCGCCATGACCGAGGGCATGATACTGAGCGTAATCGGCCATTGTGACGTTGAAGCTTCGGATGCGAGAAGGACGAAAGGATCGAAGGCGAGTGTCAATCTATCGGATGAGCATGCGCCGAGTAAAGGAGACGTGGGGCAGCAGAATATAGAATGATGAGTAGCACAAGCTCCAAGAACACTGAAAGAAGAATTCGACAAGAATTATATGCAGGAAATTTCGACCATTATCTCTCAGGCCCGCACCTAAGCTGAAATGATATCTTCACTGAAGATCTCGGGAGTAGAAACAAGATGCTGTCTGTAACGATAGGTGTCCTGCCTCGCTGGCCTTTTCTGGATGTTCCTTCCGACTGGACATTCTAGGCGATCGTGTTCCGTCCCCCGCCTTACCTTGATTGGTAAAGCGTATAGTGTCTATCGGCCTGTGCACTGTACATGTGGACTGTGATCTATCAGATGGGTCATGTGATACTCAGCTTAATCGCAAGTATCAAGATATCCCAGAATAGGAAGGTGGGTGTTGCAATGAGCTGGATTGTATCGCTGGTTTGTCGGTTCTAATTGAGCTCCAGAGTCTGAAGTTCAGACTGAGATTTACGTGTTATGCTTATGCGCCATTTCGTTAACTGTTGTGTTTTCTTGATTACAACCTTTTAGGGATTGACTCCGGGGCACTAATAACAGCTTTCAGTCAACAGTTAACTAATACACTGCTGTAACCCCATTTACTATTACTAATTATTGTAGGATATGAAGAATATCCTAGGCGAGGATAGTACTAGTTTGGCTATTGAGAGGAGAGTTCTGACAATAGTCGTGTTGTTTCCAACAGGTGGCTTGGTGAGAATGGGGCAGAATACAATTGATAGAGCACTTAGAAGTGAAAACAGATAATTGTGTATTGAAACTTGATATCCATATTGAAACTAAACACCAAAGTACTCGGAAATATGTTTATCAATCAGCATAGAGAGTTTACATCAGTTTAAACTTGGTAGAGGTAGTCAGTGAGCATTTCATATAGGGTGGGTGGATGCATGAATGTGGACGGGGATGCTATTATTGGACATGCGACAACATAATCGACCTACGATGAGGATTTTAAAAAGACCTTAATTGAAAACAAGCAATTGTGTTCCAGCTAGAGCAGAAGTTTCAAGCGTACAGCCAACAAATATCCGAACTTTTAGATCGGGCGACATTCACGATGCCATGTCGTGCCCCTCACTCACCTGACGTAACGCGTTGGTAGCTAAGAGGGAGGTATGTGGAAGAGCAGCAAGAAATATCTTGTCAATTCATACTGTAACATACAGAATCGAATCAATTTGACATTTTTTCTGCATATGGTATGCTTTTTGTTTATGGAGAAGTCGGGGGCTGCTTAATGTATAAAGAGTAAAAATGAATTATCTGCCCAGGTTCCGACAGTGAACAGACAATCACAATGAGAGGATCAATATAGTTGCCTACAGAGCTAACAAAACGGGAACATGATAAATACTGGATATACAGAGTTGAAAACCATAGTCGTAGGAGTCGAAAACTTGGTATAATATTTGACGCGTAGACATGATGCTCGCTACGATGTTATATTCGGCCTTGACGTTTGGACGCCTCCGACCGTGTAAGTCGTGATCATACATCTCTGCCCTCTCAAGAGCCAATGGTGGCATTTTGTTCAACAAAAAAAAAGCCAGAATGTACTCAAGTTGCATCTGCACAGTTTGGGACTACTGGATCAAGAAAACTATGCTCATGTTGTGGTGTGTGGCGGGTTGGGGAGTAGACAGTGGTGGGATGCGGATAGCTTCAGATGCGACGCGCGATGTTGCGATTTGGACTTGAGAGTGACTTTGAGCGATATGGATCGCAAGTTGACGGAATCGACTCAAAATAACGTCAAAACTACGCTATTGGGGTCGCTGCTTCTTATGAAGACCTCGAAATGCTTCGCAAGAGCTTAAATACTACTATATCTGCCGTAATTCGGAATGCGACAACGAGCATGGCTCATTCAATCGCCTCTCAGCGATTCTCAACGGCGAAGCACGTTCCATCTGTCACGCGCAATAAGTCGACGAGTTTCCCCCCTCATTTCGAACGGAAAAGACCTCGATAGACTCGCAAGACGATGAAGAAATAGCATCATTTATCTCATTGAGGAGGGTGCGCGAAGAAGCGAGAGAATTGAGGGAAATGCATGCTCGGGGGCATCAGTTGCGCTCACATTTTGCCAGACTCTAGATCACACAGAGGTACACCTCACTCAAGGTGATGTCTGGACTGACCAATCAAAAATTCGATCACTGCCCGGGTATCTTTTTGGCATTTTCGGTGCCCCATTTTACCAAGTGCCATGATGGAGGGTCCAGTCTTGGCAACTCTTAACTCTGTTCAAGCTGGGTGTGGCTGAATTAGAATAGTGCAGATAGCCCGGGGTTATGCCCCCGGAGACAACCAATCCGAGAAAGCGATAACAAGGCTCATGTGTCCAGTGCAGATCTTGCAGACCTTGTGCACGCTTTTGTGCAATCGCATGCCAACGGGTGTTAAGCGTGCATGAAGCACTTTGGTGTGGCGCTCAGAAATGCCCCTCCTCCTCTTCGGGGCAAGTGGGCCCACGGCAGGTGAGCACTGAGCACAGAGCACAGACGGAGCAGCAGAAGGTGGAGGGTCGCGAAGCTGTAAGAGAGAAAGACTAGGAGCGCAGGAGCTACCGACCCGCGACCTACATTTTACTGATTGTGCTCTGCCCCCGCCCAATATATAAACATGCCCCGTCCCCTCCACGCGCCCGATGAGATGATTCTGCTCGTCGTCTGCTCTCCAGTTCATTAAACGTTTCCCAAATCTATCCCATCGCCTTCAACGTCTTTGTCGCGTCTTTTTCATCGTCTAAGAAGCATATCATACTCATCTTTGCTCAACCCACCTCAACTCACACAAACCGATACAATGGCTCCCAAAGCCGCCGCCGCCGCTCCCAAGAAGGCCTCTGGCCACGCCAGCTACCAGGTGAGTCAATTCATTGTTCACGCGAGATGATGTCTTGAACAAGTCGCTAACAATTTCAAAGGACATGATCACTGATGCTATTGTCAACGTATGTGGATTCTGAAAGCTTTCCTTCCCCGGCGCGTCTTTCGTCGCCCACTCACCTCTCGGTCGCGGATGAGGCCATCGCTACGGGCCTTCCTAACCACTTTACCTTGTTCATTTCCCCCCATTTCTGTTTATTCACTAACGCGTTTTCTTTTCAATCAATAGCTCAAGGACCGAAAGGGCTCTAGGTAAGCTTTCATCCTCTCTTACTCTTATCGCGACTTTCTCGTTACCCTTCCCTCCTTCAGTTACTAACTCGCCACACAGCCGTCAATCTTTGAAGAAGTATGTCAAGGCCAACAACGCCCTCAATGTCACCGACAACATGTTCGACTCTCTCTTCAACAAGGCATTGAAGGCCGGTGTCGACAAGGGTGCCTTCGAGCAACCCAAGGGTCCTTCCGGTGGTACCAAGCTCGCCAAGAAGCAACCTGAGGCCAAGAAGCCCGCTGCTCCCAAGAAGCCTGCCGTTGAGAAGAAGGAGGCCGCTGAGAAGCCTGCCGCCAAGAAGCCTGCTGCTAAGAAGGCCGCCGCCCCCAAGAAGGCTGCCACTGAGAAGAAGGCTGCCGCCCCCAAGAAGGCTGCCGCTGAAAAGAAGACTGTCGAGAAGAAGACTGTCGAGAAGGCCGAGAAGGCCGAGAAGACAGAGAAGACAGAGAAGGCTGAGAAGGCTGAGAAGGCTGCTCCTGCCAAGAAGGCCGCCGCTCCCAAGAAGGCTGCCGCACCTAAAAAGGTACGTGATTTTTTAGTCGACCATTACTCCGACTCTTCTAACACTCTACAGACTGCCGACAAGGCCGAGAAGCCCGAGACTGCTCTCACTAAGACAAAGGCCGGTCGCGTTACAAAGACCACCAAGGCCGCTCCCGCGAAGAAGGCTGCTGCACCTAAGAAGGCAGCAGCTCCCAAGAAGGCCGCTGCTGCTAAGGCGTAACATGACGTTGAGCAGTATTGAACTTTATTAATGACGACAACGGCGTTAAAGGATTTGTTCACGGCATGGGCCCGGATAGTACGGCCACTGGGATTTGACGGTTTGGTTTGGAGCGCGGGATACTTGTTTATTTGTACGCGTACGCGAAGACGCGCGACTGTATGATTCAACCCTCGGCCATCTTACCTTTTTAAAGGTGGTAGACTAGAAACGAGGGTCATTTCTACGCGATTATGTCTCTTGTAGTATATCACGTATGGCATGTCAGATTTTTTATTTTGCTTGTCAAGCCTGAAACAATGCGAGAAATGGACGGTCGGCGGGTTTTGGCAAAAAGTCTCGGATGTGGGCGAGGAAAGGCTGGGGAGAGGGAGGATACGATTATACCACTGTCGCTGTTTTGAGTTATTTGATTTAAACTACGCCATGAATATTATCGACATGACTATTTAACTGTTGACTTCTCAACAATTCTGATGATTTGGTGAAACGATGCGTGCGTTCTGTCTGGCGACGCGCCGTGTTAGGGCTTGTTTTCGTGGGTTGGTGATGAAGCGTGTCCCGACTCATTCTTGTCAGGGGTCATCACGTGGGTCGCCATAGTCCTCTGACTGCAAAACTAGGTTGACCAGAAGCTACAGGGGACAAAAAGGCGGCCTTGGAGGATGTGTGATGCAGGAATGAATATGATGCATTGTGTATTGTTGGTGGTCTGTTGAGTGCAGAACGCACGCGTCAGCCTTGTTTGGCGTGTAAGTGAACTAACGATAGTCTTGTCCTGCACAAGAAGACATTCCAGATTTCCCTTGGGGACGAAGGGTTCTGTATCTTGAGCAGGAGAGGAGAAGAGGAGAAGACCCCCTTGAGTCACTGAGTATAGTTGTCATCTGCCCTGGCTGAGCTGTTGTCCCTCACACGCCGTCTCGTGGTCGAGTGTGTTTGCTGACCAGCAGCCCAGCCGCCATGAGGAGGAATTGTAGTTGGTAAAAGTGGAACCACGAAACCTTTGAGTTGGCACCAGGCGTCCACTTAGACGAACAGCTCAGACAGACACCCCTCATTTTCAAGCATGAAGTACTTCTGGTGAGGAGTTCAAGGGAAGGATATGGATGATTGTGAGGCAGTGTCACAATAGGGAGTTTGTTGTAAAAGCGAATAACTTCACGTTTATCCCTAGATTTTACAGTATTTCTCTCACATTGTCAGCAACACAGATATCTACTATACTATCCAAGTCTGCAGGGGCGTGAGATGAGACGAGACATTTCAGCTGTATCTCGTCACAGCTCACGTGCCTGGCGTCTCAACGTGAAGCTTAAATGCTCGTACCTGTACTTTCTTGCGGTGCAGATTACCGAGGTGAGAGCTATGGCAGTACGTACCGCGTTTTGTCGCAATAAAAGTGGAATTGGAGCCCACGTCAAAGTTCTCAACGTCAGCGATGTTTGATGCTTCTGGCTTTCTGCCCCTCGCAAGCTGTCAGATGGCCCGTGCTCTCCCGTCACTGATTAGTGAAGTGATCATCGCCTGTTTCTCTCTCTTTGTTCCTCGACTCTGTCCTATCGTGCGTGTCTCTGTTCGTTCAGGTCTTTCTTCCCCTGCTCAAGAGCCCCTGACTGTTTCTGTTTCTGTTTCTGTTTCTTCTCCCCCGTGGCACACAGTTAGTTCATTGGGCCCCTGAAAAAGTGAATCGATTCCATCTGCGTCTGCGTATTCTGCGTTGGACCCCCAGCCCAGGCACCAGGCACAGCGCCCGACCGTTGGCGATAAGATTACCTACTGTACGCAATAGCAATAGCCCTGGAGGTGCTGACGACTTCAGCCTACTTTGGACGCATCTTCAGTGGTATCGCCGGATTTCCCCCAGTAACTGACAACGTTGGCTTGGTAGTTACAGGCTCCAGCCCAGCTGCAGCTGAACCAGGTTGTTCTCCATTGCTACGTTGTTTGGCCGTCCCCCTCCAAGCCCTTGCTTGGTCCTTGGTCCTTGGCTCTTGACCGATCGTTCCGGGGCCACGTCCTGCGCTGTGCTACATTCTAATTGCACCTGAACACTATTTCCTTGCGAGGCTGCCTACAGGACCCGTGCATTCACTAACTTCAACGTCGGTTCTCGTCTCGGCTCGCTCTGTCTCATCTGTCTCATCTTGCTCGTCTACACTGCGCTCTTTCTTGTTTGCATTGCCGCCTAACCTCCACTCTGTTTCCCTCGGCCGCCTAATCAAGCTCCTGCCCGGCTGTGCCGAAGATGGCGGGCAGTCTCTGTTCGCATGCGCCTTGATCTATTATCGCATCAGATTGACTTTCCCATCTTCCCGTGACGCCAAACGATAAGCTTGAATCATTGCAAACAGATAAGAGATACACCTGCGAGATCTCTTGAGCTGCTGCGCAAAGGATTACAATGGCTTCGTCTAATCCGTTTCGCAAAAGTGCTGCCATTACGGTAGACACAGCTACCTTTCCCAACCACGCATCCTCCGCTGCTGCTCGTTTCCCTGCTCTCGATGCAATCGAAACAGCAGCAACCTCTCCACCACCGACTAGCTTCCAGCAAGCCGGCGCTTCAACCATTGACTCAAAATCCAAAGTCACCAAGAAGGTCCGAGTTCTGTCACCCCCGCCGCTCTCTCCCGACCCTTCAGAGTGGGCTTTCACAGCACCTTCTCTTGCGCAATATGCCTCAGATCAACAGAACGAACCCGACCGCTTCGATACGACATCCACCGATGATAGCGATCGCGAGATGGTAGCTGCTGCTGCCCACCACCATACCCCGACTGGCGGTCAAGGCTCAGGAAACCCGTTCAGCAAGACATTGCGAGACCTAGATTCGCCTTTCGCAGAACGAAAACTTGAGCAGGAGCGGAAGGAAGAAGGCCATGCCCTCAAGGCTGCCAACACAGTAAAAAAATCCTTGGACGTTAATTCTTTCAAGAGGTTGCTCATGACGGGTAATTCGGAGTCAGACAAGTCGTCACTCAAAACCCGACAGTCGATGCCACCGCCGGCGAGAGACGGGAAAGATAGACCCTCTATATTTCGAACAACATCGCACGAGGGCTCTACAGATGTATCGACTCCCAAAGAAGAACTTCAAGAGGCGTCACTCATATCTCAAGAAGCCCCGGATACCCCGGAAGAGGACCTGGACCACGAAAGCATTTCCGACACGAGTACATCGGCACAAGTCAGTTCAAGAGGCAGTAAAAAGCCACCACCACCACCTAGTTCTCGGCACGGAAAGTCCATAAAGCTCGACTTGGTCGGGAGGGAGAAGTCTTCAGAAGCTCTTGCGACCTTGTCGCAATCGGACATGAATAAACCGCTACCACCTGCACCTGTCCGAAGAAGTCTGGAAGAAGGAAGCGAATCGCCATTTGACCGTGAATCAGCTGGTAAAGTCCCAGAGGCTGGAGCTGGAGCAGGTATAGCATCGCCAGAACTGCCTGGTAATGGTCGAAAAGCAGTTCCTGCACCACCTCCAAGAAGAGGGCACGCGAGGGGAGAGAGCAAGGTATATGCGTCCGGCCTAGGCTTGATGCATCAGCAGTCCGCGCCTAACGACGAGAACCTATCGCGATCATCGTCCACGAGACGTCGCCCAGAGCATAATCGTCGTGATTCTCAGGCTGGAGCCCCTCCACCACCGCCACCGAGGTCACACCACAGCTCGAGACAATCTACACAGATTCCGGCAGGCGTGGCCTCAAGTTTTACAGATTTGAGTCAATCATCGTCATCTCCGGCTCCATCTGTTGACGTTGATTTGAGCACAACTTCGACACCCTCACAGCTGCGCCAATCGTCGACACTTGACTTGACCCCTCCTCGAGATTCTCAGCCTGGAAACCATCCAGCTGGCACCACTAAGTCTTGGGCCCCGCCACCACCACCTGCCCGCAACACCTCTGTTCGACGGCCTGCCAGTATCAGAAGCGTTGATAGTAGCCGGCGGGTTTCATTTGAATCAAAACCCCATAACCAGATTGCTCCGCCTCCACCACCTCGAAGGCAGCGAGGCAGTAGTCGAGGCAGTGTGGATGGGCCCAGAAGAACAAGTATTGATAGTGTAGGAAAGGCTGGATCGATTCAAGTTACTGAAGAGGAACCCGACGGTGTTACAGCGACGATGGGTTCTGGTCCCTCGTCTCCGCGATCGGCGAACGAGCCAGGACACAGTCTCGACATCCTGGCGGATCTCGACGCCCTTCAGAGAGAGGTGGATGCGTTGCGGGGAAAGATGGGATGACGAGGTTCGCCTAGGACGAAGATACACGAGAGGAACGGGCGTTGGAGGTTGGAATGTGTTAATGGTTGTACAAAGAGGAGCGTGGCAACATGCAGTCGGCGCTCTAGTTTCATTCTCACTTGGAGTTGAAGATGAACATACAGTAATATGGAAGGATGCAACAATGCGGGCGTTTTGATGGACAGGGCTCTGGCACGATAGAGTTGTGTGATTGGTCTTTATTTATTTGTCTGTATGGGGGAATAAGCTGTAGATGAAGGCCATGATGTCAGTCTCGGCCCGTGGTTTTGTTGTCAGAAGTAGAGCTTCAGCACAATAAGTGTTTGGCGATCACGATGAGCCTGGCATCTAACTGTATGCATTTTGCCTCAAGTCAACATAATGGGTGTTTATTTTCCGTGTGATGTTTCGTAGTGGTGTAGTGTAGTGTAGTGTAGTGTAGTGTAGTGTAGTGCTCGCTCTACTAAGCCACATGCACGTACACACACTACCAGACCACTGACGGACGCAGATATGAGTCGCCAGGGACGCCCATGTCATGGGCTAACGTTGGTTGTTCGTAGTTTTGGCGTGTTGACCCCCGAAGGATCCGTGACAGCTGAGGCAGATGACCTCGTGTGTGTTGTGGGGTTTATGCGTCTAGTCTCTGTTGAAGCATAATTAGAAGTAGAAGCAGTAAGTCGTAGCACTTAAAGTCTAGTAACCAATTGCCGTATGTTTTAATTGCTTTCTTGTCTCTGATAAGTTCACTTTTGGTTCATCATGTTCATCCATAGGTATCTAGTCTTGCTTACGTGACGTCGCATTGGGCAAACATGATCAACACAGGAGGGGGAGGGGCAAAAGCGTTTTTTCCTTTTTTGATTGGAGGGGTCAGTGATCTTCAGTGCGACTAGGGGAATGGAAGGTTCTTTTCTTTCGAGAAGGTCTTGGTTGTTTTTTTTGGAGTGACAAGTGACAAGTTACAAGGAACAAGGGGCAGGGATCTTCACTACACTAAATTTTGGACGTGTTACTGTAACTCTCCGCTTTGTTTACAGGGCGAGCCGAGTCGGTGAGGGGGGAAGGCATGGTCATAGCACGATGGATTGGTATTCATTCTAGGGCATAGGTAAGGAATACGATGGACCGGGAGTGGGAGTTTATTGTAAGCATTGGTTTGTTATAGAGATTCGAGAGTTTGGAAAGCATTCGATACGATACATTGAGGACTGCGGTACTGACTAACACCTCTTTATCGGAGCATATACGGATACCATACCGCGCCCTACATGACCAGACTCGCCTTACTCCAGTCTAAGTACCTACAAGCCGGTACTTGTAACAGCCCCTCCTGGACCCCGAAACGTAGTAGCCGATGCTCCCCCTCTCTCTACCCACTATCTGGTATCTTCAACGGTCAAACGGATGGGTGTCAGTGTCAGTGGTAAGGTACTCAGCTAAATGGAAGTGGAAGTGGAAGTGGAAGTGGAAGTGGAAGCTTAAAAGGTACAATAATGTCTGTAGCGTACCTATTCTTCCTCCTCCTCCTCCTCCTCCTCCTCCTCCTCTTCTTCTATGGATATACCATCACGACAGGCTCGGCTTGTGTCACGTTTCCGTTCACTGCATCTCTCCAGTTATCTACAACCTACCTAACTCTGCTTGCTTAACCTGGCAAGGTAGTACTCGCCTTATCTTGGATACCTCGCTCCCCTTTCTCTTCCTTGCTTTACTTCCTTAACTTCTCTTCTTTTCTTACCTCTGTTTCCCTCTCTTCTTAAAACCGACTCCGGCTTCCCTTCTTCTCTACAAACACTTCGACCCATCCTCCTCAAGACTTGAACCCTTCTCTTGTTCAAACACTCCTTGTTTAATCAGTGATTCTTGTTTCTTCTCTTCTCTTGTCGTTTCCCCTCCTCTGTATCTTAAACCTGTCTATCTTGACTTCTCTCTACATTTACATGCCTCTTCGTCTTTCAATCCGTCTCTTCCGTGCTGCCCTTCTCGCCCGCACCTTGACTCTCCTGTAGAGAAAAACACTCAACCAAACCTCATCTTACTCCCCCCAAGATTCTCAGCCCAGAATGTGCTACTCCAACCTTGGCACTCTCATCTGTCAAGCCTGCGGCCGCCGTGTAGGCGAACAGCCCTTGGGAACTACGCCCTGCTTCGCTACATGCGGCAAATACGTCTCGCGAGTCACTGGCAACGTAATCAGCGGCGAGTGCGGTGTCTGCAGCGAGGCAAAGGCCCAGAGGAGCCAAATGACAACCAGGCTCAACCGTGCGTTCAGCAAGTGACGCATCTGCGGCATTATCCCACTCCCCCCTTCAGCTTTATTATCCTGCACGGTACCTTACCTGCTGTACAGAGTAAGGCATGGATGGATGGGTGGATGGATGGTAAGCTCTGCTTACACTCTTGCGGACAAAAAGAACACCACCCCCCTGTACTGGCATATCAAGGGGTAAATCAGGCTCTATGCGGCAGAGTTGGGAAAGATGGATGCTACCTCTCTGAAACTCAACACTCACAGCATGGTTAAATCCGTTCAAAGCCCGGTTTTCATACAATGAGGCCATGCCGCTCACTAGCTCTTTTTTGCTCGACAACATTTCACGCTTTACGACTCATGGTCTTACGATTCACGGCGGCGTTCTACGGCATAATGCTCACTCACTTTCACTCCGGTACACGAATTAGATGGAATGGTTTTTGTGTTTCATGTACGCAATAAACAAGTATTGCTGATCTAAACTCTGAATTTCATTTATTATACCCAAGATTATTGTTACTCAATACATTTACAACGACAATTTGTTCTCCTCGTGTGTACCACGCAATACGGCATCGTGTGGAGTTAATGTTTGTCATGGGACCATACTTATGCAATCTGACGGTGTACAACAAGCTAAGTAACAAGTAGCGCAAACTATGGACATTACCGAGGTATGAGGTTGTACTGTATCCGAACCCAGTGCCATAATCAGCAGGACAATGTCCATATGATACCTTCAAGAACATAGCTATCCAAATCCCTGCACGAGAGCACCTGATACTATAATCATATATATCAATATATTATGGTTTCCCTCTACATGCAACTCGGAAAACGTATCAAGTTGTCATGATTGAGTACGAGCAGGACAGGAATCCGTTTTCAAAGCCCTGGCTCAGATCTAAGTTTCCATTCGAAAATAACACCCAATCAAACAATCCGACCCCATGAGGGTTTCCGTGTTTGTTTCGGGTGCGAGGCGTCCATTTCGTATTTGCCAGTTCACATACCCACAAGTCCTCGTACAAATGTCGCTGCAGGTGGTATTGATGTAAACAAAACAGTGATTGTCCCAAAGAGACTCATAGACAAACTCGACAAAGCCGCAGCTCGAGGATCTGTCCGCAGCAGGACCGATGTTGCAATGGCGCTTGAGTTGACACCCAGCGTCACTCCACGAGTCACATAATCATCCTCGGGGACCCGCAGCCAGCGCAATATCCGCGCTCCAAGCACAGCGCCTAGAATCCCGCTGATGATGGCCAACGCTGCTGCTGTGTTGGCATCGCCGTCCAGGTTTGCAGTCGCGGGGATAGCGAGTGCGAGCGTCAGGCTGCGGGACGCAAATGCGAGACTGCGGGCTGCCGAGATGCCGCAAGCGTAACACAGGGGCGGGTATGCGAGCAATGAACCAACACTGATAGCAATGTTTGGAACGACGATGGATATGAAATGCGTGCGAAGCTCACGGCGATACTGGAACATGGGCAAGGCCAGGGCCACAATGCTGGCGTCCAGCATTGTTCCAAAGACATCACCAGCGCCTGGGAGGAGGTCCTGCTTCTGTGTTGCGTTGCGCCATAGTTCTATGTACTTTGCACCTGTGCGGTATGCGTGGAGTGTTGTTGTCAAACTGTCGCCCCGGATTGCTGCGAGCGCCCATATAACAAGCACTGTTGCAAGGGACGATACAAGAACCGGATGAAGGTATTCTTTCCATTTGGGGGCAATGGCCATAGCGCCATACCAGGCGAGAATGTTCACAGCTAGATGAATGGGCATGGCATAGCCAGTAGAGTAGTATATAGGGATGCCAACAAAGACAAACAACCCTATGAACATCGATACATCGAGGTTTGCAGATATCCGGGCTGCCCATAACTCGGCTTTGGGTGGTGGTATAGGGACTTGTGGAACAAAATTGGTAGGATTGAGAGCTTCAACGGCATTATCTGGGGCATTTCCATTTGAATAATGATGCTCTTGAAGTCGCAGCTGTGGCGGGGTTTGAGGGCGTGATGGCGGTTGAGACGGCGCGGCTGATACTGGCTCCGAAGTCGGCGCAGATGCGAGCACCAGAGGGACTTGCGAACCAGCTCGAGACACGCTCGTCCGGCGTGAGATACCATGAGAGTATACCTCACCTAGTGGGATATCTGGGGTCTGGTGGCCTAGTTCTTCTGCGCGCTGCAACTTGGAGCGTCTCGATGCACCAAGGGCAAGTTGAAGACTGCGGGTGATCCAGGCAGCCAGAGCCATCATTATGAAGAAGCCAACGACTATGAGGGTTAGAGAAAGGCAATGTCGAGTTTGGTATGAGAACCTACTGAAAATTGCAATGATGACCATGACCTCGACGATTCCGATGGGTGGGCTTAGAGGTAGGAGGACAAAAGATGGCGTGAAGAAAACACCCATCCATCGAAGTGACCAACCCGCCTGGAGAAGTCAGACTCAGGAATATTGTTAGAAACATGGCATTGACTTACAGGCACATCGATGATGTTCACCAGCTTTCTCGTCTTGTGGCTCCCCAATAATGACTCACTGGCGATAAGAGCACAGAAGAGCAACATCATACAAGTAACAGAAGCTGGGAACGCGACATTAAACTTGTGAAATATGGAATCCACACCAAAACAAGCGGCGAGTATTGCTGTAAGACCTAGTGGTACATAGAACCACGCGCGCAGGAGTTTACTGCTGTTGCTCTTAGCAGCCTGTGATGAATGTTAGTCTGATATTTGTTAGGTTAATGAGGTTCTCACCAATTTGATGGCCTGTGCCAATTGCACAAGATCATTATTATAGACTGTCATTTTGCGTTGTGTATGAGAGTCATGATATTGTCTCGAGAATGTAAATGATGCTACGGATAGTTGCCCAAGAGCCGAATGCCGGAGGACCCTAGTCATATGCGTTAGTCCGGGCGATCTATCCATTGCAGCTAGCAGGATAGAAGATAATGTTTGAAGATAACGTCAATTGTGGTTGATAAACCAAAGACGATAATGCATAAAGCAATTGTTTTCCCCTTATATTATTTTCAACGGATACTTTTTACGTCTTCTTGCTTGCACCTTATCGTAAGAGGCTCAGGCAACATTGGCGGAGAAACAGTGAAAAGAAAGATATCAACGGACTTGAACTCCCGTCTCGTCAGGGAAGGCGATGATGCACTTCCTCGGAAAATGGGATATCTAACTGCAGGAACGGCTTTCGGATCCCGTTCGGCAAGATCAATGTTACCAATAAACAATAACTTAACTCGCTGTTAGAATGCAAAAACATCTTATCACTTGCACCATTCCCTTCATATCCTGATATTCGAATTCCGACCCCATTCATCGTCTAACCACTTGATCGTATCTCCTCGCTAGATTTCTGTGAAGTATGTGATATTCGAATCGGTCCGACGTTTTCAGCGATGGATTCCCCCCTCCCTGTAGAGAACTCCCGGCAAAGAACGGAAGTTTCAAACATCACGAATACGCATCTCAAACCTGGGCATGCATCCAGACGAGCATATGAGCACACATCGAAGCATGGGGATAACAACAAATTGCTCCACCGGAAGCTTGAGTCCGGTTCTGAAGAAATCGACATCGTGCTGCATGGGCCGTCGTTCAACTTGATGAACCATGAACCAGCAATGCACTCTTGCCCAGAACTGGGCTGCTGGTATGATCAACCATATGTAAGGATGTCATTGCTCATGCCTGGGTGGTGGCTTCTGTTAACAAAATCAGATGCAGCGTTTCCCGCCGACATCATCAAGCTCACACAACAGTCCGCATCAACACAACCATTTCTCACAGCCACCAACCCCCACGGGTTTGCTGAACCGGCTCGATGGTCGAATTCGACGAGCGTATCCTTAGGAATCTCCGCATGGGTCGAGTCGATCAATCTCTTCTACTTCGCTTGCTGAGTCGGCAGACGATTCGGGAGCTCCAGCTGGCAAAGATCGCAGACGAAGGGCACGCGACTCTGAAGCCAAACGCGGCAACTCGTCAGCCGACAATTCGGTGCCGATTATGTCGGCTCCGGTAGCTCATGAAGGCACTCGCCAGTTGGTTGTTGCGGGGGTGGTCTTGGGGACACTGGACCTTGACCGATTGAGTTCGATAGCAAGGACAGACGGCGAGAAGTCTAAGCAGAAGATTTAAGACAAAGTTCAGATTGGAGAGGCATAATGTCAATCAATGAGGCGTCAGGGGAGATTTCCTATCCGAGGCAGCTGGTCTGCATCTCTGGTCGATCATTGGATGCGACATGGATTGGTTGGTTTATTGGGTACGTAGTATGATTAATTGTATGTTGTGTCGGTATTCATTCCAAACATCCCGAATCAATTGTCGGCGAGATTATCTTGGACCCGAAACAACCCAAATTAGGACATTGTTTCTCATACATTGAATGTCACTTGTTCCAATTGGACGTAGTTGTCGTTATGTGCCTCGGTTCCGGGGTCAAAAGCTGGGGTTTTAGTGACGGGATCGGCTCCGGTTCGCGTCGGATGACTTCATCTGGTGGGCTTCAATTGCCGGCGCCCTTTGGCTGGTCAACTCCAAGCCCGAATTGCTGCATCTTTAACTACTCGCCTTTGCCTCACGATTCTGGTCTATCGTACAACGACTCTACCTACCAAGATCGCTACTCACATAATGTTTCGTCCTATCCTCAGACAATGCGCACGGAGAGCCGCCGTTCCTCTGCGACCATGCGCCACACGAACGTTTGCCTCGGCATCAGGACCGGCCTTCAACTGGGAGGACCCCTTGGCCTCGAATAACCTCTTGACTGAGGAGGAGCGAGCAATTGGGGAGACAGCAGAGCGATACTGCCAAGAGCAACTACTACCCCGCGTACTCAGTAAGGTGTCTCAAATTCGATATCCACAAGCATCATACTAACGTCTATGTCTTATAGAGGCGTATCGTGACGAGTCCTACGATCCCAAGATTCTCGAGGAAATGGGCGAGCTCGGCCTATTGGGCGCTACGATCGAGGGGTATGACTGCGCAGGAGTGTCTTCTGTCGCTGGTGGTTTGATTACACGAGCTGTCGAGAGGGTTGACAGCGGCTACCGATCTGGCATGTCCGTCCAGTCTTCGTTGGTTATGGGTGGTATCTTCGAGCATGGCACTGCTGAACAGAAGGAGAAGTTTCTTCCCCAGATGGCCAAGGGCAAACTTCTTGGTGCCTTTGGCCTGACAGAACCAAACTATGGCAGTGACCCTGGAAGCATGGAGACCATGGCCAAGCCTCATCCGACAAAGAAGGGTTACTACTCCCTAAGTGGTTCAAAAACATGGATCACAAACAGTCCCATCGCAGATGTGTTCTTGGTGTGGGCAAAGCTACAAGAGACAGGCAAGATTCGAGGTTTCCTAGTCGAGCGTAAAGATTGTCCCCCAGGTACTCTCGAGACACCAGCGCTCAAGGATAAGAACGGTCTTCGAGCCTCGATCACAGGTATGATTCAGCTCGATAGCTGTCCCGTACCTGAGATCAACATGTTCCCAGAGGTCGAAGGTCTCAGGGGTCCCTTCAGCTGCCTGAACAACGCTCGATACGGCATTGCTCTCGGTGTGATGGGTGCTCTGGAGGATTGTATTGCCCGAGCCCGAACATATGCCCTCGAGCGCAAGCAGTTCAAGGGCAACCCTCTCGCCAAGTACCAGCTCGTGCAGAAGAAGCTCGCTGATGCGACAACAGACGCCGCCTATGGAACACTCGCGGCTATCCAGGTTGGCCGCCTCAAGGACGAGGGCAAGGCAACACCCGAGATGATCAGCATGGTGAAGCGACAGAACTGCGATGCTGCTCTACGAAACGCACGTCTCCTCCAAGAGATCTTCGGAGGCAATGCGGCGAGCGACGAGTACATGATTGGCCGTCATGTGGCGAACCTCTTCGTGACTCAAACGTATGAGGGCCAGAGCGATATTCACAGTACGTTTACTTACATGCCGTGTGACTGATGATTGCTAACAAACACGTTACAGGTCTTATTCTAGGACGGGCCATTACTGGTATTCAAGCGTTTGTCTAAGGCAAGAAAGAATGATTGGTAAGGAGGCGACTATAAAAGAGCCATTGGGGCGCATACCCGTATTATAGATGCTTGGAAATCAAAACATGTCTTTGCTGCAAACAAATTCTGTCCAATCGCGGAGTCGGGTCTATATGACTCTTGAACAAGACATTTAAGCATTAGTGACAGCCTTGCCTAGCTGCATCACTAGCCAGTATGCGGAAGGTTTGCCGTTTGCTTTTTGGACCTCTTTTGTCTTGATATCACGCTTGGTGTTCAATACCCACTTGGTCCGTAATTATCAGGAGCCCTCATTGCGGCTCTGGACCAGTGACGTCGTTAGAGATATTGCCCCTCAGAGACTGCCGGAATCCATTCCAACGCATAATATTGTAGTTCGAGCCGGAGGCATCCGTAGAAGGAGAAGGTCATGAACCGGCCATGCCGTTCGGGCGTTCGCATCCGCTTCCGCACCCGGGGCCGGGTTCGGGAAGCGTTAATTCATGCACTTGGCTTCGTGCCGTCATCCCCGTAGCAATCACGTAGAATTAGTGCACGAATCATGAATCAAAGGCTCATGAGATAGCGGAATTATGACATCCCATGGCAAAAGATGTCGATGCCGTGAAAGACTTGTCCTTGACGACTGTCGCCGCCACTTTGAGTATTACTCACCGCTGCTGCAGCAAGTTCTGGCCACTCCAGCTTCTAAGCACTCTCTAATATACTTGCCGGGATAGAATAAGCATCTGGCCAGTGGAAGTCATCGAAGGCGGGCGAAGAACATCTAGCGACGGGCCAAGCCCACTACAAGCAGCTACTTCGTGCCTCTCGTGTCCTCCACTGTATCAAGGCCCAACGTAAAAATCTGTAGCCAGCTGTTAGTGCTCGGGTACCGCTAAGCACTGATTCGCTCACTGGAACCTAAAATGCCCAGTGGCGGTGTCCAGCGGGCGGGCACCTCAGCGGGCTGTGTGGCCCAGGTGCCCAGCGATGGCCCAGTCATAGCATTCGAGGGCCTAAAAAAAACCTGACTTTTCGGGCTGCCAGAATTGAATTTGATGGCCAGTGCCAGTGCCAGCGCAGCCACTCCTTCCTCCTTCCCCTTCCTTCCAAACCCGGGTTCTGATTCTTTGTTGACCCTCTTCTCCTTCTTCTTACCCCATTTGAACGAACCATCTTCCTCCAAATCCCGCCTCTTCCAACCCTTTCAGCCTCGACTGAATTTCTTTTACGCTTACATACTCACCAAAACAACAAATACCATAAATCACTCTTCGTCTCCTGTTTAATCTCGAGACGATCTCTACCATCGTTATAGTGCGTCTTTTCGAAACCTCTGCTGCCTGCCGACCGCTCGTCCTGTTACCCCTCGACTAACGTCTTATCCCAACCTAGAACGACCGCGACAACTCGCAACACACATCACAGATACCCTCTCTACATATCACAAAATGGCTCTTAAGCGCATCAACAAGGAGTTGACTGATCTCGGCCGGTAAGTTCAACCTCGTCCAGCGCCTGAGGGGTCAAACTGGACTGCCCAAAGACGTCAGGTGGGGGCATCGGTAAGCGGGGTCCCAAGTGACGACCTGCGATATCAAAACCCTCGACGATCTGGCAAGCCTCATGGCTATCTAGATTTCACGATGTATCGATGCTAACTTTCCTGTACAGAGACCCTCCTTCATCCTGCTCTGCTGGCCCTGTTGGCGAGGATTTGGTAGGCATCACCCCTCCCCCACACCGATCAACACGCTGCAGTCAACGTTATCATGACTGCGGGAAGCCTCAGTTCTATGCATAACCAGCGACATGTTTGAATACACAGCTAACCGCTCTGAATAGTTCCACTGGCAAGCTACTATTATGGGACCCGTAAGTTTTCTCCCCATCTTTGACGATGTGATGCTTCAACTGCTGCTGGCTTATTGGTGTGGCGAAGCCCTCAGCCGCATACCGGTGCATCCGCATCCGCATCCGCATTTAACGAACAAGAATTTGGCTGACTAGATTTTGCAGAGCGACTCCCCATACTCTGGCGGTGTCTTTTTCCTCGCGATTCACTTCCCTACCGACTACCCTTTCAAGCCCCCTAAGGTCAACTTCACCACCCGCATCTACCACCCCAACATCAACTCTAATGGTAGCATCTGCTTGGACATTCTGCGAGACCAGTGGAGCCCTGCTTTGACCATTTCTAAAGGTATGATTTTGAGAACCCTTTTGGTTTGTTTATGAGTACTGACACATGTAACAGTTCTTCTGTCCATCTGCTCGATGCTGACGGATCCTAACCCTGACGACCCTCTGGTCCCCGAGATTGCCCATGTCTACAAGACTGACCGACCCCGATACGAGGCCACAGCCAGGGAGTGGACTCGAAAGTACGCCATCTAAAGTAAATACGTGGGCCGGTGCGGTTAGACTTGGGGTGGATTTACCTTCCCATCATGAAGCGACGTGAAACGATCGAGTGAAAGCTTGGCACGCTGTTGCGATGTATCCTTGGTCCGCAATACCTATATGGTTGCTTTGCCTGAATCGAGGCTGTAACTGCGGCCGATGAAGCAGCGAGCGACGCTGAGAAGGGGATGAGGAACGACTTGGGGGAGGAAGACACCAGACAAACAGACTAGTTACCAAGGGATATCATGCGGCTGGATTTTGGGTTTGCATTGACGATGTGTTTTTGACATCCAGAAGCAGGCAGCGTATACAATTTGTCTCTTAACCTGCCATTGATTGGTTTCGATGAATGTTCGCGTGATGTTGTCGTGGATTGGTGATTTCAAAACAAAGCAGTTACGAATAGGAAACAAATGAGGTTCATGATGCGCCAGCACATGGCCACTTGGGCATCGTTACTACGTCATGTGATACGCTGGAGCCGAATCCAAATAGGCGCTGGCAAGGCTGGGCAGGTTTGATAATACGAATGGCAATGTGCATGTCGCGCTAAAGATGGGGCTTCAGCTGACTTTTGACTTGTTTCAAGGTGTGGATATTGTAGAAAAGGCCATGGAGTTGATTTGTCGACGAAACTTGTGAGAGAATACGATGTCGTTTACATGTGGTATGCTGGTGGTTGGCGATGGAGAGGAATAGGGGTGGATCAGATTGGTTGTTTATAAAGTTTACAGCATGTGTGAGGATGAGAAGGCTATCCACATAGATAACGACGATGAATAACATATCCTGAGATGGTAGATGTCTCGGATGAGGGACTGAAACGCAATAGAGACAGCGCTGGAACGATGTGCTATAGGCTGAGTCTCCATATTGTTTCCATACTTTGAATAGAGGCGAAGTCAAGAGATCTTGTTCATGATCTTAGGGGTTCGAGGATTAATGATTTTACAATGTTCGAACATTATATCGATGTGATCTTTTTACGGTCGCACTCATGTTATGAGATCAATGTTTGATTTGGGTGATTGCTTACTCCCCAGTTCCAAACTGCGGGTCTATCATGAATCATTTGCCAGTGAATGTATCCTGTCAACCCTTCCTTCTTAGGTATGAACTACCATTATGCAGTTTAAATAATCGGCCAACCAGTTATTAGGTAGTTATGCTAGGTCCAATTGTTGAGATGAAAGCTGGGAATAGTTACGTGCCTCAATCGTCGTGTCATTCATGGGTCGAGACTTTCGAGTCTGGCCCCGCTCTCGGTACAACCTACCAGGGAGGGCAAGTCTTGTCAAACCTGTAACAGCGGGGTTTCAGACCAGACCAAGGGAGGAAAGGGAGCCAATCATTGGCGGGTATTGATGACCAGCAACTGAATGGTTTTTTAGCTGGTGCTATCGACGATGAATTAGTTTGGTTGATGAATAATTTGATTCTAGAGGATGTTAAAGTTCCGATTGTCTAGTAGAAAGGTAAATATCTTCTAGTTATCTTCTGTTTAGAGGCTACCTAAGCGTATCGGTAAATGCCATGAGCGTGCAGTGGTAGTATCCGTAGTATCGGTTGAATCATGCCTGACACAAAACGACTCCTTAAATGGCGTGTTGTCCAAACCCACGTCTCGCTATCGAATTTTGAACCTCGAAAAAGGGTTCTGACAGCCTCTCGCTACAGGATTTTAGGTGCATGCCAAGCGCCAAACCCTGGACATTCGCCGTCTGTGCCTGGTATCAAGTCCGTCCTCCGAAATAAGACGATAGTCATAGTCATACTATCGCTGTCTAAACCCCCCTTGAAGGTGGACGAGTTTCATTGATTTTCCTTTAGTTCTCTAACCCATTCCCCTCTTTACCTTGCCTCTCTCCCTCTCTCTCTCTACCTTGGTGGCGAGATGAACATCTTTGTTTCTTTAATCTTCCGGCTCTAGACAGCATCTTTTTTCTTTATTCTTGTTATTCTTCTTCTTGTGTATAGTATACCGTTGGAAAAGTGTTTCATCCTCGGATTGAGAGTCTACATACATACCAATTCAGCTGGTTCTGAATATCGACGCCATCACCGAGAGTTGTCATTGTTGGATGAGATTGGGAACGAGCAACAACAAACGCCAATTGGAATAAAACTGAACTGAATATACAATACTCGACACAAGCTGCAGGACAACAACTTTCACGACTCGACTCGGTTCGGTGGTTGATTCAACCAAAAACCTCTGCTCATCATGAGCTACCAAATGCAGGATTGGTCCGAGAAGCCCTCGGAGCGTTCGCGATGGTCGCCCTTAACGCGCATGCTTCTGTCTGGCGAGATGACCCAGGAGAAGCAACAGGAACTATCGTCAAGAGAAAAGTTTGATCGCTGGATGATCAACGAAGGTTATCGACGATTGTAAGTATACACAGCCAAACAGACGTGATGGAAGGATGCTGACTTTTCTCTTCAAGCTTCGTCTTCGTCTTTATGCTTCTACACGCCCTCATCTTCTCTTTCGCCTGCGTCCATTACTCCCAGAAAGAAAGTCTCGAATCCTCGCGTCGTGACTTTGGCTTCACTTTCGTCATTGCGCGTTCTGCCGCGCTGGTTCTTCACGTCGACGTCGGCATCATCCTCTTCCCTGTCTGCCGAACTCTCATCTCGCTGCTGCGCCAGACGCCGCTCAACGGAATTCTCCAGTTCGACAAGAACATCACCTTCCACATCGTCACCGCCTGGTCCATCGTCTTCTGGTCCTGGGTCCACACCATTGCCCATTGGAACAACTTTGCGCAGGTCGCTATCAAGTACAAACTGGGCATCTACGGCTGGCTGGTGGCTAACTTTGTGTCTGGGCCGGGATGGACGGGCTATATCATGCTCATTGCGCTGATGGGCATGGTTCTCACCTCTATGGAGAAGCCGCGACGAGCCAACTTTGAGCGATTCTGGTACACTCACCACATGTTCATCGTGTTCTTCTTCTTCTGGTCTATCCATGGAGCTTTCTGCATGATCCAGCCAGACGTCGCTCCCTTCTGCACCAGCATCGGAGCCTCGGCCATCGGAGTCTTCTGGCAGTACTGGATGTACAGCGGCTTTATCTACCTCGCTGAGCGCATTGCTCGTGAGGTGCGAGGTCGCCACAGGACATACATCACAAAGGTTATTCAGCACCCCAGCAACGTTTGCGAGATCCAGATGAAGAAGGAGCACACAAAGACACGAGCTGGCCAGTACATCTTCCTCTGCTGCCCTGCTGTATCACTGTGGCAGTACCATCCCTTCACCTTGACCAGTGCCCCAGAAGAGGACTACATCTCGATTCACATGCGTTGTGTTGGCGATTTTACCAAGGAGCTTGCAAAGAACTTGGGCTGTGACTGGGCTAGGAAGAAGGATGGTGATGCCAGCAAGGTCGTTGGTCTAACCGGTAAGGACGCCGAGATCGACCCAGCTATCACGCGTGTTCTCCCCAGAGTCTACGTTGATGGTCCTTTTGGCTCTGCCTCCGAAGATGTCTTCAAATACGAAGTCTCCGTTCTTGTCGGTGCCGGTATCGGTGTGACACCGTTCGCCTCCATCCTCAAGTCCATCTGGTACCGCATGAACTACCCGCAGAAGAAGACACGGCTGTCCAAGGTGTATTTCTTCTGGATTTGCCGTGACTTTGAATCCTTCGAGTGGTTCCGCTCGCTACTTCTCGCCGTCGAGGCACAGGATCTGGATCACCGCATTGAGATTCACACGTACTTGACCGCCAAGATCAAGGCCGACGATGCGACAAACATCATGATCAACGACGCCAACGCCGACAAGGATACCATTACTGGTCTGCGCAGCCCAACCAACTTTGGTAGACCTAACTGGGACATGATCTTTAGGGGCATCAGGAAGCTGCACAGTCCTGCGGAGGCGGGTGTGTTCTTCTGTGGACCTAAGGGGTTGGGAAGTTCGCTGCACACGTACTGTAATAAGTACACCGAGCCTGGGTAAGTTTGACTATGAGTATTGGCTGTTTGATCTTGAGCTAACATGATACAGATTTTCTTTTGTTTGGGGTAAGGAGAACTTCTAGGCTCGTGACTACGGGTTTTTGTTCGAGTTTAGACTGGTGATAGTCGAGTTTGTAATAGCGAAAGCAATCATTGAGGGTGGATTTACTATTGGACTACGCCCCGTATAGGCTGTGGTCTCGTTGGAGTTATCATTTTAATACTGTAGAAACAGATGTCAAGTCTCATCACGCAATACTACTTTTTTCTGACATGTTCCCCAACAGCGCCATATCTGTCGCGCTGTCGCTCGCGAAGTTGCCTAATTGAGGACTCTCACCAGCCTCATAAAAGGGTAAAGAAGGCAGAGGCGCAGTTGAAATACGGCATTGGCTACTTCGAATGGCTGACGTTGGACTGTAAGTTTGCAGATGCCTTTCTTTTATGACAGGCCACATCTGACCCGGATCGTGTGTGTTAGATGTCAAGTGAAACGTTTCACGTGCATGGAAAGTAGCTTATAGCCACAGCTTATGATCATGGATGTAGAATCCCACAACGGTGCTGACTAAATGATGACGGATATAACGGACAGATTGAGAATTGCTTCGCAATGATTGATATCTTGGTTATGGAAGCTACTAAAACAGTCATGTGTTAACAAGACTTGAAGCCACTGTTATAAGCAAGACATGCCACAAGCAGAATTCCATGTAGAGTCTAGAAGCTAAATGGACAATCCAAAATAGCTTCTACAGATAGCGGCTGATATGTGCATGTCTCACCACCAAGCAACGTGATCGCAGCAGTGGCTGATGAGAATTAGAATGCAGAGGCTGGAAGCAAATGCCGTTCCCGCCTCTACTACGCATATCGGTAACTCCCCTCAATTTATGAGGCATGGTTCTATCCATTTTGAAGCATTTGCCTTTACTTTTTTTTGGTCTCACGGTAACTCCGATGTAACGATGCAACCATCCAATTGAAGACTGAGCCTCACTAAAAAGGTAAAATAGAGAGACCCTGCCGATCTTGGGCATGGGAGAACGGAGAATAAAGCTAATTAATTGATTACGTTCAATACGAGGGTTGAATTGTTCGTTAATGATGCCATTTAAAGCCGGGAAATGGACGGTCCCAACGGAAATCGAAACAAATTACACTGCACAGGGTTTCCATTTTGGGAGGAACAGACCCTGACTGCTTCTGGAGGCCCCTAAAAGCGTAAACCTCAACGGGCTCAGGCCCGCCCCGAAAAGTAAAAGGCCAGCTGCCAGGTCCGGCTCCGCCCATCGACTAGACAGCGCAAGCCCGAGGCCAGGCCGCCCCCGTCTAAGACCGTTGTAATTTAGTCTGTCAAAAATACGAGCAGGGACCTCGCTCACTTGACCACTTGGGAGATTGATGTCATTCAGTGGAGAGCCATTGAAGTGAAGGGTCAGAGAACCTGCCAGAGAATGGTTAATGGCTGTAATTCAGTTGTGTGCTCTGTGTGCTTGACTGTTATCCATAATGTGGCTGTGATATAGAAACCTACACAAATAAATAAAAACTCAACCGTCTATCCATACCATCCATCCACTGCAATAGAACAGTTCAGCGCCTCTCTCTTTAGTTTTTGGCGCCACTTGCTTGTTGGATGGTAGCCATCAACTAGTCTGCACTGACGAGAATGAAAAGAAAAACTCTCATTTTCTTGGAAACTGTAGTCTGAATAAAATCCAGTCTCAATATTTGTGAATACTAGGCGATTATCATTTCTGGGCATCTGTCACGCTTTTGCCTCGCTCTGTAAAGATCGTCTACGATCAGCAGGAGACGCATCACCACAAAGTCAACGGTACCTGGACGTCGCGTAGACCTCGTAAATAGAACACCAGCAATCTCAATGGGGTTTGGGGTACAGGCCATCGCAGGCGCACTAGAGCGCAAAGAGCAACTGGGCCAGGGGTTTAGTCCCCGGTTCGTTTGGCTGTGCATGGCTCAGATCGCGAGGTCCTTCCCAGCATACCACAGCGTCTGGGGGAGTGACACATTACATATTGCAGATGAGGCTGCAGGTGTCGTGTGCGTTGCGGTGTGCTGTGTGCTGTCCGAGTACTAATCTAATTTACCTATTATCTGGTGTATTTTTGGTCGATTGATGAACTGTTTGAATAATCGGGGCAACAACTGCCAAGTCCCTCCCTACCTACCCGTTGACGACCGTTCACAAGATCAGTGACACTTCCAACTGTAACAACCAAACCTTAGGTGCCATTCGCCAGCTCTTGTCTCCTCCTCGTCCAATCACCAATTACCAATGCATTAAGTTCCTGCCAAAACTTGCAGGGGTCAGGTACTTTGCCACTAGGTACCTCTTACCCCCAATGCCCGTTCCCCGTCCACTCACCACGTACTTGCAGTAAAATTTTGGTTAGTGTGGCAGCCGCGTAAATCCGCTCTTCCCGCAGTCATTCCTTCCCTCATCACGGTCCTGGTCCCCCCCTTCGCCCACTCGCTCACTCTCCGCTGCACCTGCACTTTGCCTACGCCTCTTCTTCATCCCTCGTTTCTTTCTCGTCTCACCCAAAACATACGAGCAGTTGTTCACTAGAATACTGCTTATCTCCTACTAGCCCTACCACTTCTAACACTCGTTATATCTCTTTTTTTTCTTCCTGCCCTTTGCTAGATTTTTCTACTCTTTTTTCCCATTTCAGTTTTGTCCCTTGCTCCACGCGCATTTGCTATTGTTTGCCGCGCGTGCCTCCGTACTCCCTTTATCCACATCGCACAAGCCCGAGACAAGTAGCGACAATCTATTCTACTTGACAACCGCTTACGCACACTCTTCCATCGGAGACCTCTTCTATCCGAGACGGTCACTGGTTTTCCCATTGGACTTGATTTTCCTTTCCCGAACCCTCCTGGGTACTCTTCGACTCCTTACCCGGCCGTCACCCATCGCCTTCGAATCGACATCAACTACCGCTCAACATGCAGCTTCGACGATTCTTGCTCTTGGGCATGCTCCTCGGAGTTGAGGGCTCCAAGATCGCTGCTCGTCAAAATACAGACAGCAGTGCTGCTGCTCCTGCCACCACAGCAAACAATTCTCCTGCGACTACAGCTGAAGCTGACCCTACAACTGAAGATGCCGCCGCAACTACAGCTGAGACCGACCCTACTACCGCTGCCGAACCCACCGCCGATGCCACGACCGCTGCTGACCCCAGCACCGACGAGACTACAGCTGATGGCACAACTACAGCTGAAGACGTGATCGTGACCAAGACGGTAACTGTCACTGACTCTGATGCCAAGACTGTCAGCCGTCAAACCACTGTTATGCGCACCATCACTTCCACTGTTGTCGTTACATCCACCGCGTTCGAGACCGAGACTGTTACTAGCAGAGACGCCAAGACCGCGACAGAAACGACTTACGTGACTTCCACCAAGTGGGCAAACGAGAAGCGTGCTATTGATCTGGCTCCCCGAACAATTGGTGGTGCCGAGATGGTCGCTCCTCCTGCTCCTACACACACCACCATCCCTCCCAACTTCGACGCTGATATCCATGGTGAACATTACGGTCTTCGCGCTTTCCGACGAGGCCTTCACAAGCGTGCCACTTCCACCACAACCGTCACTGTCACTGAGGGCGACGATACCGATACCACCGTCTTTAACACTATCTCTCGAACTGTCATTTCCACCGTCAGCAGCGCGACAAAGACCACCAAGACCATTACCGAGACCGAGCAAGCCGATGCCAGCACTACTACTACCGTTACAAGCACCCTTGTTGTCACCTCTACCCGAGTGACAACTGGTGTTGTTGTCACCGCGACCGTTGCTCCTTCTGGAGAGTATGGACCTGCTGGTACCGGTGGTGCCAGCTCTGACAACAATGACAGCAGCAGCAGCAATGGTGGTGGCGATTCTGGCCTTTCTACTGGTGCCAAGGCAGGTATTGGTGCTGGTGTTGGCGTTGCTGGCCTCGCCGTTCTTGCCGGTCTCGTTTGGTTCTGCCTCCGTAAGCGCCGCAACGACAAGAACAAGGCTGAGTACGACGATGTCTTTGGTGCGTCCGAGGTTCCTGTTGGTGGCCGTGGTGGTGGTGGCGCTGCTGCCGGTACCAGCCCCCATATGTCTCAGGCCTCCCCCGCCACTGCTTCTACAATGGTTCCTAGCCGCAACACTACCAAGAGCTCGAACCTGGAGGGCTACCGCGGTACTGCCCTTGGTGATGGACGTGCTGGCTTCGCCAAACCTCAGCAGTTCGGACGTAGCTACATGCCCGTTAGCCCCGAGACCAACTACTCCCGCACTGCCGGTAGCGACCAAGCATTCTCGGCCGTCACTCCCGAGAATAACTACTCTCACCCTGCTGGAGGCTCTCCCCAGCACAACGCTGCCGAGATGTACAGCCCTGCGAACACTGCCGAGCTGGCAAATGACAGCGCGGCTACCAAGTGGCATCAAAACGATGCTGCTGAGATTGACGGCAACCAGGTGTCAAGTACCCGTGGATCAGCACCCCCTGAGCACGTATATGAGATGCCCGCGCAAACCTACCGATAAATGAATAAGCTGCCAATGTGACCGACCCAGTTGGAGCATTGGCGGAGGAATTGATGGAGAAAGAGAACTTTGAGGCTATTGATGAGACTCCCCGCGAAAATTACAGGGAGGGGATTAATTAATGTCAGATACTGTACATATTGTAAACACTTCTACTATTTTCCTTGAGTTTGATGATATTCATACAGCAGATGAGACCTGGAGATGCTTCCTCGTATTGAATGCATGACTTGCATATCTTTGTTACTGCCGACGTGGATGGAACAGTGTTGCGGATGATACAAGGTGTTTACTAAAGAATATATGGCTGCTATGAAAAAGACTTTTAAATCAATCAAGTTCCGGTGATGTTTCTTGCCAATATGTGTAGTTGATCCAACTGCATGCGTGTCTACCTATTCTGGTATGAAGTTGTGTACTAAATAGCTAGGTGTGGTAAAACGATGGCTCTAGAGTAAAAGTTATTCTACTATCAACGTTACCATGAGGATTCATTCAAGTCCGCTGATTAAATCACCTTTTGTATATAACGGATAGATCGTTGACTGTTTCTGACTGTTACTGCCCGCTATCGGTGGCGCCACTTGATGTTGTGCATCGGCAGACATATGCAAGACATAGATACGATTTTCACTCATGGTGACCAAGCAACGATATCTATGAGGTATTTGATCGCCGGGTGTCCTCAAAAACAATTGTCATTTCCATTGAGATTATCTAGTATATCTATGATCCTCATGACCTGATTGATCTAAATTGCCACAACTAGCATCGAGAATAAATGGTTAATTTGAATCCACTCGGCGAGCCTATTACTCGCTCATCCCGCGATCAAAGAAAAAAAAAATTACACCATTGCTCGCCTAATCACCTCTCGTCGCTTTACACAACCGGAGAAGTATCGGATGTCCTGCTGTGATAACTTTGCACAAAGCGGAGCTATTACGAAACAATTCCAAGTCGTATTCTTGACGTTTTGAATCCATCCTCTTTTTTCTCACTTGTTTCCCATCTCTCACGCCAAGAATAGTCTAGTGTTTGACAAAAGGTTGTCGCGAGTGGCGCGGTCTTTTTTTTTAACCCGATTCTCGCCCTCGTCCGACGATTTTGGCATACATATCGTTCGGTTTTCGCAAGCAGAGATTGATTGATCTTTTTCTTTTTCTTCATTGCGAAGAGTGAGAAAACCTCGAGCTTTGACCGTGAGTTTCCTTCAATGCACTTTGAGAAAAATACTTACTAACCCCACCAGAGAAATATATCAGTCAACATGGCCACAAAAGACGGCCAAGCTAGTACGCCTAGGCGTCACAGTCTTAATGATGAGTGCGATCCTAATTTGGCAGCCGATGAGAAGAGACTCGTTGCGAAACTGGACTTTTACATTATTCCCCTTGTTATGGTCCTTTATCTTTTCAGCTTCCTAGACAGGTTGGCTTGCAAACTCACTCACAAAAATGAATACATGGCTAATTCGCACTTCTAGAGTCAACATTGGCAATGCCCGTCTTTACGGTCTTGAAGAGGATCTTGGCCTCTCGTCCAGCCAGTTCCAAGTCGCTGTGTCTATCCTCTTCGTCACGTACTTACTATTCGAGGTCCCCTCCAACCTCGTCCTCAAGCTCTTCACTCCCCGCCGATGGCTTGCTTTCATCACTACTGCATGGGGTATCATCGCCACTCTGACCGGTCTCGTCAACTCATACGGCGCTCTGCTCGCTTGCCGTCTCCTTCTCGGCGCCGTAGAAGCTGGACTATTCCCTGGGTTGACTGTGTATCTTACTTTCTTCTACACCAAGCGAGAACTTGCGCTTCGCGTGGGCTATCTCTTCGTCAGCGCTGCTGTTGCCGGTGCTCTTGGCGGTTTGCTGGCTTATGGCATTGGCCACATGGATGGCCTGCATGGTATGAGTGGCTGGCGCTGGATCATGATTATTGAAGGCATCCCCAGCTTCGTGATCGGTATAGTCACGTATTTTGCGCTGCCCAACGACGCAGAGACGGCGTACTTTCTGGATGATGATGAGAAGGCACTCATGCGGCTGAGACATGCTCGTGACTATGGAAACACGGCTTCTAGTCGTGAGTTTAGCAAGAAGGACATGATGTGTGCCTTCAAAGACTGGAAAGTGTGGGCGTTCTGTGTCGCGCAGTTTGGCGTCGATACTATGCTGTATGGTAGGTTTTACCATATCACTCAACTTGTGAGACTTGCCTTTCTAATACAAGACTGTAGGATTCTCTACCTTTTTGCCGACCATCATCAGGGATCTCGGCGACTGGACAGTTGCAGAGACACAGCTCCTGACTGTACCGTGCTACTTCCTCGGAGCAGCCGCATACATGACGACGGCGTTCCTCTCGGACAGGCTCCAGCGCCGCGGACTCTTTTGTGTCATATTTGGACTCATCAGTGTTGTTGGGTACGCGGTGCTCTTGGCAGATGTGTCCTCGGGCGTACACTACTTTGGCTGCTTCCTCGTGGCTGGAGGTTTGTACGTCGTTGTGGGCTTGCCACTTGCTTGGGTAAGTTGAGAAAGAACAGGTTCGCAGGCGAGAATGTGTCTGACTGAGCTTTTTAGTTGCCTACGAACTCCCCGCGCTATGGAAAGCGTACCACAGGTACAGGTATGCAATTGACATGGGGTAACGCCGCGGGTATCATGTCTGCGTTTATCTAGTAAGTACCTACCTCGGATAGTGATATGAGCATTCGCTGACCACAGCGACAGTCCCGCTACAGATAAGCCTCGATATGTGCGAGGCCACGCCGTGACGCTCAGCATGGTTGCCATCGGCACCATCATTTACGGTTTCATGTGGTGGTGGTACCGACGTGAGAACGAGCGACGACAGGCGGGCCATATGGACGATAAACATCGGGGAATGGGAGAGGATGAGTTGGCTGAGCTGGGAGATGAGAGCCCACGTTATAGATATACCATTTAGAAAGGGCGGTTTGGGGTGTAGGGTTGAAGAGGAGGGATATTTAAGTTAATGAGGGATGAAGTCAAGAAAATAGAAGGTGATGCATCGGTTGGGGTAATGGAAAAGCGATGTTGGATACTAAGCACAAAAACGGAGTCGAGCTAGGATTTAGCATAGTAACATGGGCATAATAGAGTGTTAATGTGTCTGGCCTAGACATACGGTGTTTATAGAGCAAAGTCCTATCACAGATCACAGGTTACGCTATTGCCCAACTGGTAATTGGTGGCTTGAATGTGGTTGGCATAGGGAACCTCTGCTCGGCCATCTTGCATGAACACGCTGCAACCAATATATACATTACATATCAAATCATGGGACATGTGCATGTGTTTATGATGTGTTATCGAGTCACTCGCTCACTGTCATTCTTCGGTTGGCCTTTTTGGTGGCCATTTTCAGCTGTCAGCATACATACGTAAGCTGGTTAGGTAGATGTTGTGAAGTGGTGTTGTGTTGTCTTGTGTGATGGGGCCAGTGCATGCCTGCATTTTCAATACGAGGTTTGAGCGGTATTGAAGAATGTGATGGTAAGTATCTGAAGGAGAAGAAGTATTCTCAAGTATTGAACTGTAGAAATTGAACTCGTTCATTGATACCACTGACATCCAATTCTGCCCCTAAATCCTCCCTCCTCTAAGCCTCAAGCCCCCAAGCCTCGGGAGAGATACCCCAGGATCACTGTGGATCTCTGCTAGCGGACCCTGCACAGGCAGTTGTGTTTCCAAAATTAGGTGCATGAAGTCCGTCCTGTCATTAGCGTCGAAAAAGGCTTAACAGAGCCTGAGAGTTTCCCTTATTTCCCCTGTTTTCTCGTCCGCGTCCACTCTTCTTCCCTACAACCTTCACTATTTCTTTCGGTTCTTCCACTTTCGTTTTTGGATACCATACAGTGTTCGGCTCAAGTCTCTCGCTTTGTCTTTTCTCAACAGTTGAATCCTCTCGTTGTCTAGGCAATATCCCCTATTCTCTCCACTGATTGACTCATCTCATCCGATCGTTACATCAATCACGACCACTTCAACAACTTCGATTTATACACAACTCTTCATAATTCTCCGACACCATGCGTTTCTCCAAGCACGTCCTCCCTATTGCGATCCTCCTCACCGGTGTCATTGCCGCCAAGGACGAGGAGTCCACCACCGCCGTCGAGAAGGCAAAGGCTACTGAAGACAAGCCCTCCAAAACGACTGCCGATGATTCCGAGTCCAACACAGCAGAAGCGACAGAGGAGGCTTCTGCGACCGCTACAGGCAAAGACGGCAAGGACAAGGACTCGAAGACCGACAAATCTGACACCAAATCTGGCACCAAGGACAAGGAGACCGCTTCCAAAACATCAACTTCTGTTGACGGACCTACAATTACTTGGGATCCTCCTGCTCCCAAGACCACAGTCCCCGACATCAATGCCGGCTCTCCCTCGCCTATGACTCCTGGTGTCTTGGTTCTATCGCTGGTATTCGGAATCACATCTCTCGGCATGGCACTCCTATAAGGTCATACACGTGCTCGTAGAGTTATTGCAACGACCCTACCCTATACATACGAAGCGTTTGGCTATCGAACGGTTTTGTTCATTTTGTTTCACATGATTGTGGCGCTATAAGGAATGGCAACGGTGATTGATGTTTTTTTCCTGGGGCTTTGTAATCAGTTGGGCGCGCGTCTGTTTACGAGGCGCTCAGACAAGCCTTTTGTTTCGGGGAAAAATTGGGAAATTGAAAAGGGATGAAGCTTATGGGAGAAAACCATCTAGAATTCGCACTTCGATTTGAAGAGCATTGCATTGGAGTAATATTGTTGGTATAAGTAATTGGGTCAATATCAAAGCTGGACAATTTTCTGACTACGTACGACACGTTATCATTCAGAGCGTTGTTTGTTGAACTACACTGAATTAGTTCTAACCCCTAACTACCTTTACCCATGAACAAGACATGATTTGATCTTGATGCCACGATTGAAGCATAACGTACGCAGCAATCTCGTCTTGACTTAATTCTTTCAAAATAACTACGTATTGCCTTTGTATGAAAACATCATTTCTCTTCCTCATGTGTTATTCTCGACAGCCAAACATCCAACATACCCGATTCGAAGATACCGATGCTCTCTGGCCAATCATGACACCCATAATCGACGTCATGGTCCACCCATGTCTACCCAATCACTTGACCCCTCCCCCTCATTCTTCTCAGGCTCGTAGCCAGCTGCCATCACAATAGCATGGCTTCAGCGTCTTAACGCCCTGTTTCTCTATATGTAAGGGGCTCTGACAGGCTGTAAACGTATCATATCAGTGCCCTGAATAAGTACCTTAACTGTGGTAGGAAGTAGCGATGCATGCCTTGCATTCACCTCCCGCCATTCCTCTTGCCAATCAATCCATGCCTCGAGCTGAACTTGCGATTACACACTTTCTCTCACTCTTCCTACCACCGTTTAATTCTTCTTCCTGCACAACTCCAACTTTTTGATACCCAGGCGCCAACTATCAGAATCGACGCAATTTCTCTTGTCACGCGATTGTTGTCGGCACACTCTTTGTCCTTGACATCAACAGGTGCCCAACTCCCTGAGCCGCCATAGACGACGAAGCCTTGCTACCTGACATCGACTTGTATCAGCACTTTCATTTCAACGTTTACGTTTACATTTACCACTATCATCGGTTGAAGCCTCTGAACAACCACTGCCTCGATCCTTCCTCGTCATATACAGCCAATCTACCGCCACCATGGCGCAAACGCAACCCCCAACCTTTATTAACCTCCCTCCTCCGGGTTCTAGGCCAGAGACCCCTTCTGAGATGCCGTGTGTTATTCCTTGCTCCATTTAATTTACCCTGTTATTGAATGCAATCACGCTGTTATCCCTGGACTTGCCCACTGACGTCGTTACTCGTCTTAGAGGCACTCCCACGAGCACCACTACTTCTCTCTCCGCCTTGTCTACCACCGCAATCAAGGACGGTCATCGCGGTCACTTCCCCCAGGGCCCTCTCAGTCGCGGCCACCAGCACAACCCCTCCACTCAGAGCCTCGAGGCTGAACGTGCTGATCGCATTTCTCGCCTTGCTGGTCTGGAGCGAGTTTCGACCCTTCGAGCACCTCCTCAGGCAAACGCTCCTGGAGCATCGTCTGCCTCGCCACAGACCACACCAACCTCTACGACCGGATTTCCACCCAACTACCCTGCTTCGCAACACCTCACACCTGCCTATTTCGATAGCAATGGCCAGCCTGTTGCTGTGACCAAGATGAGCACCGTGGGAACAGCTAGCGCAACTGAGAGTCATGTTGGTGATGGAGACGATGTGCGCACAACTGCTGGAGAACACGAGGAGGATATGCTCAGTACTGACACCAACTACCGTGAAGGCGAGTCGGTTACGAGCATGGGTGGCTATCAGGATGCGATGGATGAGGATCTCGATGGGACCACTGCTCGTTCTGTGGGTGGCTATGATGATCGCATGAGTGACGACGGTTCCGCTTCTCTCGTGGGATTTGGCGAGGGCGCAGGGAGCACCGTATCTGGGCCTATCTACCAACGTCGAAACGCTCCTCAAGCATGGGGTCTTGAGAGAACTAATTCGGGGCTTAGCGATGCTCGACGCGATCGTGACATTCACATGGGTGGTGGTGATACTCCTGTGAGTGTCTCTGCTTTGCAGGAGCGTCGCGATGCTCGTATGATGGACGGTGTGGCAACAGATTCGAGCCCCGGACAAGCACCAGAGAACGACTCATTTGTCGACACAACCTTCCGAGGCCCTGTCTCCGTATCACAATCTCAGGCTCAAACTACTGCTGCTGCTCAAGAGGCTGCAGAAAGAATTGTGCAGAGGCTGGACAGGGGCGAAACGAGGGCTCCTGCGTCTGGCTTGGTAGGACCAGGACGGGGTGATGAGCCGCTGGGCAAGTTTTACTTCGAGGGTGAAAAGCGCGAAGACTAAAGACAAAAGGACAATGTGATGGGAGTGCTAGGCAAGATATTATCTGGGATCTTTGGGAGGTAGTTTTCATGACTGTAACTGGAGACTATATCTCACTCTGCAAGGAACTGGAACCTGTTGTATTTCATGTTTCGTCTCGATGCATGTTTGCTTTGCGGCATTACAATATTTGGTCTGATTGACGCATGCAAGCTACTATACTATCAATTCATATTCGACTGTGATATTCACTTCATTCTCCTTGATCCGCAAATCGAATATGATATGCTTGATCGGATCTACGAGTGATAATAGCATTTTCAAAAGAGCTTCGTTCAGCTATCAACTAGAACGAGATTTTTGAAGTCGATTTTTGGACATTATTTGTATTTCAAAGTGTAAAGGTCAATATCGGACCTGGCAAGCTGCTTCATGAAATCGTAGCTGAAGACAAGACAGTTTCCATCTAAGCATGCCTGTCGTAGCCAGCCTCTAAATAGTTCGCTCCTATCTATCACCTTGCTTGAGTGATGATGCCTCGTGTAATAACTGCTATCATGAATCAAAGTGGCGGAAAGCTGTGCCTTTCCATAGAAACCCATCGCTGCCTGCCTCCAAACTATGGTTCATCTTACCAAAAGAGATGTAACCAGAAATAAAACGCCATGAACCCATCTAGCTGCCTATCTCAGCCTCTGTGGAGCTTATGTCGATAGTGCGCTTAGAAAAAAGGTCTTGAAAGTGAAAACAAAATAGAGGGGGCCGCCTGCAACATAGCAAGACGGGGAAGAAAAGGAAACTGGTTTTGATAACACCGAGTCGGTGATAGTACTCATGTTGCGGTTCTTCGAAGATGATAATAACAGACTGGTATACCATCGTGAGCTGTGGTGGGTGTGGGGTATTATATATATATAAGTAAAGCGTTGTATCACAACCCCTTAGTCTAGAAGACTAGGGATTTCATGTGCGGCGAAGCACTCGACCGTTATGATTAGTTGTAACAATGAAGATATTTTCATGCGCAGGTGAAATCTAGGCGCATGCGGCGGGCGATGCCTTGCCAGTCCCATACAGAGACCCAGTCGCCTTGGCCCATGCCAACCCATACTTTCTCGAGAAGTTCCATAACGCGTTCGCAGTTACGGAGACCCGTATATCCTCGAACGGCTCTTACAGCAGTACGGATACGCTCCTGTTGAGCTCCCTCGAAACATGCAGTGCCGATGATGAGGCAAGGAATGAGCAGCAAGGTCTGGGACGGGTCGGAAGGTTTGAAGGACTCTAGAATGGTGAGAGATTCTTCAACGGCAAGGGTAATTCGGCGATCGTGGTATGCAGGTCTTCGGGTTGGTGGAGGCGAAGATGCTCTCTCTTGGCACGAAGATGAGTCCTGCTCGTGCATGGAATTGGTTCTAGATGGGTTGCGTGATGTTGGGCAGCTGCTCGCCATATGGGCGTCTGAAGCTTCACCGGCGCCGTTGCCTCTTGATACCGCAGCCATCATCGAAGCTCGCCTGACCGGTGGTGGAGGCGCAACTGAAACCGATGCAGAAGCTGGAATAGGTAGAGTGCTGAATGTCGAGCGGCGCATGGAGGAGACCGAAGGTGGGTAAATGGTTCGGAAGAGATATACCCACATCATCTGCTTATAGAGTAGCCCAACTCGATCACGACTATCACCCCAGGGCCAGTTTGGTGTCCACTCTCGAATAGCTGCATCTATCTCGGCGGCCTGGTATAGGCTGGTATAATCTACCACAGGGTCGATGCCGGCTGCTATATTGACTCGGATCGTGTTCCTAATAGTCGTGATCTGAGAAAGGTACTGAAAGAGCCCGTCGCCAACTCCCAGTAATCGAGGTGGCTGTATTGGCATTGTAGGCTCCCAGTCTTCAGATGACAATCGAGCTGTCATGTTTTCGGGATGCCAGAACAGATCGTCGGCGAAAATGTGGTACTGGAAGAACTCGGTAATAAATGTGTAGAATACCGGATCCTCAGGAGGAGAGTGCTGAATCAAAGTCTGGTAGGCTTGGAGATGAACCCTGTGTTCACCGCGAGGGTTTCCATCGGCCCTCGTCTGAAGCAGTAAACAAAGCATCTGTCCATATCGTGCAGACAGTATCGTCTTGTACTCGGGGTCTTCTTTATTCAAGGGTCGACCCATATCCTCGTAGAGCCGTTTCATCGACTCGTCATGGTGATAGTCGGCTCTTTGTTGTAATGCTTCTCGGCTGGACTGAGGATGGTCGGCCAATAATTTGGCTCCATAAGGTGTGTCCCATTCGATGTGCTTACTGCTGACTGCCAGGATAGAGTGCATGAGCCCCTGATGCTCATTGGCAAGATGAAGAATAATATCTTTAAAGGCATTCTTCGCCTCGCCTTCGACTGTCAAGACATTACTCAAGTGAGTAATGTAGTGCTTCCAAAAGACCTTGTCCTCCACTGTCTCGACACCGTGGAAGATTGGCTGCATGGTGATTATTGGCAGGGTCTCTTGACGTAAACGCTCTGGCACGAGGGTTAGAAGTTGTACGAATTTTGTCATATAAAAACATACCCTCTTCGGCTTTTTCCTTGCCGCTCTTCCATATCTGTTTCTCGTGGTACCCCTCGCATACCACAGCGTTCTTCTCACAATTCATGCCTAGAAACAAAGCGTTAGAGATCAGACATTAGTTGGGTAAGTTGAATTGCCATACATCGAGGTTTCTACTTCATGTTAGCCATTTGCTTATGCAGAGGCACATGCCGGCACGATAAAAGGAAATACCGGTTGGTATGAGGTTCGCTCTTGGTCCACGCCAGGCATGTCAACTTTTTGAGGGATATGACTTACCGCTTCATCGCACTTCTTCTTGCGCTTGCGGCAAGTGATGCAGCCGGTCTTTGATCGACCCTTTGTTACTTTGCTTGCGCTTATTGCCGCCGTCAAAGGATGTTTCCTTGGCCTTCCTCGTGGTCGCTTCGGCTTCGGGTCACCGCTTGTGGTTTCAATAGAAGCTGGTGCGAGCGGGGCGGCTTTGAGATCATCCATGATAAGGTCATCTTCGACAGGCTCCAGCTTCGGAATTGTGAGAACGTCGTCCGAGCCTTGCTCCCAATTGTTGTCCATCTCAACATCATCTCGGTCGACGTACTCGGTACTCCAGGAATCGGCACAAGACGAGGAAGCTGAGTGTACCATGGTTGGGGCGGAAGAATTGATCAGTCCTGCGCTCAAAGGCGATATCTGACCGGGTTGCAATTGAGTTGCCGCTGAAGAAGGCATCCATAAAGACTCCATCCGTAAAGGCGAGGGTGGCATCATGTTGTTTGGATCTTCGGATAATATGCTATGGCTGTCGCACCAAGCCAAGTTTCTTTCAGACTGCGATAAAGCAAATGAACGGTCGAAGGCCATTTAGCAATATGATCATGCCCCTCTAAAAGTGAGCGAAAGTCAAGAGTAAAAATGCCTGAGTCGAGTGTCCCAAGGCTGGCGGTCAAGGCTTAGATAGATAGTCAGAGCCCACCGATCGAATGGTACAGTACGGCGTCTGGAAGCTGGACGTGACGACTCGGCATGAAGCTGTGGGACCAACGTTAGAGGGTGGTGGCGGTGGACGTTAGGCTGGACTAGTCATCGACGCCAACACACCAACGGTTGATCGAAGCTCTTTTAGTCGTCTTGGACAAGAGACGGATCGAAAGTCGCAAGATGAAAGGGAGGGAAGGTGAGGAGAATGGAGGGGCCATGTGGGTGGAGAGGTCTTATTTGGGAGTCAAGGTATGGAGGAGTTCTGAGATGCACAGCACTGGAACCCTTCTCTGCCTATCGACTCCATCTCCCCACAGTTTATCTTAGACTAACGATGAGGTTGGCCTCATGGTAAAGGACTCAGGGTGAGAGAGCTCGCAGGGGCATTAGCAGCCATTCACCAACATGTGCCCGGCCATGTCAAGGATCCTCCAGGCCGCTTGACGATGCCATCGATGGCCTCCTCCAGACCCTGTCATGCCAGGGCCAGCTGCTGGGGCTAAATCAACTAGTACAGTAGTTCAAGGACTGCCATGGTGAATGAGACGTGGAGGACGCTCCGCACGTCTCTCCACAAGCCTTGATGGGAGACATGGACATGGACATGGCATGGTCGCGATATCCACCCTCCACAAATTTAGCGTCTTCAGGGCCCTGAGAGAGATACTTCACGGTACGTAACTGGTAACGTAGCTGGGCCAGCCAAAGTGGGACATTCTCTGCTTGGGCTGCTCAAGACTCTGGAATGGCTGATAGGGCGCGTCCAATACCGTACTATAGATGTTAGTAAATAGACTATATATCAGAGCAAGATCACGCTGTGAATCACCATGGTTGTGATATGTGGATGTAGAGCCTTGTCCAACCATCTCGATCAGCCTGGCATCTCCTCCGTGTTCTCAGACAGTCGTGTCCATGCCTGTATAGTATGCGACAAGTGGAGTAGCGTCCGGCCATGGTTCGACAATGTTGATCCGTTTCTTGAGAGTCACACGACAAATGGCCGAATACTTTTGGAGTAATACTGTAAATAAAGACCCAATTCTGCAACAAGCGACGTTGCAGCGTTACTGTACTATGATATCATTTGAGGTGCTTGCGTGGTATTCGTTGATACAGACTTGTCATTTCATCGCTCATCCATCCGCTGCCCAACTCATTCGATATTCCCGTGCTCAAGTAACTAGGTTCGTGGGGTTGGTAGAGGGCATTCTGATTGGAGCTGCAAAACCGCTTCCAAATGGTGGTAGGTAGTAGAATCAGCTTCGGGCATCAAGCGCAGAAATCTGAGCCCGCTTAGCGGGTAGACAGACTCGTCTCGTATGGATGGTTTTCCAACGTTGATAGGAGACTTTGCTAAAAGAGGCAATGCGGTTGGCCTGGATAAAGACGATGGTGTTGACAGTGGGTGAAATCAAATGAGCGAGTATCATCAACATGCAGTTGTTTCCATCAAAAAGGTCAGTCTGGATGCAGATCGATTTCTTCGCATCCATTCCGAGATGGCACCTTCCTCCACATTGGGGAACACCGTAGACTGGCACTAACAGTAAGGTAAACTGCAGTGCACACTTTGGGTCTAATCAAGTCAAGGTAGGAGCCCTGGAGGAGGTCCCTACGCTAGGTACGCTACCTACCTACTAAGGTATGTACCTTCCAGCCCAACTACCTGCCTTTAACCAACACCTCCACTCAGTACGGGTAAACATCCCATCATCTCAGCTCGGATCAAATCTTCAGCAAAATCGCCGCTTAGATCCATTATTCAGCGCATCTACCAGCATAATGCCTGTCAAGCTACCTACCTATCTCCGAGTAAAACTCCTCGAGGCGGTAACAGGTAGTTGGATTGCTATAGCGCATCTAGACCGCCAGCTTTACTGCATCTCATCATCACATCGCATCACCTTGCTGCATCGCCCTCTGTGTCCTGCAGTATTTCTACAGCAACATCCATCCAGTTGCTGCCACATTTAACTCGTCTAGGTACTCATCGCTAGCATCTGCTACTAAGTTACTTTCTGCTTGGTGGCTGCCACTGAGAGCACTACACCCGCACCTGGCTTGCTGCTGAGCTTCCACTACCCCTATCTATCAATAGACAAGCCAACTGACATGGTGTTTCCGTGTTGTTATTGCCTAGTATCCCATTCATTTGCATACACTACTGCACGTCCTGCTAGCGTACGTCAGGTACTTCTGGGTCCAGGAAATCGACGGCCCAGGATCAGTCGACAGCTTTCATCAGCTCCGGATCAGATAATTTGCTCAACTATTCCAACACTTCGAGGCTCAATAATGAACGATGGCTCTACCACAGTACGGAACTTGTGAGTTTCTTAATTAGCTGTTCAAAGTTCCTAACCTCAATGGCGAATGCTGACCTAGATACTCGGTATCGTCAAAGCAGACATTGACACACTCACTTTTTTCGTTTTCTTTAGGGGACTACTGGAACTCTGCATACATCAGGGTACGTGCTCTGTAGCCGAACGGGTAGGGGTAGGGTCCAGCTCGCATCCTCCATCCTCCGCAACCAACCGCCTCCTCACGGACCTCCTTGTGATCAAGGCATGACTCCTTTCTGAGACAATGCCTGCTTAGGCCGGTCGATCATCAGGACTAGATTTGTCTGCCGATTCGGCCTACCAACTGGGCTAACATAACAATTGGCCGTGATATCTTCCAGTCGAATCAAGATGGAATTTCGGGAGGCGCAAAACTCCAATATTTAGAACTTTGGATGAAAGTCGGCCGCTAGTTCGCAAGGCTTAGTCCCGATCACTGACATAATTGTCACGATTGTCCTCTTGCCAGGCAAGAAATGGGAATGTTTGTCTAATTTGGAACGTCACAAAGTGATAACATATTCGAATGATTGTTACGTACTTTTTCTCGAACGCTGCAACACCCGATCCTACAGGTCAAGTGGGAAACGACTACGGAGTATAACTTACAGACTCACGGCGTCTGGGTCACGTACTGCACTATTCATCCAGCAGACTTGGCCTTGGAACGGCCTTTCAAGTGGTGCGTGCGAGAGTTGTCCTACACAGATGCGACAGTCCGAACATTTCTTTTTTCCACACGCCCTTATAGACCCTTCTTGGCTTCTAGACAACTTGCGTACTGGGAGGAGGTACAGTACCAACCCTTGGAAATGTAATGTTCTTCAAATACGTCTTTCACTTTGCTGCATTGCCTATCGTTTCTATTGGGCTGTTGAGCGGACCGTATCCCTTCTGATGAGGATGCAGATGCATCTATGCATGACTCGGTTTACCCAATCAAGTAACCCAACTTATATAGACTACTTATGAATCGTTTGAGAAGCCGCTCGAAGCCAAAACAGTTTCATCGCTAATTTTAATTAGCATGCGCAACGAACATGTCTCAGTTGATGAGACCATCGGGCTTGTACTAATCGACAAGCTAGGTGTCCACTCCTAGCAAGCGATGCTCAGAAACATCAAAACACCAATACTGGAAATTACTTGATATCAGACTGCATCCAATGACCCTAGGGCCAAGTATGTCGCCGTCATTCCTCTTTTGGTTTAGCTGATTCGAAACTAGATATCCCATGGAAATCTCGAGTGGATTGCTGACACGCAGCAGTACTTCTGGGTACTTTGGGCTGCTCTCGCCTCTGTGCTATTAGGATGAAGAGCTTCACATAACCCCTCCATCTTCAAAGCCTCGCAGTATCTGACTGACTTTACTGTTGGGCATCCGCGATATATCTTCGTCCTGGTCTGATATTATACCGCTTTGCATTTAAAGACCAATGTCATGCCATTCAGTATTGCCCGACAATTGAGTTCGACGGTGCGCCGGCCCAGGCGCGGTCCGTTGACTGATTCCCGTCTTTTCCCTAGACTAGGGACTGGACAGACGGATGGAACCAACCAAATCATCAACACCCACCAGAAACGTGCCTATCTGGCATATTAGAGACGTCATGGTCAGCCCTGGATGCTGGCTCTAAATAAGATACGCATTTAGCCTGCCCCCCTTCGATGAGTGATCGCAAGCATTTACTGCAAAGGACTTCTCGTTTGAATATCCATTTCACATTACTGCATGCTGGCATGCGGTGACTAGTCGGCATCATGGGATAACCGCGGGTTTATCCTTGGAAATAGCAAAAGAATCCGGAGATAGATACTTCTCAAGGAGAAACGCGAGGCACGGGCGGATCTGCAGCATTGACATACATGAAGTCGTACTGCATCCAGCTTAGTCTAGTCGGGATATTGACGTACTACTGTACTGTTGTGCAGGATCTTTGACCTATCTACTCCGTATCTCTAGGCGAATCCATCGTGAGAGGACCCTGGCGATCCCACTATAGGTAGATTTCGACAGGACCCTGCTGGCGACATTGTGCAAGCCAGTACCTGAACCAAACTGGGAAATTATATCCCAGGACCAAAAAGCTCGACCCGTCAGCAACCGCGCAGGTCGATGGGCCAAGAGGCTAGAGGTTAGAGGCCAGAACACCTGGAGGCGGGCCAGCCTGAGCGCAAGATCATGCTGGTTCACCACCGCACCCCGTTACACTCCACAAAGCGCAGCCATCGTCAACTGACATCTTTGGTTGGCGCTTAATGTCCACCAGGCTGTACCAAGTGGCCTGTGCTATGCTTTGGTACGCATTTAGTCACGGATTTAATCGAATTTGCAGTGTCTTGTGTTCTGCGCATACGAATAGAATCCCCCTAGAAGGGCCTCCTAGCTCCTAGTCGATGGTAGATCTCCCGTTATCGGGCCGGCATAGATCACCACGAATCGTATGGAGTGCCTGGGTCTAGACTCGGAAATGCGGTGAACTAATCGGGTCTTGTTGGCTCGAACCAGAGAAGGGGGTGCATGCAATGGACACAGCGGCCGCGTTGAAAAAAAGACGAAGCAATAAGCGATTAGCAACTCTCGGCATGATAATCGATCAGTGATGAATGTATGGACTCGGAGGGCCTCCGGAACTGACTACGTGAGCAGAAAGAATGCGACGGTCCATCACCGAACAATGGAGCGTATTCTTGGAGTATTGTCCCCGATTGTGCATCAAGCCATACATGCCCTGAGTCTTGGACTGCTCAATATATGGCCCAGATTGTCAGCGATGGCGCCAGTACTCCGTAGGCTGAGACCGATTACTCCAGACCAACCGACGGAAATGAACAAGGCGATGGCCTCCGGGATTAACAAAACGGACTTGGTATCAAGATCAGGGCCTGCACGGACTATGATTTTCAATGCACCAGCCACCAGGTGCATAGCTAAGCTTAAGACATTTGGGGATACAGGGCAGGAGGCAAAGCTCTTGATGAGGACAAGCCATAGAGCATGTATGGCCTTACCGTACGGAGTGCAGCCGTCTGATACTCCATGACTAGTATTCAGGAGGCCTGATCCTGGAATACGTCGGCTTCAGATTGGAAACCCACGCCAAGATCCAACGTTGAGATTCTATCTGTACCAAGTGCTGTACTAGCGCAACGTCTGCAACGCCAACTGACCATGGCCGGAGCAAACAGTCCACTTGTGGTAATTCGACAAGGCTGCAGTCTGATGTACAGAAGGCCAGTCTGCGGCGGTTGAATCGTGCCTCAATGTCAAGCAATTTATCAGGAATGACCGACCTCAGTAGAGCATGGTCTCTCTCGGTTTCTCCAGCGTAGGTATCTTGAATATGCGAGACTGAGTGACAGCCAGCGAGGCTAGAGGTGGTCGATCCATCGGGGGCAAGCTGAAGACGGGGACCTAACCTAGACCTCTGACAGGTGTCTCGTCCCATACTCCGTACCCCAGACTCAAATGCTGGGGATGATAGACGAATGCCCATCGGGGAGCGGGGCTAAAGGAAACAGAACCATCAGACTTATGGTATTAAAAGGAGAGGAAAGAAAAAGGGTAATGGATGACGGATGGTGGATTGACAAGTGGGGGAATCGTGGGGAGCGGTGTGTTGAACCCTTCGATATGTGTGGATGGCCCCCAGGCTTTATCACCAGACAAAACCATAATCGAGGCGAACAACGTGGGCTGCAATACCGAAATACTACCCTACATGCCATAGTGCAGCGCCATCCCACTCGTCGGCATCATAGCAAAGTATATTTATGCTGTTGTTTACGTACGCTGCGCAAATCTACCACTTGTCAACGGCCCCAATGGCTCCCAATCAGGCGTATCATTTACTTGGCACTTTGCTGTGCCTCTCGGAGTTCGGTCTCTGACTCGCTCGGCCGGCACTTGGTCACCAGTTACACTACATTGCATTGCATTTCTCAACAGAGGTACACATACCGTAACGCAATTACCATATAGGTTATTCTGCCCATGCCAATTGACTGGCTTAAATGGCTTCTCCAAGAGGAACATCGTCTAACCAACGTTAGCCCCGTCCAAGCTCGTCCAAGTCTGTGGAGTTGATAGCAGCAGTCTTGCAGTCTGCAGGTGATTCGACGTCGGTTGAATACAATGAGACCATCTTCCTGGTCTCGTGCGTCGTCACGGGGCGATCACCAAGCTAATGTTCTAATCCTTGTCCTATTCTCGACTTTCAAGATACGGTAACCCGTACTATCAATCAGCAGAATGATTGGACACGCTGTCAAAGATCGAAGATGCTATATGCTACTGGCATGCATCCAACCCCCCATGTCTCTTATGCCGAGATGAAGCGAAGTCTTGTCCCTGCACCTGGTGTGGCTGCACACAATGCACAATGCACATGCGCAAGATTGCGTGTTACCAACCTTGCTTATCCTTCCTCGATCTTGGGGTTCTCGACGCTTTCGCTAAAAACGTTAGACATGGTTAAAGCCTCTAGCGTGCGTTGACATTCTGCAGCACCACTGTGATTCATGCAGTGTACGACTCGCCCTTTTCACAAATGCAAAAAGGGCAAAGAAATAAAGGGTTTCAATCGCTGTGGAATTCCATATGCACAATGTGCTCATAGACATGGACCCCGGATGCTGAGTATACTAACAGCTCGTCTCATGCATCTCGGTAAACTCGAGCGAGATACGGAGTACACCAAAGTGCCATGTCTTCGAGGCTTCAACGTCTCATCATACTGTCTCAAACTGTCCTATGTTACGACTGGCTGGCGACTTTAAGAAGACACAGAGTAGAAGCTAACAAAACCCCTTAGATACTTAGATAATCGAACTACCCCATAGTCTTATCTTTTTAGGGGTCCTAAAGTATATTGAGACTAGACTTTTAGACGTCTACACTGAGTTGTCCTTTTTCTTTCCTCATTGAGGCTGGCTGGCTGCCCAGCTCGGACCGGTTTGCCATTCAGAACACAGCCTCCGACATAGATTGATGCAAGATACCATAAGCTGGTATTGTGATGGGTTCTAAGCTAAGACCAGATATTCGTGTTAGTTGTAGCTATACATATAGAGTGGAGCGAGACATTGTCCCAAATACCCTCTGGCCGCAGCCATATAGCACAAGTACAGAATAGCAACATTCTTGACATATAGGCAAAAGGAGCCTCCAATATAGATTCGCGATGTTACTTGCGCCGTGACACTACCTCATCATCCCGTTCTCTGCTCTGAAGGTCTTCCGCTTCTCGCCCGTAGCTCATGTGTCTTTCCTCCACGCGAAACGCAGTTCTGAAGCTGCTTCCACTGGCAGGCGTCATTGTTGCGCTTCTACTCGGCGTCCACGCTCCATCTCGGTTTGCTTTACGCAGCCTTTTTGTATCCACCTTGAGTTCCTGAGGCTTTTTGGCCCGAAATGTACCAACAGGAGAGGGTTCGAATCCCAAGACTGCTCGAGATGGCGTTCGGTTCTGAGGAAGTCGTTTAAGGGTGAGGTTCAGATGAGACTCGGATGGAAGTGGTGGTACAGGTGGCAAAGGGGACGAGAAGAGTGGCTCAGGGGCATCTCCGATGAAGTTCGTCCAGGTGACAAGGCTCTCTTTGCTCAGGCGGTTCTTAAGAACAGAACCGTTTTGACTCGTACAGTCCCTGTTGATGGTGCTAAAAGACACTCTGCGGGCTGGCCTCTTCGGTGATTGTCTGCCTTGAATTTCGCGCTCTGCCTTTTCTCGAAAGTACGCTGCCCGTTTCTCCTTTTCCCTCTTACCCTCTGCGTGTCCTGATGCCCATGGCGATAAGTAGGGTAGTTCGGGCTCACCGTGGTCGCCATCAAACGGCCGCCATGCCAATCGAGGGGAAGCTGGTGTTCGCGGTGTTGCTGGAGGGTGGTATTCAGAACGGACACGTTTGCGGAAAAGGCCACCGAAAGCTGAGGATGGTGTTTGTGGGACAACCGTGCTGTGTAGTTCAGTTGGGGACGGTGTTCTGCGCATAGCCATGTCTGACCTATCTCCGGAAAGGGGCGGGGATGAAGCACGGGTTGAACGATCAAACCGCTGTTTTAAAAACCGGTGTGTACTGCTAGGAGTGAGTGTTGCCATTGGTTGCTGCTTGTCAAGCTGGCGAGACTGAGTAAAATCTCGCATGACTGTAGATGGATGAAGCTGAACCTCTCCTTCGTCCACAATACTGCTTGTCTGGAAGGAAACCTGCGTATTATCTGCCGAACCAATTGACCTCTCATCCCGCGACATGATGTTGGCTCTTCGTGGCGTAGCCGTAACCGATCTCATCCAGTCTCTGGGGGTAAAATCTGGCTGATGTTGGCTAGGGTTAGGTATGTCGGGTAAGCGCCTCGCTCGAGGGGTCGCGTCGTCTAGACTTCTACTGAGGAGCATTTCATCGGGCTCTCGAAAAGGGTATTTGAGGCGCGTTTGGGTATCTTGCAGGTTAAGCAACATGCCCGAAGTAGAGAATGTTCCTTTCGAAAAGCCTTTCCTAACATGCTCCGGAGTGAAGCCCGAATGTTCTGTATTTTCCAGGCTGAAAGATGCTTTAGGCTGAAGTCTCCTTTTAGATTGAGTTGGTGTTATGATCGTAGAAGCTGAGCGTTGAAGACCTCCAGACCCTGGGGTTGTACGTGCATGGCTTTGCAACTGATGGCCCAATCCACGCGGTGTGCGGTCCCCTTCCGTGGAAGTGTAGTCATCGTCATCTTCAGCTTTCGAGCCGCGTTCGCGTTCGATAGGGAAACGTGTTCCAAGCTTCTCAAGTGTGGGCGACACATTGGAACTCAACTCGTCGAACATTCTTGACCATCTCCGGTCATCATCGGTATTGGCTCTGGGTCTTCGTCGGCTGATATTCAAGGGCTCCGGCTGGAGTTCTGATATAATGGATTCGGTGTCGGTGTCCCATAAGTCTGCTGTAAGCCCCTGGTGTAGTTGACTGCTTGGGCTTGGAATTAATCGGGGTTGTCGAGTATCCTCCGAAAGAAACTGCCCACCAGACTCGCCAACAACTCGCTTGGTCAGAGTGCCGGGTGTTAAACGATGAGTTGGCTGGACTGCTATGGGAAAGCGAGCGAGCGGACTGCGGCCCTGCATAGTAGCCGATGAAAGAGGACTATTGGCCACGGTCTTGCCCTTGGACCTTGGAGTAGCAAAATCTAGAACAGACAAGTCCTTCGTGCACGCGCGTGACAGCTTCCTTGAGAGGGAGAGGTTTCCACAGTCATCACTTTGCCCATCAGTTCGATCCAAGTCTTCTGGCGAAACTTCTGTACCAACACTCTTGCAAGGTGTCTGGGACTCTTGTTCAGGCTCTTGCTTGGGCTCTACTAGTGACTGCGGAGTGTCAAATATGATTGACTGACTCGTGGCTTCTTCAACCCCGTCGCTTGTGTTAGATATACGGATTGCGGTACTGTTTTTCCGCTTGCCAAACGACAGGTCCTCGTTCGGTGTCCTATCGTGCTCGTCTTGCTCATACTCGCTCATCGGTCGCCAGTCGTTGACTTCTCCTCCAGCTGGTCCTATAGTACTGTTAGCTCTTGATATATTCGCATAGATCAATAATATGTACCTTTGACTCGACGTGACAATACGAAGTCTCCTGGCCCAGGAACATTAGCATCACGGTTATCCCTACTCTCTTCCTCAGAATCCGGGGGGTCTAAGATCTTCGATTCCCTCACATTGGGACGTGGTATATCTGTGAAGCAAGGTAGAAGAACAGGCTCGTTCCCGAGATGAAGTGATAGACGCATAAGACCATTATAGTCGACTTCTGGTGTAAGCGTCGATGTGGACTCTCCGTCAGAGTCTACTACATTTGGGCTTGTGGTGGGTTTAATAGCCCCAGGAACCAAATCCCGTTGAATGTTTTTGGGAACTCGAGGAACAATCAAGAACTTTTTGTGATATTGGGTCCAATACCATTTCTGTTCGGGTTTTGGAAGCTCGCACTGCCGATTTTCTCGTTCAGATAAGGCCTTCTCGACCAGGTACATTCGACAGTACTCCATAGGCGAGAGGCGTGGTTCCATGAGTTGGCATTTGAGCTTGGGATCATGCTCTGTTCCTGGGTTCGTAAGGACCGCGACTGGCCCCCTGCCAGTCTGTCCATGTCTAGGAGGCCATTTGGGGCTCTCAGGTAAGCTCGAAGACATACTAGGTATTTCATAACCACTATCCTCCGAGTGTAACTGTCGATGGCCTACACCTGTGACCGCGTTGGCTTCGAAGATGTTTGTCTTGAGCATTGGCCGATGCTTTTTGTCCTTCGATTTGCGCATTATGGAAGCACCCATGTACTGGTCTAGTGATTGGAAGGGTACACCATCCAACGTCAGGCCGTCAGTCTTGTCTGGTTGGTATCGCATTTTCTTCTTGATCTTGTTCAGAACGTTCGGTGTCAGGTGAGCTTTCAGCCTCTCGGGGATGTGTGGCAAAGGTGGTACTGGTGGCACATCTTCCTTGGCCTCATCGTCGGTGTCGGGATCATACTAGAAATCTCGACTGTCCACTTCTCTGGGCAAAAGAAGTCCTAAGGTTACCTGCTCCACGAAGGACATGTTTAGCTTCCGCGCAAAAGGATGCTGGAAGAATTCTGTCTTGGAGAGGTTATCGGGATAAGACAGAACAGGCGGTGCGCTGAAGTCCCGAGCAAACATAGCACCGTCTGTACTTGCGGGAGATATCTCTCGCCCCGGCATCCCTTTTAATAGGGGATGGAAAGCTACAGGGACCCAGGGAGTCGAGGGTTGCTGAGCATCGATTGATGTATTTGGAGTAAGGACAGTGCTTTCGTCCTGTAGAGAACTGGCCAAGAGACTAGAATGGTGAGAGGCTTCCGCAACAGACAATATGGAGGAGTCAGCTGATATTGTCTGGTAAGATACAGCTGTCATTGATCTGCGTTCAAGCTCATTCATAACTTTGAGGCAGACATTCTCCAGCTTCTTGAACTCTTCAGTGTAGCGCAGGAGAGCGTCTCTAGCTCGAGGGTAACCCGGAACATCGCACCAGCAGCGCAGTTTCATTTCAATAATCTCCCGTCGATTCGGAGAGAAAGAGTCCTCGGACATTAGATGTTCGAAGATAGAAAACCGAACACTGTCGCGAAGACCTGGCGAATGTGGGGTTGGATCCATATCGTCTTCGTCCTGAAGAAAGACAACTGGAGGCACGAGTGCATTTAGTAGTGCCATGATCTGAGGAAGTTCCTTTCTCTGGTCGGCATCTTTGTTTAGTTCCTGGATGAGGACCTAGAGTAGTTGGTTGGTTAGTCAGGGCTTCGTCAATAGTATGCTAGACATCTTACACAGGTTCTGAACCCGGCATGGAGATATCTGAAGTTTGCAGTGGCAGTCCGATCCAGTTCTTCAACTACTTGAGCACTTGCTTCACTTGGCGTACCGGTTTCCATAGCCTTTCGGGTGGCCATTAGAAGGCGAAGGCGGCGAATTTCCATTGCATCGAGATAGCCTAAACCATCCATGACGCGATCAAAGTCAATGCCTCCGTCCGTGGGCTTTCGAAAGATGGTTGAAGCTATATACTTGGCATATTTGCGAGTATTTGCGTCGTAGTCGATGCCTCGAGTTGCACGGATGGCCGGCCAGGCTTTCTGTATCTGTGTTTGAATAGTTCGGTCGTTGTCGAATGTCAAAAGTCTTGTCTGCAGCAGCTGCGCAAATCCACATTGGCGAGGGTTAAGTTCATCGCTATCGTCGTTGACCAAGTGCGTGAGGGCTTCCAGACCACTCCCTGACCACCAGGTTTCGAGCTCGGCAGCGTAAGGCGGCATAGTCCTGTGATGTGGTTCCGAAAGCGAAAATGATGATGGTTTATAAGACCAGAGAGAACATGATGATGTGTAAGGCCAAATGTAGCGAGAAGATAAAATAGTGGCAAGAATAGGCTGGTGAGCAATAGGTAGTAAAAGGCTTCTGCTCAAGAATAGCTCCGTGGAAACCGCGATTTGACGGTGACTGAATGGTTGGAGAGAAGATTCACTGCGGCTGCAAAAGACTCAAACTGCCTGTTGAAAGGACCCCCGCCGTTTGCAACATAAGGTATTTTTTTAGGCAGAGCATGTTGGTGTTTGTTTGCCCAACTCATGGCGAGTGTGATATGGAGTTCTGCCACTGCCACTGCCGCCTCCTTCCTTCTGTGAATAAGGTGGTTATGAACAACCGCCATGACCAAATGCGGAATTGGATAGATTCTAGCAGTCCAGAAGCTATGAGTCCAAAGGGATAGTGGATGAACTGATGATATGGTGATATTCGGGTTTGGAGTTGTTGTTTAGGTACCAGATATGTAGTAGGTAGCTAATGAGGTCATTTTGGAACCAACAACACAAAACCGATTAGTGCAGCCTTTTATGGATAGTGACATGCATCTCAGGTCCCTCATGTGGATCAGAAAATGATAGGGAATTTTAGTAAAATTGACAGAAATAATAAGGAAGTCAGCTTACCTTTATCAGGGGAGATCTGATCGAGTCTTTATGTCCCCCGCTGTAACGAGAGCTTGGATTGCCTGCTTTTTTTCTGACCCGCCTGCTCCTCTAGCCCCTGTCCTGCTGAGTCCCTGCCTGGTTCCATTTGATTGACGAGGCCTCCTGCATTCCCCGCTAAAAATCGCAGTCATTTGGGTACTAGCATCAGAAATAGCGTTCCTCCACAGAGATTACAGGGGAGCTTCTGCAGCTGTCGCCGAGGATCTGGACTGGAAGTTTGCATGCCAAGGCCAGTCACAGCCAGTTTCAGGGCAGCTAACTGTCACTGGGTGGCCCCCGAATCTGTCTGACGCAGCGCAATCAGGAACATGAGCTAACTTTGTTTCGAGCCGAATTAAACCAAGCTTGAATTGGCTCGGGCAGTCCTGAACGAGCTGGAGCGGGCAGTTGTTTGGTGCCACGAAGCCCACCAGTTTTTCTACTACACTACACACTCCCTTCCTTCCTTTCATTTCTCTCCTTTGTTTTGCAGGCATTGGTGTAGCTCTCGATAGCCTCAATCGACACGTCAATTGACCTGTGGACCTGTTAGTCACGCTCTTAGTGACCCTCAAAATTTAATAACTATGATTCTGCGGCATTCAGGGCGCCTGGTGCGTCGCCTCAACCAACCTGTCAGCTCCTGGAACTTGGCACGTTCAGCTGGCCCGCAGATCCGGCATTGGGGGCCAAGTTGCACAAATACCAAGATTGTTAGCAGACTCCGGTTCTCGGCTCAGACTGGTGATAAGAAAGGTATGCAGACCAACAACTTCTCTCTTCTTACGCAAACGTTGCCAGTACGGATTACAAAACCAATACTACACGGCTCACCGTCTTGAACCCAAAATTGAACCATTATTAACATAATTCACAGATGATTTCTTTAATGACAATGCTGAGACCCAAAAAGGCCAAAAAGGGCCAAAGTCCTCTTCAGAACCCTCACTTCTGGCCAAGATGTTGGAGTCTGCGGCTACAACGTTCGCATCTATCCTGGTTTTAGGTCTAGGCTTCGCTGGCGCAGGCTACATCTATCACAAGTTTTACAAGATGCTCGTTCTCCAAAAGATGAACCGTGCTTTTGAGCCCGGTGATCCTGTTCTTGAGTTGGCCGCGATTGGCAAAGATGTTCCGCATCAACCCGGTGGTACAAGCGAACATTGGATATTCCGTCCTGAACAGCAGCGGGTTGATGATATTGTTATGGGACGCGTCGCTGGCCACTACCACCTTTTGATAGGCGATAAGGGTTCTGGGAAGAGCAGCATGCTCATCGATGCCATGCGCAAGAACGACGGCGATGGTGTTGCCATGTTTGAAGCACACGCAGACCTGGAGATATTTCGTATCCGTTTAGGCAAGGCCCTCGACTATGAGTTCCACGAGGATTACATTGGAGGATACTTCAGTGAGAGGGGTCCCCGCGAGACAACAGCCCTGTTAGACATTGAACGTGCCCTCAACAAGTTGGAAAAGGTAGCCATGGCGAAACGCAGAGAAAGGGGTAAGCCTCTGGTAGTGATTGTTAACCAGATGCACCTCCTTCGCCATAACGATGACGGCCGAGATGTCATTGAGCTATTGCAACAGCGGGCTGAGCAGTGGGCTGCCGCCAACATTGTCACCATGGTCTTCAACTCGGACGATTATTGGGTTTACGAGCGCCTCAAGCAGCTAGCTACCAGGATGGAGGTTCTCGCCGTTACCGATTTACCTAAACAGCAAGCTATATCAGCTCTTCAGAGATACCGCCAAAGGTACTGGAAGGAGCATATTGAAGACAGCCTTCTCGAAGACGTCTACGAAAGGGTTGGCGGGCGCCTAAGCTTCCTCAATCGAGTAGCAAAGAGCAGTGATATGCTTGGAACCTGCGAAAAAATCAAGGAGATCGAGAAGAAGTGGTTTTTGAACCAGTGTTGGATCCTCGGTATGGAGATGGACGACGATGTCATGGACCAACAGAAGTGGGCTGTAAGTCTGAGTAGACATCCCGTCTGTTTGAGATACGTGACTAACGGACATGTAGGCTGCTGCTATGACTTTGGCCAAGGCATTGGTCGATAAAGAAAACGAGGCATCAGATCATGAGAACTATGACCCTGTATCCGGGCATATGCTTCCGACGTACCCTTTCCATATTGCTCAGCAGATCATGACTCGTTGTGATTTCATCCGGGACCTCGATAGTCTAAACCTCTTCAGCATTACCAGCGAGGCAGATGTTCGAGCAAGCAGTGTACCAATGCACCGAGCTTTTAGGGAAATATGTTCCGAGCCTGGCTTTGATAAACATCTGGAAGGCACAATGCAGAGAATTGCTGACATTGAGAGTTTGGGTCGAACTCGCGAGCTTGTGGCGAAGGATCTAGTACTTGGCGGCCAGTACGAGATCGAGCGCAACCGCCAGGGCATCACAGTGAAGCTGAAGGAAGCAGAAAAGGAGGAGGATGATGATTGAATGCACTAACGCCCGTCTTTAGGTTATATCTAAAGTGGCAAAGAGTAACGACGCCGTTCTTAATGTTTGGGATTGTCCGGTCATGTCATTTATGCTTGATCGTGATGAGGTAGATGGACAGGCGCAGGTGGTTGGATGGGGTGTTTTTGCGTATTGATGAAGCGACCTGTACAACAGCTGACTTACATAGAATTCCTTGACACATGTCGAAATAACATTGTACTATCCTGTACTACCTCATATTTCTTAGGTTGCCTACATAACATTGACATTTTTTCGACTTTATAACTTGTTGATCAACGAATATCGCTTGGCTCCTCTTCCATTCAAGTGCCGCTGGTGAATGGTGGCGCCTCGGATTGGTCACGTGATACTCTCCTCGTCACGGCAACGCGACCCGAGAGCAGTTGCCAGCCATCTCTAGGTTAACCGCGTTGTCAGTTTTTTTCGTGACGCCCCACACCTTCTTCCAATTTCACCTTACCCTACACGTCTCCCATCTCGCGTGCTCTCGACGAGAAAGAAGCTATCGTCGCCAACGAGCTCATCGATGTCATCCAACGGCACCGGTGGTAGCAAGTGGCCTGATTTCCGGCTCGCGTCGACCCTATGGTCTCTTATGGGCTCGCAATCCAACAGACCAGATAAGCAAAACAACAACGACCGCGCAGGCGATCACGGCCAAGACAACGAGCAGCAGCACGAGAACGAACACCAAAACGACCATTCGAACGAGCTAAATCAGTCACCTGAGGTGGCCCACGACAAAATGGATACCGAAGACCAGTCAATTGATGGCCTTGGGGGGTTCGATAACTACGAACACGATGCCCAGGTTGGTGAAGAGGACGGCGGCCAGGACCAAGACTTTGGCGCGCTGGAGATGTTCGACAGCAACGCGACACAAGCTCCCTACTCGTCGGAAGCCAACAACGCGTCTTTCGATGATAAAGCACCTGAGGCGCTCATGTCAGAGGAAGTACCTTCCTCTCAATCTCGAAAGAGCAAACGCGACAGGAAGGAGCGCAAACGAAAAGGCATAAATGATAGTGCATCACCCCAGCTGCCGACCGATGAGGAGTCCTCCCGAAAGTCCAGAAAATTCAAGAAGAAATCTACTTTGCCAGTCGAGATTCCTGATAGCCTTATCGAAAATGCTACCTCGAACATGTATCAATCTCAACACCCTGAAATTCCTGCTGTCGATTTTGACGAGGAGGCTCCTGCAACTCAATCGAAGCGCAAACGCAAGCCATCCGACTCCGCAGATGGCAAACAACGCAAGAAACGGAGATCCCGTGACCAGGGAACTGACTCCGAAACTCAAGACATTGTGCCAGGAACTCAAGAAGGTGATCAAGCTGCGCCATCCCAGGAATTAGATACTCGTTCTTCTCAAGCTGCCTCCTTTTTACACACCAGAAACGCGTCTCAGCAGGGTGCCATCTATGATGTCGTTTCAGATGAAACTCCAAACTCCCCTAGTGCTGCACGCCTTGAGGTTCGTGACGCTCGATCAAGGGAAGGTAGCGCCGCCCCCGACGTGATGGACGTGGACGAACCAACCGTGGAGGATGACCAAGGAGGAGAAACTGGACAGACCGGTTTCTTCGCAATTAACGGGTCTGAAAACTCGGATCACCAGGACGTCGAGCGGATGGCTAGAGAGGCATGGAATGAGCATGTTAATGGTCAACCCCAAGCCAACATTCAGGAATCAGCGCATCCTGAAGAGATGGAGGTGGATATTCCCACATCTGCGCAGCGTCCTCAAACAACCCATGATGTGTATGATGTCCCCGGAAGCCCAATTCAATCACCAAACCCGCCCAGCGCCAGTGCAAAGAAAATACGGTCAGCCAAGGCGAAGAAAGCCAAGCCCACTTTCTTCGATAAATCGCCTTCTCCTGAACAGGATGGCCCATTGCCATCGCCTTCTGCCATGACACCGATGCCCCGAAAACGTGCCAAGAAGGCCTCCAGCCGTAGAAAGTCTGAGGCCAATCGTGCCCTTTCGTCTCAGAACTTGCAGGACGGAGATGACGATGAGGCTGAGGACGGCAATGCCGCAGGTGGACGCCGAAACCGAATGGCTGGTTACACTCAAGGACGATTCAACGATGTAGAACTCGGCCGTATCGCACAGGCTGTTGAGAGTTATCGTGTCGAGCACAGTATGGACCAGCATGAGTTGAACGCCATGATTCACGCTGCAGGAGGTACCACCGCTGGTGACGAGCATGCCGCTCTTTGGGCACGAATTTTTGCAACTTGCCCGGACCGCCACCGACAAAAGATTATCAACATCACTCGAAAGAAGTTCCACAACTTTGTTGCTCGCGGTACCTGGACCAATGAGCAAGACACTGAGCTTCGTGACCTTATTGAGGTTCACGGGACGAAGTGGTCCAAGATTGCGGGTATCGTCAATCGTCATCCTGAGGATCTTCGAGATCGTTATCGCAACTACATTGTCTGTGGAGATTCGCAACGAAAGGATACTTGGGATGAAACTGAGGAGGGTAACCTGACCCAGTACGTGATGGAAGCGATGGCTGCCATTGATGAATTGAGACGCATTCAGCCATCCCGTGAGCTTCTGAAGAAACCATACGAGGAGCTCATTGACTGGCAAAACATCAGCGAGCGTATGGAGAGAACTCGTAGTCGACTTCAGTGTATCACCAAGTGGAAGGCCATGAATATCAAGACCCATGGAAAGGATAAACTAGTGTCCCATGCGCCTGACGCATCTATTTCCTTTCGCCTGGAGAAGGCTCGTCGACAGATTGCCGCCATGCCTGATGAAGAGCGCTATCGTATGGTGATGGCTATTTCAGGCTCGTCCGCACAAGTCGAATCCAAAATCCCTTGGCAGAGATTGGTTGACAAGCAGTTCCGCAACAGCTGGCATCGACCTACACAAATGCTTTTGTGGCGACGCCTGAAGCATATGGTTCCCGGATCGGAACAGAAGAGCGTGCGAGACTGTGCACAGTATCTTCATGAACTTTATGGCCAGACAGGCGAGCTTCCGAATGTTGATGACAATCTCTTCAATGATGCCGAGGAAATGGAGTTCTTGAACACGATCCCCACTGCCCATGCTCCTACCAGCAGCGCACCTACAAACGGCCAGAACAACATGAGTGCCGAATTTGTTGACGAGGCTGATGAGGAAGGAAACGAACATCAGGAGAGTGAATACCCCGCCCCTGACGAGAACATTCAACCCGACCTGCCTATCGCACCTATGGAACACTTTGAGTCTGCTCCTATGGCATCAATGGACCCAGTAGCCCCGGTTGCAGACCTGGCACCTATGGAAGCCGCCGAAATGGTTGACCCAGCCCTTTCTGCAGAGCCTGCAGAGCCTGTAGAGGCCATCGAAGATACACCACTCGAGGAAGAACCGGCTCCTATCGTCAAGCCTACCGATACCCCTGTGTTCACTGAGCCTGCTCCCCCCAAGGCTACCCGTGTCGCGAAGAGAACAGGTATGGGCAAGGCAAAGGCCCCCAAGCCTCCTCGAAAGGCATCCGCCAGATCTACTCCAGTCAAACCCACGCCCAGCAGGCGTTCCACTAGACGTGGCGCTGCCGCGTCTCAGGATCCTATTGAGGATGATGGAGAGGCTCAGGCTTCTGCCGCCGCAGAGAGCTCCGAGGTTGATGAGGCCCAAACACGCAAGCGAAAGACACCTAGCAGGTTTCGATCCACTGCCGCCGCTGCAGTCCCTAATACTGCCGACGATTCCGATAGTGTAATGGATGACATGGAAGACATGCCTGCCCGTATTATTTAACGGAACTACATGACTTTCAACAGGGGAAAGAAAAGGAAAGATGGATATAGCATAACAGGGAAGTTGAAGAAATGCCAGAGAGATTTCTGCGCACATATCATTATCGTGTTGGCTTCACGATTAGAGCCGGCGTGTACTATCAGCACTCATACGAGTTAATTCGAGGTAGCGGGAGGATGTTGAAGCATATGGATGGTGTCGGACACCATGGTTTATAGAGAAAGGAGTATTGTTAGCAATTGAGCATTATCATCATATCACATAATCACGGTGCATGCCGAAGGAATATTCAGGGACCAGAATTAATGCAAATAATGGTATAATAGCGCGTTATCTACTCCAGCCATGTACTTCATCGTAATTCATAAGCCAACGCTATTCATAGTGCCAGTGCTACCCTATTTTCGGGTGCAGAGCAGATGCCAAACATTTCTCCAACTCCAAACTCCTCCTAATGTTTTCCTTGTGCAAGTCCACCCGGTCCACCGAATCTATAACAGACATTGGTTCTTAGCGAATCTCGGGCTCCCGCATGAAGTCGGGAATCGTCAGTCCTCCCTCACCAGGTTCGTAGTGAGTAGCGCCGCTGTCACCGTTGTCCGTGACTCTGTCCATTAGTTCAAGGACATCGTCGATAGGATTGCCATCGCGACCGGGTCCAAGAGCGGAGTCATTGTCGAAGGCGTGGATCTTGATACCTCGGAGATGAGTGTCTTTGCCGTTCTGGTGGTTCTCAAGAATCTGCATCTGCACAACCCAGGCGACGAGGGTGTTTCCATCAGGGCCGCCACCGGCGCCGGCAATGGGAACTTGCTGCCAGCCAGAAGGGTTTTCGAGGGCCATGGTAGCAAACTCAATGAGGTTGTTCTCGCTTGTGCCGGCCTTGAAGATAACCTTAGTAGGGGTGTATGATTCGTCTTCATTGAAGTCGACGTAGAAGCGAATGTCGCGGATGCCAACCCGCTTGGTAAAGTACATGGTAAGCTTGTGGGGCTGGGGTCCATCGGATCTGATATGTGTAAGCAGGGGAACTCTGTGAGCGGATGAAGATGATCTTACTGCCAGAAATGCTTCAGATCATCACTCTTGAGCTGCTCTACGCCGTTGCCGGGCTTGTGGCTGCTGACTGTAAAGCGAGCGAGGTTGGAGATCTCCTTAAGACCAGCGGTGGCCGGATCGAAGGGGGGAGCAACATCCAAGGCTTGGTCTTGATCGCCAATATCTTCTTCCTCATCTTCCATGTCGTCCTCGTCAATGGAGTTTTCATCTTCATACTCTTCGGGAGAAAGAGCCTCTTGAGCGACTTCTTGCTCGACCGCACGGTTTCCGGTGTAGGGGCTGGGAACCTGGGGAGGTGGGCCAGCGGGTGTAGCTAGTACACGACCTCGGTTTTGGAGGATGCTCTCGTCAGGCTCAGAGCTGGAGCCGTCGGAATCAACAGGAGGCATACTGAGGCGAGGCCCGTCGACAGGGGGTGCAGCTAGGAAATAGTCAATCGAGTGTCGGATTTCTTCAGCCTGTTCCATATCATTTCGAAGATCTGCAAGTTGCTGGTCAAGGGTGGCATCGATGTAGTCAACAGCCCGCATAAAAGCCTCCTCGTTCTCTTTGTCCCCATCTTCCCATACGGGAAGAGGTCTGATGGTTCGGATACGCTCGCAGAGGAGAGCACCAGTGGTCTTCTGAAAGGGAAGTTCACCGAGGGGCACTCGCTTGATACGGTGATTGTGGTTGATACGATAAGGGCGAGGGGCGCGAGGGTTGAAGAGGCGACGACGAGAAGGCATCTTTGCTGGGAAGGGAGGGTTGTTCGGGTATAGATGAAGAACAAGGATAGCAATGAAAGAACACGCTGAAAGATAATTGCTGCAGACAGCGAAGAAAGGGACCGCAATGAAGATGGGAATATATGGAAGGATTGATGAGGGAATTAAAGAAAATTGTGTGTAGTTGATGAAGATATCAGAGATGTTGAAGAGTGCACGAAGCAAAGATTTGTGTGGTGTTGAGGGAATATGATCAAATAGCTCAGAATCAGACAAGGAAAGAGCTTTTGACATGAAGTGAATTGGCTGCCTATTGATGCGTTGAACAATAGAAAAGACTTACATTATATTATTGCATCACTTGACGCCAGCCGGCTGATGCTGCCGCTGCCACTACCAGCACTGCCAACGACTGGAAACACTCGAAACTTCCGATCGGCAAAACATCATGGCATTGCCAGTAAAGGGAGAAGAAGGAACACTCAGGACCAAGCATCAGAATTTGTTTACTTACCTCTGTAGAGTCGAAATGGGTTTGGAGGTGGTGCTCGACGACGTCGTTGGTCGGGAGGTTGATCAGGTGTTCGATGAAGCGGAGGACCGTCCGGAGTTATCAGAGCACCAGCAGGTGAGGCTCCTTGACTTGGCTGTAGCCTCGTGGCAGGACCGCTTGGAGTTGTGGCGATTTGGGGAACTGGAGATGAGGCTATCTCAGATGTAACAGGTCTGGGGCTCGAAGTCGTATTTGCATTTGCACGCGTGTTTGCGTTTGCATGTGTGGCTGCTACATGACGGGCTCTTCTCGAACCACGCGTGATATCCATCTTGTCTAAGTTATAGCAGATACCTGCTCTGATTAATACTGGCAGTGGCAGTGGCAGTGGCAGTTGTCACTGCAAGTGATACCTGGCTAACACTGGCGATAGTGGCATATACAGCTGACCCCCTCTATAGTCAAAATAGGCGCGGTCGCGGTTGGCATTGAAACCATCCAGTATCAAAAATGCGATGTGAGTGGCCAGCTGGACGCGCTATCACGTGGCATCTATTTCCGGTGCCATCCCCTGTTCCTGTTCCCCACGCTCAGCTCTCAAGCTGGTCCAAACCTTGGCCGTGCACCATCCTTGTCAAAATGATGAAACATGATCACCAGCTATTGCATCCTCAAGAAAGGAGTGTCAAGGTTAAGCAGTCAATGCTAACTAACTATCAATCTGCAGAATAGCAGAGTTGCTTAATCCAATACTGCACAGCATCTTCCATCTTTTCATTCGACAATTCTTCTTCCAAGGCTTCAATGAATGCCGATCAGTTCTATTTTCCCCTCAATTACCAACTATAAAGCTTCCTGGTTTTGTACTGCAACTTACTACGGACAGGGTCCTATCTTGACTCCACCATGGAACCGATCCAACCTCTTTTTTCAGGGCCCCCGCTCCCAAAAAGAAACCTTCCAGAAAATCTTGGTAGGGATTCTGACGCGTGCAAGCCACGAGGGCAGTCCTTGAGTCAATTGCCAACTTTGACAATTAACTTTCTGATGGATACCGTCATTACCCTCCTTTTTAGATCTGCGAGCTGAGTTGTTACTTTTGCTGCGCCGCTCAAACATGGAGCAGGGAGGTTATATCGGGACACACGATGACGAATGCACAACACCATGCTATTGCTTCCGAATGATCTTCGATCCCGTTGCATTGAAACCGTACGATTGTTCCTTAATCAAAACGGAAAAATTGGCTGGTCGTCCTTCCAGCCTCTCCACAGCGACGCCTTGACCATGTCTATACCCGTTCAACGTCCAGTCTTGTGTACCTGACACTAAAGCACAAAGGTGGTCTACGGATCACATGGCCCGAGACTCGGGACCTGAGGTTGAACGGATATGCCGACATGGCTCCAGCTCTTGCTCGAGCAAATATAGAACGAGCCATGCAGACAATCGTCTGGTTTCGTCCTCTGGTACAGAGGCTAACGACATGAAACATCAGCTTATATGGCCTTTGCGTGCAGATGAAATTTCCTCTCGCCGTTGGCTAGTCACGTTTGTGACATGCACGGCCTACGTATTGCCCTTTTGGCTTCAGTCGTGTGGGCCTTATCGCCAGCCTCATCTACAGCCATCATCCCAGCTCCTCGGCATACCACACGCCTCATCTTACTCGTCTCAGTGGCAACGATCCAGACTCTTGGTCCGAGCCAAGACCATCGTCAAGATCTTTGCCTGCTGGCGAAACGTCACGACCGTTTTCACTTAACTACCGGCCTCTCCGCTCGCCACGTCGGCCCGCTCATCTTCAGGGTCCTCCCATGAAGCTGGTCCTTCATTGTCTCTCGCAAGATCCAAGCTTTGGGCCCCTCACTTTGCTTCTGTCCGTCTAAGTCGACGCTTCCATGTAGTCTGTCTCAGCTCGGCCGGTTTCTATTCGCCATCAATGCACCCTGACATCTCAGCTTCTTCCAGTGCTCAACTTACATCCCCACCATCAGTACCAGTCCGAGCGATGTCATGAGCATGGATAGCCTCAGTAAATCAGGGTGACGGGACACCTGGTGAACCTTGGTGAGCTCTGATGATCCCTGGGTTCAGCCTCGCGGATGAGACTCCCATCAGCATAAATATCTAGACATGTCGACCGCTTCTATCAATATCCAATCTGCAATTAATCTCAATCATCCTGACTACTTCTCCAATAGCAAAGACGGAGTCTCACCTGGGATTTCATCTAATCCTGCTAGATGTACGAATATTTTGACCCTCTACCTACTATTGAAACAACTCTCACATCCCCAAGTCAATCAGGCATGTCTTCGTCAATACTCAGCCGCTCGGCTCGCAATACGCCTACAATGGCGGGATCTGCTTTCAGTCCTCCTGGTGAACCCTCCGCCGCTGCTAGCTCTTCCAGTCAAGAGAGGGTTCCATTCATGAGAGAAAACTCTCCCGAGGCTGATACCCTACCTTCCAACCCAGCTGCCACCCCCGTTGTTACCCACGGTGACAACATCCCATTCAGCCGGACCTCGGAGGCTGATACTGTGGTGCCTCTTCAGCCTGTCATCAGCCAGGATGCCACTTCATTTCGCCCTGGTTCTCGCACCGGAAATTTTGTCACTCCCAAAGCTACCCGTTTCTCTCAGGACGGCGGAGAGCCTGTTTACTATTCAGGTTCTATCAAGTCCAACCGACGACGCCCTCGTGAGCGTGATGAGTACGACTTTGATCAAGCTGCCGACTACCCTAACCAGAGCGACTACGAGCGTTACTGGCGCACAGAAAGCCGCAATGATCGTGATCGCTACGCTGGTCGAAGAGGCCCTTACCCACCTCCCACATTCATGAACCGTCGTCGGGTACCGCCTCATGATTCAGATGATGAGTTCTACAGTAGCGACGACCCTCGCATGCCTCCCAATGGTGGCCGCAGGATGGTGGATGAGGAGATGGGTGCTTATCCCGCCCGGCCCTTCAACCTTCATCGCACTTCCACTCTCAACGGCTTCAACATCACCACAGGCAAGCTCGAGTGGAACAACTTGAGTCGTAAGGAGAAGTCTGAGATTATGCGCTTACCCTTGACTCAATGGATGAACTCAAACTTCAAGAACCATTTTGTTGCCGGTATCGGAGAGCTTATCGGGACTACCATGTTCCTCTTCTTCGCTTTTGCTGGCACAGAGGTTGCCAACATCCAGGCCGAGACCAACAACAGGACTACCACTGGAGAGGCCACTGGTGGTCTCAATGTTTCCAAGCTCCTGTACATCTCCATCATCTTTGGTTTCTCTCTCATGGTCAACGTCTGGGTATTCTTCCGTATTAGTGGTGGTCTCTTCAACCCTGCTGTCACAATTGCTATGTTGATGGTCAAGGCCATTAGCATGACAAGAGCTATCTGCCTGTTCCTTGCACAAATCCTAGGATCCATGCTTGCTTCTGTCATTGTGCGCTACCTATTTCCCGAAACGTTCAACGTTCGAACCACTCTTGGAGGCGGCGCATCTCTTGTCCAGGGAGTGTTCATCGAGGCTCTTCTTACTGCCGAGTTAGTCTTTACTATCTTTATGCTTGCTAAGGAGAAACACCGAGCTACATTCATCGCTCCTGTTGGTATTGGTCTGGCTCTGTTCATTGCTGAGATGGTTGGTGTCCAGTTCACTGGAGGTTCGCTCAACCCCGCTCGAAGCTTTGGTCCCTGTGTCATTACTGGCACCTTTGACTCGGAACACTGGATCTACTGGGTCGGCCCCTTTATTGGTTCTCTGATCGCCGTGTGCTTTTACTGGTTCATCAAGACCCTCGAGTACGAGATGGCCAACCCTGGTGCTGACGGTGACGATCTCAACGACCCTACAAAGAACCCCGAGAAGCGAGCCGAGGTCCAGGCTACTACCACCAAGATCCCCACAACCGCCTTCGGCGGAGGCAAGACTCCTTCGATTCTTAGCTAGGCGCAGATTCATGAAGCACGATTGCTATGAATGGAGACGATATAGACATGATCCATCAACGATTACATGATGAAGGAAGGTGAACATCATGACAGTTCATGAAGATGATTGCATGACGCGACAGAAAGAACGAATACGCAGAAGAAAGATTCATGGATGAAAATACAAGCTTGGATTCGGTTTAAATACTACACAATTGATTTGGAGTTCAGGATTGGGGTGTGTTTGGCGTATTGACGATATGGGGTCTAAAACCCCTAGATGACGGAGTATATATATATCTTTAGATAGAGAAGAATCGAGCAAGGTGTCTAACTGTGACCCACTTACACAAATCATCTGCTCTAAGTGAAGTTTGTCTAGTTATTGCTTTGAGGAGCGGATTGGCTAGGCTGCGACCTACTCGCAATAACGTCAACAATAGAGACTGGATACCTCTGCTGCCCAATTCCACCATAGAGAAGCAAGTAGACATAAGACTTATAATGCCATAACGAGACTTCACAACAGTCACATAGAAAGAGGCAATCTAATTGTATGAGCGTTTCCACAAGTAGATCTGGCAGGACAGCAGTTACATTCCAAAAGGTTTCTGGTGCCATTCACTCCAGGTAGGCTTCTGTTCATGTATCCAACTCCATAATAATACAAATATCAAGAATTTCTTTCTCATCGCGTGCGCCTAATAGGTTCATCTTCGCTTCCATACTCATTACAAGATCGTTTGCTGTTGTCGAATGCGCTGTCGCCTCGCTCGAGCAGTGCTTAGGAAGAAGCACACCAGAAGGTATGACATGCAGAAGGCGATAATACCGCCTAAACCGCCAAGTATAAATCCAGCACCGGCATCGCGGGAGAAGCCTTTGGTGAGGCCGTCGACTGGCTTGGGAGTTTCGATGTTCTCGAGAGAAGGCATGGTTGTTGTGGTGTTTGGGTGGTCCCAGGGTGTGATATGGTGAATATCTTGTTGGACTCTATGTGCAGAACGTCTATATTCTCCGCCTACAGTAGTTGTGGTTAGGATATCTTCTCTTGCTGCAGTACAAAGTTGTGCTAGTAGGCTCACAGATGCAATTTTATATCGACTCGAGTCTTAGGGTTTCTTTGATCAAACTGGAAGGTCTTTATTTCAAGAAAACAAGATCATTAGTTGTAATTATAGTAGGATGATTGTTTTGTGATGAACTGTAAATAATGGCCACTCCTGTGGTGTTTGTTTGCAGATAGTTGACAGTGACTGTCAGCTGGTAGTTCCAAACGAGTGAACAGCCTACTTGAGAAAGGTGAATGAGGCAAGCCCGAATTCTCTGTTTGCCTCACAGAAAGATTTTCGTTTGTTCATTCATTTACACGGGATCTGCCAGCGACAAACACCCTATTCGCGGTGACAAGACAGGATTCGGCGACTAGCATACTCAACATTGTTGCCCCATCAATGTAGCTACAATCTGTTCACGTCATCTTCCCATAGCTGTCCCATGCACATCACCAGCGACCTTGGACATCCTATATATTCTCACACCTTGGTGAAAAGAGAACTTGTATTTACGGAATATCCGTGGAGCTGAAGTCGGAGGAAGAGATATTCTCATGACAATAAACATTCGTTTTAAAGCTAGGCTGAAGGCCTGATCAGCCTTCTAGTTGCCTTATATGTAATCTTGTAGGCATCAAATCAGCGAGTTTTTGATGAGGATTGAGATACAATTAAGTACAAGACAATACAACCATTTAAGATGCTGCGCCTCTGTTGCAAGTCTTACGAGAGTACTCAAAAGGATTGGCTTACACGAGCTCTCTCAAGAACCTCTGTAAAGTCTCGTTTTCATTGTCCCCTTGAAATGCCGTGGATTCTCATCAGAGGTCATATTTGACTTATTAGTTCGATTCCCCTAGCTAGAAGGTACCTGCACTTTCAAGCTTGAGCAATCCAGTTTCTTGTTGGATACTTAAATATGAGGCAAGACGTAGTAGATACTAACCAGTGATGTATGTCTATCTCCGCTAAATGTCGCCACAGTGTTAGGCAATATATATCAAAATGAACACATTGCTTCCAACAAGCTCACAAAGCAAGCCCCGTTGGCTCAGTGGTAAAGCGTATCACTAGTAATGATAAGATCACTGGTTCGATTCCAGTACGGGGCATGTGACTTGATCTTTTGCCAGTCTCAGCGGCGTGGAACTTTTTTCCCTCTTTCTTTTTCTTGGAAGCCTTACGCGATGTCCTGGCATGATCGTGAGATGTTGTTGGCCTATGGTGTGTTGAGCGCCGTTTGCACGGTTGCTTTTTCTTATGTGAATTTCAACCTGATCCATATACCGCTATCCACTTACTCTGAGAGACCGTCCAAAAGAACGACTTGTTATCTTGCGCCTGAACCAGGTATACTCGTAAAAATCACTTACTTGGGACAGGCGGTTTCCTTTCTTTTTAACGGGATGACCGAGGCTTGGCGGGACGAGTGATCTTCTCTGGAAGTCTTCTGTAAATATCATGGTCATCTTACCCTGAACCAGAACCTCCAGCCTCGTGTCTTGCTCACGTATTTAAGAACATAGTCCATATGGACACTATCGAGCCACATCCTGTTCCCGAGCAACGAGCCGCGTGATATGTCTCAGTTCGTCATTACCTACTCAAACTCAAAGGAACCGTGATGACTTCACGAGAAGCACGATATACGGTATTTCATCCTGGTCAAAAAGCGGAGAGTAGGGTCAGTGCAATCACAAAGATCGAACACGACGAGAGCAAGGAGTGAAAGATAGTGGAACCAGCATTAAATTTCAATCGATCCTCGTCTCATAAACCAACTCGGTGCACGCCTTTGTTCCCATTGATAATTAGATGGGCGTTTTATAATATGCGTAATCCTGGCATGTGAAGATATTTATGGCACCTCGCACGCGACCGAGATGCATATGCCGTGTTTCGAAAATGTGCGGATACAAAGGAGAACGAATTCTAGAAAGATAAAGAAACAATCACAATTGATGGCAGGAACGAACTTGGCTAGACTGGGGTTAAAGAGATCCCTCATTAAGATAGACAATTATTTACAGTAAATTAAGATTGATGTCATCCGCCCACTCGGCCCCCTTTTGGCTACCTAGGGAATATTCATTGATAAGGATAGGCGCTGCCGAGCCAAGCCAATGCCTGGGTAAATGAGTGGAAATTTGGCGAAATAGAAGACATCTACAAGATGATGGCAACATTCGACAATACATTTGGCGGGTGACGCTGCGACATTGTGACTCTACAGTCAGAATGACTAGAGCGAGCGAGTGAGTGTCATGATGATATGAGCTTCCTGTCATTGCAGCATTGAACATTGAACACGGGGTCTACGTACTAGGTATCGGTAGGCTGAGGTTAATTAAAGGTCAAATTATGAGTATCTCTCTCATGCAAAGCATCTTTCAGTTCAGCCAGTCTGACGTTAATACAGTAGAGGAGGGGCGTGTGTCCACCAATACCACCTCATCTTTTATGCCATCTCGGCTGGTTGATTAGCTCACAAAGTCAATACGGCAATATCCCCATTCCCCCCAAGGCTCCCATCAGACAAATAAAAAACCTCCATTTGATATTCTCTCTCAGTCTCTTCTTCGTATGTAAAGCAAGGGGGCTAGTTTCACCACCCGACTATTCTAAATCTGAACGAGATAAGCTGGCGTATGTAATGACTGCTTCTTGTCTATCCGTGGGACTGCAACTGCTTGATGATCTGTACTGCACATCCATAGTCCAGCTACTCCATCACTTTAGCATTAGATCAAGACATGATTGATGTCTTAGACTTTCCCTCGTGACGCTTCCGTCCACGTTGCCGCATCTTCAGATCAAGTCACTTCTCTTTGGTTAAGCTCATCCGAAACCGTTTCCATATCCGTAATTCTCTTTGTTCCCTATGACAATGACAATGACAATGACAATGACTTGCACTTAAACATCATCCTCTATCGTCCGCATCCGTTTAAAAAAAGGTTCTGAGGTCATGCACACCCTTTCGTCCAACATCACACGCCCCCCGCTCCCCTCTATTCTATGGATTCTGCCCCCAGGCCCCTTTGGACCTGCGCCAAAATTGCCGCTAATTCCAGGGGACCTGTTGCCCTAGAGGAAGCTGGAGTGGGACTCCATCTCCAAGCATGGAAAGTGACGGGACCCCTCCACTCACAGAACCGAGGCCAGGGCCTGTAACTACCTAACTACAGTGTACAACTTCCCCTAACGGATGCTCAGCACTGCGGGCACTGTCTAGCTGCGCTGTGCGCGTGGAAGACTCCTCCCCTCCATCGAATGTCGACTTTCGGGCGTGTGGGGCAAAAGGGAGGAAAGTCGCTAGCGCCAAAGGTAGTACCCGTCCCTTGGAAACTTCCACTTCCATTAATTACAGTACAAGTGCACTTCCAGTCGCCTTGAGCTGAGCTCTTTCATCCTCTCCTCCTTCAACCCCAGCTTCGACCCTTCATCGTTTTGCGCTCTTCACTGCGATACCCAGACTATCGTCCTCTCATCTTAACCTTTTACATTCTTCTCTTTAACCAAGCCTCAATATGACCTTCACCGATGAGGAGCTCGACCGCGACTGGCAGCCCAGCGGCCGCCGCCCCCAATCGTCCGTATTCCCTACACTCGCTTCTTTCCATTGAAGGCGCCATCGATGTCGTCTGCAAGCTTTATAACATCGAGAATCAAGCTCTAACGTACATGTATTATACAGAACCATTGCTCGCTCTTTTAGCGCGGAGCTGATGGACATCTTCCGCATTGAAAACTCTCTTACGGACCTGGATCAGCAAGTCCATGCCAAGTTGGTCTACCGCTTGCTCAGCGTTTTGTAGCCGTGGAATCATGCATCTAACTGCTTTTCTTTACCCTTTCAAACAGGAAGCAAACAGTCGACAAGAACGCCGAAGAACTCGCAGCTCTCGAAGCCCGCCTTCGCGAAATGGAGGATCGTCTTCGTCGCTCCACAGGCGGTGCTCTGCAACAATCTCCACAGCCTCAGACCCAGACCGCCAACCAGGCTCAGCAGCAGCCCAGCTCTCTCGACACCCCCAAGGACGACTCCAAGGCTCGATCACGACCAGGAACTGCTCGCGCCTCCCAGCAGGCTCCCTCTTCGGGAAACATGCCCCCGACCCCAGGTGCTAGTGAAGGTGAATACTACGTCGTCACCCGCGATGACTTACAGGACGGCCCGCGCTGACGAATTTCTTTGACTTTTAAAAAGACGGAGATCATGAATAAAGCAATCTGACCTTTCTTACTTGCTGCCCTCTTCTCAATGAACCATTCAATTCTCTAGAGGGGTTTCATTACCACCGATCAGTCTCTTACAAGAGAGCCACCTCCTCAAGCTAGTGGACGTTTGTTGCGTGCGGAGAACCAAACGGTGGGCCCAAACTTTGCCAGACCGCAACTTGCACTACAAATCCGTCCATCTTTTTAGGGGACCGTGTTTCACAACTGACTCGGTTGGTGCCCTTCGACAACTGGCCAATTCATTGTTTTGAAGTCAGCCACGAATTACAGCAGAGGCGCTATTAAACGTCAAACGCCCTCAGCTTTTTTTACAATGTATATTGATTGCTGGAGGAGTTTTCTTAAGAGCCGGAGGAAACACCAAGGCGTACCCCCTGCCTGAGCGCTCCCCTTTTTCGTCGTTCGCTACCAAGATTCCCGGCGTTCATAGAGGCAGCATTTGCAACATCTTTTTTTTTTTTTAACTTTATCATATTCACCCTCTCGCTCCTACACTCGTGTAGGCTACTGCATATTGTTTCCAATGGGATGACGTCCGCTTTTGCTTTTAAGAAACCGTTACTGCATGGTGGAAAGTACGACTGAGTGGGATGGACAGGATGGGATGGGACGGATTTGAATGGATGGTATGACAATTGGTCGCAAGTGCATGGATAGGACCTCACTTGACTTGATTCACGGCCGAAATAATGAGGTTTGTATGTATCTTTTCCAGTTAGGTGGAAATAGACCGGTATTTGTTACCTTGCATGTTTTTTGCACAATGCCTTACTGCCAAGTTCTGATTTGATTCCGATTTCATTACACATGATTAACTCTAGCTCTTTGATCTTACAATGTATCATCATGATCGACCGCCTGCACCAGCTGCTTCAGAATTACATTTGCATATGATCTGACTTCCAAAAGATGGAGCCCACGCTGTTCATCCATCAATATCGTCGAGCTCCTTGTTGGCAAATCCAACCTTCTTCTTTTCAAGATCAAATGCAACATAGAGCGCCTTGAGCGCCACGTCGCCAAGGATGGTTACACCAAGGCTCTCTGCACTCTGCAAACCACCCCAGCAGTAATCTGGATCGTTGTCGGTAGGGCTGTAGCTGAGATACGGTCCGGGGATTTTCAAGACGTGCTCTGTACCTGGCACTTTGAGCATCAAATCTGGTAATTGGTTGGCGAACTTGCAAGGGAACGTAAATGCATCCCCAAGGCGAGGGTCGATTTTCATCTCTGGCACATCGTACCAGTACAAGCCCGCGAGCTCTCCAGGTAGGTATAGCAGGGTAGTGCCCGTGTCGACGGTAGCTTCAAAAGTGTGAGCCATCCAGACTCGACGTTGGCCAGTCCATGCTGTCATGTCGAATGTGACATCCCAGTGGGGACTGTCTTCCCGTGTGGCCATCCAGGAGATGTCGTCTTTGGTTCGGGTCTCATCAATTTGGCCAAAGTTAAAGCGACCCGTGGCGTTTCGTCGCAGATCAACAGTGAAGACGGGTTCGTCAAGTAGCGGGCGGAGCTTGTCAAGCAGAGACGGAGTAGGAGGGTCGATATTGCTAGGAAGAGACTTGGCAAGGCCCATGATGCCCGTGAGCTCAGTCTCACGTTCGAAGCGTGGAGCGACAATTTGAGCGGATTGGATAGCCGTGTTCTTGAGTTCGAGGGCTCCTAGACGAAGAGTATCAAGGTAGACGACACCATTGGCATGAGTGCCGTCAACTTATGCGTACATATTAGTGAAACTGTTGCAATGACCCAAAGGTCGTGCTATCTCTCACCGTACTCGACGTTCCATTCTGCATCATGGAGGCGGCGGGATGTTTTGGAAGAGTTGGGCTTGTATCGAGGAGCCCAAGGGCCTTCGGGATTGGCTCGATAGATTGTATCGGTAGATTGCACCCACCTGGCTGGTCAGTTCAAGGAACTTGTCTTTCAAGGCATATTACTCACAAGTCTGCAGACCCGGTATCCATTGCGATCTTGAGGATTTGGGGTGGGGTGCCGACTGGAACGTCGGCAATGTAGATGGAGTCGTTTCCAAGGGGGTGCACGTTCACACGGCCCTCTATTAGGAAGAGCATCAGTACTTGTTGGATCCAAAGCACGGTAGTAGTATACCTTCATCCAGCAGCGAGAAAGCAGACAGAACCTCTGCAGAGACAGGTGCTCCCCACTTCAATCGAGCAGCCACCCATTCTCGAACAAAGTCAGGCTTGGAGTTGGTGTTCTTGGTCGCCTCGAGGGTGAACCCCTTTCTGCCCTTAGGCTCAGGCGTAACAATAGCAGTAGCCAAGCTTGCTACCACAAGCACGGCGAGCAAAAGAAAGCTCTTCATCATGTCAAGCCAGATGTTGCGGTCTAAGTCTTGGTAAAGGGTCAGAAAGAGAGTGTTGAAAGAGGAGCTAGAACGAAGGGAAGAGGCCAATGTAGGCGCAACCTAGGTATGGAAGGAAGGTGTTGAATATTGGCACAGCAATGTATTGCCTAGGTGAAATGTCGAGTTAAAAGAGAGGGGAAAGGAGGGAGGGAAAACTGGGAAACTGGTAGACAGTGCCCGTGAATCACCTCTATATATCAAGTCCCGAAGTAGGTGAGGGTACTAACACTTACCAACAGCTGCCGGGCACTTTCTCTGCCAAGTCAGTCAGTACAAACAAGTTCCTTTAGCAGGACGTCGCCTCTAAAGAAAGTGTTCTCCTTGCCTTTGTAGTGTCATACCTTATCTAATGTGACACTAAAACCGCTTCCCATAGACGAGCCCCTTCACCTTGCGCCGACCATTACACAGCCTCTCTGTAATCGGATCCTTTCTCGCCTACGGAGGCAAACACGGGACGCTGCAACTACGACGTAACATAGCATGGTATCCACGCCTTTGGTAGCAACGAGGCGACGCGAGGCAGCACGAGCACACGTTTATTTTGTGAATATAGGGAGATACAGAGATCGCTGTTGAGATGAGATGTGTACTCGACTTAGAGGTCATGAGACCGTCCGAAAGACCGACGACACCAGACACAAACGTAGAAGAACGGGGAGGGAGAAGATATGATGCTTCGTTACGCGCGGGTCGTCGACCAGGAAAGTTTCCTAACCACGCGGCATGTGGAACAAGCCTGACCGGCATATCACTCGGGGAACTCAACTCTATACATTACATGTTTACAGAGTAGTACCCTTTGATAAGTGGCGAGAAAGTTATATGTCCCTATTTGTGTATTCTACTCTCAAATAGTACAGTCAGATGCTCTATCGTCCATCATCTGAACTGGTATCAATCAATCAATATACGTATCAACAAACTGCTCTACCCTTTCTTTTTGCCGTCATAAGAAAGAAAGCCAAGATCAAAAGTCAATACGCCATCGTCTATAGTTCGTCATGAGTCTCCTTCTTCTCTCCACCGGCCTTCTTTGCGTTCTCCGCCTTCATTTTGTTGATCAGCTTCTCGAGCTGCTCCTGGTCGATCTCCCCATCCTTCATGAAGTCCTCCGTGTTGAGCTCAACTGTCTCCTGAGATGGCTCCCCGCTTGTTGTCTTACTCTTCTTACCCTTGCTCTTCTTAGCCTCCTTGGCAGCCTTCTTGGCCTGTCGGTTCTTCTCCTCAACCTTTCTAGCACCCTTAAGGGCAACCTCAATGCTAATTTTCTCGAGCTTGTCACGCTTAGCCTTGAGGTCCTTGGCGAGGAGTACAGGGTTCGCGGTGGCAGCCAGCTTGGCCTGCTTGGGCTCAAGCTCGTTCAGCCAGTCCTGAGTTGACTTGTGAAGATCGATGACCTCCTTGAGATCCTCAATTGTGTACAAAGGAGGGATAGGTCCCTTCTCCTTGATGACATCCTCCATCTTGCGGGCTGTGGCAGCCGCAGAGTCGTCGTCTTCAAGTCCGTCAAAGTCGCCAGTAGCCTTCTCTCCCACAGCCTCTGTGCTGGAAGACTCAGATGATGCAGATGCCGACTCAGAGGCAGCCTTGTGCCAACTCTCGTGCTCTGCGATCTGTTCCTTGATCTTGTTGACGAACTCGGACGTCCTTTCCAAAGTCTCCTTCAATGAGGTGGTAAGCTCGGGGCGCTTCTCGGTCTCGTCGACCCTCTTTTGAATAGGTGCTACGAGGTCCTTGAGAACCTTAAGCTTGGACTTGAGAACATCCTTGGTAGCCTCTGCGCCATCAGCGTAGAGCCAGTCACTTGTCTTGCTGGAAAGATCGGCCAACTTGGTCCTCTCCTTCTCAGTAGAGGCGGCAATGAAGCCTTCACCCTCAAGGAGATCTCTAATCTTATATGTGAATGCCTCAAGCTGGTTGAGTGCCTCCTCACGCTGTAGTCGCGCCTTGTCTGAAGCAGCAAAGGCTTTAAGGCGATCCTTGGACTTGGAGTTCTCTGCCGGGGTAAGGCTAGGGACACCGAGGTTCTCCACGGTGATCTCAACAGGAATACCCACAGTCTCTCGCTTCTTGACATCAGGCTTGATCTCCTCAGTGCTTCCAGAAGCTTCCGAATCAGCACCAGAAGCAGTAGAGGATTCAGAAGAAGCGGCGGATTCAGATGACTTGTCATCCTTCAACTCTTCCTCAGATCCCTCAGCCCCCTCCTTCAGGGGCTTCTGGTCCTTCTTTCCAAAGCCAAATAGGTTCTTCACTCCGTCCACAAGACCCTCCTTGACTTCAGCCTCGCACTCAACAGCAGCCTTGGCAGTTTCAACCTCGCCATTCTCGCTGCTGAGCTTGACACCAAGCTTGAAGTGGATCTCGGACTCAACGCATGATGGGTACTTCTGCTTGATCGCAGCGATGGTGGCAGTCAAGTTCTTAGTAGTGATGGTCTTGACGTCCTTTTCATCAGAACCAATCTGCTGGTAGAAGGTAGCGGTAAAATCCTCGCCATCAGTGAATGTGAGCTCTTTAGGGGCAGCTCCCTGAGCGGAAACGGCAGACCAAAGTCGCTGGTGATGGGTTTTGCCTTCCTTAGACTCCCACTTCACACCGGATGAGTAAAATCCGCCCTCAGAGATGCGAATCTCCTTGACTCGGAAGCTGGGGCTAAGCTCAGCAGCGCGGAAGCCGGCACCGAAAACGGCAGCCTCATCAGAGTTGACGTTGGATCGGATCTTCTCAGGAGAACCAGAGAGCTTCTCGAGGACCTTCTGGACGAAAGGAGTGCGAGAAACACCACCATGGAGAATAATAGAGTCGATGTCAACGATGTCGAGGTTAGCGGCCTTAAGGGCGTCGTTGATCACAACAGTGATTCTCTCGGCGTGCTCAGCAGCCATCTCCTCAAATTCAGTACGAGTGATCTTATATCTGAAGTCAATGTCCTCGTACAGGCCCTCAAAGCTGGATCCGGTGTTCTGGTTGGCACTCAAAACGTGGCGAACCTTTGAGACTTGGTTGGTAAGCTTCGCAATGGCGCGGCCGTGGGCCTTAACACTCTCGGCGGCAACGGAAGCCTTCTGAGCAGCCTTGGACTCGACGAATTGCTTCACCATGTCGTCAAGGATGAGGTTGTTCAAAGAGTCACCGCCAAGAGTGCGGTCCCATCCAGCGCCAAGAACCTGAACCTCCTGAACAGTCTTGTTGAACTTGCCGATATCCTTAATTGATCGGCCCTGGAACTTCAAGACAGTAGCCCTGGTGGAGCCGGCACCCATGTCAAAGATGATGTTGTGCTCAGGCTTGGATCCGTTACTGACGTTAGGGAACTCTCGAGTAGTAGCGTAGTTCAGACCGACAGCGAGACCATCGCTGAGAATTCCCAGAACCTTCAGACCAGCAAGTTCAGCTGCGGTCTGGATAGCCCGCTTCTCATCGATGGTGTAGAAAGTTGGAACTGTAAGGACAATGGAGCGGACAATGGTCCCATCGCCAGCAGTCACCTCTGCATTCTTCTGGACGCTCTGTAGCTGCATGGCGAGCAGTTCCTCAACCATCCAGGCCTCTTCATCATCTGTGAAAGCGCTGCTCTTGAACGCGACCGTGCCTCGTGTAGGATGGGACTGCAATTGCAGCGCGGGGTGTCGGGCAGCGTACTCTTGCACCACGGAATCTTTAGTGGTTAGGCCAAGAATGGTCTTGAGGTTCGGGTAGACGTCGCTAGGGAATCGAGAGGCAAGAGCCATGGCGTCGGCGCCGTAGGCCCTCTCGGGGTACTCGCCCTTCTGGGGTCCATTCCTGGAAGGCTTGAAGACAACGGCGGAGGTCTCTTTTCGTCGTGAGTCCTTGGTCAGGACAATTTCGAGAGGAATACCGGGCTTGACTAGAGTGGCCTTGATGTACTCGGTACCAAGGTCGACACCCAATACAGCGGAAACTGCGAAGACATTTGTGGCAAAGAGGAAGATGGTCGCCAAAAGCGTCATGAGCGGCGAGACTCGAGATGCCATGATAGCGGTGTTGGTGGGGGTGCGCTCGCTTGCGCACACCAAATCGAACGGAGGTGTTTTCTTGTCAATGGGGAGGGTTGCCTCTTGGGAAAGAGAGCAAAAAAGACGATAACGTCTATGGGCAGAGAAATAAAAAGCCCAGAGAGTCGCTTCTTTTTTGTATATATAAGTTAGAAAGAAGAGAGAGGTTGATGTGGCCAGAATGTGGATCTCTCCAATGGGCACCAAGAAGCCACGATGGCTGTTAAAAGTAGTGCGAGGTTCCAGCCACTCAAGGGAAGAGGACAGCTAACAATAGGTACAATAGCGGCGGTGACGTGCGTTCTACTGCAAGGCTGAGAGAACGATAAGGAAGAGGATGGAAATAATTGGTTCGAGAAGTCCCCACGGCGTCGCCTGAACATTGAGGATCCATCCAGCCTTTACAGGCTTCGCTTGACACATCGAACCCAGGGGTTCCCCAACTACCGACTCAAGATTGACAAGTGGCCTATTTGGTTTCGAAAGTTCATGATATTTAGTTATTAATTATACCATGACCTAGAGGAAGTGGAGGCTACTTTGCATCAACTTCATGATTGTCTACTGACTCGAGTTAGCAACAGTTCTGATAGTTTCCTGACTTTTTTTGCGATTGTAAAATTATGTTAATTGCAACAAACTCTTTTTATTCTATAAAATCTTATATAATTCTACTAACACCATACCTCAAGCCTTCCTATTCCACATACCTCTATTATTTTATATATCCATAGGTGGCTTGTTATCAGAACTTTTGCACGGAAACTGTACTTTATAGACCAATGTCTCACAGTATATGAGGTTAACTTTCTAAGTTATATAATTGTCGAAACAATACGAACATTCCACTGCACTTTTCATCCGATGCTGAGACACCTTCGAGCTCCCTAACGTGAAACTCTCTCAAGATGGAAACAATCAATTATGAAAATCTGTCATTTACTGACCATCAATGCACGTGGCGTTTGCTTGTCTCCTTCATCTCAGCAGGCTAAAAGGTTCAAACCAACCAGAAGACAGCTTGAGCTCCCCACATTCTCCAAGACCCCTGCCAACCCCATGACGGCACACTTTTAAAGCTCCAAACTCCATCCTCAGCCTTATCACGACGTGGCTGTATATGGCTGAGTACAAATCAAGACAGGAAAGGCAGTATACGTCGTTCTTACTACTGACATAATCAAAATTCCAAGTCTTGAGATATAATCACTTCTCAATGGCACGTTCTCATCTCTCATCAAACCCATGACATGTGATCACGACATATCACCATCAGACACGGACTCATTGGCGGGTATCTATTCACATTGTTTACCTACTGCCCCAGGTATCATTCCCGAAAGGCCTACATTGTTACAAAGGTATTAAGAACTCCAACCGACACCGTGGCCAGAAGTATATCCGAGTCCCAAAATCATCAAAACCCCAAAATGCAAAGTCCTCAATTCCACCGTCCCCTGGCTATTCGCCGTAGAAATCTTGACTTGTAAACGCCGTCATCTCATGGTGTACATTTGCCCCTGGGAGATTCAAGGAGATTCGTAGGTTGTGTCAACCCAATGCCGGGTTTCGAAAAGCTTACGACTCCTCGTTGCGTCGTCCACCTCGAGGGGCACCACTGCCACCTCGATGACCGCGGCCACGACCACGACCGTCACCACGGAAGCCACCTCGACCACGGTGCTCGCCACGTCCACGACCTCGATGGTTACCTCCCTCGTTGCGGGGTCGGTTTCGCTGGACGGACTGGAATCCATCGTTGGGGTCAGCAGGGGCGGTGGTCTGATTGAACATGTTAGCATATCGAACGTCTAATGTGGAGGATACAATCGACCTACCTCTGGGTGATCATCAGCCCAAGAGTGTGTGTTTGTGACACGGGTAGGAGCGGGAGCGGCAGCATCGGCCTCAACAGCCTCGGCAGGCTTCACATCAACCCACTCTTGGGAAGTAGACATCTCGTTGTTGGTGGTGTCCCAGTGGCTTTCAGCGACGGCGTTAGCGGCGTCATCGGCCACACTGGCGTTGGCCAAACCGTTGGAAGAGGGCTCAGGGACCGCAGGAGCGGCGGTGTCTCCAGCCTCAATCTCAGTGGCGGCGGCATGTGCAATAGTCGGGTCGGTAACAGCGTTCTGATTGTGCTCGGTATCAACCTCGGCGGGCTGCGCATCGTCGTAGGGAGTTTTGTAGTCCCGGGCAAGGGATCTGACCTTGGCAACTATACGTTGTTAGAATAGTTTATCAAGCCGAGGCTGAGTTACTTACAGGAGGTTTGCAGCTGCTCACCAGGGACGCTGAAGATCTGGTCCTCAGAGCCGTCAACAAGCTTCAGCATAGACTGAACAGCGCTCTCATCCCCAGAGTAGATTGCAAGAAGTACACCCTCAATAGCTTGGCTCTCGTCGGACTCGGGGTCTTGGGCTTCCTCACGACGGTAGGCGGCGAGTCGCAAAAATTGGGACAGAACCAGTAGGTTATCATGGAGAGCCTTGGTAGACTCAGCCTTGGCCTCAGCAACAGCATCAGCCTTGGCCTTCTCCAGGTTCTTCTCCCATTCCGCCTTGTCACTGGCAGCACGTGTTCGGTACTGCTCGTCGATCTTCTGGTACTGAGTAAGCTGCTCCTCGTATTGCGCTAGCTGGGCCTGCAGAGCAGGCTTCTTGAGGATCTGAGCTTTCTGGTCGGCGTTGATGATCTTGGCATCGATAAGTTCATCAAGCGACTTTCCAGGGTTTTGGCTCAGGAGGGAATCGGTCTTAGAGGCGTTGGTCTAGATGTAAAGTTAGTATGGCCACAGCTTGACATGGCAGTGCAATAGGTGAAACACGTACGATCTTCTTGTTGACGTTTCGGATGTTCCTTTCGCAACTGTTAGCATGCAAATCTCTATTTTGATTTTGCACCTCCAAGGCTTACTTCTGAATCTCCTTGATGTATGGGCTTTCGTCATCGCCATTCTTGTCGACACCGGCAGAAGCAATGCTGGGGGCGGGAGATTCGGTTCGCTCCAGGGCCTTGGCGGCCTTCTTCTTGGCCGACTTTGAGGTGGGCTGAGCAGCTTGGGCAGCCATCGCGACGGAGTGTGAAGGTGTTTTGGGTGGAAGAGAGTTTGCGCGAGGCGTGGAGGCTCTGTCGATGGTGATATGCGACAGGCTTGGAAAGGTACAAGTCGTTGGACGTTAAAGTAAGGGAGAAAGCTTAATGCTAGAAAGGCGTTGGAAATGCGGGTGGAGTTGAGTTGAGTTGGGTTGGGAGAAGTAAGTTTAGGAGACAGGTAAGGCAGTTGGAGGAGGAGACAAAGCTTTGAGGTGGTACACAGAAACGAAGCTGGCCTCTAGGTGGGCAGCTGGCAGAAGCCAGTGCCAGTGCCAGTGCCACTAGGTAGGCACCTCTAGGCTCAAGTGCCCGGACAACCCCCTGCATTGACACTGTCATTGTTTCTAGAACCGACAAGAATCCAAACGGGGCAGTTAATGCCTTTACAATATCCATGGTCACTGGCAAATTTTGGATAGTTCGAAGCATGGGCAATGTAAGTTCATTCAATTGCCTCCTCGATCGAGCATTTCTAACTAATACACAGATTCATGGTTGCTGGAAAATGAGGGGGGTTTCTCGCGTCGGCCTTGAACTTCGTCATGGCCAATGCCCCACTCAATTGCCGTCGCATTCAGCTGAGCTGAACTGCTGAAGTGAGATGGTGGTCTCGTGCGCAGGCACTGCGAGCTCCCTTTTGCACGATGCCTCCTTTTTGGTCGCTTATCCCAGACTACTACATGAGCCTTCTCGATTGCAGCTTATACTATTGCTTCATGTGTAACTGTATCGACTTGGCTGTGATGTCTATGTGTGCGAAGCTTTCAGTCGCGGCGCGGCTCTTGGCTGTCGTAGTAATATGGTGGTGTTGATAGGACATTTGTCGCTAATTGTAATAGCTCAGTTCAACCCTTGAACTTGGTCAAGGTGTCCTAGATTATATGGATTAGCAGCTGCAAGGAGACAATGCCTCACGAAACGTACCCTCGTCACCTTCTTGACGCTGCGCGCAGAGAGTCCCCGTTCACCGGACTGCTTGGATTGAATAGCTGCTTCTTTAACAAGGCTATTGAACAAGTTAGGACGTGAAATTTTATCCAAATTTGAGTGTTGAATCGTACGTTTCCATGAATAGGACGTAGTCGAGAAAGATCTAAGACAAGTAAACATTAGCATCAATTACGGTAATAGAGCTGTCCGGACGTACAGTGACATCGGCATTCTTCTTAATACTGTGATTCGAATGAGCCTTGATTATCTTCTTGACTGTCGCCTTGGGGTAGGGTTTCTTTCCGAGCGCCATGGTTGATGAGATATCTGTCGTTGTTTTGTTTCTTTGCAATGTTGACGATGCGCGTTCCACAGCTGCAGCCGTCCCTGACCTCACCAAGACTTGAGCTGGAAAGCAACCAATCGGTAGCGCCCGAGGGAGTGTACGTACCTTGGAGCTCCCACACCCTTGAGGCAGCCCCTGCTCAATGAGGGGCGTACAGTGTCAAGCCCAAGACTTAGTTGCCGCACTGTAGCCCACCTTTGGATTCAGTGTTGAGTTGTGCGCAAAGGCTCACAAGCTTGAGATCTGTACAACAGCCACAGCAACTTAAAGCGTTCACAATGGCTTCATTAGTACAGCGTCGTATGGTAAGTCAGTTCCACTCTAGGCTCTGAAGCAATAACATCTGACTTTACCCCAGCTTTCAAAGGCGGACGAGGAGGCGGCGGACGAGGTCGAGGTGCGACGTGAGGACCAGGACAAAATCAACCGATTCAGTCGCCTACACCAGCGGGAACTTGTTCTGGAGGACGAGCTGAGTACTAAGACCGTACGTTTTATCCTTGCTATCCCTACTTCCGCATGTCTTCTGGACAAAGACTAATCCCATGTGTTCTACTCTATAGAAGGAAAAAGAAGAGCTTGACGACCTGTCTACAGAACTCGAACTCGCCGATGAGGACGAAAAGATCCAGTACGAACTCGACCAAAACTCGCGAATCAAGACTCACAAATGACTAACTCGAACACAGGTACAAGATTGGCGACGCCTTTTTCCACGTCTCAGTGGAGCAGGCCCAGGAGATGCTCGAGCAAGCAACGGGGAAACTTGAGGAAGAGTCAACATCTTTGGAGGAGAAGCTATCATCGATCCGCGAGGAAATGACCAAGCTCAAGGTCGAGCTATATGCCAGATTTGGAAAGCAGATCAACCTAGAGACTTGACCACAAATCGAAGCCTGATACCCAAAGAACAAAACAGCGACATCAAGTCGACCGGAAGATTTCTTATCCAGTCCCCCGTTAAATGCAGCAATTACTCCGCACATCACAACGCTTGTGGGAAACTTTATTCGTAATCAGCACTTTTAGGGAAGCTTGCAGCCGATATCAGAGCCGATGCAGGCTATCGTTAGCAAGTTGCATGTCGACGGAAGGGCTCGCCAACTGGTGGTGCTGTACCCGGTTGCTATTCCCGGTTCATCAATTACTAAGAGGCTGCCCCAAATAACCCCCCAATGTTGTTGGTCAAGCAGAACTGCTCATTGCCGTTGTTGTCCCTGGATCAGATTCGGGCTGACGAAGACCTAGCTTCAAGAGCTACCAACAATTGAGCTGTAGTGACTCTGGAAGCTCTTCCTAGATGATAGCCTACAATATGTTCCATGACAACATGAGATGTCCCCTCACTTTGGGTGACACCATTTCCGCAGGTAGCTCCCCCAGCTCCCACACTCGCCTCCATCATCGGCGCGTGGATCACACCTTGACGCAGAAATACCCCATATTTGAGGCCCGGCCTCGGGTTTAACGTCACAGCCAATGGGTCCAAACCCCCCATTTGGTCATTTTGAGAAGCCCATCTGTCATGGGAGTAGTAGACAATGCAAGCTGAACAATTCTGCTGTGTGTGCCTGGTCGTCATGTCCATTCCTTTCTTTTCAACATCTCCTAGACCTTGTTGCCATTACTGTTCTCACGCTCCAATTGAGTCATGCCTCGTGTGAATAGCTTCAGTAAATCCCAAAGTCGAGAAACCATGCCTGCAAGTGAATCTAGCGAAACTATGCGGGAAACATCCCCATACCGTAAGTTATTGCCATTCATGTACTGTCAATCTCTTTGAACGAGGCCTCATTTTGTTCTTCTAAAGCCAAGCTCACGTGTTACCAGGAGGACGAAGGAGGAGCAGCTCTTTCTCGGATCATATACATCATCTCGACGAAATAGATGCTCAATCTCGATATGAGGAGGAGACAGCTGACCGAGGTCTTGGCGCTCTTCACAACATTCGCTCACGGACACGAAGCCGTACCGATGAAGTCCTCGTCAGTTGGGAGATTGACGATCCTGAGAACCCAGTCAATTGGTCAAATGTATGATCACTTTGTATCCCCTCTGCCACTTCGTATTGTGACAACTTTACTGACGAGCATCATAGACAAAGAAGAAAATGGTTCTCTTATGTACCTCGGTTCTAGTTATCAATTCTACCATGGGATCTGCGCTTCCAAGTATGGCAATTCCGGATATCGTCAAAGATTTTGGCATCACATCAGAAGAACAAAGTGTTCTGCCCATATCCGTTTACTTGATCGGCTACGTCTTAGGACCCGTTGTTTGGGGCCCTCTCAGCGAGCACTATGGACGCAGGAATCTGAGCCTCATTACCTTTTGTCTCTTTACCATCTTCACTATGGCTTGTGCTCTTGCTCCCACCTGGCCCGCCCTGTTGATTTTCCGCTTTTTCTGCGGAGCTTTCGCGAGTTCACCCATTGCCATCGTGGCTGGTATTCTGGCGGATGTATATGACGATCCCCGGACGAGGGGCAGGGCATTTGCCATCTTTATGGTGGTGAGTATGCAGCACTTGTTCCTCAAACTCCTTTATACATAATAAATGCTGACCTTTCCATAGTGTACCACTGGTGGTCCCATCCTATCACCAATCATCTCTGGCTTCGCTGGTCCCAACATCGGTTGGCGTTGGGTCTTCTGGATCGGTCTCATTATCGCGGGCACAACACTCGTCTTGATTGTCTTCCTCCCTGAGACATACGGCCCAATTCTGCTCTCTCGCCGCGCCCAGAAACTCCGCAAACAAGACCCGTCATCCCGTGCTATTGCCCCGCGAGATCTTGAGACGACGGATCTTAGACAGCTTCTCACTGTGGTCTTGACTCGCCCTCTTCGCATGCTAATCTCCGAACCCATCGTGACAACCTCTTGCGCCTATCTCGCACTTGTCTACTCCATCTTTTACATGTCCTTCCAGGCATTCCCAATCATCTTCCAAGATGTCTACGGCCTCTCACCGGGCGTCACCGGCCTCGCGTATCTTCCCATCTTTGGTGGTGCAGCCTTGACTCTTCCCATCTTCTGGACATGGGATAATGTCCTTGCCCGTGCTGTAGAGCGTAATGCATCCTGGGTGCGCCGCGAAGAGTACCGTCGCCTTCCTCTTGCCTGCCTCGGCGGCCCGTTCTTTGTTGTCTCTCTGTTTTGGCTTGGCTGGTCTGCACGAGAGGACATAACCTTCGCAGCACCCATGCTTGCTGGTGTCCTTTTTGGAATGGGCTTCATGTTAATCTTTATGGCCATACTGAACTATCTCACCGACGCGTATGAGATCTTCGCTGCCTCTGCAAACGCTGCCTCTTCCACAACGCGGTCCCTCTTTGCTGTTGTGCTACCACTCGCCACAAAGCCCATGTTCCGCCAACTCAACATCAATGGTGCATGCTCTCTTCTTGGTGGCCTCAGTGCACTCATGTGTTTTATCCCGTTTATTTTCATCTGGAAGGGTCCCAGTATCCGAGCTCGCTCGAAATTCTGCATTGCCCTGCGTGAACGAAAGGAGGAGATGCAGCGGAAAGAAGGAGAGGCAAGAGCCAGAAAGGAGCGCTACGAGTTAAGAGATATAGAGAAGGAGAAGGAGACTGTATAACAGAAATTCTGCCATTCCGCAGATACGGTGCATGGTTCAAAGGACTACAAACTATTTACTGGCATCTTCCTTATCATGCAGAACAAGATATTGGCTATTGGTTCCTTGATGAATATCATATAGGTTGAATTTAGGGACACGCCGTGGTTTTTTGGTGAACGCAAGCAACAGAACTACCTATCCGAGAACTTGGAAGCCTTTATCATACCATACACAAGTCCAATAATGGATCATGACAAACAATCAGCAGAATAGTAACGTCATGGTAGTATATAATTGGAATAGGATACGTAAAGTTTGATTACCTGCAATAGACTAAAGCACATACTGCATAACATTTCCTTTGCCTGTTTCTGCTTGCACCTATATTGCGCCGGCCGTGTCCAGTACTTTCCCAAAAGAAGCTTGTTGAGTTTGCCCCCATCCTAGTGCAGCCATAGTAATTAATGATGGAAGATTCACTCTTCTGTATTTGCATCCAGTTAACTTAAGACGTTGCTCGCACTGGGAGATAGTTATCAGAATCGGCTCTTTTGCTGCATGTCGAGTCATTAGGCTTGAACAAAGTTCCGCTGTTCTCGAGTAGCGCCAATTATGTCTTCTGCTCTTCTGTTTTAGTGAGGTCTGTATTTACACTATCTTTCTCTCGGTCATCTGCAGCATCGTCCGAAAAATGACTCTTCGGCGTAACGAAGACATCTGTAGCGGCGACGCTCTCCTGGAGCAAGCTTGGTGTAGGAGGTCCTGCGGAGCACTTGGGTGGCTCAACAACCTCATCCTGCTTCACATGTCTCTGGCCTATCGCTTCATGCATGAGGGCAACTACTCTGTCGCTCAAGCTCCTGGAAGACTGAGGCTTTGACAGTTCTCTTTCGGGAGTCTGTACATGGATCCCCCCTTTCATGTTACTGATCTCTCTGCCCAAAGCCTGGAGTTCGGTATATCCTGATTCTGAGGGCCGAATACCCATCTCGGGATATTCCATACTAGCTGAGATGGAGGTAGCATGTCTTGCAACGGATGGGTGACTCACTCGGTGTCGCAAAGCTTTTGATGGGATCATTTGGTTCATCTTGGACTTGACCAACTCACCAAATTTTGTGGTAAAGGAACGAGGTAGGGTCCGCGCACGCTGTTTCTCCTCGCTAGGAATCATGTCTGTCGCCCACCGAATCTGACCCTCCGAGGTGACATGCTTCACAGCAAAGTCCCGAGGACTCACTCTATCCCTGGAATTTGCATTCTTGTTTCGTTCCTCCCTGTGATGGGAAGGAAACCTTGACCAAGACCTTGGAGGCCCAGCCAGCCGATTTGATAAGCCATTCTCGAATGAGTTAGCTGTTTGGGTCGTCTTGGGTCGCATTTGATTAACCCAGCGCTCTATGAGCCACTTCGAGTTGCTCTGGGAGGAAATTTCGTCCGTGGTTGGTGTGAGTTGGGAGACTTCTCGCCTCAGGTCAGAGCCACTGCTGGTGTCATTCCGGGCTATACCGGTTTCGTTTAGGGATCTATTGGAGGACAGGCTCCTCTGATCCGGATTAGGCGTGCTTAATTGAAAGCTAGTACTGCGTCGTCCTTCGGCTTCAAGTCTTATGGCACGTTGCCACATATTTGTTGCGCTCTCCTGGCGCTCCAGACTTGGTTTTCGGTGTTCCCCTGATGGTCTTCGACTCATATGTGGGTGGGTGCTCAAATTCGAACGACCATTTGATCTATCGCTTACCTCCGTTTCACGGAGTTTCGAATTTTTCAAAGCGATCAGTAGAGAGCTTTGTGCTTCATATAGCCCTGATTTGTCTTTATTCGGTCGGTAGTTAGAGCCCTCTGATTTGGTTCTAAAATGACTTGGAACAGTAAGATGAATCCTGCTTCTGAAAGATCTATGAACAACTGGCTGTGTTGCAGAACCAGAAAACTCCTCTTTGAAACGTGTGATGACCTTCTTTTCGGGCTTCTTGCAACCCAATGCCTCACTGAAGCGCCTGTCAATCGTTTCAAGTTCGGCCTCCCGCTGAACAAAGCTGGCGGACTCAGACTGGGCCAAAGAGGCAGGACCATTTGATACTTGTGCCAGGGATTGCACGTTGTGAAGGTTCCCGTACGAATGGGATCTCGATTGGAATATACCTGTGAAATATTGAAAGCTCTGCTCGCCAAGGTTCTCGTGGTCTTGTGAAGAAGCTTGGCTTCGCCCTAACCGTTGTGTTAGACACATCGCTGTGAACGTTCCAAAACACTTACATTTGAATGGAGATAACTCCATACTTTCGAGGTCTTTTGGGTCCAGCTTGTAAATGTTCTGTTGAAGTCGTCCCTGACTTATTGCAGAATTTGACGGGTCGCTTGAGGAAGTGTTATCCGTGAAGGAGTTTAGAAGTGCTGTGACGGTAGGGCCCCATGCCAGCCCTCCAGGCGAGTTGTCTACATCATGTTGATCATTTTTGGCATTGGAGCTGAAGCAAGGCTCACGATTCGTTTCGTTGGATGTCCTGAGAGTGGTTGGCCCACCGGAAACACGCTTATCTTTCCTTTCTTCCACCTCGCGTGGCTCGGATTCCAAAAACAATTTCTCCCCAATCGGCACGGATAGCTTCTCTTCGATTGCTTCGTTCTCACTTGGTGCTTGAGTTTCCTCTTTTTCGTCAAAGAAAAGCGTAGAATTGTCTCGCGAGCGAAGGCTCTGTGCTATAAGCCACACACCAAGAGCGGACTGGCCATCCCCAGAGGAAGCCTGGCGACTGTTTAAGCTACTATCAGGTCCCAGTATACGATCAAGGCGCGCAACACCGTTGGATAGTTGAAAAGATTTCTGAGAATGAGGAAAGTCGGCATCTTCGTGTGGCGAGAGGCGTGTAGCAGATGAACTTCGGCCGATGGTATCTTTCTTCCAACCATCCTCTTCATCGGGCACACCTAACATCGCCAAAGAGTGCCTTTCGAACTTGGGTGTAATTTCCTCGGACGCTTGAGGATCTGGGGTGCCCTGATGCTTATCTTGGATCGTATCGAGTCGAGCTGATTGCGCGCTGCGGGATGAAGAATTACTGACACCAAACTCGATAGCATCTCGAGGTCCAGAATTGGGAAAAGCAAGCTCAACAACTGAAGAAATACACCGAATAGCACTTTTCGGTTTGTTTTCGATGTGGCTATCCGATTCACTAGACTCAAGCTCATCCTGAATTCTTTGACGCATAATGCGCTTGAGTTCGGCTCTCCGGGCAACATCCTCTTCACTGTTACCAATGGAAAGAAGTGACGGTTGATCATTATTATTGTTCAGAGAAATACTTCGGATAAGCTTGTTGCGAACGACGTCAAAGGCAGTGCTGGGCTTCTTTTTTACTTGTGGCTGATCCTGATCTGAATCTGAATTGTCATCCTCCGCAAGCTGGTGTACAACGGAACCGCTTCCAGGTGAGCTGTTGTTTACTGGTATGGCCCAGACTATACCGGACAACCCTATGAGAGAATTCTGGTTTTTGTCTTCGGGCTCCTGTTGCTCTTCCTTAGGGCGGGGATTTAGAAGAGGAATAGGCTGGATATCTGGCTTTTGGGTGGCAGGTTTCAACCCACCATCACGGCGCCATGGGAATTTGCAGCAGCAAAGCTGGTCCATGAGGGGAAAGGAAGGCATTGCTGAATAGAGTGAACGATAGGGATTAATCTTCCAAGAAAGGACCAAAAGGCAGAGTAGAAGCACCAAAAGGGTGTGGCCAGAGTGACCCGTCCAAACCGAGAAGAGTTGATGCAAAGACAGGATGGTAATACTGGGCTCGGAACAAACAAGCAGAGGCTTACCAGGTGGCCGAAGCCATCGCGACTTCTATCTTTGCTCCTGCTTACTTACCTTACTGCAGGCGCGTGTCATATCCGGGGAAATGGGGTTTGTTTGGAAGGTGCTATACGCAAGTCGCAAGCGACTGGAGTTCTAATCAATCGAATCCATCATTGAGTTTATCCGTCGAGAAGGGAATAAGAACCTCTTGCACGGAACGAAGGAGGAGATGTGAAACGCTCATGATAAGTCCTGATAATAAGCCAGCCGGCAATTGATAGAAGAATAGATGTGCATAGAATATATGATATTTTTAAGACTCTAGGTATAGCCTTAAGATACAATTATACGATATAATGTTAAGTAAAAGGGGTTTCTTATAAGAACCTACAAAATGTAATGTAAAATATAAAAGTATGGTTGTCCGTACTTGCACTTGATGCCACTTAACCTAGAGCTCTAACATTATTGATTTCCACTGTACGTGGAATAGTTTGGATATGTAGATTCGCCATTGAGGAGAACAATTAAAGTGACTGAATTCTTTTCGATTCTATGGGTATCGATACCAAGACTATGTGGCAGGGTAACTTGAAGGAACTTACCATTCAAAATCCTTCAACAGGCCTGCTTACTGACGCACACACAGCTTAACATCCATAACCCCGAACTGTTTTCACAGACACGAATCGTAATAACGTCACATAACGATAGCACGAGAGCACGTGTTCGGCTTACAGTTCCAAGGCCGTTGCAAGCCAGGAGCAGGAACTGACAAGAAGGCGAGAGAGCAAAAGACACGACCCTTGGTGGGGGTTGCAACTGGTCGATCCCAGCATCTAGTGGGCTGCAAAAGGACGCCAGAGGCCGATCTGCGGCGAGGTAAAAATTTGGACTCAACTTTTTTTTTAGCTCGTCCCATTACCGCGACCGTGACCGGCAACGGCAACACTGCTCCGCTGCTCCAGGAGGTGCAAAGCTCCAAAGGTAAAAAAAAAAGTCGTGGAGACAAGAGAAAATGGTTGATGAGGTGATTGACATTCGAGCACGCAATTCGGAAGCCGAGCAAAAGATTCACTGAGGCGGACTAGCCCCTCTCTGCCGTCCGGTGTCTACCCCTAGCTGTTCAGGCCCCCGCCATCCTGCCCTGTGGTTGCGACAACGGTGAAAACCCCTGCCACAAGCTGCAGAGCTGCTGCAAACTGCCCCTCCATTAGCGCACACCGACAGCCCGTGAGCCGCTCAAAGGGCCCTGAAAATCCACTCCGGCACCCGCCACCTCCGACTACCCAACCACCGCATACGCTAAGTACGAATACGTGAGATTCGAGGCAGATGTTGCTATGAATCTCAGAGGATCTAAGCAGGAGGAAGCTCTCAGCAGTGGGTAACCGTAAGGCAAGGTACATGGCTGCCAATCGAAAGAGCGGCGTAGCTTCCCTCGACCACTTTTTTAACCCCTCCCCCGCTTTCGGCCTGGCTTGGTTGGTCCCCGTTGGTCTTTCCTCTGGCCACTCGTTACTGCCACTGCCATAGCAGCTGCAGCTCAAAACACTCTTCATCCTCCCGACTCCCAACATTTCTTTTCTTCTCTTCCCATTCTCCCTCCTTTCTTCTCCATCTCACTCTTGCCCTTTGCTCTTTATTTCGAAAAGGATCTCTCAATTGATCCAATTTGGTACAGATCAGGGCTCTGAACCACTTTGTATGTCAAGCTCTAACCTCACCTCACATCACCTCATCTCACCTCTCCCATACAACTCCCCGCCCCTCACTCTCTTCACCCCGCCGTTCACCCCGCTTGCACCGTGCTTTCGACCTTAAATCTCAAAACTAACCTCGCAATAACAGTATTTCACTTTAAGAATCAGACAAAGCAGTTGAATCAACCGCCAAGATGGTTCAATCCGCTATTCTCGGTTTCCCCCGTATGGGTGTTAACCGTGACCTGAAGAAGGCCACCGAAGCTTGTCAGTTGCACTCGCCAGATTCTTGACTCGTGTCATCATCGACTAACATAAACTTTAGACTGGGGTGGAAAGATTTCTCAGTCCGACCTCCTTGACGAGGCCAAGCGTCTCCGTCTTGCTCACTGGAAGATCCAGAAGGATGCCGGTGTCGATGTCATCCCCAGCAACGACTTCGCCCTCTACGACCAAGTCCTTCACCAGATCCAGGACTTTGGTGTATGTTTCCTCTTCCTCTCGACCCACATAGAGCATCTGCTGACTCATGTTCATTAGGCCGTTCCCGAGCGATACACCAAGGATGGCCTTGACCGCATTGACGAGTACTTCGCCATGGGCCGTGGCCACCAGAAGGAGGGTATCGATGTCCCCTCTCTAGAGATGGTCAAGTGGTTCGACTCCAACTACCACTACGTCAAGCCTACCCTCCAGGACAACCAGACCTTCAAGCTCACCGATAGCCCCAAGGCTGTTGCTGAGTTCAAGGAGGCCAAGGAGGCTGGTATCACCACCCGCCCCGTTCTCGTTGGCCCCGTGTCTTTCCTCCACCTCGGCAAGGCCGACCGTGGCCAGTCTGTCGAGCCTATCGACCTTCTGGAGAAGCTCCTCCCCGTCTACGAGCAGCTCCTTACCCAGCTGAAGGAGGCTGGTGCCGAGACTGTTCAGATTGACGAGCCCGTCCTTGTCTTCGACCTCCCCGAGAAGACCAAGGCTGCTTTCAAGCCTACATACGAGAAGCTCGCCAGCCTGGGTGACAAGATCCCCAAGGTTGTCTTCACCACCTACTTCGGTGACATCGTTCACAACCTCGACCTCCTCCCCAAGGATGTCTATGGTGTCCACGTTGACCTTGTCCGTAACCCCGAGCAGCTCGAGAAGGTTCTCGGTGCTATCGGCCCCAACACTATCCTCTCTGCCGGTGTCGTCGACGGACGTAACATCTGGAAGACCAACCTCAAGCGTGCCATCGAGACTGTCGAGACCGCCATCCAGAAGCTCGGCAAGGATCGTGTCATTGCTGCCACCTCTAGCTCTCTCCTCCACACCCCTCACACACTTGCCAGCGAGAAGAAGCTGGATCCTGAGATTGCCGACTGGTTCTCTTTCGCCACTGAGAAGGCTTCTGAGATTGCTCTTATTGCCAAGGCCGTCACTGAGGGCCCTGCCTCCGTCCGCGAGCAGCTTGAGGCTAACGCCAAGTCTATCAAGGCTCGTGCTGACTCTCCCCGAACCAACGACCCTCAGGTCAAGGAACGCCAGTCCAAGGTCTCTCAAAAGGACTACGAGCGCAAGAGCGAGTTCACTGAGCGTATCAGCCAACAGCAGAAGAAGTTGAACCTTCCTCTCTTCCCCACCACCACCATCGGCTCCTTCCCCCAGACCAAGGAGATCCGAGTTCAGCGAAACAAGTTCACCAAGGGTGAGATTACCGCTGAGGAGTATGACCGCTTCATTGAGAAGGAGATTGAGGACAACATCAAGATCCAGGAGGAGCTTGACCTCGATGTCTTCGTTCACGGTGAGCCTGAGCGTAACGACATGGTTCAGTTCTTCGGTGAGCGATTCCAGGGTTATGCCTTCACCACCCATGCTTGGGTTCAGTCCTACGGTTCCCGATGTGTCCGACCTCCTATCATCGTCGGTGACATCTCCCGACCTAACCCCATGACCGTCAAGGAGTCTAAGTACGCCGTCTCGGTCTCTAAGAAGCCCATGAAGGGTATGCTCACTGGTCCCGTCACTTGCCTTCGATGGTCTTTCCCCCGTGACGACGTCCACCAGTCAGTCCAGGCTGAGCAGCTTGCTCTCGCCCTCCGTGATGAGGTCGTCGACCTTGAGAAGGCTGGCATCGACGTCATCCAGGTCGATGAGCCCGCTCTCCGTGAGGGTCTTCCCCTCCGCTCCGGTGAGGAGCGTGATGCCTACCTCAAGTGGGCTGTCCAGGCTTTCCGCCTGTCCACTGCTGGTGTCGAGGACGCCACCCAGATTCACTCTCACTTCTGTTACTCTGAGTTCCAGGACTTCTTCCACGCCATCGCTGCCCTCGATGCCGATGTCCTGTCCATTGAGAACAGCAAGTCTGATGCCAAGCTCCTCCGTGTCTTTGTCGACTCTGAGTACCCCCGCCACATTGGACCTGGTGTCTACGACATCCACTCCCCTCGTGTTCCCAGCGAGCAGGAGATCAAGGACCGTATCGAGGAGATGCTTCAGTTCCTCAAGCCTGAGCAGCTCTGGATCGACCCTGACTGTGGTCTTAAGACCCGTCAATGGAAGGAGACCAAGGAGGCCCTTGCCAACATGGTCAACGCCGCCAAGTACTTCCGTAACAAGTACGCCAAATAAATGTCAACCTACACTATGTGTTTGAGGTTTGATGGGGATGAAGGCGTACGAGGATTGTGTTAATAGCATTTTTGTGGAGGCTGTTCTTCGAATCAGCTACGATTTCAACATCGGCGTTTGGGACTGGCCTAAAAAAGGACCAGATATATTTGTGGTAAATCCCAAAAGTTAACCTGTGGATTAGGATCTGGGTACGGATAGTTTGGCGAGCATTCAACATTTGCATATACCCTCCCGATTGGGAGCAGATGAAGGTCTTAAAATCAACAAATTGACCTATTTTTTCATGATGATGAAAACTTTTATTCTCCTTAAATTGCCTTGATTGATTGTGATGTCTGAGAATCTTTTGATGTGCTGTGATACTCCGTCCTGAGCAGGCTCTTTCTGAGTGGTTTGTTTGAAGAGGGTCACGTGCTCACGCGTGATAGAAGTCTCAACCCCACGTTACAACGCGCTTGTTATCCTTGTCGCTCACGCTGAATGACAACAAATTACATTTACCTTCATCTTCACTTCAAGGACTCGCACTTCACATATGTGGGCACCGGTACGATGTGTCATTGCCCTTTAGAATGCCTCCGGTTATAATACTTGATTCCGATGACGACGACGAGCACCTTGGCTATTCTCCGCCTCGAAATGTTCAGGCACCATTCTTGCCCACGCCAGCTCCAGCTCAAACTGAAGCCTATGCAGACAGTGACTCCTTCGGACGTGTGAGCCGTGCGACAACATCAACAGACCCGTCATTCTTTCAAAACATTTACAACGAGCAGAATGATGCTGCCCGTGGTTTTGTTCCAGAACCGACAGCCAGGTCACATGACCATGATCACTCAGTCTCAAGTTCCGACATGACAGCACCAGCACCTTTTAAGCGCACTGTGACAGGACTCATTGAACCCTCGTCCTTTCCTTCCCAAAAGGATCGAGCAGTTAGAAAGGAAGAGAGGATGCCTAGTCGGGATGGACCTGGCGGACCAGACGGATGGACGCCGGCCTCGACACCAGGTAGGCGAAAGGCACCTACGGCCGTTATGGACGACCCGTGGGACGTACCGAGTTCACCTGAGCGTCCAGTTCGCCCAAAGATAAAAATCAAACTCAAGCGTTCGGGGGTCCAATCTGATTCTACACCAGAATCGCGGTCTGTCAAAGAGTCGGGCAAAGTGGCAAAGGCCCTGAGTTCCACTGAGCCATCAGGGGATTCGCCCTCGAGCAAGAAAAAGCGAAGAAAAGTCGATCATTCAGAACTGTCATTCCAGGGTTCGAACGAGATGGATTTGGTTACGTTTCCTTTCAGCCATGATCATGAGGGCGACTACCGGGAGTCTCAGCCAGCACCGACACCCAGCATGCTCCCGCCCACGATGCCGGTTAACGAAGAAGCTTCTTTTTTCATCGCACCTAATCATTTGACCGATGCCCAGAAGCTAGAGTACGAAAGCGTGCAGTTACCTTCAAGCGGCAGTCCTTACCATCAGTTACCTCCTGTACGACAATTCGAAATTCAGAATCTTGCTTCAAGCGGAGATGCAACCAATGTCAACACTCCCAGACCCAACGCAACTTATCTCATGAGCACTGCTCCTCCCCCCTCGAGTATCATGGATCCGCCAAGGGCAACAATTGGTCAATCTAATGGACAGCGATGGGACTCATCTCCTGACGTCATTGCCGCAATCGGTTCGCCCCCTAGAGAAAAAACAGCAAGCCATCGGGAGCTACCAAGACAAGATGACGTACCTCAGCCCATAGATGATGGGGTTATGGAGGTGCAGCAGATAGAACAAGCGGAGCTACCAGTCATGCCAGAAACAGTGTCCGACAACTACGAGCATGAAATGGCAGTAAAACCAACTAAAGCAAAGGCAAAGAAATCAAGAGGACGACCAAAGAAGAAGGCTGCTGAAAACGACATATCTTTGGCTGAGTCACTCCCTCCACCACCAGAAGCTGCTGAGTCCGCCGCAAAAGCCAAGAAAAAGCGCGGCAGGCCACGAAAGTCGGAGCAAGCTGACACGAAGGAAGAAAGCCCGAAGATTGAAGAGTCATTGTCCGCAAATGACGCTTCGTTGTCTGAAGAATCTTTACGGCCAGGGAAGAAAACAAAGTCGGAGATCAAAGAGATAGAATCACAGGATGAGCTGGCTGAGGAAGACGACAAACAGCCTCCTTCCAAGAGCAACATTCGTGAAAGCTCAGTACTGGACGAGACAGATCGTAATGTGCTCACCAAATCCATATCTAATATGGATGACGATGCGACTTCCAAAGTTCCGGGCGCGACAACTACAGTTGAGAAGGAACAAAAGCCCGAGAAGCCCACAGTCGGCAGCAGAAGCTCAACTCCATCCAAGGGGTTATCATCAATCATCAGCAAGCCTGTCTACCGTGTTGGCTTGAGCAAGAGATCACGAATTGCGCCTTTGCTCAAGTGTTTGCGTAAGGAGTAAGGATTGGCAGCTTTTCGAGAATCACGAGAGGCCGGCTTGATATTGGTGGTTGATTGTCTTTTTGGTGTTTTCTTTTTAGCATGGATCAGGCGTGTGATGCCGCTCTTGGCTTGTATTTGATATTCTTTCGTGGCAGGTTGGTAGCGTACATCGCCGACATTGCTTGCGTGCGGAGCTGGAGGCATGGGTGAGCAGGATTGCAAACATACCTTCAAGAGCAAGGCGTTCTGGTAATGAGATTATGGATACTGTGGTATTAGTGGCTATGGTTAGAATGATAGATTAATTTCTGCTGCTTTTAGTAGAATTTAGATGAAAGCACTATCGTTACTACTTCACAATCTAAAACCCAACTCAGCACAATATCTCGACAGAAGATACTTGCTTTGCCTATCCTTGACTTGTTCCCATGTTTTTCGTTTTCCGTTTTCTCCGTTTTCTATGAACTTCAAATAACTTTCACCAATTGTCAATATCCCAGACCACTAAAACAATAGGTTTGTCCGAAACATGGCTGCGAAAACTAAATATTTGTTTACTTGACCAATCGTTTGCGGTTGTTCGTACTGCATCTCTCGTTGGCCTACTCTGTTGCTGGATGCCTGGACCAAACAGAAATCTCGACAACAGATAACAGCATCGTGGTCAGAAAGGGGCAACAAGAAGCGAGAACCAACGAACACAATGATCATACATACCGCTCACATCTGATCAAAGTGATCAGAAAAGCGCTTCCGGAAATGTATAAATACACCAAGACTCTGCCAGTCTATATCACCCCTTTCTCCTCACCAACACACAAGTTCACACTACTCTACACAGCTCAACTCAACTTTCATCTACACAGCTCTTCACGGATATTCTAAGTATCTACACTTTCATCTCCACAATGTCTGAAGGACTCAAGACCGAGTGGACCGAGGATGCCAAGAAGCGCGTCATGAAGGCTGAAGTATAACCCTACAATTCTTTTCTATCTACTCTAAGTTTCTAATAACCTCACAGGCCAAATCGGGCAACGACCCAGACTTTGCCAAAATGGTTCAGGCAGCGGCTGACAAGGTTATTGCGGCCACGGCAAAGGAGAGTAAAGGAAACGGTCAGAAAGAGAAGAAGAAGTAGGGCACAATGTGCACAGATACTAGACCCATGAATGAGCGGAGGAATTTGTAAGGAAAGGGAGGAATGGTTCGGGTTTGAGGGAATAGCCTGTTCAAAATGACTGCCCTCACGTCGACAACGATGGATGGTGGTTCGATGAGCTAGATTCTCTAACCACAACTTCCATTCTATCTCAAACCTTTCTTGTTGATCTCCCCACATCATTTACATCGATCTTGTCCTTAGCATGTCTGATATTAAGTCTTCTTTTCGTCAGTGCACAAAAGGAAACTGTAAAGGAACCGCATGGGTATCTTGAGGCATATTTAAGTTTTAATAGCAAGATAGCGTTTCGTTCGGGAAACAAGATGGTATAAGTGATTTCTTATAATAACTAACATGCTGGTGTATTATAATATGTTTACTGTCCTCTGCAGACTTCTGTTTCAAGGTATTCAGACTATTCACTGATATCCACCACTACCCAGTCATGAAACTGGTTGATAAAATAGCAAGACCCTAATAACGCCCTTTCATAATGCATGTGCTTTCTGCAGTTGCTCCTCAGTTCTTAGCCATCCAAAGCCGTCAAACAGGTTGCCAATCAGAGCTTCGTCGTTGTTAGTGGTTATTCTTTTTCCTCTGCGTCTTCCATCATGAGACCAGACATCCTTATAGCCGATTCTCGTCATCCATCTGCTGAATATGTTTCTTGATAAATTCAAATGACGAGAAGAATATGGCATTGACAACACACGATCGGCTCATCGAGACACCAAGGCCCCGATACATGTGACGCTTAAAGAATTCAATCTTTGGCGCAGGCTCAACCTTTTCGCCTTTCGAGTATAGTAGTGAGTTTCGCTGATAGATGCTCTTGGCAGAATCGATTGGATCTGTGCAGTGTGAGTAAAGAAACTGTCATTTGTAGGATTGCACAGCTTACAGATCATCGCCCATGAAACCAAGCCACACATGCCTCCAGAAGCGACAACGGCAACTTTGTTGCTATTAGGGTGGTCACCTGCCACAGTGTTTCCGATCTGTTTTCCACTCTCATACACCATAAAATAAATAGCCGTGCCCAACGTATCACGAACTGCAAATGCCATTAGTCAGTGCCAGAAACTGTAAAGCTTGTAGAGAGGTCACGTACGAAGATGAAGGCTCAGACCAGTATATAACCCAAAAATGCCCCGGTGTTTTATGATGTTGGCCATCGTCCGCAAAGTGCCCTTGTTCTGGTAGCTAGCTGCTACAGAATGACTGCCCTTAGGTCCACCGCGTTCCGCAAGTAGAACAGAAACTTGCGCGCTGAGCTTGGTGAGCTCGAAAGGACAAGCAAGAAAAGTAATGCAAGAGCCAGCGGTAGCGCCAGCAGCACCGAAGCATGCGACGGAGTATACGTTCGGGTATGTGCCATGCCGATTGACATGACCTATGATGTCGAATCCGAGGTTGCGCTTGACCCAGGCTGAATAGGAGTATTTGGCACGTTGATAGATTGAGAAAGAGACGGTACGAACAAGCGTAATGCTTGCCATCGGAGCTGTGACGCCTATATGTTGGATTAGCCACTTGAATGAAGCAAAACCTGTCAATTGACCACACCATACCTCGAAAGAAGCCTCCAAGCTTTTCGGCATGGTAAGTTTGGCGAACACAATCGAGAAATCCTTTATAATGATATGTTTGCATGCGCGTCTTGACGCTGTCAAGTGGGAAAGCGGCGAGGGTGGAGAATACACTAGAAGTGCTGGCGGCGATCTCAGTTCGGTATCGTTTGACGAAGTGGTTGGAGTTGTTGTTCTTTGGGATTGCAGTGACAGCGGAGCCCGTTGCTGTCATAGCCGTCGTCTCGCCATCGCGTCGCCCTCCAGCGCCGTGAGGCATGCTGGTGACAGAAGTTGTAGCTGGAGTTGACAGTGACGACAATTGCGATTGATGGCCTGGGACATCTTGGTGTGCCAGTTTAACTCCAGTAGTCATTGCTTCCTCCCGCTCTCCGGGAATGGGAGCAATTGGACCTCAGACTGGAGCACCGTGGGGCTGATATATGGGCTTGAGCGAGCCAGGGATGTGGTGAGGATAAGGATATAGTCGAGACGGAGCTTTATTTAGAGGCGCGGTCGAAACACGGCCTGTCGCGGGTGGCCGCAGGGTCCATTCAGACGTAAAACACCTGAGAGTTGTTTACAGACCATAGAAAAAAAGATGATCGGTGGGTATAGAAGACCAAGGTCGGAGGTCGGAACGGAGCGGCGACGGGATATCGGTAGTGGGCTGCTCTTGATGTCTCTGCACGGGCTCGGGCGTCCGGGTGCCCGCGGCAGAGAACAGCGGCGACAGCTGCTGCAACAATTCTGAGAATTGCAGCTCTTTTACTCAGTTATATCAATCAATGAAAAAAGGGTGAAAGGGATGAGAGTTGCAGGATTAAGGTCTGCAACCAAAGGTGGAGATTGACTGCCTTATTCAAGTCCCGTACCTTACGTATCAATTGGTAGGTCGATCTTGTGCTAAGAGGCAAAAGACGGCAGGCGCGCGGGGGAGAGAACGGGTCATGCCTCCCCGGCTGCTGTTCCTTCTCCTTCTCGAGGAACAACCCACCCAAAATCAAAGATCGCGGGGTTTGCCCGAGCATCGCATTTAATTCAAGGTGCTCAGATTGGCTCCCTCTTATGGAAACCTCCCTAATAAGGCTTGCGTTCCATTCCTTCTGAAATAATCTCATCTGCTGTTGGCCTTTACAGTAGCTCACTACAACGCTGTGTTTAGCGTATCGACTGCCGGCATTCGATCTTCACATGTTTCCACAGACAATCAGTCCTTCGATTTGATACCGCTTGATGAAGATCTCTTTGACTGTTGCTTCAATCTTCTTCCATCTTCAACCTATTTAGTCCTTACTTTGAACTTTACCCATGCCGCGACTTTCCTGTTCACCGTACTACAAGCAACCAAGTCGAATTCTGTGTCATGGGACGGACTTCAATGTCCGGATAAGTAGCATCTGCTCTTTGCCCAATGACGATTGCTGCAAATCCTCACCCCGCACAACAATGCTTGAGCTGGGGTTGGACAACCGCGTTTACCTCACAACAAAAGGCCCTCTCTGCTCAATTTGCTATTGCGCTTTGCAGACAATAAACCCCCTTCATGGTCTCAAAACTCCTATGATCGACGCCTGGCAATGCACAGCCATCGACTCCTCGCAAACATACATTGCCCCACTACTCGTAAAGCCTTAAGCAGTACCTGACTCGGCAGGAAGTCACCACGCCTCACACACGTTGTTTGCTTACACCCACGTATAAGACTGTGCACATATGAGACATCATGTCAGCCGATTCCAATACGGATACAGCCGCGGCTTGCAATTCAAACAGGGGTAGGGCCGTCACCTCGTCAGCTTGCGCGCTGCTGTACTGATACTGTAATGTATTCTACTCGGAGTAAAGACTTCATCCTTCCTCTCATGAGGATTAGCAAGATGACGAGATCGCCATGGTAGACCTGCTCACGTCTCTCACTCGAGAGTTCACTGATGTGAGGTCTGCAGCAGGGCTCGGCTTGCCTCTGGATGGCCCTTCTCCGGCGAGCTCACAAAGGAAGCTCGACGAAATCGCAGATCCTAGGTCTTCTAGACTACATGTGCCATACGCCGTTGTCTCTTGACTCAAGATCCGGAAGCCGTTTCAGCTGGTGTCTCAGTTGGAGTATCCTCCGCTGGTGTCGCTTCGCCCGTAGTGCCGTTGTTAGGGGTAGCGTAGCTTGCTACCAAGCGTTCCTCCTCATTCTTAGAGCGTATAACCTCAGTCTCCTCACGAAGCTTCTGCAGGTTCCAGGCGTCATCATCGTCCTCAGAATCAGACTCGTCTTCGTCCCTCCATTTTCCGCTCTCAAACATGGCACGACCAGTGTTCTCCTTAGCCTTGCGGGCCTGTTCCTCGGCGGCCTTCTTGTCCAGTCGATCTTTCTTCCATTTGGCGAAAGACTCGGGTGTCACTGGTGTGAGAGTGCCAGTCAATTTGTGTCGCTCAGACTCCAAGAAGTCCTCAAGTGTCAAAGTCTTAAGTGGTGACTTGTCCAAAAGTGCCTTCTCTGCTGCTCTCTGTTCCTTGGTCTTGAGAACGAATCTGTGTTACTGTTAGCGTGGGGCGATCAAATAGCTTGAAAGAAAATCCATACCCAGGTGGGAGAGCGTGCTTGTATTTGCACTTGTCTCCGCCATTGGGGCAAATCCAGAACCAGCCGTACTTGCCATCCTCAATGGCTTCGATAAAGAATTTGCATACTTTGTCAGTAGTGGTTTGTTGATTACCCTTCTTCGACAAGACAACACTACGGAGCTTTTCTTCATCCCAATCTGCTGAGGTTTCAACCTTCTTCTCCTCCTCTTCCTCCCCTCGGGTATCGTTATATAAGTTCTTCTTCTCCGTCTTACGCTCAACAGCGAGATCGTGAGAGAACTTGCACTTCTTGCCTTTTTCACAGTCACCTTTCTTGTAAAAGATGCACACAACTGTCTTGGGGTCGACACCAAAGGGAACCTTCTGGATCTGGGCTGGCTTGTTCAACATGGCCTCCATATCTCTCTTGGCGTCTTCGGCAGCCTTCTTCTCACGCTCTCGGGCAGCTTTCTCAGCCTGCTTCTTCTTCTCCTCGATAGTGCCGCTGTTCTTGAGGTTTGCCTGCATGCGCCCAATTTCTCTCTGTGCAGCACCACCCTTCTTGTTCTTCATACCAAAAGTTCGGTCCTCAACCGACTTGGTCGCCTTCTTGGCCACTGGCTCTTTACCTTTCTTGGGAGGCATGATGGGTGGTTGGTGGCGGGGTAATCGCGGAAATCAATAAGAATAATTGATGGGTTTCGAAGGCTCGAGCCGCTCGGTGAGGATTTTCGTGGGCGTGAATGCTCGCAGTTTCGTGCTGGTTATGGCGAGAGGCAAAGCCACCAAGTTTGGGGTGGAAAAAAAAAGACGAATGTCGAAGATTGCTGATAGTTGGTGGGCTGGGCTGCCTTGGTGTGGAGGATGAAGTCACAGTCTACCTTAGTAGTCACGTGCTAGGCGGCCCAAGACTTTTCTTACAGGCAAGTATCCCTTCAAGATCAGGTTAGCAAAGCGGTTGGCAAGTATTGATTATCTGTAAGCAATAATTTTCTGCATAAAGTCTATCAGGACTATTGCTCCCTTTCTTCCCACTCACTTTGATTGTTATTATGAGATTTATGCCCGAATTTTGAAAAACAAATTACGTATATTGAACAAGGTACTACATATTCTAGAGGACTCTCCATCAGATTCACAGTGGGGTTAGGTTCGACTGCGGGCCACGCTACTAAGGTAACAAGACCCGATGGAAGTACGTACCTGTCCTGCAACACGTCTGCCCCAGGGACAATTAGAGCTCCATCTGGCCAGTCGAGTTGAAGCTCTCCATCCCATCACCAGCATCTACAGCCTCGCGTGCATTGAACAATACTGTAGCAGACGTGCAAGAAACTGCAGTGCTCCAAAATCACACCCACAAACTATTTCCGTTTAACAACTTCTACGGTGAGTACTATCTATGCAAATCCAACCTCCGGCGCACGAGCAAGCACTAATCGATTATTGTCGAGCTTCCTAGACCTACTCTACTTACTCCGAAGCACTCGATCAACCGCAACCATGATCACCGACAACGATCTATACCGACTGGCCATCTTCTTCGGCGCTACAGCAATGATTCTAATTGTTCTCTACCACTTCATCGAAGTCAACACCGCGAAAGATCCGATTGAGGCCCGCAAAGACGGAGTTTCAAAGTCGCTATGAGTGCATGCCATTATGTTGGTTGCGCATTTTACAACTTCACGAATGGGAATATTCAACTTGCAGAAAGGACTGCCCGGCGTTAAGGAGAACTCTTCCAGCGAACAAAATCGCCTCTTCGAAGCGCATAGAGCGGATTCGAGACGACTAGATTAGGGGGACTACATTGATCTGTTGCTACGAGGATCTTGGTTATACTCAATACAACATTGAACAACAATTTCATTTCTTCAAGGTGACACTGCAGATGATGAAGCTGGGCATAGGCGAATGGACACAGCTCACTGACTCACTGACTCACTGCACACTCTAGTAACAACGCTCCGTTGGCTCTCAGGCTGTTCCCTGACGTGAGTGATGCCTGTTATACAATTCAAACACTAAGGCGCAGGCATCTAGTGCATCGCAAATAACAAAATCTTTTGTTAGAAGCTTGCGTATCGTAATAATTGCCCTGTGTCTTTTCGCATAAATGATGCAGTCTTGCAAGCTGTCCCCTTTGAAGCATGTCCCTATTTCGCAATGTAATTGGTGCTAACCCGTGGTGTTGTGGCGATGCGTGGCTCAATGTTCCTTAAAATGGTTAGTGCGGCGCAAAGCCACACTCATATCCGCGTGCACTGAGCTCCTTAGGCAGCTGAAGGCAACAGAAGGAGAAGGAGGGCGCCCACCCCGTGTTTTTCTGTACTTGCCTTTCTTTCCCTTCCTCCCTTGTCTCCTCTTCTTTCTTCGTTCTTCAACCTTAACAACTTCAACTCATACACACCCACTGCTCCCCCAACCCAACTACATCTTCTTTACCCGGCCGCTCTAATCACTCTCGCGCGCGCCTTTCTTTCATCCCAAGTCCAACTTTTATTATCAAGCTTTCGCGACCACCTTCCACTCTCCTTTCGCGACTTTTGCGCCATCGTCGACGTCAAGTCTTTTCCACACTTTAATCGCGACTTTGACACCAATCTTTACGTGTCAATCGCTATCTTCTGCTGATTTGATCAACTGCATCAGCCTGAACAGCAGATTCAACCTCGATATCCAGGGCCCGTATTTCTCGGCCTTCTTCTGACCTTCCTTGTCAATCTTCATCAATCACACATCACGATGTCTGGCAAGCTCGACCAAGCTCTCGACGATATCACCCAGGCTCAGCGCCGAAGTGCTCGTCGTCGATCGACCCAGCGTCGCTCTACCGGACGCCCTGTTGCCGCCGCACCTATCGGTGGTATCCAGAAGAGCACCAAGCCTGCTCGTGGTGCCGGCGCAAAGAATGCCCCAGCCAAGGCCGCCCCTACCAACAGTGATAGCAAGATCATTGTGAGCAATCTGGTAAGTCTGGAACGAATTATTGGGTTTCTTTTCCGTTTACTAACGTCTGCAATAGCCCAAGGACGTCTCGGAGCAGCAGATTAAGGTATGTTTCCGCTGTGGCTGTTAATGCCCTCGGACTTTGTTCGACCTTTTATCCTTCGCCGCTCTTATTTTGCCGTCGACGTTGCGTCTCTCGATTATTCAGTCGACTTAGCCTGCAGGCCTGGAGCGATCGGACGCCCATTCTCCTTCTTTGACTCGGTAAAACCTGGAATACGGTGCTATGTCGGAAGTCGAGATCATCTGTGTCGCACAATGCTACTTGAGGAAGTGCCTGGTCAGCGCCCCTCGTCAAAGTAGTGTCGACTTACCAGAATAGAGGCTTGTCATAACGATATGCGTAATCACCAGCCAGCATTTAGCAAATTCCTCCGGATAATACCTCTTGGAAAGCGCTTCAACTTCAGCGAGCAAGCAGTGAGCATATACAGCAAGATACCCTTTGAAGATCTTTCCGGCAAATCCATGTCGGCTTTCGAAACATAATCCCAAGTTGGGGTCATGGGATACTTGTATACTTTATGCATATCTGGAAACCTACGTGAGCAGTAGGAAACTTGGGTTGGGGTCCCGAGTAGTGGGTTAAAACATGTAAAACGAGCCATATGGGTATGGTCTCGTGTGCTTCACCTGGTCATAAACCCTTGGATGGGCAGACCAAGGACTCTTGCGTTGGCTCACTGCTTTGCTTGCTGACTGTTCAACAATTTGGCTCCCAAAACCTGGCGATGTAACACTCTCCCGGAACTGGAACGACCGAGGCTCGCAGACGGAATGACGATTTTTGCTCAACTATACACTTTGGAAGACTAACACTATTTTCCCCCGATAGGAATACTTCATCCAGTCCGTTGGTCCTATCAAGCGAGTTGAGCTCTCCTACGGCCCCAACTCGCAAAGCCGTGGTATCGCAAACGTGACCTTCCACAAGTCGGACGGTGCTAGCAAGGCCTTCCAAAAGCTGAATGGCCTCCTCGTCGACAACCGGCCGATCAAGGTAAGCTATTCTTCCTTGCTCCATTCTAGTCGTAGCTAACTTGAGTAGATTGAGATCGTTGTTGGAGCCGCCCAGGCTGATAAGGTCATCCCCACCGCCAAGTCTCTTGCCGAGCGCACCAGGTATGACCAACGTATTATCACTTTTTAGCATCCTGCTGACAATCAAACAGTCAACCCAAGGCCCAGCCCAAGTCTGCTGCTGCAAAGAAGCACAACGCTGGTGCCGCCAAGGATGGTGATGCCAAGGGAGCTGCTGGCAACAAGAAGCGCCGTGGTCGCAACAGCCGTCCTGCGAAGAAGACTCAAGAGGAACTCGACTCTGAGATGGCTGACTACTTTGTTGCCCCTGCTGCCACTGAGGCTAGCGGTAGCACTGCTGCTCCCGCTCCTGCACCAGCCGCCACTGGTGACGCTGACATGGATGAGATTGCTGTGTGTATTCCAGACTTCAGTTTGTTTGTTTGAACTATGCTAACCTCGGCCAGTAAACATGTGGTTACGTCGCGACGAATGCTATGAAGCAATACTTAATAAACTTTTACAAAAACAAGCTAGTATCCGATGGACAGTTTGTGAGAGGATGCGATGAGTTATCCAGGGTTGGTACTACGTCAGCTCGTTTGGCAGAGGAAGAGGAGAGGCTTTCGAGGTTGAACAACGGAGCAGCTGGTTTTGCGTTTGTTACAGTTTGGTCTCGTTCTCTTCCCTTCTTGCGTTGAGCTTCTTAATTCGACAGCTGGGTCATGCTGCTGTTATGCATCATTTAGGACTTCGCAAATAAATTGTTTAATAGACAAAATGTGACCACATTTCCGACATTCGAGTGTGCTTCTATGGCGTAGTAAGAGGTTCGAGGTCGTGTAAAAGCTTACCTGCTCTATGCTAATGTGTTGAGACACAACTTGATCTCATGATACCTGCTTGAAACTATACCTCGGGATAGGCCGTTCATGAAAGCTTACGGAGCATATCGGTTCGCACTGAACTGGTATTAATGTATTATATGTCTACCACTTTCAGGCATGCGTAATAACATCCAGAGCATGGGCATCATAACATGTACTCTTTACTTGTATGAGTAGTCAGAGGCTTAACAGTTTTTCCATTTTTTTCTTCCATAACGAAACAGGCAGTGTAGTCTTTATACTACATATCCGAGAAATCAGCCTGCCTTGGTACGGCACAACGCCAAAGCTACCCTGCCTAAACCGGTACTGTAGTTCAGAAATGCTCCTCTTTGGTAACGTTAAACATTCATAATTGGAAGATTTAATCCTTCTTCTCGGTGGCGGCGGCGGGAGCAGCAGCGGGAGCAGCCTCCTTCTTGTCGTCACCCTCGAGCGCAGGCATATCGTCGTCATCTTCATCGTCGTCGAGTTCGTCGCCTCCCTCGGCACCGGGGAAGCCAGCACCGGCACCTCCCAGCTTGGAGAAGTCAATGCCGCCGAAGTCACCACCCATACCGGGCATACCACCCATGCCGCCCATGTCACCCATATCACCCATACCAGGCATGCCACCTGTATGTTCTGTTAGCTTCGCTGTCTTTGGTCTACACATTTGGATGTGGTTTGTGTTTGACTTACCCATGCCACCGAACTGAGAGAAGTCGTCCTCAGGGGCCTCGTTCTGCTCGTCCTCATCAACCCACTTGTCGAAGTCGGTCTTCAAGAAATGCATGCGCTTGGGCTCCTTGAGCAATCTGGGCCAGTACTCCTCCTTAAGGTCCTTCTTTTGCAGCTTGATCTCAACGTTCTTGGCAGTGTGGTTGATCTTGCTCTCAGCGGGGTCGACCTCGCCCCAGAACTCGAGCTCGACGTGGTACTTCCTCTTGAGAGTGGATGAGGTACCGGTGAAGGTGAGCTTGGTGGGCTGGAGGTCGAGGGTGAGGCTGTCCTTGGGCACATCAGGGACCGTGATGGTGAGGTAGATGAAGTTCTTGGAGGCGTCGGCGACGGAAGATCGCTGAGCCCAGAGGACTATAAAGTTGTTAGCGGGTGAGCTATGGGTAGCATTGGATGCCTGCGCAATAGGATGCGATCAAGGTTGAAGCCATCGAGAGAGAAAAGCGTTGGTAGAATATATGTCGAGGCGGCAAACGGGGAGGAGAGGGGGGATACGAGCACAAGGCTGGGGGGCGATCAAGGACATACCTTCGGGGTAAACAGTGTCAGACATTGTGAAGAGGGAGTTGGGTATCTTTGAATAATCGTGAACTTGTCGTGAAGGAGGAAAAAGAAGAGATAAGGAGAAAAGACGAAAGATTCAGATGATGCAGATGCAGCAGAGAAATGGAGACGGGATGGACGAGTTTTTGGTGGGCGGAGGAGGTGCAGTTTTAGCTCCTACTTGTTCTGCAGCTTCACAGGCTGGCGCAGGCTACGGTCCGCTGTGAGGCTTGCACGTTTATCTGGTCACAGGCGGGATGGTAGAATGTCTAAGAAGAGGAGAGAATAGAGGGGCAATTGATGAGGGATACTTGTGTTTCGGTGTGGTGCTGGTGTAGATGCATGTACCTTTCTAACATTCAGGGAGTGCCCACTCTGACGTTTGCCTGCCCAGCTTCTCCACTATTACTGGGCTGGAGCTGTTACAGTGGGTGTAGAATATGCTGGAGCTTTGTCACCCTTAATTATGTTAATTGACAAAGTTGGTACGAGATGCTTCCAGATTTTAAACCAAAAATTGGGTTTCTCTAAGTCAATTCTTTTTTTTCTTTTTTCTGAATTGAATCTCGAAATATCTTGGCAAGCACATTAAATTCATTTGTATAGCATATGTCCCCCGTGGAAGCCTGGCCCAGCATAGCAACCCCTACACGCGGCCGGCATGTGGATGGCGGGGTAAGCAGTTCTGCAGTGGAGGAGATCAGTCCAAGCGTTGGTGTCAGGCTCAGGCACCCTGAAGCTCCAGCGGTGCTTCCACTGAACAGATTCCCTCAGGTGTGCTCGTACATAGGGCAGAGAATAATAGGGAACATTAACAAAGATGACTAAAATACTAAAATGCTTAGACTATCTTTGGGCACGCAGCTCTGACCGAATCTTTATGTCTTCCGCTTTAAAAAGAGCTTGGCTTCCCTAGGTGTTGTTTTCCGACCCACCTGCCCCTGTACCTTTTTTTGGCTTGCCGGGCCAATCAAGTCTCGGCGTTGCTCGTCACCTCAGCCTTGAGGCTTGTGTCGGGCGAGCCTCACCACCATGACCCAACATCATTCAACGACTGGCTGCGGCTGATTCGACGGCATCAAGACGCTTCGAGGCCTAGGAACACTGCGTAAATCATAGCGCTTACTTTATCACGTTCACAGAAACTCATTATACCTGATATACTCCCTCACGCGAGTCATTCACTCCATCGTCTGGCTATTTCTACGGTTGCGTCATTGGCGCGGGCATTTCCTCTCTCTTTACAACCGCCGTCATGGAAACATTCAAAGCCCTTTTCTCCAAGCCTGATCCTCAGGCCCAGGTACGCTCGCGACCACCTACACGTCCCAATCTTACCATGACATGGTCTAACTTAACCCGCTTGTCCAGATGCGCAAATGCAATGCGTTGATGAGGCAAAACATCCGCAAGATCGATCGCGACATCCAAACCGTTAAGCAAGTCGAAGCAAAGACGAAGCAACTCATCCTCCAGGCCGACAAGAGAGGCCAACGCGACCCGACCCGTGCCAAGCAAGCTCAGCAAGAGGTCCGCGACTTTGCTCGTGAGCTCGTTCGCGCTCGAAAGACCTCAGCCCGTCTCATCACATCCAAGGCGCAGCTCTCCTCGGTGCAGATGCAGGTTCAGGAGGCTTTTGCCGTGCGCAAAATCGAGGGTTCCATTCGAGCGAGCGTTGGTATCATGAAAGACGTCAACTCGCTTGTTCGCCTGCCCGAACTGGCGGGTACCATGCAAGAGCTGAGCGTGGAGCTGATGAAGGCGGGTATCATCGAGGAGATGGTGGAGGATTCGCTCCCCACCGACGGCGATATGCTTATGGAGGATGAAGAGGCAGACGGCGAATTAGACAAGGTTCTGGGCGAAATTCTCAAGGACCGCAAGCAGCCCAGCCTCCCCGTGGCGCCCGTGCCGGAGCCCCAGAAGCCCCAGGAGGAGGAGGAAGAGGAGGAGGATGCCGAGGCTATGATGGACCAGATGCGCAACCGATTAGAGGCGCTACGCAGTTAGTGCGGGTTTGATGGCAGTGTTCGGTTGGTTAGTTGTTGCTTGAAGATGCCGGTTGCTCTTCATCATGGAAGGAGTTGGAGGAGTTTGGCGTATCTGCACTTTTTTGTATACACTCGATCCTACAAAGACTGCTTGAGGACCACGAGGGTAATCATTCCTCGTTTTTTGCACTACGGCAAGATATGTAACCATATTTCACGTTTTTCTTAGCTCTGCTGTTGGTATCGACTGGGCCGTCCGTAAATTTGAACTGGTTCAAAGATTTGAAAAAACGAATGTATTAGGTGCTATTGTAGTTCGTGCGTTATGTGCTTGGGTTCTTCGATCCTTTACTCTGGTCCTGTGATTGAGACTTGTTTCACACAATCCTCATCGTGGGAGGATCTATGACTTGCGTCTCTGTGTTCAAATTTCCCACTGCAAATGACTGCCATCATTACTGTTGATCAGATACTTTCGCAACTACCATGATGCGAGGTATAAACAAGTAATAACACCATCCCGGTATGTTCAACTATCCTGAATGATCTTCCAAGGAATTTATAACATCTCTACATGGTAGTTGGCCGCTTCGAGTTCACTCTTGACATTAAACCCCCCCTAGTACGTAGATTAAATAGCCTAAGATGAAGATTTTGCTGGAATATTACATACATCGTTGTTTGGTTTGAAGTATTGAACTTGTTTAATCTATCCATCATTATTGTCTCTTCCTTTTCATCAATCGCGTCCGATTTTTTTGTAAGTGTTGTAGGCGTGCTTGTGCCATACTGACATGCTTGACTTACAGGATCAGTCTGTCTTAGAATCTATGAACCTTGCCCACTCGCCAGCTAACCTTAATAGAGAGAGATACTTGAATCGAGTCTATTATATGATTATGTGGTAGCAAACATATCGTGCTTGGTGTCCTTCTCTTCAGTCAGTGTTCCTGGTCAGTAACCCATAATTTTAACCATAAGGCAGGGCCGGCTTCAGTCTATAATCCCAGTTGTTAATCACGTCTTGTCTGTAGTACATATATACTCTCTGTATCGAGAGAATAACTTGATAGGACAATTTTAGTCTTTGAGCTTTGGTTGTTTGTCCATATAGTTGATCTGAACACGAGGAAGTAGTCTTGTTTGATTTGGAATATTTGCGCGGCCCCAACTCTGCATCATTGCCACAAGGAAGAATGAGGATTTCAATGAGCCTTCTCAGAGCTAAAACACACTCTATATCTTACCACAATGCTTTTGTTGCCATATACACTCACATTACTCTTTATTATTTGCAATATGGCGGTGTTGATACTAACAATTGTGAGCTACCCTAAAGCTTGAAAGGCAACAGATGTAGGCTCGACCAAGTTCAGAGAACTAGGACTGCATACATCTCGGGTCTGCAAGGTACCGCTCGAAATCCCGTCCGAATGAAGGAAACTCGGTGAGTTCGAAGAGCATCAAGGTAAAACAAGCAAGTCTGAGCGATGCGTTGGTCTTCACACCTCAGCTGCCGGATAGTCACATCCCGTAGAGGGCCTCACCTCACCGCAAACAGGTAATTACAACAACTATAAAAAGAGAATATCGGTTAAGCCGTGACACCCTCAATCACGTCACAAATTAATTAAAAAAGTCTTTTTTTTTGTGACTCATCCGGGTTTCCAAGGATTAGCTGCGTTGCTGCAAGGGACGGCGCAGATATAGCACGCTGTCGTGTAAGTCAAGCTAGCTCAACAACAGGTGAATGCGCGCCAACTATAAGCCAGCGCATATACTGGCGGTATCACGTATGTATGTATGTATGTATGTATGTACGTATGTACGTATGATGCCAGGGCTAGGTGCAGACACACCGTACTGTATAACCTGAATTATTGGGAAAGTGCCTGCATGTGGCTTATCAGATGCTGTGAGCCAGTGTCTGTCTGTCTTGTCTGTTTGGCCTTGTTTCAAAAGGCGGTATGCTTGCGGGTTATGTGTATGGCGTTTTTGTTGGATGCCAAGCGGTGAAGCTCGAGTGTTGATACAACGTAGCAGAATCTTGAAACGATTTGATCGGTGTAGGATAAAAGGCAAGACGCATATGCAGGTTGGATCGAAGCCAGCAATGCTGCAGCTGCGGGAGAGAAAAACGCACAAGCACACGCATGCACATGAAGGGCGTGTTATTATCTTTTTTTTTTTTTTTTTTTTTTTTTTTTTTTTTTTTTTAACCGGCGCTGGGTAAGGGTAAAGTAGGAGAGGTTTACGGATAGGGCTAAGGATAAAAGCTGGCTGCATGATTGGAAGTCTACCTCAACTGACCGCTTCTAAAACATGATATCGAAGGAGAAAAAGGTGACAACCCACAGACCCTGTTGGATACGAGAAGACTGTTCAGGTTGTAAGAGAAGAAGAAAAAAAAAAAAAAAGAAAAGTATAACGCAGTTTAGTCGATTAATCAACCGGGGAAGCAAAGTTGATATTACCGCGGCCGAGCGTGAGACAAGTCAAAGCAAACACTTTAAATTATTTCCTCCCTGTAAATGCGAATGGGGATAGGATAAGCAAGGGCGGAAGAAAAAAAGCAAAGAGCCGTTTCACTGCCATGAGTGCCGTCTGAGGCGGGAACTAAGAGGATCGTCCCTCGTGAAGAGAGATCCCTTGGCTGATACTCATCACTTGTCATTGTCATTGTCACTGTCACTGTCACTGTCACCCACCGAGAGTTTTCCTTTTGCGTGGGGGGAAAAGAGAAGACTTCCGTGGGATGAGATTAGATGGGATGGGATGAGCAAACAAGGCTAAAGCAACGGATGCGAGATCATCGGGACGGTACGGCAAGCACCTGATCTGAGCCCAACGGTCCCCTCTCTCTGTTTACCGTACAGGGGAGGGCTGATATTGTTGTTGGTGGTGTTTTGCGCCGTCTATTGTAAGTTTGTAACGACAGTTTGTTGTATGGTTTGAATAGCGGCGTGGCGCTGTAATAAACTGCATTGCCAACACCCTCGTCCAATAAGAGAGTCGAGGGAACTAGGGAGACAACTAACAACCCCAAAACCTTGACACAAACCCCCAACCCTAAGCCCACCATGAGGCTTGCGAGGCTTGAGAGGCTGCAGCGGGTGATTGCTTTAGTTGCTTTTGTGCCTGAGAAAGACGCGAGAAAAAGAGGCGAAAGGCGAAAACAAGCCTTACTACGTATTCACTCTCGGTGAGGTCGGGTTGGTGTTTGCCTGATGTTTCGGTCTGGTCAACCCCACGGCCACCACCACCATACTCTACACTTTACACTTAACACTCAACACTCTAAGTTAAGCTGCACCCCCACTCGTTATCGTCAGAGGTGGCATGCCTCAAATGGAGTGATAGTGATTGGGTGCCCTTGCAGAAAGGAGCGGTATCAGGAGATGGGCAACAGACAGGGCCGACTTCGGGCTGAAGAAGGAATCAAATTGCGATATTTCAAAGAATCCTATGTACCAAACAAAAAAAAGCCTTGCCTATTGCCAGGGAGGGCGTGTGTATGTGTAGGAGTTTGCGTTTGAGCTTGGTGTCAATGACGGCATTATGCGTAGTAAGGTGGAAATGAAATATTCCCATCATCCAAAATATTCATCACATATGCATTCTGAGTATCATGATTCCTCGAAATGATATTATCACAACGCCTTGTCGCTCAGTGACATCTTGATCATGGTCGATCTCTCCTCAAAGTTGACTCACCTCCCCTCAATACCGGAGCAAAATGAGAGAGCTGTATTGATCTTCATTGTACTCCGTACTTCGAATAGAAAATACCCCGGAAATGGGAAATAATCAACAGACAAATTATTCAGTGAATTGATTACACCGACAACCGAGGCGAATGCACTGTAGCGAATACCCGAAGTTGTTTCTACTCTGTACCCCGGATTACCATGTGATGCCCGTAATTGAACAGATGACGAGGCTTTGCTGGCTGACCCTACACCTCCATGCTACATCATCATCACCAAGCCCGATAGCCTTACACAGCACAGCCTTGGCCTCAGCCCCAAATAAGAATGCCTGTAATATCCGCAGACACACCGTAGCTGTGGTTGTGGCTCGGGACCCAAGGCACCACGTAGCAGTAGGCGGCAGCCAAACATGAAGCACTGGATCGTTACAGTCTTGGGGCCAAGGCGAGTGCTGTCACGAGATATGACACTGACAACGAATAAGTGATACGAAGGACCGTAATTGTAAGAATCCAACAACGGAACCCCGGATGGACAATAAGAAACTCAGAATCTTGCTCAACTGTAAATTCGGAGCTGACAGATCCGAGCCAATCTCTGGCCAAAGATGGGAATACGAAATGCGATAGGGAGAGCACGATACTGTATGCGTAATCATTCGCGGCCTCCGTATCGCGAATGCGACCTGATGCTATTCCTGGCCCCCCCGCGGGAAGCGTATTATCTCAGCTTAGATGTTGCTGCTGTAGCAGTCAGTATTACAGGGCATACGACATCATTATCCGACGGTGCAACCACCTCGGGAAACAAAAAGAATAAGCCACGATCGCTTTCGCATTCCTGCTTACAACGAATAAATCAGGATGAGCGGCAGTAGCAGAGGCATATCACTATCCGGTTTGTACGACGTCATACTAATCCTGTCTGGAGATGTTTCCCGCGACGCGCATCGCGATCCTGGGGCAAAGTTCACGGAGATCTGCTCGGGCTTGCAGCGCGAAATGTTGCCTGTTTCGTTAAGGATAAAGTCGTGGCGTAGGCGGCGCTCTCACATTGTGGCGTAACCTGTCAGTAAATCTCAGTGACATGCGTGCTTGGCGATGATTTGACTGAATCAGTATTTGTGCTGTTTTGTCGATAATTGCTTTGGGAGTGTACCAGATTCAGGACTCAGCTGCGTCATAATATCTGTTGCCGGGCCGGAAACAGTCTGCTAACAATAAATGTCTTAACGTGTGCAGCACCAGAGACAATAACAACAACAAGAAGCTAAGTAAAGCAAAAGCACAGAACCTGTTATCATCTGCGACAAGTCTCATCCAAAAGCAAGTGGCATAGACATGTCTAATAGGGACGGTCTCATCTTGGGGGCAACAAATCAATAACAATTACGATTCATTCGTGAAACTACCAGCCTGTGCACTCTTACCCTCACACTGATAGTCTGATAGTCTGATAGTCTGATACTCACGGCAACTCCGCGATGCATGAAAATCATCAATGAAACGTCCAAGCTGTCAATCGCGTGGCAGACTTGAGTCCTTGACTCTCTTGGAGTTCTACGCGACTCGTTCACCCACGCTGCCATGTGATTTACCTCATTCAGTCATTAACTTAGAATTTCCAGTGACAGACTGATATCGTACACGCCCCCCTGCCATTCGCCCGTTTGACTCGGGGTAAGTCGAAAGGGGATAATACCGGGTCTAGGGGCTCTTTTCCCCAGCTTCGGGCAACCTTAGTCTCCTTACCTCGGTCCTGGACGGTAAGAATCCGAAGATGGAAAAAAAAAAAAAAAAAAAGATACGTACTCCTCGTAGAAGGGAAAGAGGGAATCTCATCATTCTTCTCCGCGGTACCGCAACCGCAACCGCAGACACGTGGGAATCGCGGAAGCTAAACTCATCCAAGTCCGGGAGGCGTTTCCCCTTATCCGAGGTGGCACGGAATGATGTCCGAGGCCTTCAATATTAGGTTTGGACGGAACGATTCAGGAGCAGCACATTCGAAAAGAAGGATGCATCGAAATTTTCTTCCATTTGGATTTGGGCATTTCGTTAACAACCCCTCAAGTGCGGATACTGACGCAGTCAATGACACTGATTTTCATGACACATGCAGACCGCGGTGGCTGTTCTTCTACGGACCTTCTACCAATCCTTCTAGTGTCCACAACTGCATACACAAACTTCAAGTTGGGGGCATCCAAGCCGAAAGAAGAAGGTGGACAACACTCAGGGTGGCTTCCAAGAAAGAAGAAAAAGGAAGCTCTAGAAAATCCTGATAGAAGCTCCTCAGACCCCCTCTCCGATAAGCCCTCCTCCTGCTCGGCTCTACTTACTACGGACTAACAGCCCCAATATTAAAGAAGATTTACGATTCGTGAACGCGGTCAATGCACGAACCATGAGCCAGGAACATTGCCAGCCTTGGTTTTAAAGAGGAGAACCACTGGTTCGGGTCTGAGCAAGGCTTCGTCCAGGTGGATATTGGTTAGTCAAGGCGGTGGACTCCAGGGGTCTTTGACCTCAAACCTAGCCTAGATCCCAGGTTCCTATCGCGGCTATTGAAAGAACCCTAGGAAAAGGAAAAGGAAAAGGAAAAGGAAAAGGCTGGCAGACGCCAGGGGACCTGGTCCTTCCGGAAGGTGGGAACAGGATTCCGTAGCTGGCCGTTCCGTTCGCCTGGGGAACCAGGAATAGGAAGCCCGCGTCCGGGGGTGAGGTTGACACTTGACAGAGTTTAAGATGAATCGCCAAAGCAAACATCAGAGTTTCAAAATGCTGCCAGCCGTTGCGCTCGGGCATTTGCTTCTTTGCAAGGGTTCTGAATCGTCTACGTAGCAAGGGATGATACTTTGATACAAGGGGGGAAAGCTATCGTGACCGCCGAGTAGGAGCCCAAGCGAGACGGCCATTCTATCGTATTTGACCAATACTATTGATAGCACTATCAAAATGGGTTGCACAGCGAGAATACCTAACCGGTCGTTGGCAATTAAGACGCGGGAAGCAAACAGATCGCGACACGGCTTTTTTTCGGAGCACAACCGTCATGTCTGATACAGCGGCTTCGATAAGCTTTCGACTAACCCTTGGCAAAAACAAACTGCCTGTTTTGAGTAGCCGTTGTCTCTTCCCGCGGGTAATCTAAATAACAGATTTGATGATTGATGACGTTTTTACTTCCCAGCAATTACTGGAACTCATATTACAAGCATCATGGCATTATCACAGGCAATTCCCCAGAGCCCAACGGTGAAGGGTGACACGGTGCACCACCAGCTGAAGGCGCGGGATTTCCAGGCGCTGGGCCGTAGCTTGTAGGCTGTATCGTAATTTAATTTTCCTTACCGATCTGTGACCGAAGCGTTGGAATTGGAAACTTGGAACTTGTCAATCCCGGGACTGCACCCGGCCACGCGGTCCGTGGTAAAACAAAGTACCAGGAATAATAATAACAATACTAGCAACAAGGTCCACAATGAGCGAGATTGCTCGGGATGATGAATTTCAGGTGCAGAGTTGCAATTGCAATTGCGTGACATTCTAATGCCGAAGTGGAGACTGACTTCTCTTAGGTAAGTGAAAAATAAGAAGAAAAATACAATTCCATGGAATCTTCCCTGTCAAAGTATGGAAGCAATTTAATCGGCGAGTAAGTTCCATAAGTCTTTGTGTTGGTGTTTCCCCAGACCGGCATACTGCGGAAAGATATGGAGTGCTGAGGTGTGGCTCAAGAGAGAGAGAGAGAGAGAGAGAGAGAGAGAAAGAAACATGGCGGTGGGGAGCCTTAGATAAGTGAAAACTCCATGATGACGATGGTAGTATCGCAAAATGCGCAAGAGCCGCGGAGGAAAAGACCCTGATATCCATTTTATCTGACTCACATCATGAGTTATATCCGCTCTGCCGCTGTAGCACCTGCAGGTGCGGTTACAGCTGCAGCTATTAGTGCATCCTCATGTTGATCATCGTAGACGCCGATGGCGATGGGCGATATCGAACTTGACCGCCGGGTCTTGTCTTGTTTTCACTTCAGCATGGCGGATAAAGGTGGAGTGTAAGCGGGAGCACGCAGGGTCCTCACAGCATTGCCTTCTCGCTGTCGTTGGTGCAATTGAGGACCAGAGAGCCACTCGCCACTGTTATCTCTGGAGACTTGGCGATCAACACAAGCTGCGCTGCTGTGAATCCAGACGAGGCCAAAACACCATCTGCAGGGTATCCAGTAGCGACGGGCCAGACCGTCTATCATGACTATCACTTTGTGCGAAGATCAGCTTACTGGGACGCTTCAGAGTGTGATAGGCACAGCAATCAACGTTCTGGGCTGTTCGGCTGCCCGGATAAGAGAATCTGCGACAACTCCAGACCCTTTCTGAGCTGCAAAAGCTGATGCCAGAGGCTCTCGGGTCGAGGTCCGGGTCGGGAGCGCAGATCATTTCTCAGCCAAAGTGCGGAGAAGCTCATGAAGCTGTCTCAGTTGTTTTGAGGCGAGGGGCATTTCTGCGACACAATTCAGTATCTCATTTGCTCTAACCCCTCTTGCCCCCCTCAAGTCGAGGTAACCTTACACATGTCTCTTATCAAACTCTCCTGTTTCCGATCTGTCGAAAACGACTCCCTTCGCTTCGACTCAAGCAAGACAGACATAGCAAGGGAGAGAGTCATTGGTTTAAGCCCTGAATAAGTGAACCACACAGATGCCACAAACCCTCACTAGGAGCACGCAAAAATCGATAATTAGTGGACGATTAGATACATCCAAAAGGCAACGGACGGAACGCCACAGAGTGGAGAGAAAGCCCGCAAAAGCGGCTCCGATTGTGGATATCAGTCTCCGTACGCCGGTGTGTGGCGGTGGAACGGATATTGAATTGATCAATTGCCAGGTGCAAGCCGAGGAACATTCGCTTGCTATGGTGCGGCTAAGAGAGATTATCAGAAAAAAGCTTTTTCTCTTCTCGAATTTTCATTTGTGTCAACATCTTACTTCTTCCACCGGATTTTGAAATTGAAAATGTGCCCAATAATGCTAGGATCAAAACCTTGCAGGATGTACGACCGAGATTCACAAGTGCCAAGATATCGCGGAGAAGAAATGCAAAGCCGTGATTGGCTACCGATATCGATATCCATGCCAGCTAGCGGTGAGAATAATGGGCTGCGATTCGTGCGCTCAACCAGGTTGGACGGAAGGGGAAACTTGCTAGGAAGAGATAGCTTTCAAGGTTTCTAGGCTAAACGGGCCTGCAGGGTAAAGAATGCTCGGTCCGGAATGATTGCTCTAGATCCCTAGTGGGAAGTTAGAAAACGAGAACCTTTGAATATGACCAGGGCCAGGTAAACAAGTGAACAGGCACCCTAGGAGCCACCCGGTATTGGGGGTTAAAGTTATTAGGAAGCCAGAAGCTCGGGTCGGCAAAGCATCCATCTGGATTGGAGGGGAAATGGAAAGGGGATGTGATAAGAGAAGCGACAATAATTAGTTCGGCGGACAAAAGGCCGAGAGGCATATACTAGAATCTGGCCTATCTCTTGATATCTCTTTTTTATCGTAGCGGTCACGGTCACGGTCACGGTTACGGCCATCCACCGAGGATGCATTTAGGTTATTGTTGCTTATGCCGTTTACCGGCGGTGAAATTCCGACACCTCGTAGTGCGCAAGTTGAGTGGTTGCTGGATCGGACAGTCGCTGCAAGATGGGGCCCTAACCGATCAATCAATGCTCGGGCGGTCGCTTGAGGGTGGTAGAACAATCATCCATAATCCATCTACGGATACAAACGAATGGCCAGGAATAGTGTCAACAGAAACAGCTCAACACCCTTAAGCACGCATCCAGCAAATAAAAACTAAAAACTGTAAATGTGTGTGCAAAAAGGGAGCGGTCAGAGATGCACGTCGTTCCCTACCTGCATCCTGCATTGGATCGCATCTCCTTCTGCTGCTCCTGGCCCTTGCCTTGAGGGAAGACCAATCCCGCAATCCCGCGATGCCTTCCCCCCTCTTCCCAATGAGGAAAAAAGAATAGCCAGCGACAGCCAGCCCTGCGAGCTGCATAAAGGAATTTATCGCGCTGCCGGGTATGGGTGTGCGGGGTGTGCGGGGTGTGCGGTTAAACAATGCCCTGGGGCCTGGGATAGGAAACCCACCTACACTTGCCCGACGGGAAGGTTTGGTTTGGGCACGGAACGACAGCCAACGTATGCCAGGGCAGAAGCAGCCCGAGGATCGATGGACCGCAGCCAGGCCAGGCCAGGCCAGGCCAGGGACCGATTTAGGGCGTGTTGGGCGCTGGAAGGAAGAGAGCCCAGTGTCCAGGGCCTCCACTAGAATAGTGAAGGGAGGGCGTGGGGGAGACAACGAGCAGCGGAAGAGGAGAGAGGAAAGACACAAAAAGCAATCCAGTCTTGAGACAAAAAGAACAGAAAGCATCAAATGCGATAAATTAGCAGCATTCACATGAGACAAACATGAATGAACACAGCGATAGTAGCGAACCGTAAGCGAATGGCGTTTACTCTCAACGATGCCAGAGAATGAATGAATAAATAAATGAAATCAAAGAAAGTGATGGCTCATGGATGGGACGGACAAATAGTGACCGCACTCGCTACTCGCTACAACAGCACCAATAACGCTTCGACAGTCCATGAATAGACAGTGATTCACTCGTGTTCCGAAAAGACGCAGTGCGAAGAGTCACCGTATCGCATCGCAGCGCATTGATTGCTGCGCTGACCTGCCGTAATCACCATTTATTACAGGTTAATAATCAGTCCCGTTGGTCAGTCAGCCCTGGAGGCGCTTCTGGCTGTGCTCTGCGACTATACGGAATACCTACCAGAATACTGTATTCGTCGTGCTTGTGACTCTGCTCCGTTGATGACTGTGACTCTTGTGTCTCATTGCCGCGCGCAGCCCGTGATTTGGTAAGTTGACCCGTGAGAAGGGGGAGGCGCAGAGACCTGTGATTCAGACGATAACAGCGAATCGCACCCGGTGTAATTGGTATTGTGGTTGCTATTCGTGGTGGTTTTTGGTCTCTGGTCTTTGCCTGGGGGAGGCGTTATTTCAACCCCGGATTACGAAAAGCCACAGGGCAGATGAGACCAAGCCCGGATCGGAGCAATCAATCAAACAAACAAAAGCAGGTTTGATATGTCTTGGACGAGAGCAGATTGTCTTGGACGATGACGGATAGAGTCCAATATGGCCTCTGATTGATATGTCGCTTTTGTCATTTATTATGATTATTGTTGTGATTATGATTATGATTATACTTATTATGATTATGATTATACTTATGATGATTGTGATTGTAACATCTTCTGCAAATGTTACTGTCCATAAGAAGCTTTGCTTATCTCACCGTCTGTTGGGGATTTCTTCTTACAGCGTCCATCAGTTTACAAAGCAAAGTTAGCTACGCCACAGCTTCGCTCAGCTCGTTACGGCACCGCATCGCGAGTAACCATCCATCACGAAACTCGTCATCCTCGCTTGTTCTTGTATTGACTGATTGATTTTTCTTGGTCGTCAATAGCTGGCAACCCGCAACAAACCTGTTTCCTCTGATTCTGGAATAATTCGGCTTCGTCTTCTCTGGATCCCCCCAACGGCGAGATCTCGGTCCCTTGAGCGATTTGACCCGAGCGCGATAAGCTACCTGACCTCCAAAACCAAAAACCATAACCAAAAACCAAAGGTCTTGGCGAATACTTGACAAAATCTGGATACCGAAGCTGGATACCGACTCGGCCACGCCCCCATATCTCAACTGCCTCTGCCTCTTCCCTTCCCACGGATCCGCTTCGGCCACCCCCAAAAAGTGCCATTGACAGGCGTTGTAGCCGCTCCGCCCGTCCACTTAGCCGCTGTATCGCCCTGATTTTTCGTGTTTTCACCTTCCAGCTGTGTCTGCTGTGACTCGAATTTCCCACCGCTCATTTTGCCACGCCCCCCCTTCCTTTCGGTTCACCCCACCCAACACCTCGGTCGGTAACACTCCGCGGGCTGGCTGAATCTCTTCTCTTAGCAAGCACCAGCAACAGCGAGCCTTCCTCCCGGCGACCGAACCTGAGGACCCTTGGACCCGCACTCGCACCCGTTCTCGGTCGCACCCCCCTTTTCCGGCACCTCTCACCTTCACCTTCTCTTCCACGTTCTCCCACTCCCAATTCCACTCCCACACCCACACCTCCCTATTGCAAATCATCCATTCCACACCCAGATCTAATCTCACACGCCCTCTGGTCTCCCTTAGCCGGCTGCCTGCCCTTTCTGCTTCACCCATTTATATCTATCCGCATCCCCAGGTTTTCGTCCCAAGGATCCATTTATCTGCCGTCAACAAAGAACAATCTAGTGATCAACACTATTACTTGCTATTTAGCAACAGCTATAGCTCTTTGAGCTTCAACTCTCGACTACTCACCTCGCCTACCATCACAACCACCGCAACAATGTTCGGCTCATACGGTTCTTACAGCTCCATGTGCGCGTCCTCGGCGCCCATGGATATCGCGTCTCGCAACATCTACCGATCCCAGGATTCCGCCTGCGCTTTTCCTTCTTGGCCTCGACGCGACTCTCTCTCTGAGTCTGATCGTGAGGAGCGACCCACCTCATATCTCTCCGACGACGACTTGTTCCTCTCTGATCCCTTCGACGACGACGCCCAGAGCGTCTCCAGCGCCGGCAGCTCTTCTCCCTGTGCCATGGCCTCGCCTCCCAACGTCATCTCCGACTTCGAGCTTCTCCAGGCTGAGCGCGAACGCCAGGCTGCTCTTCAACGCGAGTGCATCCGTGTTGTCAACCAAGAGAAGGAGCGTCGCCGTGCCGCCGCACGAAAGCAGCGTCGTAGCAGTTCTCACAAGAAGAGCCCCAAGACCAAGCTCACCTCCATCAATGAGGAGGTTATTGAGTAGACAATTACCGGGTTCTTCTTAATGACTGTTACGATTTAACGATAGCGTATGTTTACCCGTGGCTCATATCAACAAACATTCACTAACAAGATTTTAGGCTGCTTTTTTTGCATTACATGGCACTCTGATACCCCATGATACCCCACACAACAGCCTTCGCATGTGCAATACTGGACGCACATGCCATATTATTTACATCACTATTCCATCTCAGATGATGGGCTTCTTTTACACACCACAACACATCCAAACAAACTGTCACTCATTGAACCGGGCAACCTTAAACAGCAACATTCGGATCGACTTCTAGCCGCCGGACCGACACCACCCTAAATCTTGGTCAATGACGCCATGGGTAGACCGCCTAGGACCCCAGCAACTCTCATGTGGGGGTGGGGTTACCCAACCAAGAATGAGTCAGATGGGGCCAAGCATTAGGAATGGATGACAACAACAACAATCAACAACCATTATCTGTCAGGACTTTCCGATCACGGCCGAGCCTTGGAAGGAAACGTTGCCCGGGCCGGTGGAAGTTTATCTTTCTCCCACATCTTGACATTCAAATGATGTGGATTTTACGGATCATCGGCCGCTTCGGCCATCCACCGGTTTCTTCCCCGCACTGCGGTCCCGTCAACGGAAAAGTGTTCGGTTCATCATTCTTTTCTGTTGAGGCTTTTATCAAGCCGACATTTTATCTTTTCCGACTCTGCTCACCGAGCCTATTGAGCTTAATCTTTTTTTCCCTTTCTGCACACCATCTAGGTGGAAAGCATTTGTATGGAGTTTTTATTATTGCATTGTCACAGGCTTGCATAGGATTAGGGCATGGAACCTTGGGTACAGGTTATGCATCAGCCTCCCACCACTGGGAAGGTAGCTGGCACAGGCATTTGGGAATGGGAATAATGGCACTGGATGTGCCCACTGCATGGTTTACACAGCGACATGGACTTTTTAGATACCTTAGGATAGTTCGGCGGCCTTGCGCCAGCCTTGATTTTTGAGATACCCTCTTAGTTAACATCAACATTCATATTTGGCTTTCATCTTAACTTTTGTCCTTGATTCATGTGATGTGCTATGTGTGCGCCTCTGCTTGTGACTTTAGCCAGCACGGTCTTTTGACCTCTCAGCCTCCACCTATTATCCCCAACCTTTGATTGTTGCCAAGTTCAATAGTATCCAAGAGCATAAGCCAAACTCATAAAAGCGTGTGGCACGACACTTCTATCATCCAATAATAAGCAACCATAGCCGACCTATCTTTCGAATGCCGGCAACAATAGGGACCTTTCTATTTTCTAGCCTGGCCCGTGGTACCGTCCCGTGCCGTAGGCTTTCAAGTCAAGCTGCTCCATCACATGAACGAACCAGACGCCTTTGCCGCGCGGGGTGTGGCAGGGCGGTGAAAGTACGCAGCAACGTTTTCGAGATCGGCGATAAGAAAGAAACAGAGGACTCCTTTTTCCCACGTGAGAGAGCTTGTGATGGATATTCTAGAGCCCATCATGGAGGTGGGTGTTTGTATAGACTGATACTTTGTCCTTGTGCGTGAGATATAGTTGGTGGTCAAATGTAAAATAAACAGGCGCACTGATGGGGAGGAGAAGGTATTCAATAGCCGCGGGAGAAGCCAAGACGATGCTTTCCTACTGCTATCTGGTTTGAATTGGGTGGCGCCTCGTAGCCTACGAGTCTAAACGCATTGTGTATTTTCCTGTGTTCAATATAAGCTTTGACACCGTTTGAGCTCCTATTGTTTGCAGTTCCATGCCTAGAGGCTAAACCAGGGACGAGACAAAGAGTCTAAAGATTGAAAACGGGCGCTTGTCTTACTGGATTAGAGTCGTGTCTTGAAATAGCAAGTCAGTCACAGTGAAACAAGTAGTATTTGGTTAGCATAAGGTCTTGTGTTGGGGAGTGTTGAGAAGTACATATAGCGATGCATGGTGTAGTGCGTGGGAGGTTTAGGGACTGGAAGGGGAGGAGAATGGACTTAGAAACTGGAGTGCCTGGACGGAGAGGCATAGATCTATACTCGGAATGGCCGTGATGGTATGAGCTGAGTTGCTTTGTTACGTCTGTGATAATGCCTATCTTAAGATTCGGTCCCAATGCCCATATCTTCCATGTAAGATCATACGATCACGAAAGCCAGAGCACAGAGTATCCTACGCCTTGAAACATGCTGTTCAGTGAACCTGAACGAGAATGGCACGTGGATAGCGAATATCTCTAGAGAGTTCCAGTCAGTCCTATAAGCGTTTTTGAGGAATGATGCGGCTCCTACTCAATATGTGAAGTCCAACTACATTCCTGTAAGTCGCTAGGCAGTCCACAGAAGCATCTGAGGTGGCATCGGACTTGCCGTCAAGTAAAATAGATTCAATGGAAGTTGTAGTTAATTCAAAGACTTTTGAGCTATTGCCACAAACAGTATGTTCTCACTCTGCTGAACTTCATGTTCTTGGTAGTTCAGAAACTGCCTCTTACAACCATTGGGCATAACCGTTCTGGACTAGGGGGGAGCAATTCTAACTGAACTTTTAATTGATACAAGAGGTACGGATACAACTTGATTCATCAGATTGCAACGTATATGAAGCACTCACTTGTCCCTAGTAACCTCATGATTTGTCCTCGAAACTCTGAGCACACTAAGGTGATCAGCACCACAAACCTTTATGGCCGCAGTGACAGCACGAATAGATCTCTGCCGCAAGATGGAAGCTGGAGAAGAGAAGTTCTTGTTACAATTGTTGCTAATTTCCCGAATCCAATTTTCATTATTGAGATAAAGCTGTATGAACATCAAGCCAAGGAGTTGCACTATCTGACTCCGAGTATGCTAGACAACATTATGGCCTAGATTTAACTTATTGTCAAATTCAATAGATATCCAGAGATCAACGCTTTTGAGAGGTCCTGCCACGGTGTTACAGGGCTTTAAGAGGATGACCTTCCGGATTCTTCAACCACCCTCATCTTCCCCGCATCATGAACTTTACTAATATCTCACTCAGACTCGACTTCACTCAACTTACAACACAACTCATCAATCTTCAGATCCGAATAGGAAATCTCGTGTATGAGAAGTAAAATCACTCGTTGTATCAACAAACGAAGCACATCTATAAACACAATCACAATGGTCAACAAACAAGATCGCCAACATCTCCGCCTCGCCGTCTCACTCGCCAAAGAGGCACTCGAAGCTGGTGACGCACCCTTCGGCTCGGTTCTCGTATCATCGGACAACAAGGTCCTGCAAACCGACCGCAACCGCACCGTCACAGGCTCCAACGGCGATGGACGCGCCGACTCAACGCTGCACCCAGAGTTCACGCTGGCGCGCTGGGCACAGCTAAACCTCAGCACCGAGGAACGCGCAGAGACGACAGTGTACACAAGCGGTGAGCATTGCGCTATGTGCTCTGCTGCGCATGCGTGGTGTGGGCTTGGAAGGATTGTGTATGCTTCCTCGACGGAGCAGCTGGAGGCTTGGAAGGCTGAGTTTGGAGTTGGGGCACCGGTTGCGCCGTTGGGTATCAACCAGGTTGCTCCTGGGCTCAAGGTTGAAGGGCCTGTGGAGGATTTGGCTGAGGAGGTTTATCAGCTTCAAGTTGAGAGCTGGATGGGTAAAGGCTTCAAGCCCAAGTCAAAGGCTTGAGGTGAAGGGATGGGATGGGATGGGATGGTGTGTAACATGTGATATGACTGAAAGCAACTGTGTTAAGCTAGATGAGTATCCATAAGACACGAGTTTGGAATTCAAGAGATATCAAGTCTCGTTGTGAGCGGCTATCATCCCCTGCCTATACGCTAGCTACACTCTTGTGGAGGATAGAGTAGTAGTAGTTAATAGCTACACACTATACGCTACACGCCATGTCGGACCCAAGAGCATAGCGATCAGAGGCGAGAGAGCCATCTCCTCACTTAAACAAACATGGAAGAAGCCCATATAATGCCCATGGCTTGGGCGATCTGTATGAAAACGAGAGACAGCTTTTCTTCTCAAGTCCACAGATTATATACCATTATCCAAGTCCATCTTCTCATCCAATCAGCTTATCCCCTGTGGCTTAGTTGGCTAAAGCGTCCGACTGTTATTAACCAGACAATCGGGAGATCGGAAGTTCGAGCCTTCCCGGGGGAGAAACACCTTATCACATTGATCTTTTGCCAAATGTGTTCATTTTTGCTTAAAACGAGTATCTATCCCATTGCAAACGTTGTTCGGGTGGCTGTTATAACGACAAGTTACGTAGTATGCCCTAAATAAGCCAATTGACACGGGTCAGTAACGCTCATGCATGTATAAGTCATTTATTTTCGTCTTTTCCTCACCGAAGAAAACGGTATTTGCGAGTATTGATATTGCGTATCTGTCTTTGGTTGGAAACTTGAGCATTCATTTGATGTAGGGCGAGAAGTGTCGTGGACTAGGCTCCCTCATATCGACACTTTCTTTAATTAGACTTGGTTGGATTAAACAGCCTGTAGACCCATCACTCAACATAGTATGCAAGCAAGTCCTGGAACCACCATTGATATACAGGACAACACTCCACAATGCAAACTTCAGTAACAGCATTCGAATTCTAGCTTGGAGAGATTGTGTTGACAATATGGCATCGACCTTGTATCTCCATGCTCAGGAGCCGTCTCCTCTGGCATTAACGATATCCTCTGGAAAGTTTGAAGTCAACACTCAATCAAAAAGTTGGCCATTCAACTGCCGCTGCAAAGAGACCCAAGAACATGCAGTTCCACGTCAGCCTCGGTCTCGGGTATCTCACATCATCCATATCGTTCTAGAGATCAAGTCCACCTGCATTATTTCCGCGATGTCTCACCTATAAAAGTACGAAAGCTCAATCTGAGACATCAAGTTGATAATGGCCGGTGTCGGACGCTCGCTATTGAGAGCTAGTTCTCGTGTTAGAGCTTGATACATTCTCATTCATCTTCACCTTCATTAGCCTCTCATGGTCTTGGATTGTGGCTCGAGTCCATTTGGCACCCGCATTCCATTCATGCACAATATCGAATCCCCGCGGAGACGGCTTTGTTCCAATTGGACAATATCTAGGTCGAGACAAGTGAGATCTTAACACGACGACCTCCAACGCCTTGTATCGCTTTACTGGTGCACCGTATGCATTGGCAATATTCAACGGAGGGGCCGTATCCGAAACTGCTCATTGTAAGCTAACGAATTCCACTCTTGAGGTTTGATCAGTTGGATCTGGATGCGGGGAAGCCTGAAGCCACGCGAGTTGATGGACGTTGGTGCTAGGGATTTCACGCACCCAACTACCAACGTTACCTGGCTGGCTTGGCCATCCACATCATGTATGTCACAGTTGCTGAAAGTGATTGAATTCAACTGAAATGTGATGGAATCCTTGACCCTTGACAAAGGTAGTGAGACACAAGAACCCATGGTTTTGGTAGATACAATCCTTGCCATGGTCAGTCGTTGATAACCCCAACTCATCACATCTATCTTCAATCAGTAAAAGCTGTTAACACCAAATTAGAGTAACGTTGACTTTTGACCTGTAAAATTGTATAAAGCGTCGAGGGAAGCTAGTCCATTATTGAATGTCCCGGACTGAAGACGACAGCCGATTCGAAAACAACAATGTCTTTCTGCTCGCGGCCTCATCGAGACAAACCTTTTGCCACTTAGAGTCTTATGCACTTGTATTCCAGTCATACTTGGATTGGGAATCCACTCACAATAAATTCTGGTGCGATCTCTTGTGCCCGAGGCTGTTGATTGAGCTCCAAGCAACGCGCAAAATAGATAGGTGAATCCAATGTTTAAAATCATCCAAGCGGAATGGGCTGAAGCTGAGAAGTCGATATCTTGGCAAATGAGCGCAGATGGAGAATTGGTACTACTCAATGACATCCTGCCAATCATGTGTGAGGTTGCATGAACAAATCTTACATGATTGTTTCGTCCCTGAGACGATCTGGTGTAGAAAGGCGGCCGCCATTCTGCGAGCCTGAGAACATGGATGGACTCGGAGGCTTTTGTCAAGTGGTGTTATCCAAGTGTGATCATTACCATCCATCAGCCTGGCCGCAGCTTGGGCCGCATCTTATAGCATGGTATATCAATATCCCAGTCGGTCGAAGGTACGCGTGAAAGCAGCGACCAGGGTCCCCGCGGCCGGGTCAAGAATGCTCTTAAGTCTTAACCAGGGCCAGCTTATCAGCTCAACAGGGGAAATGTGATGGCAGAATTACGAATTAGTTCACATACTCGTGAGTTGCACTGTTTAAAGAAGTGAGTTATGAGCAATTGATCAAAATTTTAGTTGTAAGTCTCATGAGGACAACCGGATCACCTCAGGTAAGACGGCATGTACGAGCTGCAAGCACGAGGTACAACAATAGCAGAAGAAGCAAGGGAGGTTGTACGTCTTCCAGATCAAGTGCCTGTAGCCATCCGCGGCCTTATGGCAAACGAGTGTACAGGCGCACCTTGTGTGAGGCCGCAGTAGAGCCTGAGAAAGACTGGGGACAACCGTGGGGTAGTTTGGATTCTGAGGCCAGACAACTAGACATGCCTACCAAGTCCACCGGGATAATGAAATTGCGTATCGGCCGGCAAGAGTTCTTGATCAGTGGCGTTGAGGCCCGGTCAGCCTTTGATTGTTAAGTGTGTACAGCACAGGAGCAACGTGCTTGCAGAGTGATCCACTTGTATGTATCTGTAGTCGAGGCTGCCTTTCAAGCAGCCACCCGCTTGGTTGTGATCCGCCAAATGTATGAATGGTCCTAAAAGTACCGTATAAATTATCAGACGACTTCAGAGTCTTCGCATGTACCTGCTTGAAGGTCAAAGAACATCTGTCCAGTTGCTGGCGTTGCTGTGCTGTACTTGTACCATATGCAGAACCTGTGTGGTGGAAGCGAGGAGAGCGAGGCGAAACAGCTCGATAGGCAAACGCATGGTGCTGTGGATATTGGACAGCATCTGCTGCAAACATCTGTCCTTAGCCTAGCGGTTGATTGCAGGGTATTGATAGGTGGAAGCGCTTGCTGGACTCGAGACGCCGTGCTGGTAAGAGACTGGGGATGGCAAGGTATCTGACAGGGAGTTTGCCTGTTGGTTGGTGATGATATAAGTCTGGATGAGCAATCTAAAGCCAAGTTGGGTGTTGACCACATGCCTCCGAGACACATGTCGGAAGGAAAGGTTTGCACTGACCGGGGTTCAAAGAGATGATAGAGACATCTTGCGTCTTTTGTTTCTGAAAATTGGGGAAATTCGAGGGGGTTTGGTATGTAAATGACGTCCATGTAGCTAGCTATTAGACATCCTGTGCGGCTGTATGCGCATTGGGTCATGGATAACCGTATGCTGTCAAGTGATTGCTAGGCTGCCAAGGTGGATATCTTGACTCTGACCCCAGATCAAACAGGTCGATCCGAAAGACAAGTGCAATATTTGTTGTTTGATAGGTTGGTGATGTATCCATCTCGAGTCATCGTCTCCGAACCAAATTCGCCCGAGGTATTGACAACGGGAGCGAGCAGCGTGACGTGTATTAGACGCGGTCTGAGTTGTCAAGAACTCATCGAAAGGAATACGAAGTCAAGTCTTGAACAGTTGAGCTGGAGAGTAGAGGATTTCCTTACCTAGTCGACTAACATCCAACATCCACGGCAGTGCCCAAGAACAAGTGTGGGTGATGAGTGTGGGTATGGTAGCACTGAAGCGGGAGCGACCAGGGGCACGGGAAAAAGCAACGAAGAAATCGTGTATGCAGGCAGGATGAGGGCCAGAAAGGAAAGAGAGATCCATAATACAACGATTATCTAAGGTACCTACCTACCTTAGATAAAGGAGAGTTTGAGGAAGGACTACCTACCCAAACTACTAAGGTATTGTCTATAATAGTACTACGGCAGTAACACTTTTGCAGACTAAAGGTAAGTACTCTTTAACAGTTGGGCGTGAGAAGATTCACATCAAGGCTTGCTCGCTCTTTCTGATCGATTGAAGTCAAAAGTGGAGCAATGAGTACCTATTACAAAACGCAGTCAACACACTGCGTTTAAGGTACTAAGGTAGGTAGGTACATTGACTCAGTCGGGCATCAGCCATTATACAATCTTGAACTAAAATCCTATGAAACGATGTCAAGTTCCTGTTGAATTTTCCCTCATCATTCGTTTTTTTCAGGTTTTTTTTTTCAAGCTAAGCAAGATGTTGCTATCAGTACAAAACAGGCGAGATTGATAAAGATGACAACGTTGAAAGCCAGAGAGCCACTTTCGCTTGCAACGAAGAAAAGAAAAGGTGGGTATGAGACCCTCTTCGCTAGCGGGACGGGAAGGAGAGGGCGATTAACTCCCTGCAACAGACGTGATCGGCCGGCTTATTGGCCCGTCCCGTTGAGCTAGCGCAACCAATAAGCGCCGAGAAACAGCTGTAGCACATCTTTGGCAAGCGGGGTGCAGCATCCTAGCCAATCAATGTTAGCATACAAGCGCTTGCTCAAGCCCCCCATGTTTCGTTTCCCCAACCACATGCTTTCAATCTTTCTTCACTATCCGTACTTACTCATCTCAAGATTAAGCTATCCAACTTCGACGCCGACCACGAAGACCATTGCTACGTTCAATCTGCTACCACATGAAAGGTTCTGTCGCCTCTACAGTTTCAGGGGCTCCGTACTGGAGGAAACGCACCTAAATCCACTGAAGTGGAAAAGTCTGCATTGCTTCCATTGCAGGCGTTGCGTTGATGCTTATGCACACACACACCTCAATGTAAGGTACCGACCAGTCTTTGCTCTGGTTGTCGCCCAGCACAACTGGATCGAGCATATCATTTTGCAGTGCCTATCTCATACTGCATCTGCCACCAGCGTTACAGCTACTTCGTGGGAGGCACAGTGCTGCCCTGCGCTGCTGCTGCTGCTGCTGCGCTATGCTCTGCTGTGTTGTCCTGCAATGCTTGAGAAGCCACCGCTTGTCGTCGTACCAGACGCCGCCCGCATACTTTCGCCCATCTCACCGAAAGAGGGGCACCAGACACTTGCTATACGTGATTGACGGATGGAAATCAATGCAAATACAGGATGAAATTTGGATGAGACGACGGCGGAGGTCACGAGGGCCAAGGATATGCTTCCATGATGAACATTTAAATATCAAATGGTGAGATATGGACCATTCATGCGTTGAGATACAGACAATGGAATACAATTGATTGATTGATAGGTCGAGTCCCTCGAGTCTTAAGTCGAAAATGGATCTGGAGATTTACAGGGGTCCTGGTCTAGTGGACCACACAATTTGATGCGCCATCCAACGGGTTACTGAGAGAATTGTATTCAACGGCACGCGGCCAGCCCACGAGGCTAAATTTGGCAGGGGCCATTGCTCGCTAGACATTTGACTTGCTGCGACTCGTTGCTCGTTAACTCGCCTTGTCTTGTCTTTAATCAGATACCCACAGTCTGCGATGAGATGGCAGTCCACGTTGGGCTTTGCTCGTCATTGCAAGGCCGCAGCCGCCGACAACGATCCATTCACGTCAAAGTGACTGCCTCCGCCTCAACTGGCGTCTCTTAGACCAGATTCCAACTTCGAATCCCCTGTCTACCGTACAAGAGGGGATCCTGGTCTTCTGCAGCTTCTCTTCCCCACTCGACTTTGTTAGCTCGAGTCCAAAATCCAACAGCAGAAAGGTGCTCATATTAACACAAGCTCTCATTCCCCAATCCCCAATCCCCAGCCGCCGTCCACCATCCTCCACCCCGGCCTCTGGACTGAGTGCTATGAGCCGGTCCGTCTCCGCTGATCCATTCAACCCAACGTTCGCAAAGCTCTATTTTAATATCGTTTCTGGTTTCGAGCGTCCACTGACAGGCCAGAACGCCACTCTCTAGGCGCCATCTCTGACTCTGGACCCCGACTTGACCCATGATGGATGGTCCATCACACACATAGCACACGCAGTAAAGGCACCCACACTGGTACCAACCCTGTGTCTGTCTCTTTCTCAAAATCATCCAAACCTGCACTTTTTTTGCTTTGGGTTTCCTTCTTGGGCCTCCCTCTTCTTAGTCTTCTCTTTCCGCCTTTGATCTTCGAATTGTGTCGCCTTATCACATTGTCACATCTTCAGCTCCAGCATCTACCTTGATATCAAGGGTATCACGACTCCACCAACATCCATTTACACCAGCCCCCAAGAGACATATCAGCTTGCTTGACAAAAAACTACAACAAGGTAGGGATTTCAATTCATTCCCACTTTCCTGTTGTCTCTATTCTCTATTGTTTCGTGCTCTCAATTGCCTACGTGCATCTCCTGCACGCTGCTCCTGGCTGCTCACCCCTCGTCATATCTCTCGTCTTAGTCGCATGTTCCTCAGCATACACGCGCACGCATACATACAAGTTTGATGGACCCTAGAATCACCTCCCTAGGGATTTTGAGCTACATCTGCAAGTCAAGCGCCGGGTCACACCCCTTTCACATCCCCATCCCTATCCGCATCCACTACCAAGCTCTTCCTGGCAGCTACACTTTGACCTTGACCACTTTGCGCGCACATCTCTATTTGGCGTCGTCCAACCCCAGGCAATCACATCAACCTGAGCAGGGTAGGCGGCTGTGTTCTTGCTGTTGCCGGCTTGCGCCTATAGCGTCGCTCTCAACTGTTGCCCTGGTTGAGGTTGCGCTCGACAAGTAAAACCATCACTGTGCCCATCTCCACACACACATCTATTCTTTCTCTACGCCTTCTCGAGTCTTTTTTCACTTTCTCAACTTTCTCACACTTACACTAATTCGCATTCCGAAGACCTTTCTCTCGATTCACCGCATCTACCTCTTATTGTACATCATCGCGACCGAGACATACAGCTCCACGAGTCCCGCTCGTTGTCCAACATCACTTACCCGCCGCTACCCGCGTGCCCGTATCGCATCGTGTCGCTCAGTAACGAAACAGACATCAGTATAACACGATCCGAGACTTTGGCTCACCGAAACACCGAGAAACCGTCATTGTCCGGGTGCGGACAGCAGGAAATTCCGAGGCATGTTCGACAGCCCATTGGTGTAGCCTTCCGCCTGTTCCTGCGACTCCGAGAGCAACTATAGCGAACACCCCGCTATCGGGGGCCTTTCTTTTCCATACGATTCGCATCTGTATAGTACGTGCAGCGTCGCACAAAGTGGGCATCCTTGCAGAGTAGTCCTGGCCTTTTGTCATCATCCGACTGGCTAACACAGGGCTCCGTTAACGCAGGTTGAAGTCGAAGAAAGAATATCAAGCCCATCATGTCCATCCCCGTGGCCACTTCGTCGCGGAATCGCACCGTATCATTAAGCTCCGGTGGAAGGTCTGCAGCAAGGAGCAAGTCGTCACAAGTCCCAGACAGCACCACAATGCCTCACGTAACCGATTTAAAGTACTTCGACCCCTGCGCCGCCACGGCGTCAATGTTTTTGTACGCCCAGGGCTCATCCATTGTCTGCTGCCACCACGATACTCTCACTATTGAGCGAAGATTTTCAAGACACGCCGATGAAGTTCAATTATTGGCAGTCGATAACCAGAGTGATGCCGGCGGTGGACGTTTTGTCGTGAGTTACGATGCTGGTCAGACAGCAATTGTGTGGGATTTGATGACAGGCGATGAGATCTCACGATTTGCTTGTTATGAGCATTTGACAGTCGCAGCATGGATGAAGAATGGCAATGTTGCTTTTGGTAGGTCTCTTCGACGACTGTCTATGAGCTCACTAACTGACATTTTTTAGGCAATACCAAAGGAAGTATTATTATGTTTGAGCCTTCAACTTCTGAACATGTTTCTTCAAGAACAATTGATCAAATTGCCGTCACTGCATTGGCCCCATCAGCTGATTGTCGAACATTTGCCATTGGGTGAGTCCAACATATATCTCTCACTTGGTCTTCACTAATTGGATCATAGTTATCAAAATGGCTCTCTATTTGTGGCTACTTTACAGCCACGCTTCACTATCTTACACAATCTCACTACTTCTAGAGGACCGTCACCCATAGTTAACCTAGCATGGCATGCTTCCTCGTCTCGGCAAAAGTCCGACATGCTTGCCGTCCAGATGCGTGACGGAGACCTAAGGGTCTGGAGCGTGGCAAAGAAATACAGCGCCGATGATCCCGCTAAAGTGGTTCGAAACCTCAGAAAGGCCGAGATCTCCATGGACGGACCAAACTGGATGGGGTGGTCCAAGAACGGTCGCATAATTCAGTATTCCGACTCGTAAGTCTTACAGTTTGCCACCAAACATCACCCCAGGCTATGCGCGCGCTTAGCTGCATGACTCCTTTCCTCGACTAACAAATGCATAGGCAAACACAGTCATGGGATGTTAGAACAAAGCACGTCACTCATGATCCCATCCCGACACTTGATCTTGTCCGTGGTCTCGCCGTCTATGGGCCAGGTGCCACGTTGTTCACCCTTGGCCCCAACAACACAGTGCAGCAATTAGACCTAAACTCACCAGCCATTATGGTTGCCAATGTCCAGCACCCAGCAAATCTATTGCCCCCCTCGCCTCCAGTCTCAGAAGAGACTGGTGATCGATCAGCGACTTCAGCAACCACTATCGCCTCTGAGTCCGAGACCAGCTCTATCCCCCTGGACATGAACATCTCCGAAAGTGATGAGGACCACATGTCGCCATTTGCTCGTCTGACCAGACGCCAAGGTTACGACTCTGGCAACGAGCCTTACGAATCAAACAGTCCTGTGTCAAGCCGCAGCGGACTATCTTCCTTGTCGAAGTCCTCTGCAGGGTCCTCCCAAACCCCTGGCCGTTATCCTGGATCCATGAGGTCAAGGGGACTCTCGGAAAACACTTACATCTCTGCTGGAACCTCAATCAGATCATCAACAATTGGCAACGGCAATGTTCAGGGTAATACAAGAGACATGGACTCCTACTCAATGGGATACTCTCTTGGCACCACCAGTGTTCCTTCTATGACTTCGAGCCGTTCAAGACGCAGGCCTTCTCGTCTGCGCAATGAAGTTCCCCGCAGTCCTGACGACAACAAGGTCCATGATCTCTTCAAATTTACTCGAGCTCGCCTAAGTGATATTCCATACAAGCATGCCATAGGCGCCAATAACGCCCGTCTTACTAACGATGATCTGCGCCGTCAAATGCTTAACACCATTTTCGGGTGGAACAATGAGGTCGAGGATCTGATTCGGGATGAGATGAGTAGGCACCCTCAAGGGTCCCCCAGTCGCATCCTCCTGGCCAAGTGGCTAGGCGATATCGACTCCAACATCATGAACGCAAACTTCGAGAACATGACTTCGTCAGACTGGATGCTGTTAGCCTTGAGTGGCATCGGTGGTCAGGCGTCACAACAGAAGCTCGGTCATACTTATGTCCAGCGTCTACTTGAGGCTGGCGATGTACATGCCGCAGTCACAATTATGCTTGGAATGGGTGACCATAATGATGCCATCGAGGTTTATATCTCTCATAAGCGCTACATGGAGGCCTTGATCCTCACTTGTCTGTCTTCTCCAGGTGTATGGGAACGCCAAGCTGCCATCATCAGGAAATGGGGAGAGTGGGCTGTCCAACACGGCCAGCAACAACTGGCGATTCGATGTTTTGCCTGCACTGATCAAGAGTCTACTGAGCCTTGGTCGTCACCATCTGCTGCACAGCTCAACTTCCAGTCCATGACGCCCAGTATTCCTGAGATCCTGAGCCCACCTCTTTCGCCCCCTGGCGTTCAGCGTGGCCCTCAACGCAGTATTGCTAAGACCTCTGCGCTCAAGCTCATTACCTCATTTGGTGACCAAAGCCAAAAGTCTAAGTTCTTTGCTGGTGATGGCGGTCAGACCCCAATTGCCGCTGGAGTTACCCCCATTGCCGATTCGGCCGGTTCACCTGCCTTATCCCATGCCTCCAACAACGATGCCACGACAGCATTCCTCCGCCCATCAAACAACAGCAGATTCAATACGCCTGTGTCTGCACGAGGACGTGGACGGCTTCCATCCATTGGAGAGATTCCATCAGATCTTAACCGTGATGCGATCAGATCGGCTGGTCTTTCTGCTGTACCATCGGACTATGAAATTCGATCCGGTCATGGCCGTACACCATCTGGCAATGACAACATGATGTTTGGCAGTGCATTGCAGCGTGCTGCTACGGCGAGTCCGATGATGATGCGTGAGCATGCCCAACGTGTTGTCCAGCCGAGCGATGGCGATTATCCACCACCTCCTCCTGATCAAGCCACAATGCTGAAGATGCAGCAGGCATCGCGAAACCATCGCAATGGTTCACGCGATCGCATTCCCCTGGGCATAAACCTTCAACTTCAACCTGGAATCCCTCAGGATGAGGTAACATCCCCGGAGCACTCTGTTACGTCTTCGACCCGCTACCACTGGCCGACTCGTCGAAGAGGGCCTGCATCGGTAACAAGCTCCGTTACTTCTGCTTCTAGCGCCGGAAGAAGCCTTCGCCATCAAGCTGTACGAAACCGAGAAGACTACATTCACAGCCTTGATGCTGCCAATAACTTCTCCAAAAGACAGCGAAGCCGTCAGCGTAGCCAGTCGAGAACCCGGGATGCTTCGCGCAGTCGCCCAGGGAGCCGAGAGCGAACTGCTCGCTCTCGTGAACCTTCCGAAGAACGTGGCCGTGTAGCTGCTCGAGGTTGGCCCAAGGCCAAACGTTCACCTACCTCCCCAATCCCTATGTCTCCCGAGGATTTGCTGAACCTAAGCACCCCACGACATGGCCCGATTGGCGACCCAAGCACAGTACGCAAGGTGAGCGGATCGACTGCGAAGCCAGGAAGTCGAGGGTCAAGCCGTGGAAGCCGTCGCAGGAGCCCGGACAGTCGAGCCCGTCCCCCAGCTTTGACTCTTCGTGGCCGAAGCCAGGGCCGGGAGGGTTCTGTACAGCGTTCTCCCTCCTCTCCATTGCCTCTGGCAGTCGCTATGCCCCACTACCAGGGTTCTGAGGATGAAGAGGACTTCAGAGCAGCCATGGCTGCCCAGGAGGAATTTAGGAACAAGCACAGCCGCAGCGTCAGCCGAGGACAAAACTCGCCAGCACTGAGCAAGCAGGACCCTGCAGAAACCAGACGTAGGGCCAATTCTGAAGTGGCGCCTGATGGATCAATCTCTACACACGGCAGAGCTGCTTCAACTGAGCATGCCGGAGACCTTAAGCAAATGAAGGATGAGCGCCAGCGAAAGAAAGAACAGGCTGCCCGAGAACTTGAGGAGCGTCGCAAGTCTCTAGCCAAACGAGCTCAGACACCCTCTATACCGCACCCCAACGAGTTCTCCCCTGCTCTTGCGATCACTGTTGAGACTGCTGAGCCCAAGCCGCTGCCTGATGATATCCCGCCTCGCAGCGCCACTGAGCCACCTCAGAGGAGTATGTACGCCCGTAGTGGACCTGTCATTGGACTTCCAGCAACACCCAAGGCCATGAGACTTATTATCGAAGGCAAACATGACCAATCAGGAAGTACCCCCAGACCTGAAGTGCCAAGTATTCCAGCCGGCTTTTCTCAGCGGTATTCACCAGAAACATCCCCCTACGGATCGCCAGAAAGGGAGGAGCCCAGCCTGGAACCCAGTCTCACTCTGTTGCCGTCGACCGTTTATCAACCACCGACCAGACCCCCAATCCCCCGCAGCATGTCAGCTCCTATTCCCGATGAGCCCAGTCAACGCACGGGACGTTTCGGACGTAAAGGAAGCGTGGGACGCATTGAAGAAGTTGTCACTGGCGAGCGACGACGCTCGCACGAGGATCCTATCCCCCCTCCCCCTCCTCCCCCCCCTCCCGCGCCTCCAGTGCTCAAGGAGCTCAGACATCTCGCTTCACCTCCACCGCCGCCCCCTGCCCCTCTTCAGTACGCCCAGCGACCTCAACAGGCGGGCGCTGTTGCTTCGGGCATGATTGAGATTGTCATGGATGATGATTTGTCGTCTGGCAACGACCAGGCTTCAGAGGCTAGCCCTCCGGCTCCAGCTTCCCACAGAGGCCACAACCGAGGTCGGAGCATTGGAGATAGCAGCATCTCAGGCCGACTTCACAAGGCTACCGAGCGACTCCGATCCGGTAGTCGCAGTCGTAAGGAGTATGTCCGATCTCCTCCTTTCGAGGCTCCCTATGAGAGCATCCCGATGCCACGACAACTCAAGTCTCCCCCTCCGGTGTCATACAACCCGGACGTTTTGCGTTCACCCATTGACTCCAGGAACAAGCACTTGTCGACTGGTCTGCACCGGAACGAGATGATCTAGGAAGTCTCTCGCGACCGCAGTCAGCGCGTTGTGCAGTATTTTCTTCCTTTCTACCACTCACTTTAAAACATTGTGTTGTTCGATTCTGTGCATGGCGATCGGCGTTTTCTACACTCTCAAGTCGATACCATTGTCCCATTCGGGGCTCGCATTCTAGTGCGTTATGCTTCTGTGTCCCTTCATAAAAGGACACGAAGCACCAAAACTGCTACATCTTGTTTCTCTCTTCTTTCTCCTCTTGCAGATCACAACTTGGATCCATTAAAACAGTTCTTGCGTTGTTTGGAAGAGATATTGATGAACGTACACGACTTTACAATTCTTTGGTCGGACCATCACGGTTCTTACAAATCATGGCCTCAAATACTTACATATTATGCTTGAGGAAGACGAAGATGGCCTTTGTGCTATATCTTGTTCAATTTTACATCCACATGGATGTCTGGGGGTGGTTAGGATGGACGATTGAGGTACCACGAAAGAGCAAAAGAAGGGATATGAACGGGGAATAACGTAGCGACTGCTTTATACAATGTTGCCTCGCGGCACTTGTTTCAGTTTTGTGTGAAATGATGGCAGGAAAAGGATGGTTGGAATGATCAGAAATGGAACTGGAGACGCATTGTGATTCCCCCGGAGGGTTTTTAGTAGTATTTACGAATTGAATGAACATAGTATATTGCTTAAGAATGATATTCTTCATTTTGAATCCATCCGCTGTGCTTCTTGAAATGGCAACTGTGACCCGGAGACTGAAATTTGACTTGATGTGGAACCTGCAAGTGGCGATAGCTTCACCACGCTCACCAACCATGAATGCATTAGGGGGTTCGAGTCACAACAAACTCCACAACACTACGTCGTGAGGGTATAAAAAGGGAGTCGTGGGATCCAGCAGTTGCCGGGAACTTTATTTATGAATTTTAATTGTTCATCATGATTGTATATAAATCGTTAAAAATACCAAAAAAGACAGTTGACTGCTCCATCTCATCCACTTGCCATCCCAAATCCCCCCGCACTAACGTGTTCCCACCCGCCACGCGACGGGGGAGAGATCTCTGCAGAGTGAAACCTCCCTCAAGGGTCATCTCCAGTGCTTAGGGCCGCAAAGTTCCAGCATCGTGAGTTACCTGCACGAGTGGGCGACCACCGCAGCGTTCGAGCGGGGCGCGGCGGAGGGCTGGAGGTGCGAACACAACCAGAATTGGGATGGGCGGTTGAGCGGGTTTGAGCGCCTTCACCGTTAGACCATTACAGTCGAAAACCAATGCTTTTTTTATAACTTATATACCACTCCCGTCACGCTGAACCCACAAGGGTGGCCCGGTGGGGCAACAGTGCTACAGCACCTGTGGCTTTAGTGATAGATAGCTTACAGGGCAGCTGCCTTTAATCCAGTTTACTACCTTACAACACTTCAACCACAATGCGATCTTGATCACTGGTGTAGCAGCTCATATTGCAATATTATAAAGCCTGAGGCTTTGGTGTAATCATCCATTGCAGTACATCAATTCTCGGTACGATCCCTCGACAACAATTAACGCCCTACCTTCCACACCAAGAACCATCATGAGAGACCAATAACCACGCCTCTACGGATACTCCTCCACGCCATACGATCACCACGATGCTCTCAATACCGCCCCGTCTTGACATTCGTCATCCTTCCCCGACAACAGCTGAATTCACCGTTACGACACTTCGACCGCTCCCGCCAGCGCTGCACACCCTCATTCTCCTCTCTCGCCTTCTTCTCTCTATCTTCATCATTCTGCTCCTCCATGCACGCATCACCCTACACCCACTCCTCGCTCGCGCTGCGCCTTCTCTTTTGAAGACTATACTGCCATCGTACCTTCGCGCTCCAACCTCGCTGGCCGCTCTCGCGCAGGATATACCCCTTTCCGTTCTTGTTCCCGCGAGTATAGCTGTGCTATGGCTGTCCAGCCGGAGAGGCTACGCTAGCGAGAGCATTCTTGTCATGCGAGGACTGGGCGTGCAGACGAGCGAGAGCCCTGGGAGCTATCTTGCGGGTACGGCGACAAGATTCATACCGACCGAGAAGATCCAGGATATTCTTGTTAACGAGGCGTTTCTTGGGTTCGAGGTGCGGTACTACCTCATTGTTATAGTCGAGGGCGAGGACGACGTGGTGGTTGTATTTCCAGGCTTGTTACCGCGACGAAAGATCGTCGAAGAAGTATGGAGGGGTGTAAGGAGATGCTTGTACGAGAGTAGAGCGGAAGAAAAGTCACAAAGTTGAACGGTATTATACCCATAGAGTAGCGTTTGCTGCATTATGCTCAGCGTTATGTTTATACGGTTTTGGATTCTGACATCTTCATTCTTGATCAACAGAGGCGTCTACTCATCCATGGCCTCGTCCGCCTTTCGCTTCCCAATTCCCTTCTGTGTTCTCATATCCTCCGAACTAGCATACCCTTTCCTGATAGCATATCTTTCATTTTGCTCCTCAGGGGATTGCAGTTTATCCTTTTTCAACAGCGGCACGTAACGACCACCCATGCGCCCAACATTGCCGCCTTCGTAGACAACAACACTCGTAGCCTGCTTTCCTGTGGCCTCGGGCCGAGCGACTTGGCGTGAGGGATCCTTGCTGCGCTGCGTTGAGACAAGTTGCAAAAGCTGGTTTGAGAGTAGCTCATCCAGCTTACGCTCTCGCCAGTACGCCCACATTCCGTCCATGACACCGAAAGGGCCTGGCTTGCTCAGCGCAGGATCATCTGCAAGGTACACCCAGTCAAGCTCATCCGTCTTTCTGGCCATGGGGTCAACAGGGGCAGAGTTGAGGCCAGGGAAGATACAATCCCAGAGCACCAGGGGCACCTCGTCGGCCATGACATAGTTGGGCTTGCACGGGGTGGCAGCAATGTCAAGTAAGGTCGTCACAACCTCTGGCTTCTCCAGCCGCTGGGCTGCTAGGAAGAGAACAGCAACCATGTGGCGAATCTGATGCCACAAGAAGGCAGAGCCTCGAACGTTGAAGGAATACACCTTTGGATACACAGTGCCGTCAGACGGCACGCCTCCGGCTGGGGCAAACTGCGGCCCAGAGAGGTAAGGCAAAGCTGAGCTCACGTCACGAACCTCTTCGATATCAGCTTCGTAGATGGTGCGCACGAAATTTGTGATTTGCTTTCCAGGGTCGATCTTGCAAAAGTTGCGGAAGTCATGCTCGCCCTCGTAGCGCTTGGCCGCATCGCGCATCGCCTCGATATCCAGCCAGCCGTTCTTTGCACCACCAGCGTTGGGCTCTGGAGTGAAGGCAGGCTGTGTGAAGAAGTAACGGTACTGACGCTCGCGGCATGAGAAACGAGCTGAGAAGTCTGGAGGCGGAGAGGGGCACCATGCAAGGATGCGAATATCAGGGGGTAGAACACGGTTGAGCAGTCGAGGATACTGAAGCTCGTCTTTGATATCGTCAAAAGGCGGCGCATCATCCACCTCTTCTTCTCCTTCCGCAGGCTCTCCAGATTGTTCATCGACAACCATCGCCTCGCCGGATTCACTTAGACGCTGTTTCTTCTTTGGTACAGGCCTGTTACTTCTGACTCGAAGGCCAATGACCTGACCAAAAGCACTAACACCTTTATCTGTGCGACCACACTTTGAATATTCGCAGCAGTCAAAGTCAACAACTCGCTCATCTTGGGGGAATATTAGACAAGCCTTTGTAAGGGCATTCCACAGTTCCTCCTCGATAGATGGAGCGTTGGCCATAGCCTGGAACTCAAATCCGCCGTAATTCTTGCCCAAATAGGCCAGCTTCAGAGCAATAAATCGAGTTGAATACTTATTCGGATCCATCTTTCTTTTCACCTTTGGCATCGTTGACTTCGCCTTGTCATTCTCTTCATTTTGAGATTGATCCTCAGTCTGCGGTTTTGGCTCTGAAGCAGGGCGATTCCTCAGTTCAGCCTCTAGTTCCTTGACTTTTTGGATAAGACCGTTTTTGGTCCATGACTGATAATTCGACTCGCCAGACATGGTGCGGTACTTGGCAGGTTTTTGCTGCACACCACTTGAGGAAGAATTTGATGAGATTTTGCGTTGAGACTGAGAGTGGCAATGAGAATAAGAGTGAGAATGAGAATTAGGCCGACTTTGAGGGCCGCTGACTATGACTCCGAGCGGACTTTGACGCCCAAGACAACGGCCAAAGGGTCTCATGAAGTTGGTGGGTTCCAATTTTGGGCGATTATATGCAGGCCCCGTCGTTGATTAGTTCCTATGAGAGAAGGGCTTTACTGCAGTTCGAGATGTGGCTTGTGAGTTATCTGTGGCTGTGCTTCTAGACGCCACAGCTGGGATCGGGAGTTGGGGGGTAGAGATAAGTTACGTACTACTCTCATCTCATCTCTATCTCTGCCTCTGCCTCTGGCTGCTCATTTAGTCAACGCCATGCCCGCTGATCTTGGCTTGGTCAGTCTTCAATACATTAATTCTCATTCCCAAACAATTCAACACATCTGATTACTTTGCATGCACAAAATGGACCCCGAAGTGATCAAGATTCTCCTTGTAGGCGATGAAAAATGTGGCAAGACTACGTTCCTTTCGTATGTAGAGTCCCAACTCGTGTTGATTTCTGAACATCTCATGCTAAAACTTCTATCTTCAGCCGACTCAGCGCAGGTGATGGCGTTAACCCGATCCCCATGCTTCGTGATATCGACCAGCCGTATATCTTTGGTATCAAGACCGGGAACACCCGGTTCTCATTCGAATTCTATGATACATCATGTCCTGATAATTGGAGGACCCTGGACCCTGATGCCGTTGTTATTTGCTTCGACATTACCCAGCGGTTGAGTCTTATCAACATGCAAAGATATGTAAGTGTTCCGTCGATTATCCCTCAATCCAGAGACCAGAGAAAGCAATAGCTGAGACTCCATAGTGGATCGATGAAGTCAAAAAGTCGTTTCAGCGGATCGATACCCTGCCTCTTATCATCCTGGGTCTGAAACGCGATCTAAGATCAGAGGATGATCCAAATGGGATCATCTACCCGCAGGAAGCATACCAGGTCGCGCAAACCCTCAGAGCGGATCGATATGTAGAATGTTCGGCAGTGACGGGTGAATTGTTGAAGCTGGCGTTTGAAGATCTGTGCAAGACAGCCATGACTCCGACAACAGGTTCGAACAGCCAGAGCGCAAGCACATGCACCATGATATGAGTTTTCCAAGGGGTCAATATATTTGATGTAGTAACGGAATCTGTGGACGGGTATTTTGGCGTTATATTGGGTGAGCTTTGAAATCAGGCAGCGGCGTCGTTCATAGAGACATCGGCACCGCCTTCTTCTTCGGCACCCTCTTCAGGGGCAGGGAACTGGCCGAGGACTTCGGCAATGATGTTGACCATGGCTTCCTGCTGCTCCTCGTTGAAACGTTCAGACATCTCCTCAACAACCGTATTGAGAGCAGCGACTGAGGCAGGGCGCAGGTTGATGATCATGACAACTTCACCTTTGGCAAGGTTGTAAGGGCGCAGGCGCTGAAGAAGGGTACAAACGCAGCCTTCAGAGTAGGGCAGCGGCTCCTGGCTTAGAGGGCCGGGGTTAGTGCGAAGGTACTGGAGAAGCTGGAAGAATTGTCAGCTATGTGTGTTTCCTAGACTTGTAATTCACTTTTTTCATAGTCTTCTGATGACTGAGCTTTCTTTAAGAAAAGTCTTACCTCGCGAACCACCGTCTCCAAATTTGGAGGACCCCGACGCTTAGCATTCTTGTATCGCTCGCGCTGTTCTGTGACGTGCTGAAACACCTCATAGTTGGTGAGAACAGCTGCCTGTGATTCAAGGATCTTCATTGCTGCAGTCGATTTTGAGCTCCCTGGGAAGAGCTGTAAGTTCCAATGTGAGATAGTGAAGGGTCTGAATGGTGGGGAGGATGAGGCTCTGCGCTGGTGGAAAAAAAGAAGAGCCCATGATGACCAATCAGAAGCTTGGATCAAAGCAGGCTACGACTAAGCAAAGCAAAGCAAAGCAAAGCAAAGCAAAACAGTTTCAGTGGACGAAGGCCTAGAAGGGCCTGTGAAGTCTCTTGTGAGACATTTAGACGGAGGCATTTGTTCTCTTTCTTTTCTTTTTCTTTCTTGCTGCGGGCGATTCCTGCTGCACGATTTGACCGATCTGCTACCTTGTGTGAACTTCGAGGTTTGTTCCTATTGGGCTAAGCTACGTGTGATGCGGTGTTTTTTTACATGTGAATCTGGCTAAAAGCTGGGGAAAGACTCACGTCAGAGTGCATCACTCTGCGAACTTCTTTTTTCCCCCATCCAATGGATTATAGCTTTATATTGCACCAGCAGAAGTTGTTGACTGCCGATATTAGGCTCATGGCGTTGAACTTGGAGAGGCGAATTCTTTTTTTGTCCGATGCAAGGTGTCTTATGTTCAATAGCATCATCCGCATGGAACAGCGTCTCCGGACTGGACGTGGATTGGCACTGACAGCTTGCGTGATACCGTGGCGTTTTGCATGAAAGAGGGAGGTCGCGTGCAACTCGTCTGTAAAAGGCATGGATGCAAGCCACTGTTCCAGAACAAAGACTTAACGAAACAAGCAGGTCTCAATGTGCTTTCTAAACTTCGAGCTTAGGTAGTGCATTCCATGTTATTCATCAGTACTCTTGATATACTGGATGTATGCGACCGTTTACTTCTGAAGTAAGACTTTCTATTATGCAATCCCTCTAATAAATTTGTTGAAGAAAAAAGCAGATAGGATAAATGCTATGATGGTGATTTCACGGGCTGTAAATCGAGGTGGGGGCTCTGCTTCTGCTTGTACAGTTTCAATGTTCAATGCGACGATAGATAGCTAGCTCGGTGGTACAGATCAACTGACTGAACCCCCCTGCCAGGCTGGAAATCCAGTGTTGTACAGGCAGGCCAGAGTTTAGTTTTCTTTTTAGTATTACCGGGACTACGGAAGAAGTTATCTGCGAACAATAAGACTGAGATTCCGTCATCCCGACGGCTTTAAGAATGTTGCACATGTGCTGAGACCGATGGAACAATTGGCCCCCCGGACATGGCGGTCTACGGCTGTTGTCATAATTAACCGTGCCTGGCATGAATTTCAGTCGGTTTTATCTCTCATACGCATCCATGGCGGGACGGGAGAGCTCCAGATGCCCTTGCTGGTATGATACCATACCCTGGACAAGATACATTGGAATTGGCGGGGGTGGGTATAGTACATCTACGTACAGATACAGCACGACGGCCTATGGTTTTGCACGTTTCCATCCTATTCTAGGAGAGGCACTTTTAGGTTCGTGTTTCCATTTGCTGCTAGGTGGCTTTTTCAAGGAGTCTTCAGAGACAGTGTAATACAATACACAGCGCAGTGTTTATGGCTTCAGTAAATAAACCAATATACATCTTAGTTCGGACGTAAGCGAGTATCTCTGGAAGCACTTTACTGTTTCTGGTAAGGTGGGCAAGTGCGAATACTGTCTTGGCAGGTGAAAACATGTCATCATTTTTGTGTTGATTCCCTCCCCTTCACCTCACTGCAATTCATCAGAGTCAATTTTATCAAAGCATAATTGCTCCTCGTTCTTGCCTTGGTGCCCTCTTCTCAGTAAACACCTTTAACTTCCGGCAAAATATTTCAAACAAATTAAAAAGCTACAAATTACATGCAATGAGCCCTTGATCGTCCTCCTCTCCCATCGCATCGGCACCATCTCCACTCCACCTGGGGTCTGTTTGTTGCGACCGCCGTGCCTTCCTCAACTTTTAATGAGTCGGTTCGTCACTTTTAAATCATCTCAAATTCTTGGTCTTGCCCTCTTCAACTTATCACCAAATAAACCGATAAATCCTCCTCTTGATCCCGTGCTCAATCTCTTCTCCTTCACGGCTCTGTACTGCCTCCGACACCGGCATCGCAGTATTTACTTGGATATCCCTGCCCTTACCCTCCCCTGTCATTCGGCATTGAAACCTGCTGCTCAGCACTGAATCTGACTGAGCCGCCTACCGCACCGCCTACCGCCTCGTGGAGTTTGCAGTTTGCAGTTTGCAGCAACACAGCACAGTGACGTCGTCTTGTCCTGGCCTGTCCCAGCAGACTCTCTCTCCTGTGCGTCAAGTTTGGCCCTGAATCTGAACCCCTGTTGGTCCGCCAAATCGTTCGTCAGGTTGCAACCATCCAATCCCCAAGCGAGGTCAATAATATACATCGGCTGCATCGTTCACAGCATATTGCACTGCTTGCTAGCGAACTTTCGCAGCCACTGTTCGACACCCAGAGCAGCCATTTCCAATCCGACCTCCACTAAATCCACAGCACAAACAGAACCAGGGCCCACACCACGTTGCCGTGCTCCAACAAGCTGGGGAGAGTTTAAAAAAAAATTCACAATACCTAGGGTCAACCATCTCCAGGTTTTGACTTGCAAACTTCAACCCTACCTCTCCTCACCTCGACTTCGAGCCAGACTTGCCTTGATCTTGCCCGACTTGTTTCGGCTTGTTTCAAGCTCCTCCTCTTCTACTTCGCGAATCCATCAATCTTGGTCGAAGCTTTCTTCCACCGCTAAGAAGCTCTTGACTCGTTCGCTCTCCCCCTCATAAAAAAAACTACGTACTCACTCACCCCTCCGATTCGGGGCCCCTCCACACCCGTTTTCCGCTTCCGTCCTTCGCCGCAGTCAAAACTTTTTGCTGTTCTAGCCGACGACCTCCTCCATCTCTACTCAACCGCACAACTTCACAGTCACCATGGTGCGCAACATTGTTATCCTGGGAGGTAACTCTCACCCGCAACTCACAGAACGAGTCTGCCAACTTCTCGGTGTTCCTGCCAGCAACCGAATTCTTGGAAAATTCTCTGGCGGCGAGAGCCGTTGTGAAATCAAGGACTCTGTCCGAGGCAAAGATGTCTATATTATACAATCCGGCTCTGGCAATGTCAACGACAACCTCATTGAACTCTGCATCATGATTTCAGCTTGCAAAACTGGTTCCGCAAAGCGAGTAACCGCTGTTGTGCCTCTGTTTCCTTATTCCCGACAGCCTGACTGGCCCTACAACAAAGCTGGCGCTCCTTTGTCGCAAGTTTCTGGCGCTTCCAAAGACTATACCTTTGAGAGCGTTCCTCCTACTCCTCGCCCTGGTGGTCCCAAGTCAGCCGGTCTGCCCAATGGCGTTGGCAACCTGACAGAAAAGCTCTCAAAAACGGCCCTCGCCAACGAAGCTGCTGCCAGCGGCGCAACAAATGGTGCCAATGGCACCTTCACTCCTCGTCGTTCAGACACCTTCTCGAGCACGACCTCCGAAGCTCGAGGCCATCATACCGAGCACTCAACTTCCTCCCAGAGAAACGCCTACACCACACACGACTACGAGAACCAGTCCAACATCTCCAATTTCCAGCCTAAGCCGGGTTACAAGCAGTGGATTGCCCAGGCTGGTACTCTTGTTGCCGACTTGCTCACCTGTGCAGGCGCAGACCATATCATCACGATGGACCTACACGACCCTCAATATCAGGGTTTCTTTGACATCCCGGTCGACAACCTGTACGGAAAAGCCCTGCTTCAAAACTACATCCAGATCCAGATTCCCGAGTTCCCCCAGGCTGTGATTGTTTCTCCCGATGCTGGAGGTGCGAAGCGTGCCACGCTCATTGCAGACAGTCTGAAAACAGACTTTGCTCTGATCCACAAGGTAATCCCACCAACTGATCTTACCCCTTCTGATCAAAACTCATTTATTGCTACAAAGGAGCGACGACCCATCCGGTTTACCGAGCATCGAAATGCAAGCATGATGCTGGTTGGTGAGGTGAAGAACCGCATCTGCATTCTTGTTGACGACATTGTCGACACCGGTAACACCATCACACGTGCTGCGAAGCTTCTGAAGAAAGAGGGCGCTTCTCAGGTTTATGCCCTTGTTACTCACGGAGTATTCAGTGGCGACTCCATTGCTCGCATCAATGCTTCTGCGATCGACAAGATGCTTGTTACGAACTCCGTCCCCCAGGAGGAGCACCGCAGACTATGCCCTAAGCTTGATGTGCTCGACATCTCCCCCGTCTTCGCCGAAGCTATTCGTCGTGTTCACCATGGCGAGTCTATCAGTGTGCTTTTCCAGCTCACCTAAGATGCCAATGTCGCACTCACGGTTTGTCAACAAGATTAGAAATTCTCGATCAGATGAGAACCCAACTTCGAGGATCCTTGGCATCTGGCTTACCACCCCCTTATACCGCGAATGTCGCAGATATCTATCCCGCGTTGCGACACGTTTGAATGATCTGGGATATTTTTCATTTTGGAGTTTACGGGGGAGCTTCCGTACTATATTGCATGTCTCTATGCCAGATTTGGTCTACTGGTATTCTTTTTCTCACAATACTTTCCATTACACTCATCATCGTATCCGATAAGGTACTTGGATTGGCACACGACTGTGTGCGAAGAAGATTATGGGAGGAAGGGATTTGGTTGAACGACTGCAGCGCGGGTTAGGGCACGGGTTTTGTTGCTTTCTGCTATGCTGCACAAATTTCACCTATTCCTTAGCCTGGACTATCTTGCTCCTCCTTTTGGACCCTGACTCTTCTCCTTGCTCTACACAAATTTTCCTAAACACCTATTCGAAGGCTAATATCTGTGTCTCCTCTGTTTGAGGTTGGAGGAAGAAGTGGTGTGTTGCGAGATGTAAACGAGTTGGAGACTTGCCTCTTTTTATCCTAGACTCGTAATTCCTTAGAAGTAAAATCAAAACGTAGAGCTTTGGATCAACCAAAAGTTTAGACAGGTGCCGACCTAGCTGCTGTGCTGTGACGGGAGCCTAGGTCGGCGATACAGTTAGCCTTGCAAATGGCGATACTGTTGAAGTACAAGAAATAACAAGAAGAAAAAAATTGAACATGTCTCGTCGCGCAATATTGAGCAGTCTTGGTCAAACTATATGCTGAAATGCCGGAAGCTGATTAAATCGCACAAGGTAGAACACATGTTGATTGATGGATCACACTTGGGAAGAGCAGGTGCCATGTCAGCCAGGTTTATTATTACATACATTTTGGCCACATTCTACCAAGCAGTTAATTTTCGTCCCTGTACTTTTCCGCTTATAAACTGCTATATGATAGGCCTCTGCAATAAATTTGGCCCATCCTAGTAACAGAAAACACTGGCTCTGCCCTTCAATGTGGAACAGGCTTTCGAGTCATCATCACTCTTTATCGTGTCTACTCACTGAGTAGTCATGGACTGCAACATTTCCAGGTCCGAAGGGATCTGCCAACCATGAGCCGTGGCAGCACGGCGGAAGGCGTCGACAGCTTCAAATATGTTATAGTCCATGTTTCTTGCGCCGACTGGGTGTGTGTGTGTCAGAGCGCCGGCATCGTCAAGGCGAGCTGGCGGATCCTTGTCACACAGATTCATTCTGACCTCAAGGAAGACCTTTTCCAGTGACAACGCTGGAGACCATCCTGAGTTAGTGAGCAACTCTGAGCATATAGCACCGCCCATAGTTACATGACCTCCACCCCCCTGAGCAAAGGGCAAGAATTTGGGGCGTATCACACGTACGAAGGGTGGCGAAATTGGAAAAGAAGTCCCAAACCGGAGTTCGAGCACGATACTCGAGCAGCCATGACGAATCATGTCTTGGGCAAGAGGCAAGCTTTTATCAAAGCTATGGAGCTCGACAATCCAATGGAAAAGGTTTTCCAGCTTTTCAAAATCGATATACCATCCTAAGGTGGCTAAGCTGCTGCTAGACTGGATCTTCTGCAGGTCTTTGATCTGATTGTTGAGTGCTCGTAGGGCCGCTGGAGATGACGCCGCCCATGTCGGTTCAGTTAGCTTTGGAAGAGAATCAACATCAACTTGGCCTGGCTGAAAGGGGGTAACGTCGTCATCCTGGAACGGCACCAGCCGCGTTTCCCCCAAGCCAGAGTCTGTAGATGTGCGTCGTCTCTTTCGTCCTATCACCGAGCTTGTGGAATCCTCACTATCAGAGGACAGGAGATGATCTAATTCGACACTAGTTAAGGTATTGCCGTTAAACTCCATATCGTCGATTACAATAGGGAACTTTATAGATGATCCAGTAGCGCTTGGTAGTTGTTGTCCCAATGCACGGCGGCGAGAAATTGGTATGGCTGATTTGGGAATGCCAATTGGTGCACCTCGAGAAAGTAATACGTGGGCAGGATCCTGTTCAAGGTATATAGAGGAGTCAGAACATCCCGTATCTATCTTTTTGCCCAATTCTGTAGGCGACTGTTGTGTCTGGACAAAGAGATAGCGACACTGTATCCAATCGATCTTATTGACAACGAAATGGGGATCTGTTGACACAAACTGTGTCGGGTCATTGACGATCTCGCATATACTGATGGCATTAAAGATTCTGAGCGCCGAGTTCGGCCATGACTGAAAACCTGGGCGGCCCATTGTATAACCGCTACTGGTATCGAATTCTTTGGAAAAGTAAACGCCGTCGCCATATGCACGACCATGCAATGTCTGGGAGAAGTCAAGGCCGGTCCGGATGATGCTGTGCCAATTCGAGAGTGGGCTGCCATGCCATGCAAAAAGGCTTGGGTAATGCTTCCCTTTTTTATCTTCTTTCACCTGCTTTAGGTGGTTCACAAAGATTTGTTCTTTTTCGGGAGATCCCTGTGCAAAGCGAAACTGCATCCATCCTGCGTTCATGCCACCGACAAGCTTTTCCTCTTGCGTTTTTTCATTTGACGGAGATGCCCCTGGTATCGAAGCATCCTGTACAATGAAAGATCTGTTCGATGCGACAATCCAGTTGAGAAGGCTAAGGGCGGAAGAGTCCATGCACTGCCAGGACGAAAGCCGGCGTCCAGGCCTCTCTGTCAGATAGTCTCTCATTGCATCCACAGAGGGAATACCCTCGGTCATGAAGAGGAGGGCCTGATCACGTTCCACTGGCTCCAGTTTGTCTATTTCTTGTTCATACTTGAAAACCATAACCTCCAGGCCTCCTGGAGTTGGCTCAACGATTTGGGTTTTTTGTAAATCTCCGGGATTCGCGGTAACATTAGCTGGGGATGTGTGTGTCGACATGACTTTGAAGGTGAAATCGGTGGAGTTGCATGAAACGATCATGCAGATATGTTTCTCGACGTCTTGTGTTCTGTTAGCTTCCTGGTCATTTGATGACATATCCAAGACTGGATACGCGTTGATTAACATACGTTCTCGCATGACTGGCATCTTCAGAGCTTTCGTCTTACCGACGACAAGCAAGACGTTCTGGCCCTCTTTAATCGATCTGAAATTGGGATAGTCCGTGCTCTGGAATTGGAGCACTTTGCTCTCGAAGCAAGCCTTCGCGACAATAGGTTCCTGGGAATCCAATGTAAAGGCTGATGAAGCGCACTTGAGTTGCAAGCCTGGAGGGAACTCGCGAAGCCTGCGACTAGCAACTGCGGAGTAGAAAAAGCTGATGAGAAGATCGACAACATAGGGGTTGTTGATGATCTCGTGCTCGATACTTTGGCAAAATCCCAAGGTTAGGTACTGGTATAGACAAAGTGAGTTTTCGCAGACGAAAGGTTTCACAGCCTCGAATCCCCCTTCTGTTCTTCTATGGCAGACAAGACAGTATTTGGTACATTTGACCAACCTCTGGAGACCGAATTGCATCGCAATGAGGATAACGTTGAGATCTTCTGTATCCTTGGACACACAATCCTGCCGAAGGAACTCCAGTCCAAAATATTCGTCAGACGTATCTCGATTCTGTTGGGCTTCGAAGTTTTCAGACGACCTCAAATTCTCTAGTAGGTGGTTTCCTCTGCTCAACTTAAAAAGCAGTTCTTGAGCTCCATCCCATGAGAGTCCCTCACTTCGTCGCAGTCGCAAGAGGCTGGGGAATGTTCGGTTCAAGAGTGTATCAAGGGATAACGACATATAGATGGGAAGAAAGGGACTTTTGGGGTTGTCATTTTCCGCCCCGTCCTTGCTGTTATGGTCCGACTCCCTCGAGGGCTCACATTGAAACATTCGTTCCATAGACTCTCGGGACGGTTCTGGGCTAAGGCATTTGCCGACTTTGCACTCCATGGTTGTTTGATCACATGGAAGTTGTAGGAAGTCCGACAGAGGAGGGTAGCCCATCGTTAACCTAAATAGTAGGACAATGTACTCAGATGGTTCGAGACCCCAAGCTTCCAGGGCTTCTTCGGGAATGGCTAGTTTCGAGACTCGGATAGAAAGCGAGAATAGGCGGAAGGATACGTTTTTTCCCTCTTCAACTGGAATCGAGACATGAAAGCCGGCTCTCCTTGCTTCTCTAAGATGACGCTTCAGCCGGGCCGTTTGTGCATGAGTAGGTCGATATGGGTTTTGAACAGCCGGCCTTCTAGGTGGCAGTGGATCAATATCCAGCTCATCGTACTCAGCGTCGTAGTATGAATCTTGATCATCGCCGACGTCGGAATGATCGGACATGTCCATGCTCTCAGGTAGAGACGCTTGAGAAACTAGGTGGTCTGAAAGGTTCAACTTGGCATTCAATGCTCTGGAAATGGATGTGATGACATCCTTGACACTCTGGCCCTCAGTCGAGTGCGATATCTCCTGCAGCCGCTTTTCTAAAGGGGCTGGTACATCTGAGGATGTGAATATCAGGAAGCCTGGATGTCTCGGGTAGGAGTCAGGATCTTTTGAAAGAGCCTGAATATCGATGGACTGTTGTTCATGCTCGTCATCTGTTGCGTGAGTGCAGATATAAGTAAAGGTGAGTTCCCCATCGGAATCTCCCTTCCGTAGATTTGATAGACATGGAAAATCACCAGCAGTTTGTATCGCGGACCTAAGGTCGAGATTAAACTGCTTGACACCCATGATGCCCTTCAGGGCGCCCAACTTGTGGCTCGTGGTGGAACTCGTAGAGTGGTGGCGGACGACGGAATAGGGAGATGGTTGACTGAGTTTAGTGAAAAGATTTGAGGAGTTTTGTGTAGAGTTTTGTGAAATATTCAACCCTCAAAGCTGAGATGTTGAAGTTTGACTTTAGGCGGGTGATGTCTCTGTGCGACTGCAAGAGTTGGGTATATGTAGAAAGAGCATATCGTCCCATAGACGCTTATTCACACGGTGTGCCTGTTGCTGCCTGCTCATTCACTACCCACTGATTAAGTAGGTCGGGCTACCTAGGAACGCCTGCCTCAAGTGCTTGGAAAATTAACTGACATCATAGGTCAGTGATTTGTCGATTGAGAGGTAAAAATGGCATTGACTTCCTAATAATCCCTTACTATTCGTAGGGAGGTACCTACTTAGGTAGGTAGGTATGCTCAAACAGTGGGAAACGAGCCTACGAGAGAGGGTAGTGCAATGTTTATCCAATAATTTATTAATGGAGTAGTTTGAACATCCCTGGTCAGCCCTACCAATCCAAGACTTGCATATTTCCAGTATTTTAGGACTAGAATTTGTGGTACCACGTTTAATACACCCAGATACGAACTTGTTTATAGCTAAATATTCCAGCAAGATGTGCTCCAGATATACGGATACATGTCCATACCTTAACTTACCTTTAATTGGATATTAATCGTTGTTACCGACGGCTTTACTGCAGGCGAGTGGGGCTGGACCCCCGCCTCCACTCACTGAACAAGACATGGGCTTTTTGTTCTGCTGAGCTGGGCTGTAAGTGCAAGACAAAGACAGTATCAGTGTCATGACACTAATGTCTACCAATAAGGTAAATATATCATGCCCAATAAATTGATTCTAGTGCTACCCGACAAGTAACATCAAATTACCATTGCCTAAAAGATAACCTCAAGCCTTGGCGTTATCCTGCATCTCTAGCAGAATCTTATCTACAGAGTACTATCGCGTGACTTCCGCTGGTCTCACCTCCAACCACCCTTGTCTAAGCCCAAGCCCCTTGCTATAAAGGGATCACAACAGCGGCTGGCTGGTCAGCACTTCTCGTGTTGTCTTTCCCCTCCCTCTTCCGTTAACACTCTCTCTGATTCATCCGGGTAACTGGTTCTACTAAGGTAGGCTTTTGCTGTACCTTGCACTTTCCGCGCCGTTGCATTTCTCGTCCTCTCGCTCTCCGACCATCATTGAAATGCTTCTCTGTCTCAAATCGTGAGAATCGGCGCGCTCGATTATTTCAAGTTCGCTGCTTTTTATTCAATTCTCTAACAACAAGCGCTTCGCATTTTCAAGCGGCCGCTCCTACCATTCATTCGTGAACGTCGACTGATTCACTCTCCAATTGTTACCGATGGCGATCAACGTCTTCTACGGCAGACAACGCCGATTTGGATCCCGCCGATTGACTTACCTCGTCCTTGTCCTCATTGTATTTGTCTATGCGACTTACACCACCCTGTCTCCAGTTGTAGCGCCACTCGACACCTCCGACGATGCCTCAAGCAAGCATGGCTCCAGCAAGATCAAAAGCTCCGTATCGGGCCTCCGTAACTCTCTCACTAAAGGTGTGATAGAGCTGAACCCATTCCGGGGACCTGCCCATGCGCCTCCGGTTCGAGCTCAAGATTTATTTCAAGGAACCTCATGGTGGGCTGATTGGAAATGGTTATCTGTACCTTTCTCCAGTTCACTTACTCTTGACGAGGATAGGGCCTTGCTCCCTCCGCTCCATGACCGTCCTTTTGTTTACTGCTATTATGATACGACTGTCAAGAAATCTCGGGAAGAGAAGGATGCTGAAAGCGACCTGCTCTTGACTTGGAGACGAGCTTGGTGGGCGCAAGGTTTTCGACCAACCATTCTGGGAGCTTCAGAAGCAACAGCAAACCCAAAGTACCAAGAACTACACAGGCACAAAGTGCACCCGGAACTAAAAGCTGACCTGATGAGATGGCTGGCCTGGGAATCCATGAGCACTGGCTTCTTGGTGGATCATGCTCTTTTCCCCATCGCACATACTGAAGATCCTCTCCTAGTGTTTCTCAGAAGGGGCGAATATCCTGCCTTGACCAGGTGGAAAGGCCTTGAAGGCGCACTCCTAGTAGGCTCCAAAGAGGATGTTACCAAGAGCATCCGAAAGTTGCTGGACTCGCCCGCACTGAAAACCGCCAAGAGCGTTATTGAAGGATCAGCAAAGGATGATTTCAAAGTGGACAAGGCACAAAATGCACTGGTTCATTACAGCCCAGAGATCATCATGAAGCAATATGCCAAAATCTATGACAGTCTTACTAATGCACGTGCCAGAGGTCTTGGAGCTCTTAACAGACTAATCAACGCTCACCTACACGCTGTCTGGCAGAGTAGCTTCTCTGATGGTATCGAAGTTCTCAAGCCTTTCCCGGAATACACCACGGAGATGACAGTCCCAGCTCTCAAGCTTGCCAGTTCACTGGCTTTCTGCCCTGATAACCCCATTCCTTCGTCATGTCCTCCTGGAGTTACAGGCTGCGCACACTGTGCTGCCGGCACTACGTCTATGAAGGTCACTACTCCTGAGCAGTATCAGAACTCGACCGGCACATTTGCCATCGGCACTGTTCCTCATCCGTGGACCCTTGCTACTTTAACCAGCCGCAGTGAGAAGGTGGACGTCAGTTGGATTCGCAAAGAGGCCCCTCGGGACCCCTGGCTTGAGACGATCACCAAAGGGCTTTTGGGCTCGAAAGTCTCCAGTAATTCACGCATCATGCACTTTAAACGGGCCGTAGCTGACGAACATGCTCCCACTCATGCACTTTGGTTGACAGCTGAAGCTGATGTTCCTCCAGACCTGGAGTGGTATTTTGGATTTCGTGTTCCTAAGGGTTTAGGAGAGTCGTATATGGCTGGGGGCAACAAACCAGAAGAGTTGATCGCGCAAGAGAAAGGTAGTGTTGACAAACCGGCAAAGAAAGAGCGTGCAGAGAAATCGGATGTGGAAACAAGGATCGAAAAGCCCCAGCCTCGACCAGACGATAGTTCCAACAAGAAAGTTCTCACTCCGCAAGAGAAGCAATCCAAGGAAAAGGCTCTTCTAGAACACGCCAAAAAGATTGTTGCCTTCAAGAAATCGACTGACCATACTCGACGACGTGCATCGCTCGAGGCCTGGAATTTGGCAGACACAGAAGCGTGGAAGTTTGCGCGCGCCTTTCTTGCACGCCGCAGTATGGAAAGAATTGAGTGGGAGAAACAGGAGTCTAAGTATAGCGGCGGTTCTGGGTCTGAGAAGGGTCGCAGTGCTTGGAGTCGTTGGAGGGATTCGAAGGAGAGGGAGTAAGAGCCCTTGGTGACTGGCACTTGACGGTCGTCAGAACATTCCATCCTTGGCAGCGTTTTTTTGATATGATTCATGCAATTCTGGCGTTTGGGCGGGTATATTACGGTGTTATGATGATAATGCGAAGCTCTGGTGTCTTGTTGAAAAGTTGGAGAAATGGTGTCACAATTCTTACCTTCATAGAGAAATGTGACCACGGGGAGTAATGTTGTCATGGACATTGGCGGATCAGGCGAGTCAGTTGTGAATTCATTTGTAGAATACTTTGTCATCACCAACTAGTTCTCAACCTGCAAGCATCAGAACGAGCGTGGGTTTCAACTATCTACTCTCCTCCTAGATCAATGGGTTCTTCCACAGCAGCAACATCTTTCAGTCGCCACCGTCGAAGTCCCGGCCTCTAAGCACGGGTAGTATCACCTCCCATTTCACCGCTCAGCTCCCGAGAAGTCGGGCCACGGTGCTCCAAGACAGCCGCCTTTCCAAGAGTTCCATTCGTATGCTTGGAGGGAAAAGTGCCGTTTCCGTCCTGAGTGTGCGCGTTGCTCGCGTAAGAGCGAAGAGCAAGACGAGCTGACTCGAGGACCTTTTCGGCGTGGACAACAGCGTCGCGAAGGGCGTTGGCCGTGGGGTCTTCGGACCGGGCGATGTGCTCGGCGCGGAGCTGGATGATGTGGCCGTTCAGCCAGATGCCGTCGAGCTGGGCTTGGGTCATGTCTTGGGCGCCTGAGATGCGGCCGCGGCAAGAGGGTGTTCCGCAGAGGCAGTCGAAGGGTTGGGCCATGTGCCATTCGGTGGAAGGGTAGAAGAACTGGTAATATTGTAAGCTGAGGAAAATGGTATTTGGATTTGGGGGTTACGAACTGTAAGCTCATCGCCAACCTTGAGACCCTTGGGACCGACGAGAATGTTCAAGTTTCCTACATCAAAAAGCTGCATCCCAAATGTTAACTAAACAATTTCCCTACGGAATATAATAACTTTTTCAACATCCGTGGATTCTCCTTCAATAGGTCAACTAACGAGAGTAGGTTCGCAAGAATGATTGATGTACAGCAGATCGCTGTTCAGGTTGAGATGAGTATCGCGGCCAGTCTGCACAGTAGCGTAGGTGGGCTCGCTGACACGCGTGCAAGGAGGGAAATCGAGCTTTGCGTAGACGGCAAAGGGCGGGAGAGAAACGCGTGAGATGCTCTTGGTGGTGAATTCTTCAGCGTTGACGATGACGACCTCTTGGATCTCGGGGTGGGAGGGCTGGTGCCAGTGGGGAGTGAGAGGAGCCATTGTTGGTGGTTTCGGGTAGCGTTTGAAGCTTTGGATATGGGCTGGATAGCTAAGGATATGAGTTATAGTGAGGACTTAAATGATGCTCTCGTGGGACCTTACAGTCAGAGTATATATATGAGTATGATAAGAACTTGGACAGGGAAATAGCTTTGAGATTCGGTAGTCTAAGACCTCGGTCTAAATGGAGTGGAGCTTCGGAGAGCTTCTGAAAGACAACTTATGATGGATGAAATTCCAAGGTACATACGAAGAAGACAGGACGGGAGGAAATGCAAGCATTCTTATTTGGTATTCAAGATATGTCCACATAACTCATACCACACGCCCGCATACGTAGCTCGTGTTAGAAGAATAGCTCTTTGTTCGTGCACCGTCCAATGACTAGCTCTTAGTCCTCCGCAGCGCCGAAGAAACCCATATGCCTAAACCCTGTTCGTCCTTTTTCCGTCGGCCCCGCGAGAACGTACGTCAAGTTTGACCTTTGCTTTGCTGTCTAGCTACCTACCTAGTCCTTGGATCATTTGCAATTGCGAGTTGGTTGGTAGCGGGGTAAAAGCAATGAGGGGTCTGAGGAAGCACAGGATCCGGAGAAGCGGCAATTAGTTCACAGGAGTACGGGGTAATGATTATTTATCGTAGTGTCTATTATGTCAAGACCGTGGTTGAAGATCTTATTAACAAGGAGCCAGGCCGCTGGGATAACGGGAGTTCGGGTGGCATGAGATAGAGAGTCTGTCTCATGACGAGACTTCCATGGGCAGAGAGCAGCCTATCAGCAACGAATATGTAACCAAGGTTGGTAACGTGACAGGACGGGTTTCTGTCAATGGGCGCGAGGTAAAAGTATATTAAACTGCATGGCCAAGGCGATTGGTCGCCCCCTGGCTACAGGCCCTTGTCACTTTGTGACGGTCAGTGATGATGGATGGTGTGGAGGGGTAGCGTCTATCACAAGATGGAGGGCGATGGTGGGGTAATGTTAATTGGTATGGTATCCGTAATTCTTGGCAAGCTCATGGCATTCAAATGGTCTCCTTTCTACGGAGTATCAGCCGTGACTTGATATGCCAAGCACAATTGGAGATAATTCTGTAGTATTTATGTATCTTATTTCCATGTTGGTACGAAAGAATGCCAACTACTGGCTCAATCCCAGAGCTCGGCATTGACGGCTGATATGGAGGTCTCATGAGCCGATCATGGCTGCGGGTCCACCATGTGGGCTGTGCCGAAGATCGTCTATTCATTGAGCCGAGGTCCATCGCAGAATCCATCATCCACAACATCCAGGAATTTCATCTCATACCTTCTTCAGTAGATATGAAGACTAATTTCATTGTTTGAAACTTTCGACTATTGTGAAAGATGCTATCATAGGGCCTGTGGAGCCAATGCTCACCAACCTTGCACTAGATATCACAATCTGCCATTCTCATGGAAAGTGATGGCTTGATCGCGGTTTAACACTTCAACCACGCAAATCATTTGCTTTACATCACAATGCCGTCCGCCCAAGTAGAACTCTTCTCCCCTTCCGATTGCGATACTTTTAATAAACGTGAAACTGGTATCGTTTCCGGCCAGTGTATCTATATACATCCCCATCGCATTGAATTGCAGCAGTTCTCCAAACTATTAGTGTGCCCACGTAAACGTATATCCGATGTGGAGCAATACCAAAGCAAACACTCAAATATGCCCCTCACCAACACACTCACTTTCAACAACAACAACAACAACAACAATAGACGATAGAATATGCAAACGCAACATCAACCAACTTGACAAACATCCAGAGATATGGAAGTCCATATTAAAGTGTCTTTTACTCAACTTTTACGATTGAATTCATAATTCTAACTGATGGGACTCTTTTGCAAGTTCTGCTGACTTACACGCCTTTGATCCAATGCATCAGAGCGGATGATAGGGAGCAGCACTACTGGATATGTGTCTTTGACAGGTTCTTGGAATATTCATTCCAGCTGGAACGGTCAGCCATGTATGGAGAAAAGATCCGCAGCATCCCTTGTCTTCTACCTGCCCATAAGCGCCGCAGAAGTTTGGGCCCCTAGAACCTCGCTTGAACTCTCTTGTCATGGTGTCGAGCATGGCCAACCGCTGCCATCTGAGTAATCTGGTTATCTCGCGCATTAGCTTCCCGGATACAGTATTGAAGGTTCTAAGTTGCGGTTGCGGCTTCGTTACAAACGTACCAAGTAAAAGTATTCAGCAACAAGTGTCGCTATCCCTTGATTCTTTGTGAAATGAAGCGTCACTATATCGAGGAGAAACAATACACATACGGAATCTAGTCTTCGGCCTGGTAAACGAGGTAGAAGTCGTCTTTTTACAGTCACATAGTCTACTCTGGCCATAATCATCCTAAAACCCGCATTAATGGTCAAGTTTCGACGAGGATATTAATCTTCTTCTCGCCCATATCTTTAGACGCATAGCTTACGCAACTAAAGGGTACATTAACGCGTTTATCAAACGTGTAGGGCTCGCTTGTTTGTTTCGGTAAGGGGGTTGAGTGAGGTTATCCACGCACAAACGGGAGTGTGCCCCCGATTATTACAATGCCTCAAGTAGGGGTGACTATTACTAGATATAAAGCAAACAGTATTTCAGTCATCTTCAGTCTGACTCTCAGTCGACGTCCAGGCTATATATATCGCCCACATAGTGTGTAGGTGTCCTCCTCGTAGTCTCTGTAGTAATATACTTAAGTTCCCCTTCGTATGCCCCGTTTATCTCTTGCGTGTCTCTTCTCTCACCACGAAGCAAAGTATTCGCGTGTCGATTCGTGTTCAGTAAGTGTTTCAGGTTTTTTGATTCCCCTTCTCCTCCCCCTTCCTGCTTTCCTTCTCTTTCCTTTTTCTCTCCTCTTCTTCTCTTCAACACCATCAATGCCATCACCAACCGCAACGTATGTGCTACCTCTGTCCTCATATTCCAATATGCTCTCCCTGTCCCATGACTTCCCCTTCCTTTCGTTTACTTTCTTTCATCATCTTCACTCTTTATGTGAAGAGATTGTCACAGTTCTGCATTTACCCTCTCTACTCCTCTACCATCAGAGTTGCACGGAGATTCTCTCCTCTTCACTTCCTTTTCATCCACCTTCATTGCCCATTTCCTTACTGATTATTCACAGATACCACTTCCAAAATACGCATATCTCACCATAGCTTCATTGCAGCTACCTCACAGACCTACCGTTGGGGGCGTCACTCTCCCCGGAGAAGTGGAAGGAGCTCCTTCCCAGACACAAAGTGAGTTTGCCTTCTCACCTGCCTCCAACGCTCTATTCTGTCCTGCCTCAAATATCACAAACTGCTTTAATGCTCATCTACACCTCAGATTTCCCTTTCTAACTTCTCGCTTCTCACCATCACCTCCATCCTCTCCGCCGACTCCCCAGACCTTGCTTCCGTTCACGACCGCCCATTGTCGTTGTCAGTCTCCGCCAGAAAACGTTCCATATCTGGCATTTGCATCAAGACATTGTCACTAAAGTTGGCCGCCCATAAGAAAAGGGCTTTGTTCTGTCTGTACCATCTACTGTTTGCTGTTTTAATTGTGGGCACATATCGAGTAAGTCACAATTTCTATTTTTACCCCTATTGTCCGGGCTTTTTGTTGTCAGCGCGTTTGCACTTCCAGGCACCTGGCGGGACCAAATTGTTTATTTTAATGTCCCTGGGCCCAGCGCTGGAAAATTGTTCATGTTGGCAGACGTAGTGGAGCAGCTTCTTCCTATTCACGCTGGATTCTGGTCTTACCCGTACCAATATCATCCTACGTGCTTTCTTTTGAGTCCACGCCCACAACAAGATTCTTTTGACATTGCGAGAAGCATGCGATGTTACTTGTCTAGACTTATGCTTGTATTTTGCTAACAATAGTTGTTCCAGGTATATCTGATCGTTGTCTTTTCTTCTTGGACGATTTCAAAATGAGTCCAGTCAGATACTCCGCCAAGGAGTTGTTGAGTCTACGCCACGCATCTCCCAACAAAGAGATTTCCTACAAACTTGCTGCTAGAGTCGACGAAGACTACGACTTGGGTAATCCCTGTCATTTCTTGGTAGCCTTGTTTCTTTCTAATCCGTAGCAGGAGAAATCATTCGCACCGGGTCAGCCAAACCTTTGTCACTTATCGTCGAGGAGAGCGGTGGCTCAAGCGATTCGGATGACCAGTTCCACCGAGGTCCTGCTCAGCAGCTTGACGGAACCGACTCGGAGCGCAAGTATCGGGGTCGCAGCGATTCTGATCTCGAGCGTGTACCGGTGGTTGCCCCTGCAGACCTCAACACTCAAAAGTCCGAAGGGTTTCAAAAGTTCTACAACTCAGTCGTTTCACCCACGCATGTTCGAGTCACTGCCGGTGGTCGAATTGTGCCTAATACCCGAGGGCCTCATTCTCCTACTTCGAAATGGAGTCGAGAACGCAGCTCGTTTGATGGTCCGGCCCACGCCCGTACTTTCAATGGTAATCAGCATGAGAGTGTTCCTTATCCTGTCCTTCCTCCTGGCTGGGGACAATTTGCTACAATGGTCCCACCACATATTCCTGGCACCTTGCCTGGTATGACTCTTAGACCTGAAGGTTTCCCTTTTATGGCACCGGCTCCCATGGGTTATAACATGGCAGCTACTCCCTACAGTCAGTTTTCGCCCTCTGGTCTTCCGCTGCAACACCCAAGCCAGAATGGCCATTTCAACAAGCATCCAGACTTGGGTGCAGAGCAAGCTAGAAATGTTCACCTCTCTCCTGTTGATCAGTTTGATCCCAGTCGTCCTTTCCTCTACAATGGACAATGGCTAGTTGCGAATGGGAACCATCTTTACCCCTACGTGCCACCTCAGATGGGATTTGCTCCTCCGCCTATGCCCAGTCAGCCGCCCCCTCATCCCAGTGGTGACTTCAATGCCCCTTCTACCAGGTATGGTCGCGTATCGTCACGACAGCCTGAGCCGGTGCCCATGGACATGCAGATCACTGCCGGTGATACTTCTCGTTCTACTAGTCCTCCCGTTTCATCAATCCGTCCCAGCTCCATCACACAGAAACAACTAGAGGTCCTTCGCAGTCAAAAAAGGTATCACCAAGATCAACTTCAGTACAACAAGCACCAAATTGATCTCCGAGACATGGAAGAGCGACTGGAGAACATATGTCGTGAGATTAAGCATTTCGAGCGTATGCATGCGACTCAACTCGAATTCGAGGCCAGAAAGTACCCCAAGGCTGAATCTCCAGACGATGGAGACCCGTCGAGCTCATCCGCAGGCTATGCCAACAGTCGCAGTGATCCTTCCAGCCCTATTGCAGTTGGTCCAGTGCCCATCTCTTTTGAAGCCCAGTTGAATGACATCAAGAGTCACAGCCGTGCTGCTAGTCTTCATACACTGCCCAAGCCAGCTACAATGGTCACCTCCGCCAAGAATCCCAATCCTTCGAAGGCTGATGGTGGACAACAACGGAAGCTTTCAAGTCTTCCAATCAATGCCGCTTTGGCACCTGTCTTCCAGCCTCGCTCGGAAATGAGTAACTCTGCCATTGCGGCAGATGAAGTCGATGAGTCCACACAAGCTCGCCCTCACGGACACATGTCCAACAGCGCTGCCGCTTGGCGATCGTACTTCAAGAAAGAGGTTCACGCTGCCAAGAACTCTAGCATTCCTTATCTTGTCGGCAAGCTCAAGCCAGGGGTTCATCCGGAAAACGCTCAAGACATTGATTACATCTATGACCGCCCGCTGACAGAAGATGAAGAACGTGCTCGCTACATGTACTGGGGGAAAGCACCTAACCATGTCCAGAATGGTCTCCCAAGATATGACGGCAGGGACTTCTACCCACCTTCGTCTATCAAGGAGGAATCTTTGGATGCTAGTGGACCTGCTCCTCATGTTCATTCCCAACAGCCCGATTCCAGGCCATCGTCCATAAAGACTCACGATGCTGATCCTTTCCATGCTGTGACACAGGCAGCTATGGGCACTGTTCGACATCGCCCTGATAACGCCACTCGCTCTGAATCCCTACACCGTACTGAGGATTCTCTTCACGCTAGCTCTACTTCTGAAGTCCCTCGCTCCGAGTCTCACGCTACCCACCCCGGTGCTCAATACATGGAGTTTCGCCGTGTTGTGAACGAACATACACGAATCTCTAGCGAGAAATTTGGTACCAAGGTGTCAGACGATTCTGGTGACGAAGAGGGCAACTTGCTTTTCAAAGGACGTCGAAAGTTGGAACGCGCTGCAAGGTATGTTGATGCCCCCCCTGCTCCAGATAGACAATGCTAACTTCTTTTCAGCAGCAAGTATCCCAACGATATCTGGTCGACCATGCGCAAGAAGGGCAAGACAAGTGCCAATGTAGTTGCTGGTCAAGTATCCCCTATGACAGCTCAAGGAGTGCTTCCTCACTACTCCGGTCATGCCACCGCATCCCTTACTCCGGCTTTTACCACCAACTCTCGTGGCCATGCAGCCAGACTGAGTGATACACACGATTCGCCGGCTGCCAACATTATTGTTGGAAGACGAGAAGAGAACAGACACCCACATGACCTTCTCACGCAACAATTACGCAACGCCAGTTTCCAAGACAAGAGACACCATGGGTTCTCTAGTCGTTGAACAACCTCATCACACTCATTCTTTCTTGGCAACCTCTCAAATTCTTTTGGCTCGCCGCATAACCAAGAATGCTGCATCTTCAAATGCTTCCGATAAGCATCAGACATTGCTCTTATGATTACGATTTATATGGCTTACTTCACGACTTCTTTCACATGCTTCGTAGCTCAAGCATGTTTTCATGGCCCAGCCAACTCGAGTCGGCGGCCTTTGCATTTGGTTGAATCAGCCAACTTTTCATCACATACAACGCCTAGGCAGGCAGGCGTTCAGGCGTTCAGGCAACATTAGTGTTAGAATACTTAACATGTTAGGATTTCAACAGTCATGGACGGAAATCGGAAGGGAGCGTCTAGATGTGCGCATCTGGAGGTAATACACCCTTGTCGAAGGCATGACTGTACTGTATGAGACACACACCCACTATGTTCAGAAATATGGCTTTGCATGATTAGAATACTCTTGCTCACAAAAAAAGAAAATTTGCTTGTACCTCGACCATTCCTTTTGGCGTGATGGTGTAAAAAGTTGTTTGAATGTCGAGATATTTGTGATATCTATCGATGACCAAGACACTTGGAACAACGTATTATCAGATAGCAGTGAGGGTGAACAAAAGTAAGAGCATTTTAAATTGTAGTTGACTAGAGAAATACGAAAAGATAGACTTCAAATCAAAGCATGTTCCTCACCTTCAAATTTCCAGCCTCATTGGCATCTCGGTGAAAATCTTCTAGGGAGAGCAGGACCTCATGATAGTTTAGTCCTGCCGGTTTTACTCTTCGCTAGACGTATACCTCGAAAACCATGGATCTAAGTGGTTGACGCGGAGATATCCTAGCGGTGGGTTGGGGAAATCTACGGCTCACCTTGTGAAAAGAAGGCACCGAAGTGCGGTATTGCAGTTTACGACAGACGAAGAATCGCATACGTCTGATGTTGGGTTATCCTACGAGAGGACAGATGGACCCAGTCATCTGTCCGACAGAACATCACGAGGCAACTCGCGTGTGCATGTGGGGAGAGAGCAAGTCAAGACTTCGGGATAAACCTCCCATGGAGCATTTCACCGGTGGAGTGAAATGGCCATTGAGAACCCTAAAAATTCTCAATTCATCTACCCTGCTGTAGACCGGGTACCGCGCCGTTGGAAGGAAAGCACGCAGGTATCGTAAAAACGCCGGAGTATAAATGCCCATTCCCTCATCAACTTTTGTCCTTGGAGTTGCTCACACTGAGGTGTCGTGATTATGTGAGTGGTGAAAAAAGAAAAGATTCGTCCTCGCCAGGGAAGGGGAGGTTTGATCGTGTCGTCCTGAAATTTTGGTTTTTGTTGTTGCTCGACAAGTTCATCGCTTAAGCGGTGACCTTGTTGTTGGCAGCGAGCTCGCGGCCAACCTTGGAGCGGGCCAGGATGTTCTCACGGTCCTTGTCAAGCTTGAGCTTGGTGATGACAACGTTGGAGGGGTGGATGCCCAGAGGAACGGACTGGCCGTTGGCCTTGTCGCGGGTGACACGCTCAATGTGGACGACGTACTTGAGACGGTACACGGAGGTGATCTTGCCCTCACGGCCCTTGTTGGATCCACGGACAATGGTGACCTCGTCGTCCTTTCGGATGGGGATGGAGCGGACCTTTGACAATGTTAGAATTGGTGAGATAACTTTTGTAGGTGTTGTCCAAACTCACGTTGTACTGCTCACGGAGCTCCTTGGAGAGAGGAGCGCTCATGATGACACGGCGCTGGTCAGAGGGAGCCTTGAAGTGAGCGGCACGGCTCTTGCGACGAGAAGACGCGATGGCTGTTAAGAGTCAGTAAAAAGAGCAGCCATTGCAATTGCGTAGAAAAGTACTCACAGGGGTTAGTCTTGACCATTTTGTCGGTTGTTGGGCGAGGACGACGCTGGTGAGTTAGTTGAGCGATGAGAGCGGATTGACAACAAAAAGAAAATTTTGAGAGAAGCTGTGGGTGAGTTTTACTCCTCAATTTGAGCGGATGTGGGGGGCACGTGACTGATTTACCCTACCATTGCAAGGGGTCGGTTTGGCTGAGTCAGCGGTGCGGGCCGCATTTGCTTAATTGGGTCTTGTCAAAGCAGTCTGTCGGCATGAAAGTTATGGAAGCTGCGGAGACTCAGAGATATAGGAGAAGAATTTGCATGATAAACCAATTGACTCATATCATATGTAGATTGTTTGATGAATTTATGTCAAATAGCTTGAAAAATTGGTCATTTTAGGGAGAAGTAATAAGCCATTGACTTACAGTGAGACTCACAAGACCGAAGGTCAAATATGTTATATATATATACCAAACAGGTAACTAAACATAGTATTTCTACTCTGTAGTACCTGCGCTCAAGATGTGTGTATTTTACAAGTAAGGGGAGGTGGTAGTGTACATTTGATTAAATATCTGTATTCCATCTATGTCGTCATAGGCCTCTGGAATCTCCCATTGTTATCGTATCTTGCTTCTGTAATAGTGATTAGGATTGAATTGCATAGGACATATCAGAGTAATAACTTACTGAAGAAGGTATAATTCAATGTCACCGTCTCCACGCCCTTCATGTTCATATCATTGAGCAAATCAGGGTCCAGGTAGAAGAACACAGGCATGTCTACCGTCTCGCCTGCGTTGAGACGCTGTTCCTCGAAGCAGAAGCACTGGATCTTGCTGAAGTACGGGGCACACTGCCCGGGTGTCACACTGTATGTAGCCACTCCAATAATATCCTGGTCGCTCGTGTTGGTAGCTTTGTAAAAGGCCAACGCTGTCTCGCCAGGGAGGACGCGGACTTCGCGCTGCTGGGGAACAAACTTCCAGGGGAGGACGTCGGAGACGGAGGCGTTGAAGGTAACTTTGATTCGCGTGGCGTCTTTGACGGGAATGACTCGGCTCGCAAGGTCGCCTTCTTCGCCGGAGCCGGGACCACCGTGAGCACGTATAGGTTGACCACCCCAGCCGGTAGTTGCGCAAATCTATGGAATTATTAGAGAGATATCAAGGATGTGAAGAGAGAAGGACGCACCATCTTGTAGAGGGGCACAGAGCCATACGTGAGAGCGACAAATCCGAGGATCGTACTCAAGGTATAGTACCTGACAATTGTAAGCCGACATGGCCTTCCGATTCCACAAATATCCTTACGCTATCGTCCTGTTCTTCTTGCTATAATGCGCCCGAACCTCCTCCATCGTTGGGGTGTAAGGTTGTCCAGGTCTCTGCGAGTTAGAGGCATTGCGGGCAAAGTTGAGGGTGGTTCGTTGAGGCTTCGGCCGGGCATTCTGGCAGAAAAAACATGACCAAGGCGAGGAAGCCGCTCGAGCCGAGGATCGCGCAAGTCGAGGTGCAGCGTTCATGGTCAATTGGCGCGGAAATGCGTGGTTTGGATTGCAGATGGAAAAGATGCTTTGAGTCGGATGATCTATGGCGCTTGATTTCTGGCTGACGTCGGGGATCGGCTTCTAGAACGCCGACGATTGTGTAATGGATTACCCTACAGACAAGCACTAATACATTACAACTTTTTGTCGCACTGCTCTTTGGTGTTTTTGATATATTTCATACTTTTCCTAGATAATGATCTCCCCTTGCCTCCGATTGACATGCAGCTGTAGCACTTATTGTTAGATTTAACGATTGGGTTATCTTGTATAGTATAGTGGCCAATCCCACCATAAGGCATCGTCATCTGTGGTGGAGTGTAAGACAATTCTTTTATTAGTGCATTCAGCATAGTCGCTCCAGTGTAAGACTTAGAATACATCTTGATTGATGTTCAAAAAGCTGACTAGATGATGTAGCGTAATATTTCGGAGGTTCGACTCGCCTTGTATCATTTCATTGTAGGCGCTCCTTGACACTTCATGGCTTACGGAGACAACCAGCCATGCTATGATTGTCTAAGCCCTCGGGCATTTACAAGCCTATTTTTATGCAGAAACCTTTGATAGCTGCGGGACTTGAAATCCTTGCTACGATGAATGCGATAATTAGTCCGGGCGTATACGAAGTGCAGCCATTGACTGGGGTCATGGCAGACGGATTTGGCACTACTGAACTCTATGCTGATACCGTAGCAGGGCTGGATCTTCCTCCAGCAAACCGTTGTCTGACAGCGTTGAGCCAATAAAGTATAAGCTATTGGAAAGTTTCTTCCTTTCTCTAGGAGTCACTTGCGAGAAGAGTATGGTCTGTGGCTGGAGCAGTTCAAGAAAATATGTTGCATTATTAGAAATATCAGTTAAGGCAGATCCGAGTAACACCTTAATCAATTTCCAGGAAGGCTTATATTAGCTAGGTACTAACCTAGCAAAAGATCCTCAGCAGTGACTCTTCAAACCACCGTAAAAGGGTAAACGGCAAGCTCCCTCCCGCCCTTATTTTAACTTCACACAGATCACGGATTGGCCCAGACCCGTCACATGGAAAAGCTTAAATACAATCAAGTGTAAGCATGTGCAACATGGAAGAGGCCTCAACATGTTTTTCATCGTATAACCTCTATATTCCCCTCCTTGACCATGGAAAGACGCATGGTGGAAGATGGGCAAAACAGCCCAAACGCAGAATATGAGTTGGAGAGATTCCCGTCGCCAAAGGGGCAAACAAACTCGCAGCAATACCATATCAACCAGTCAAGAGAGGAATCGAATCTCCTCTCCAGATCAAACTCACCACCAGAGCCAATGCCAGGATCACCGGAATCTCATAGACATGAAGCAATGCCTCGGCGGTCAAGCAAAGCACTCGCTGCTGAGAAGCTTCGCAATCGTCCCAAGAGACTACGAAAAGCCCTTGTTGCAAACTTTCTAAGATGGTGCTGTTCGATGCTGTTCGTTGTAGCCATTTATGTGGTGCTCTGGTACTATTCACAGCAAAGTATCATATCCACACCAACGAAACGAGAGTTCAACGCCCTCATCATTGGGCTCTCTCTTGGTCTTGGAATGAGTATAACTATATCCCTGGAGGCTATGGCTGTAGAGATCAGATACTGGATACTGGGTCTTCGGAATTGGTCAGATCAAGAGGTAGGCCAAGCGCTGCAACACGATGTGCGGATAATTTCTAACATTGAGTCGTAGACCGAGTTGATACTGAAAGCCAAGGACTTGACCAAGATCATCCAACTAACCTGGAAGTCTCACTCACGTTCCCTACGCTCCTACGCGGTTGCTTTCATAATACTCAACTTGGTATCTCAAATTGCCCTGGCCATGTTGGGTCTCGTATACTCGACAAACACGGCAGACTCGTCTGCAATCCTCAGGCCTGGCAACGTCACTGTGCCGGACATGTCCGACTTGGTAACCAACAGAGTCCTCTCATCCAAATCACAAGCGTTGGGGGCACTGCGATACACTGCAAATAGGTAGGTTGATTATTACAACAGGTGAAGCCACAGTCATTGATCGAATGCTTAGTTATGGTACTATTGCCCTCGGCTGGATATGGGGAGGCATGGACGACGTTCCTGCGCCTGGAACATTATGGGATAACAACGACCCCCTGATATACTGCGGTGGAAAATCGTGCAAGTTTGTGTTCCAAGAATCAGCATCGAGGCCAAAGAAATACGACCTTGTCGTAAGCACGAATCGCAGTGTTGAGGCTACGGGGCGCTGTCGTAGCTGGAAAGTTGCAAAGGGAGGTGATGGAAACGAGACGACCATTACTATTGCTGACGATAAACGAACCGAAGTCAACATCACGGCGATAAATGGCGTCAACCAGACAACCTTCATGTTCAACGCCGCAACAGGTCAAGGGTTGACCTGGAGTGAGATCACAGCCTTCGAAGCCTCAAGCTCCAGTCCCTGGTTCTACCGCTGCAACGTCAGCTTCGGCCCTGTAGTCAATGCCTTCCGCAAAGAGCACTATATCGGCCCCAACATCACCTCTCTCGCCTCGTCAGCCATAGCTCTCCAAGGATACGGCGCTTCCTCGCTGGGCCCCACCAACACAGATCACCAATTCCAGAGCTATCCTGCCGAGTCGACGTATGGAGAGCCCCTGACTGGGGATACAGATACCATGGGAATGTTGACGGCTGCCTTTGCAGCAGGAGTCGTGGCTGTTGCGGCGCAGGTTTCGCCAAACAATCTCATCATACCTGGACTCCGGCCTGAGAATGGTGTTGTGCTTCAAATTTCGAAGTGGATGTATGTTCACCTAATATTGGGGGTAAGTCTAGGTGTGCAGTTATTGCTGGGGATTGGGATCGCAATCCTCTCCAACTGAGACATACTCTTATAATTAATATACCTTTACGCAATATGTATATAGACCTCTGTCCTCGTCTCCAACATGTTCTAACGTGAACAAGCGTGGTAAGATGATAATGGGCGCGAAAGGACCATCGAAAATTGATTATAGCCCAGAAAGAAATATATTGAGCATAATCATGCAGTATAAGCTTGCTCTACAATCTCAGCGCTTCATGCTATAAAATCCAACATCATTTGCACGCATTCAAGACATAAATTTCCCCAAATGGACTCCTGCTAAACAAACAAACAATCCGCTTTTATCGGTACTTGCCGTTAAGCCTTGCTCTGCTACCATTCACAAGCCGTTGACGCTGAGCGCGACCTTTGCCGACCACTCGCTCAATGACCTGGACCACAAAGACTTGGATCACCAATATGATCAAGCGCAAAAGGTGATCAATGAGACCCAGGTTAGGCCTCTTACCTCTACTATAGGTAGAATCGACGAACTGGAACGGTAACCTTGCACCCAGGTGGTCCTGAGCCACCTGTAATCCACTGCTGAAACCGTCCTCATGGAAACCATACTTGGTCCACGCGCCGGCATAACTAATACCACGAGTGTTCTGGATGTGTTTCAAAAGTTTCTGGGCCCGGACGGCGGATGATGTAAATACCGGTTGCGAGTAGTAATAACGTCCCTGTGTTTTCTCTGGCTTCGGTTTTTGGAGTGGGTTCAAAGTGACGAAGACGTCGCCAAATGTGTTTCGAGGAATATGCTGAAGAAGGTTCATGTTATAGGTGAGTGATACGTGGTCGATGTTTGCCTTTCGAGATGATTGCGACGACAACGTAAGATAATTCCAACTGGTCCAGGCCTTTTTGCGTCGAGGCATCATATCCAGATCCGAGTGCAGAACCACTTCGTTCTGCGACGTCTTGAAGCAAGACATGATGGAACGTTCTTGCTCGGTGGCCGATGACTTGATGATATCATATGCCTCATCACCATGAGTCGCTATGATGACATGATCGTAGAGGGCCGATGAACCGTTTTCCAGGTGGAGCCTAACTTGGCCGTTGCTCTCAGTCGTGACGTGTCTAACGGCTTTCTTGAGGAACAAGTGGTTAGGGGGGAAACCCCTCAAAACGGCATCGATATATGATCTGGCACCCCCCTCAATAGTTAACCATTGTGGACGTGCCGTTAGATTGGACAGTAGATTATGATTCCACCTGAAAGGAAATTAGCCAAGTTACACCCAGTCAGCGACGAGAACTTACAGAAAGCGGATAAATGTCACTGCAGGGAATTCTAGGGAGCACTGGTCTGGACTGGTGCTCCATATTGATGCCGCCAGAGGCAGAAGGTAGTCGTCTCTGAAAGCTTGCGAATACCCCTCATGTTGCAGGTAGTCTCCAATGGTGACGTCTTTGCCGATAGGATTTGTCGACTTGCTTTGCACCTCAATGTTCGATATATCGTCTTCATCATTGCACAAGAGATCCATAGCAAATTGGTTGAAGCGAATAATGTCAAATAGCATTCGCCACACTCGCGGTGAGAGCACATTTCTTCTTTGACAGAATATTGAAGCAAGGCTGGAAGCGGCCCATTCAAAGGCACCTCGATCTCGAGATACACTGAATGTTAACTCTGTCGGGGCGGTCTTGACATTGAGCTTTTCCAAAAATCTGATAAAGTTGGCTGAGAGAGGGTTAGAAAGTTTGTTTGCGCGACCGTTGAAGAAATAACTCACGATAAGTGGACGCATTTAAGACGTGGAAGCCTGTGTCAACCTTTGTCGAAAACTTTCCCTTTTTGAAGTCGACTGTGTTTGTATGGCCGCCGAGCCTGTCGGAGGCTTCGTAGACGTAGACATCATGATATGTCTTGTTTAATGCCCACAGGGCGCCAATTCCTGCAGAGCCGCTGCCGACGATAGCAACCTTTTTCCTGCGGAAGCGATCAGTCGAGGAGCCCATTTTCTTGTCCTGTCTTTGTCTTGTCAAGGGGAGAGCGGTCTGAAAGGAAGCGAAAGATTTATTTCAACAGGGTGCAGAGGCCATTTCTATGTTTGACATGGAGTGGAGTGAAGCGAAGCGAATGCAGTTTGAAAGCATGTGAAAGAGCCAAGTCAGAGACTCCAGTTACTGCTATGCTCAGTTCATGATTGGACAATACTTTTAGAGATAAATAGCGGTATCGCAGCCACAGACGGTATCAAACCTGATTTGGTGACGAGGCATGAAGACGGCAAGATTGGGGGGGTTGGACAACGAAGCACAGGTCACCATGACGGGGACTTACATGTGCTGTGGCTCCGGCATGCTGGGCTGCTAAGCGAACAGCGAATAGGGAGCGGTTACTGTATCTGAGGCACTGTAAAGCCACGGCTAGCGAGAGATAGAGCTGGATATCCGTAGGTAGGTAGGTACTGTACGTAGTAGTTGTCTTGCCTTGTACGGAGTAGGAGAGACAAAAAGGGTCCAGCTGGGTGATGGATCTACGATATGTAAGTTTGCGGCAAGCCTCGAGGCGATGATGGGCAAGAGACGAATATGAATGGTCGATCTCTCATTTGCTGGGGTGCTGACTGCTAAGTACCTTCACTGTACCAACCCAACACGGACTGACTCGACGATTGAGGTCCCAACGATTGAGCTGAAGACCCACTAAAACGCATTAAAATGCACTGAAACCCAACTGAGCTTGGGGGGCCTTGAAGCCTTGACGCATGAGCAGTGAGGATTATGCCGAAGCGATATTGACGTATCGATGTATTGACGTGGCTTGGCTGAAGACCCGTTTCAGGATCTGAGTTTCCAGCATCACTGCAGGATACAGAACTTCAGGTCTGGCCGCGATGACTTGATATTATGTCCGTCCAACAGGCAATTCGGCAGAGAATTAAGGGACCATAATCTTCACATGCATACATTCGAGAGATGGCCATTTGTTTATTATGCCATCCTCAGCTATGCTCATCAAAAGCCTTTAAAATCAAAGATTTTGTCATGGGCATGTCGAACACTCAACGGGATCGGGAAACGTAGAATTCGAGTCACCAATTCTTAGAAGCGCCGTGCAGGATAAACCCGCCTTCGTCTGCCCAGTTTGTTTCAACTCGACGCCATTGACCAAAGTCGTGACGCTGAGCCGCTTTTTCTTCGCACCGGGGGAATCAACTTTGAAGAGAAAAGAAGAAAAAGACTAAAACTTCGCTGCAAACGTTCAGTAATATAATGCCCATGTCTCCGGGGTGCACGGGCCACCCGGTCACGTGCAGTGAGTCCTGCACTCCTCATTGGCTCTTGTCGTCATACGCAAATGACCAGGCAGTCAGTACTCGGGCCTGCCAAAATGGGAAGGCTGACGAGAACGTCAAACCAGGAACCACTTAGATCCAACATCACCACGTATTGCGCATTCGACATTGCGTCAGCCATATCACCCGACACATTCTCTCACCTTGTTCTTCGCAAGTCATCGCGGCCCAGGATAAATAACTTGACAAATCACTCGACTTTCCCTCTTGCCCCAGCCTCCTTTCACGATGGCGAACCCTCTCGATACCGACGCTGGCTCTGAGCTCTTCAGTTCTTACGAAGCCGAGTTCAAGCTCATCCAAGCCGATCTAAACCAAAAGCTGGATCAGATCCCCGAACTAGCTGGCGAGCCTCGAAAGGCTGCTATCAGCCAAGCCGAGCGAGCGCTGGAGGAACTCGATGAACAGGTAGGTCTATATCAATTGAGCACTGCGTTCTGTATACAGATCTTTGTTAACATCTTCGGCCTTTAGCTCAGCGCAATGCGCCTGGAGAAGCAGAACATCCCGACCAGCTCCCGCACCAAGGTCAACCAGCGATTTCGAAACTATGAATCAGACACAGATGCAGCTCGTCGCAAACTGACCACCCTCTCCTCCGATCGCTCAGCGCTTTTCGGTTCACGATATACCGATGACCCCGCAGGCTCGTCAGACATCAATATGGAGCAGCGCCAGCAGTTGCTTTCTGGAACGGACCGCCTCGATCGAAGCACCCAGCGTCTTAAGGCTAGCGTGGCTCTTGCCAACGAGACTGAGGCCATCGGCGCCGGCACTCTGGCAGATCTTGGCAGGCAGCGAGAAACCATCGAGCACACTCGTTCTAGAATGCTCGAAAGCGAGGGTTACGTTGACAGGAGTGTCAAGACACTCAGGGGCATGGCGCGTAGGTAAAGTGGCCCACAAGGACGTCATGGCAGTTACGGAAGACTGACTTTTGAAATTACAGGATGGCTACAAATCGGATAATCACCATCTCCATCATCACAGTTTTGGTTATTCTCATTGTTGCAGTTATCTTCAGCAAGTTCCGATGAGGGATGAATTTGGTTATTGGAGTTTAGGCAGTCACTTTCTGGCTTGGCTTATATGCGCTATTACTGATAATGGGCCTTACGCGTACTTTCGTTTGATGAAGGAGTTTAGCATGCTTAATGATTTGTAGATGTAGACCGACTTTGTCCTACAACAGTATATACAAATTTGGAGACTATAGCAATTTTGAGTGTTTTCGGGACGATCCCAAGGGTTGATACATCATGTATCAAACATAATTCACCACCACTCCGTGCACTCCGTGATCCCACATGCTTTTTCCACTAGGTAAGTATACATTGTATCAAATCTATATGAAGGATAATGTTATTCACAAGTCTTAAGAATTATAGTAGCTTTTATAGCTTTTTAGTAAGAAAAACATCCGGGGTCTAGAGACGTATGAACGGTTCAGGCCGCGCGTGTCTTGTCTCAAGAGCATAACGCTGTAAACGACACTTCACAAACACATACGGATACAACATGTTAGAATCGACATCGAATATTTCAGGTAATTCAATATAACAGCAGAATTGTATCAATTTGACAAGCTGTCACAAATACCTTCAATTACAGCGCTTCATCAGTAGCAGCTTAAACTGAGCTATCCAAGCTTGAGCTACTATGTAGGTACGTAACCACATAATCGCCGAAAAGCACCCGAGGTTCAGCCGCGCGTTACTAGCAGGGCTTGCGCTCAAGAAACCTCCAGCCTCTTTTCATTCCTCCATCTCTCACAAAACTCTACCTCCACACAACCAACCTCCCCCTCCTTACCTTACCTCTCTCCCTCGCTCCCGATCAAACTCTTCCCTTCTCTCTCCCATTTCTCTTCTCCCAATTTTCGCATCTGGTGCATCTTGCACTGTATTTGTATTTCGAGCGTTTTTCTCCCACAAGCTCACCACGTGCTGAACGTGGCTTCTCACATCGGCGATGTCTGAATTTCTCGGGTATGCTGGACGTGGTCTTTGAAGCCTGTCTACGCCCGCTTACGCAGCCACAGGTCTCGCATTTCCCTCATCTCCAAAAGCGATATTCGGTATGTTGCTAGGCTCAATGGCATTGATTGACGTCGCTGACCCCATGGCAGCTATGTTGGTACCCTACATGAGATCAACTCGGACGAGTCGACAGTATCACTTGAAAATGTGAGGTCATTCGGAACCGAGGGTCGCAAGGGCCGACCTGAAGAAGAGATCTCTCCCTCCGATCAAGTCTACGAGTACATTGTCTTCCGCGGCAGCGACGTCAAGGACTTACGGATTGAAGAGCATCCCAACATTAAGGAGAACAAGCCTCCAGCTGTGCCCGATGATCCGGCCATCGTAGGCGTAAGTCATATCCCTTTTGAACACTCTACCCTCCCATATGATGAACTATCTCGGATGTAAAAATTGTCATTGTCGGAAAGCGCAAAAAATAATGTCGATATTTCCGTTGCCTTCCTTCTGATTGGGAAAACATGCACTGCTGTCATTTTGCTACTATTATTCAAGACGCATAAGCTAACAGTTGTAAGGCTCGAGCTCGACCTGGTGCCCAAGGACCCAACCAGAACGCCCCACCCGGACCTGGTGCTTTTGGTCAAGGTCCTCCAGGTCCTTACCCTCCAAACAACTTCTATGGAGGTCCACCACCTGGCAATTGGGGTCGTGGTGGTGCTCCTCCGGGGCCCGGCCCTGGCCCCAACTTTGGAAACATGTCGTATCCCCCTCCTCCTGGCTGGTTCCCTCCTGGTCAAGGCTTCCCAGGTGGCCCTGGTGGTCCCAACCCTCCTGGAGGTCCGGGTGGTCCAGGTGGTCCTGCACCATGGGGCAACTACCCATTCCCACCTGGCCCTGGTGGCCCTGGTCCAAACGCGCCTGCTGAGGCACCTGCCAATCAACGAGCTACACCCAGCTCTGGCCCTGCGCAAGATGCGAAGCCAGCACCTATTGGCCCTGGCGCCGAACGTGCCAAGGCTGGCCCTCACAGCGGACAAGCGGCACCTCCTACAGAACCCAAATCACTGGCACAGGGTGTGCGACAGCCCTCACACGCACCGACACCACCTGTCGACTCGAAGCCATCTGTGGAGGAGGTCAAGCAGACTGCTGCTAACCTGACTGCTAACGGCCAAGCAGCTGCTGAGGCCAGCAAGGCTACTCCCACAGGGCCTAGGAACCATCGGGTCAACCCTGTGATTCCTTTGACCGGGGCTGTTGCTAAGCCTTTCTCTCTACCTGGTGTCACAGGTGATGCTGCTAGCAAGGCTCCTGCGGCTGTGGCGCCAACCAATGTTCAGGATGCAACCAGCGCTGCCCGGGCTGCAGTCGCACAAGCTATGGCTCAACTGGGTGGTAACAGTGGTAACAGTGGCAACGCAATGGATAACTTGACCAACAAGGTTAATGAAATGCGAGTCAACGCTGTCCGAGGTGGACCTACCAGCAGAGGTCGTGGTCGCGGTGGGCGTCCTCCTGCCGCTAAGGTAGCTGTTCCTGATTCCGATTTCGACTTCGCTCAGTCCAATGCCAAATTCAACAAGCATGACCTTGCCAAGGAGGCCATCGCTGGATCTCCCTCAGAGACCCCCGAAAACCCTGTTGTCGCTGAGCAACCAGAGGTTTCAACTACCAGTGACGATGTTCCTGTCGCCTATAACAAGACGAAATCGTTCTTCGATAACATCTCTAGCGAATCCAGGGAACGTACCGAAAATGGAGGTCAAAAGCCCGGTGGTCGCGAATGGAGAGGTGAGGAGCAACGCAAGAACATGGAGACCTTTGGTCAAGGCAGCGTTGACGGTGGCTACCGCAACTACCGTGGACGCGGCCGTGGTCGAGGTCGGGGTGGTCGTGGCGGCGGTAGTTATCCTCGCGGCGGTCGTGGTGGAAACCGCCCTCAGTACCAAGTCTCACCTGGTCCACAATAATCAGTCACCGGAGGACGCCGGCCGACGTAATACGAACATGGACATCTATCAGTCATGTCTAATCCTGTCGCAAGGCTAGACGACTACGCCTCCACGAGATGATCGTAACGAACCAAACAGAAACCTACGCGTCACAGGTTTCCTACTTGCTTGTATCATGTATCACAGATTTCCGATTTTTTGAACGATTGCATTTCTACGGCCTCGTTGGGGCGAAAGATGGTTCCCAAAGCTGTTCTTGGGTTTGAACGGATACCATGAACAAAGCTTTTGGACCTCACATGAGAGCGAGGCCTTGGAGGCCTGGAGTTAGGATTGAATTGACAGCGGGCGGAATTGAAGGCGTGATTCACGTAACAGACTACAAAAGAAGTCGATGTTACCCTTTTTTGAATTCGGCAACCAAGAACACAAGGGACGGCCTGGCATGGCCCGGCGCCGGCAGTTACCAAGATGAAGGACCTAGTTAACGGGTGAACAAACACTCGTAATGAAGTTAAAAATAAAAAAAAACTAGGCAATGAAGCTTGACGTGTGGTTCAAGATCGGTCCTTCTAGAATGGGCACTCGGTCACCACATCAATACACATATTCAAGCTCAACCCACTTTACTTGGTGTCCATGTATTTTTCGTCGTGTGATTGATGTAATACAGCCTGATAAAGTTAACTTGTTGAAAGGATGGTACTCTCGAAGTGGCATGGTTCAATCATGTCAGAGTTGGTGAGTTGGGCCTGGTAGAGTCATCACATTGAACACATATCGAGACGATGAAGTGCAAATGTGTTGTTGTGGTTAATTCTAGGGATGCTACCAGTACGAATTTACTAGACACTACGTCTTTGCTATTGTAGTTCCATCTCGATTATGATCTTTGAAAAGAGCGCTATTTAGAACAAGTTGAAGGAGAGAAAATATGGTGTTTACGGTAATCGCAGTCTCAAGATTTTACGATTTTCTTTGGTAGGATCAACTCTACAGCAATCGAGCTGGGTAGCTAGTGTTGACTAGACATTGAGCTGTTCTTGTGACATGCACAATGCCAGACAACGTAATAATCGACTCAACAGGCTCACGATCATAAGAATGCCTCCAATTGAGTCTTCTTTAACACAGTTAAAACGTTTGTGTATAAACTTGCAGATAAGTTCGGTCTTATTTTAGTCTAAGTTTTCAGAAATGTAAATTAATTAATTCAGTAAACGCATCCTCATTTCCTTGAACCCATTGGAAGAGTTTTGAAGTATTTTCAGACTGTATGCGTACCTATAATATAAACTACCTGAGCATAAATAGTGTGACTTGCTCTGGAGAGTGAGAGTGGGTGCTAGCTTTTTTCATCACCCCGCCCACGTCATCGTTTTCCGATTTTCTGCGCGGCCTGACACATCACCCATCGCCCATCACCATCATCCATCACGACAAAGAAAGACGAAATTATTTTATACATTGTGAGAAGAACTGTAGCCTTATCTTACTCATTTCGTCTTGAAAGCCACAGGCTCAGGACATCACTTCCAAAGTTTAACAGGAAGTAGTTATAAATATTTATTCAGATCCCACTTCTATCCCTCCATTTCTCTCTCATTCACACATACACACACACACTCTTCCACACACACTCTATCACGCACACAACTGCACACACACAGAATGTCGAGTCGACAGCTCCGAAAGCTACAAAAGCAGCGGGAGGTTCAGGAAATCTCGGAAGATAGCGGGGACGAGCAGCTGTCTATCGCACCAAAGCCTCGAGTGAGCCTCTTCGCTGCGCTTGGTGGCGATGAAGACGATGCGCAAGATGAGACCGAGGAGGAGCAACAGCCTGAAGAGGTTGTGAGTGAAGAGAAGCCACCACCCGCGGCAACCAAAGGCAAAAAGAAGAACAAGAAGAAGAAGAAGTCAAAGGCAAAGACTGCGACCCCTCAAGAAGACGAGGACGATATCGATAAGGCAATCAGGGAACTCAACATCACAAGATCGAAGTCTAAAAATCAGCCTATCGCAGAGGACACAGCAGCTCAGACCAATCGAAGCAATAAAGTTCTCGCGATCAACCAGTATCACCTCAAGGTGGACAATGAGATGCGAAACCTTTTCGGCCGCGACACTATGAAGTCCGCTTCAGCGGAAGCTGAACAAGAGGGTAGAAGTCGGAACCGACAAGGCCAGGGCCAACAACCACTTGATATTGAAAATTTTCTGCGAAACCCACGTAATGCGCCGAAACTTCCAGAGGTTTCTCTGCGTCGAAACCCATTCATCCAAGGCCGCGATCATTGGCCCAAGCAGAGTGCAGGCGGACTGACCATAGAGGAGATCGGAAGGGCTGAGGATGGTTCAAGCACCGAGTACGCATATATGCATGATCAAAACTATGATACCCTGCAAGCTTGTTTCTTCGGATGTGTACAGATCGGAGATCCCCAGCGTATGATACATCTCCTCAAGGAAGCCCCATACCATGTTTCGACACTGCTCCAGGTAAGCAGTATCGTTAAGGGAGACAACAGGTCCTTCGCATCTGAACTATGCGAACGAGCTCTTTTCACATTTGGTCGTGTGACCACCAATGCCTTCCGCCAGAACATGGAGCAAGGCAAGGCTCGCCTGGATTTCCGTCGCCCTGAGAACAGACAGCTATGGCTCGCAGGATATCACTACATCAAGAGTCTTGTTAGCAAAGGCACATATCGTACCGGTTTGGAGTGGGCGAAGCTTCTCTTCTCTTTCGACCATCGGGATCCTTATGCCATGCGCCACTTCATTCACACGCTGGCCATTCGTGCTCATGAAGCCACGTGGTTGATCGACTTTATGGACGTACTGGAGGAGACGTCTGATAACAGAGACACGATTTATATTAGACAGTCACTGGTGTTGGCTCACTTGCAACTGGGTGATACTGCTCGCGCAACAGAGGAGCTTGAAAAGGGCATGAAGCGAGTCCCTTGGTTGTACTGTGCACTATTCCAAGCCCTTGGTCTGGACACACCTCCATCTATCTGGGGTATCAGTGCCGACACAGGCGCTCGGGCGTTCTGGGAGAAGCTTTACATCCACCAGGCCAAGGATCTCTGGAACAGACCAGAGGTTACCGCGCTCTTGAAGGAGGTAGCCAAGAGCCTTGAAAAGGTCGATACAAGTGTGCTGCCTAGCACTGATTCTCCACCCGATCAAGGAGCCACCAGACTCGTTTTCCTCGAAGGCGAGACATCGCTCATGGCGTTGGCGCCACGCCAATACTTGGAAATGCAACCAAACTACGAGTTCGACCCGATGCCACCCGCAGAGGAGGATAACATCTTCACAGGAACGGGTACAAGACTGCCTTGGGATAACGAAGGACATCACCTAGGACCTACACCTGAAGTTCAAGCCCGGATGCATCAGATGTTTGCGCCACTTGCTCGTGCAGGCGGCGCGGCTTTTGGTGGCCAAGGCCAAGGTGAAGGCGATAGCGACGACGACGCTGAACGAGCCGCGATACTAGATGACGAGGAATTGCGACGTGATCTTCAGGAAGCGGCACAGTCTGGTGGAGCAACCGGTGGTTTCCTTGAGCGTTTGATGCAAATGCTTGGCGTGGGACCCGGGCCGACTGCCGAAAGGCAAGACGAAGCTGATGCTGATCAGGAGAGAGGTACAGATACGGATACTGAGGAAGAGAATGAGCCTGCGCCTGGATAGGGGAGAGATGCAGTGGACACGGGGAGGTAAGGATTATGATCGCTTAGGTTGATTCCTGGGGAGTAGTATAGAACTTAACATAATTATTAGACAAATAAGTATATCCTTCACTGTTGGTTAAATTATTGATCAAATTATCAATGAGTTCTCTACTCCGTATATCCGGTGAAGGTCAAGGAGGGGCTTTTCTTTGACTGCACCATCACCACTGACCCCATATTAACAAACCCACACTCACTATCATATGTGTAGACTTCTTATTCATGGTCAAACCTCACCGATCCACAACGTCTCTCAAGCCCCAGGTTAAGCGCTGATAAACGATCGCCAAACTACCGTCGTATTTGCTTCGGCCCAACTGCTTTACCACCCTGGGCATCCCTATCGTTAGACGTTAGACCGCTGCCCCAGACACATCAACATGCTAGGGCAGACACCGGAGATGAAGGGTTTCTAGAAAGGGCGGTAGAAGGTAATTGAACCTGGGTCGAAGGAGCCAATCGCAATGCGGGAGTGTGGCATAAGCGAGGCCGTCCTTTTCTCAGCCCTGTCTAGTACCTAAGATAGTGTTAGTGTTGAACGATGGTCGGTTTTGGTTGACGAATAGAGACAGCAGCTCGCATAATTAGCCGAGTATATTATCTGGTTCACTAACTTAGACTATGACCGCTATGAAATAGGGAGGTCGTGCTAGAGATTTGGTGAACCGTTAATATTGCGCCATTGGTATTGTGTATCTACTAATCTATGCGATAACATCCGTTGGGCCGGAGAGTTGGAGCCACTGAAATAATGAGCAAGTTACATACCTTGTCCTGGAATTTTCTCGGAGCCGAGAAAACCGACGCAAATCAAAAGCACGGAGCACATGGTCGGCCAACCTTTGAATTACTCTTAGAAGCAGCCCAGGCGCATGCGGCGCATGCAAAGCAACCGAGCTGGCGGCCCGGAGGACAAAGATGCGCTATGAAATTAGTGATGTACTCGGTCTGGGGACGCCTGCAGGCAAATTCACAAGGGTGAAACGTGGTGGGGAATGGTTCTAGCCTCAAGAGAGCAGATTTGGTGATTTGGCCCGAGTATCTCAATGCCAAAAAGTTGAAGTGCGGTAATGTGTCAGTGTGAGCGGTATTCATTCCATGGACAGCAGTAAAACTCGATGCAAAGTCTGTCTTCACTGCGGGCGCGAGGACCCGAGGGAAAATAGAAAGGCGAAATGGGGCCATACACAATCTATTGCAAACAAAATCCTTGTCTTGACAGGTTTTGCAGCAGAAGCATCGAGACCGGCAATAATTGAGGCTTGCATTGTGTTGTGTTGTTTTGTGTAGCTACATTTGGGCTAGATATCGCTGCAATCTACCTAGATTATGGCATCTATCTCAAACCAAAACTCAGCATGTCGTCACGCCCGAGTTGAATGAGCTGTGTCATACACCATAGATCATACTCCGTACACATACTCCGTATATGCCCATAGCTCCGGGGATTGGATGGAAATACTTAGGAAAAGCACGGCTTTGTGCCTGCGGAGGCTGGGGATAAGATGGAGAAGACGGGTCGGCCGAAAGGATTATCTTTGAACCCGTCATGAACCCGATGGACATCGTTGGCCAAGCAAGTCAAAGTCAAAGCCAAAGCCAATGCCAAAGTCAATGCCCGTGCTCGCTCTGTTTATTCATTCCTGACTAAGTGAAATCAAATGTCACGAATCGTCGATTCGTCGGTATCTTCTCTCTATAATGCAGATCTCTATTCAATTCCTTCCATCGCCAATCCCTTTCTCGGCTTTGCTCGGATCGATAGTCTCTTGGTATTCAACGTTTTTTTGTCTGCTTTGGCAATTGGCAATTGGGATGAGCCGTAGACTCTTGGCGATGACATTGATAGTGCCACCCAGCGACAGATGAGCAGGAAGAAGGGCCGGTCGAGCCTGTCGATCATGTCACGGAAGAGGTTGTCCAATGAATCAATTGTCCTGAGATAGTCATGTCGATTCATGGAATTTGGAATTGGGAGCTTGGGGGTATCACGTGCGAGCTGGCGCCTCCCACTCGATGATCGAGACCGCTCTGTCCCAAAGTCTAGACCCCAAGAATCGGCTCCGAGACGGGAGGGGAAGGACACCCTCACGGTCGCTGGTTCCCCCCAACATTATGATTTTACTGGGCAAGTCTGGTAATTACTAGCCTTTGTACCTGCCTCGTGCGGTAGAGTGCAGTATCAAAATCCAATCTGATGAACTAGGAGGTCTCTTTTTCTCCACGCTATCTTCTATGCCAAGTGGAGACTGAATATTAGTTAATTCGAGCTTCACGGGGAACAACATTTCGTTCAACATCCCATAAATCAATTGTCATTAGCTTTTGAAAGACAAATTCAGCGTCATATCTCTGCTAGGTTTAATTCGGGCTTATGCACTTCTGGTCGTACTCAACTTTCACACCTCTTTTCTCTCACAGAGTCGTCCAGACGTCCACTGTCTTGTCAACTCGCAAAGTGATCGACATTATCGACAAATGGACCCGGAGTACTTGCATGACGTTCTAGCCAGGTTCTGGTCTACTCCGTAATATCGCATTGATCACTGAAGACATGGTATCCATCCGTCGGGATTGTCTCCATCGGCCGATCAAACCGCCCCCCCGCCAAGTTAAATATTTCGAGCTCCGGACGGCGACTCCAGCGCCTCCTGCGCATTTACTACCGCTGTGGGCGGCCTTATTATTAGTGGCCGAGTCGGTCGTTGACGGATTGATTGATAGCCAGCGAGATTCGCGACCAGTCCTCCATTATCCGTTGTCCGTACATCCATCAGATAAACCCTTGTGAAGAAGCAATTAGCGATAAGCAGTACAGCTTGAACAACCCTCGTTCAACGTCTTACACGACCAATCAGCATCTACAGTTGTCACATCTAACATAAAAAACAACGGAGGGCATCCCTTCTTTTCCAGTGCTACTCTAAAAAGAGGTCCAGCCCAACTCAACCCAGCCCAACGGGTCCACTACCCTAGTTCGCATCCGCACCCACATCTATCTGCAGGCCTCTCGCATGAGGTACGGACACACTGCTTGAGCCTTGAGCCCTTTGAGCCTTGTGCTGGTGCTGGTGCTGATGCTTGCTGGATCGCCCCGACTCGCGCGAGCGCGTGTCTGGGGTGGCTGAATCAGACGGGGGCAGCCAGGAAAATTCCCTACTACGCCGCGCTGCGCTGCGCTTTCGTTAGCTTCCGTTCTTTCGAACAAGGTAAAGCTCAAACGACCCTGGCCTTGCAATTCAAACCGCCCCATCCCGTGCTATCCCATCTCCAATCCAAGTCCCAAGGTCCCCCAGGTCTGCGCTGAGCTGCGCTGTGTGGTTGTGTCTCGACTACCGGTGTGGTCCTGGGTTGTCCCTCGCGCCCCGTTTCTCGCTCGAGTCCGCGTGCCTGGTGGTGCCTTTCTAAACCTATCCGTGTCGGCTTCGCCTTAGCTAATATCTCTTTTGGGCTTTGCATTCTCAACCTTGCTTGAGTCCTTTTACTTTCATTGTCCGCCATGTTTGTTGCGAGTCCGGTGCGCTTGCGACCCCATACTATCTACCTTTTCCAGCCGAGGCTGTCGTCGGCTTCCTGACTACACCACTACATCCCACTTGCTACTCGAATCCTCGAAGCTGGTCAGCGCACTTTCCTCGGTCCTCGCTTGTTGACCGTTTATTCCACCTTTGTGTACTTGCGCCTTTCTGATTCGCATACGAGCTCGATCGACCTCTCACCTGATCCTCCAGTTCCTTGCAGCCCTGAGCTTCATCCTCCCACCATATAATTTCCCAGTCGACTGTCGCATGGCCGCAGGCATGCCCGAGATGACTACGGCGCACTCTTCCACCCACGATACGGGAAGCGCCCCTGTCACAGCTCCTCCCCAGTCTATCCTGACCTCTTCGTCCTACGATACGCCTCTGTCGCAACAACAAACTCCGCCTCATCACTTACACCAACAAACACCTACACAAGGCCTTGCGCTCACCCACCAGCAGCAGCAACAGCAACGAAGCGTCAAGAGACCTAGGCCAGTCAAGTCCTGCACCGAATGCCGGAAGCGCAAACTTCGATGCGATCGCCTTTGTCCGTGTTCTCAATGCCAGAAATCGAACCGAACTTGTAAATACGCTATCGACCATGATTCCGCAAACCTCTCCGATGGCTCTGACTGCGAGATGCCGGAACCTGCTCGACCACCGAAACGCAGTTGCAATTCCGGCATATTCAGTTCAGGAACCCCCGTTCCTAACAACGACTCGACATACGGACCTGTTCGGAACGGAGATGCGACAAGTGCGCCTTCGTTAGAAGAATTGTCACTGCGCATGGAAAGACTTGAACGGCACCTAATGGCCAGGAGTCCTGCTGTATCTGAGGGCAGCGGTGGTAGACTAGTTGCTGCATCCTCTGACACTATCCGCGGATTGACCGTCAAGCAAGGAGCGTTGCGAACAAGATATCACGGCCAAAACAGCCCTCGTGTCTTACTGAACCTGGTAATACTCCCTTGGCGCATCCTGACACGTCCTTTTGCTAAATTCAACAGTTTGACGAAGCCAAAGACTTCATGGCGAACCACTCCAATAACGGTGCTGTTCGAGATGTACTGCTAAGTTTCAAGCGGTTTCACAAAGCTCTTATCGACGAGTATCGCAGGTCTTTATCCCCGATCACTGTTTTTGTCGACTCGATGATGCCTGTACAGAAACGAATGACAGACATCCTGCCGAAAAAGGCAGTATGCGACAGGCTGGTTGCTTCATACGTGGATACGTCCGAAACGATCTATCGAATTGTCCACTTACCAATGTTCACCGAACAATACAACCTTTTCTGGGAAGGCAAGATACAATCCGAGTATTTCCTCCCGCAACTACTATCGCTTTGCTCTGTCGCGTCCCGATTCGAAACAAAATCCAAGGGACTTGGCAACGAGCGATCTGATGGCGTACATATCCCGACAGCATGTGCTCTTGTGCGGGCATGGCTGGATAGCCTGAGGGGAAAGCAGTTGGTTGAGTTCGAAGTGCTTCAGGTAGAGGTTTTACTGCTACATGCGCAGCGAATGATCACGCCCCGGATACAAGACTCGTGGACATCACTGGGCTCTATTGTGCGAATGGCCATGACGATGGGTCTTCACCGCGATCCTTCAGAATTCGAGCCTCGAGTTCCCGTATACCTCGGCGAAATGCGCCGCCGATTGTGGTTCACGATCCTTGATATGGACCTCCATATCTCCCTTGCCAGCAATCTGCCCTGTTTGGTCCGAGATGGAGACTTCACTTGTCGGCCGCCTCGAAATTTGGACGACATCGAACTTTATCCGGACATGAAGGAGCTGCCATCATCAAAACCCATTGATGTGGTTACTGACAACCAGATGCAAGTCTACGCAGCCATGACCCTAGGAGTGCGAATGAAGGTGGCGCATATGCTGAACAGGATCGACACAATTCGTGACTATCAAGACATTTTGGACGTTGGGGCCAAACTCGAGCGATTTCTCGATGACATCAACTACATATTCCCTAGGCAGGGCATATTGAGCGATTCACAGAAGAGTAAACAGTGGAGATCCCGAGTCATTCTTGATATGCACGTACGGCGACCATTACTTGCGCTCTATCGGCCATTTGCTATAGGCTCATCCGACGCTCCAGGACAAATATCTCGAGCATATCTCAGGTCTTCGATGGTGATCATGAAATATCTGGATGAGCTGGATCCTATGCTCGCGCACTTCCAGGATATTGCCGAGATGTATCACCAGGTGTTGAAGAAGGATATCATTCAGGCGGCCCTGAGTGTGTGTTTCTACATTCGATCGGCCGTACGCCCAGCTTCCGATAGCACTGGGCTTGGATCGCAAGCCTTGCGCATGTCTCCTGATTCTTCAGACGATTTTCCGACTTATAACCCGGAAAACCTTGTGCTCTGGTCTCCATCTCGACTGATCGGTACAGTGGAGAAGACACTGGACCTACTGGTTCGTAACATCAGCGGTCGTGACACCAAGGATGTGGTGTGTCTATCAGTTGTACTGGACTGTGTGTCGCGGCCTGAAGTCACGACTGAAGACATTGTGCAAAGCCTCCGCATGATACTGGATCGTTGCTCGAGAGCAACCAACATGAACCTCGAAAGTGCTCCAATGGGACCCGGCGTTCCCATGGATGGGTATCAGGGGGATGCTTACAGGCATCATGCGCCGTTTATGTATCAACGAAACTCGGTTGGAGTGCCAGCAGCCGTCAACGATTTCGACAACTGGATGTTGTGGGAGGGGTGGGAATAATAATATCAAGGGATCATGTATGGACAAAGTTTTATGCTTTCGTTTTCTGATCACGTCTTCACTTCATGTTGCAAGCATACTTTTCTCGTCTTCGGGAGAGGCATCTATTCGGACATATGTGTAGAGTAAACCACATTGGCGCTGGCAAGCGAGTCTACAAGTTGACGACATATGCCAGGTGTTGGAAGTTCAGCAGGCGTTGAGTGAGTTGTCCCGAAACTAGGGATGTTTTCTATTTATGGTGCCTTGATACCTTTGGCCATACGTGGCTCTGCGAGGCGCATTTGGGTTAGATGGTTGAAGCGTGAGCTTTTATATGCTTTTGCTTGTACAAACCAACCGACAAGGAGTGTTTTAAGATGCGCGTGATAGCAAAGAGTTGTTTTTAGGGCAACTGATAGACGAGGCCTCAAAACAAGTTGTATATCAGATGGGATAATCAAGCCCTTACGCATGAACCAATGCCAAGCAATAGGCACACAAGCAAATGCAATTCTTGAATTGAATCAGGTGGTTACTGTCTCGCCCTTTTAATGTGTTCCATCAAACCACGTTTTTCCACACAGCCTGTTCTCTTGTACCCTATCAACTAACAAATGGGCAGTACTGCCTCTATTGATAGCCGCCAACCAAGTAGCGCTACGTCCGTCACAAGGAGAGACACGAAGAGTTTCAATGGGTTCTCGAGCCAGACGAATACACGGAGCGAGAACGAAGGGTAAACCACTTTCTCGCACAATCGCATCGACTTTATGATGCTCCTCAGCTCCTATTGGTGTAGCATCGCAAGGGCTGAACACAATACGAAACGGTAGAGACGTATCCGACTGTAAAGCCTTTGTTGTATCGTGGAGACGATGAACAGATTCTACTGCGTTCAAGAGTGCTCGTGTGGACATTTCCAAGACACCCGCTCGGTCGAAAGCGAGGATGACGGCTCCTGGAGAGGTTGGAGTCTGCAGTGCTGCTTCAAGATCGTACTGGGATGTAGGCGAGCCGGTAATAAGGGTGATATTGGCATTGTACGGGGGGTAAGAGGGCTGAGGGGTGAGGACTGTTACAGTGTAGTTTCGTGACAGAGCAGATTGAAGAATTAAGGAGCCTTTGCGGTCTGATGTAGTGAGGAGGAGGAGGATGTGCATTGCGGAGTTTTGATGGTGTAAGTGATGGTTTCAAGGACTGTTTGATAGGACGATTGGAGAACAACAAGATGTTATCTCCGTGATTCAATATGGCCAGAACAATCTTTTGTTAGGAAATAGTTTCGCTTTATACTTGATGGTCTTCATCTTAAACAGACATGCTACCGTATCTATTCGGCCGAATAATGACGGCGCCGAGTTATTCGGCCGGTTGTGCATAAGCTTGCCCCATTACTGACAGTGGACCATTCCAATTATTACTTATACTCGTCAAGTCAATAGAATTTCTTTTGATACCAAGAAAGAGATGCAAGTTCAAGACTCATATCACGAGCGAATAAACACTCGGCCAAAAAAAAATATAAAAATAGTCAAAGGCAAACGAGCCTCGGCATCTCGGTTCCTGCGAGACTCCCCCGCACGATCCCGCACTTTAAAACCTGGGGTAGCAAATGCAACAGAAGCATCGATTTCATTTGATCAGAGTTTGTGCTTGGACCGAGTTGTTTGCCTAATTGGGAACGAGAGCTGGGGTGGTTCTGCAGATCCACGGAACGGTTGGGGAGGGAGTGAAATTGGTGGTGATATCATGAATACATATATTTACCAGCTTGCGTACTTGTCCGACTTGGAACTAACACCTACCTGTTCTTTAACGTACTATACCAATTCGATTGTGTGTTTATTATTGCATCAATAGCTAGCGAGTGCTGCTATCTGACTGGGAGCATATTGAGTGTTAATATCAACACCATACAAACATACAAACAAACACCACAATGCCTGCCAAGAAAAAGTCGCCCGTCTACGTCCTCGGCGTGGGCATGACAAAATTCATCAAACCCCGCGGAAAGGTTGACTACACCGAACTCGGCTTCGAAGCCGGCATCAAGGCGCTTCTTGACGCGCAGATCAACTACGACGATGTCGACCAGGCCATCGCGTGCTACTGCTACGGTGATAGCACCTGTGGCCAGCGCGTCTTCTACCAGTTCGGCATGACCCAGATTCCCATCTACAACGTCAACAACAACTGCTCGACCGGCAGCACCGGCATCAACATGGCCAGGACCTTGGTCGAGCACGGAGCCGCTGATTGTGTCATGGTCGTGGGCTTTGAGAAGATGATGCCTGGCAGTTTGCAGACTTTCTTCAAGGATAGGGAGAGTCCTACGGGGACCACGGGGAAGATGATGGCGGCGACGCGGGGCGTTACTAATGCCCCTGGGGCGGCTCAGATGTTTGGCAATGCTGGGAGGGAGTATATGGAGAAGTGAGTATCAAACACCGTCCAGAGATGAGGGAGATGTATACTGACTTGCTCGTAGATATGGAGCCAAGGCTGAGGACTTTGCAGAGATTGCACGCATCAACCACGCCCATTCTCCCAAGAACCCCTACTCTCAGTTCCAACAAGTCTACACTCAGGAAGAAGTTCTCCAATCCCCCATGATCCACGAGCCCTTGACCAAACTGCAGTGCTGCCCGACCTCAGACGGCGGCGCTTCAGCAATCATCGTGTCCGAGGAATTCCTCAACGCCCGTCCTCATCTCCGTGAGCAAGCCGTCGAGATCGCAGGCCAGCACCTCGCAACCGACGCTCCGAGCCTCTTCTCCCGCAGCGCCATCGACCTGATGGGCTACGAGATGACACAGCGTGCTATGCAGGAGGCAACAAAACAAGCCGGTATTTCACCCCGTGATGTCCAGGTCGTCGAGTTACACGATTGCTTTAGCGCAAATGAGATGATCACCATCGACGCGCTGAATCTTTGCGACCCCGGCAAAGCCCACGAGCTCGTGCGCGCAGGCGACATAACCTACGGAGGAAAATACATCATCAACCCCTCGGGGGGACTCATATCCAAGGGCCACCCCCTGGGCGCAACAGGCATCGCCCAATGTGCAGAGCTAGTCTGGCACCTGCGCGGCTGGGCCAACAACCGCGCAGCGCCCAACACGCGATACTGTCTGCAGCACAACCTCGGCCTCGGCGGCGCGGCGGTAGTGACGGTCTACAAGAGAGCGGACGGGCGTACTGCGCCTGCGGTGAACTCGACTATGGTGGGACATCGCAACAAGCTGGGGTATAACCCTGCGGTTGAGGCGAAGGGGTTCACGCAGGAGCAGGTTGATTTGGTGAGGAGTAAGAAATCAAGGAGTGAGTGGGCGTTGCAGGGTGTTGAGAAGAAGGTTGAGGCGAGGTTTTAGGTGAGCATTGCGCTGGAGGGTGTTATGACGACTGAAGACATATTTGAAGTTTTAATTGAGGTTGATCTATCCATATCCGTAATTGTATGTGTGAATCCGTCTGTCCATCTTTAAAGTTTAGTCCTAGTATCTAGGCGTTTTGTTTTCCAGACACTCTTAAGTCGCACATGCCTATCAATTGGTCGTAATTTACGCTTTAAATATCGACTATTAATATATAATCATACAGACTTCTAATGTTTGGCTTGCCCTACACTCACAATATTGTTTGTTAGTAGTCATTTTTTGATACCTACCTAGTTATTATCCTTGTAAAGTTACAATCCAATCAACAACTCTCATTGGCTCCCTTGATAACAAAAATCTTAATACTACTTCTCCTCCCTTTCATCAAATGCAGACTTAATACCGTTTGAAACCATTTAATATCTCGTTTATATTCTACCATGGCTCAATTCAAAGACCTGCCTCCTGAGCTGCGTTTTGACATATGGAAATTGGCGCTGCCCGAGGAAGGCCCGGCAATCTACAATATTACCAATGATTATATCGAGTCGTTCTTCCCATTGTGGACTAATACTAGAGATCGTACCGGTCCTGTACGATGTCTCCCGCCTCGTATCCAGGTCCCTATCCCTACAGTGTACAACGTGTGCAGGGAGTCTCGCGCTGTGGTCGATATCTGGATAAGGAAGAACGATATCAGTTGGTTTCTTCGCCCAGAGACACAGGGCCATATCCTCGTCCGCGCGATGGATCCGCAGCGCGATATCGTCTACATGCCCATTGACAACTGGATCTCAATCTACGGCTTCCTTGTCTCCGACGATGTGGATCCTGTGGAGCAGCAAAGTCTTCGCGATACTTTCGTCAACGTTGCTTTCTCAGCCCATACGTTCTCCCAGGACCAAAACATGCATGACATAGCTCATATACTAAGAGGTTCCCCCAACATGAAAAGGATCTATGTCATCTACAACGATCTTCCCCCGATGAGAAAGGTCACACTAGTCGGTGAGGACCGCGAGTGGTGGATAGACGTTTCTGTGCAGCCGCGCTGCGAGATTGCCTCGTTCCCTAAGCTGCACGAGACAGTCTACATACATCGGTTAGACAGGAATGAGTACCTCAACAGGTTCGAGAAGGGCCGGCTCTCAGAATTTGCAGCGTTGGCGGAGTCACGTTGGAAAGTCTGGGGGACTGAAATACCCGAGATTACTGACGAGATCACGGGCGAGATCAGGGCGCCGGTGTGTAACGTGACGGTGATGCAAGTGCCTACTTGGACCTGGTTTGCAGGGTATGATTACTTGCATTAGGAAGTGCTGTGCATTGTATTGTCTGTGTTACTGAGCCTGTGTTATGGCTGCTGTGTTAGTGCTGGGTATAAGACCATTAGGAATGAGTATCGCCTATACTCGATGTATAGATTATCCTTGACTTGTCGGTCGCTGCTAAACTGTCTATCACTGCGAGAGAATAATTTAAATAATATACAAATGCTATCCAACCAGTTCGAAGTTACACTTTCATAAAAACTACCTAAATTTCCACGCTAAGTGCTGTGAGGCTCTTTACACAGCATCACGACTTCACATGCCACATCCTAGGGCAGTCACGGTATTGGGCTGAAATACAGCATGTCTGCGAATCCAATTGTTTTTCATTGACCAAGCTGTTACAAATTAGTTCGGTGACACAGCTGGTGTTACGAAAATGGGGGGGAAAGAAACGAAAACCCTAACTTTCTCTTCCACGGCCACTATAAAGTCCTTGGTCAGAGACGCGCTGTAGCGCGTCTCTGACCTGCATCCCTCCTCCTCACTTACACCATTTCTCCCCAAATAATCGAGAATACCGATTCAAGAACTATAAATCATCATGACTTCATTGTTTCCTCAGTTTTCTAAACTTCCCCCAGAAGTGCGCACAGCTATTTGGGAGGCCGCGCTTCCGTCAGTCAAAACCCCCGGCTTATACACGTACAACAAGCAGAGACTCGACGACACTGTTGAGGAGCGACGTGAAACGTTAGCCCAACAACACCGTATTCGAGTGCCCATTCCTGCTTGTTACAATGCTTGCAAAGAGGCACGACACGTGGTAGAGCACTGGTTTAAGAGGAACAAGATTGAGCGGTCCTTTCGTGAGGAAACCAAGGACGTCGTTCTCGAGCGGCCCTTCGACGCTGGCCGCGATCTATTCTACGTACCCCAAGATCGATGGCAACTATTCCTGATTGAAATCATGGAGGAGCTACATGAGAACGAAGCAGAGGACGAGACCAGTGCCACTCACATCATATACAACATCAAGCATCTCGCACTTCCAGCCTTTACGGCTTACTACAGCATCAGCAATTTATGTGCCTTGCTGGACTGGACCAAAAAGCTCGAGACACTCTACGTCGTCTGGGAGGAGCTTCCGAAAACCAAGGGCATCTGGGAGATCGCATCGTACCCAGAGCCTGAAGATACGGTGAACATGTGTCACTTTGATGACCGTATAGGTCGCAACTTTTCAGAGGAGGGTGTACTGGAGGAATGGTTTGATGAGATGGAAGATATGTGGGCGACAAGTGAGGTCAATCCGGACTTTTGGGATGAGGATGCTGAGAAGTTGAAGATACCTCATATCCATATAAGGGTGAAGGAAGTGCCCAGTCGGTACTAGAAACTTGACTTTGTAGTATGTTCAATACCAAAACAGTACGACCCGTCCTAGATGCAAATCGCAGTATCTGCATCTACACCATCATGGCAAATACCACAACCCCATCTCCATTAATCAAACATCACATCATGTTTCCAGCACGGCCCAGACCAACAAGACCCTTAGAAAGCCCCTCCATCATGTCGCCGTCCGGCTAAAGTGACGAGCCCACTCACCGCAAGATAAGCCAGCATCATCAGATCATGGATATCGAACCCTACAAACCATTCGTAAGAGGCCACGAACCAGTTGACGTTTGTGATATGCATCTTACATGAGATGAACCCTGTTAGTTACTCTAATTTGCACTTAATCGTCATACCACGCGGGGGGGATCTTTTTGTTTAACCCTCTGGAGGATAGTCATAGTGCATCCTGATGGCAGCGGAAGACCGAGTCCGTATATCGAGATCTGACATGGCTAGTAACACTAACACAACACACAGCCCCTTTCGGCCGAGAAACAGCCGCACGATCGAAAAGTCCAGCCTTTTGGCGATTCCCGTTATCGTCAGATCAGATCATGCTATGGATTCTCGGCCAGATAGCCGGAGAGATGGGTGTATCAAGCACACGTACAAGTGCACGCACACGCCCTGTGGCAAAGCGGCCCTGTGGCTTGCAACATAGCAGGGCTTCATATTCACTGCACCACTGTATCTTAGCTCTGAATGGTCTCGATCATGGGTGTATAGGGCCGAGCCGCCTGTGGATAGCGATGAGGCTCTTTTTTTCGGCGCTACAGGCCAAGGTTTCTAGAAACAGGTGATCTGATGTCGCTGCAGTCTGACAGACTTGCCGTCTAGTCAGGAGAGCAGTGGCGGATGCATGCAGGGACTGTATGGTGCATGTTTCTAGAAGACAACTAATTCGATTATTATTAGTGATGAGACATTTGTTTTGCATGGTTGAAGAGAAAAGGCCTCAGGATACCTGATAGAGAATACCTTCGAGATGGCACCAACATCGGCGTGTCCTGAGCAAAAGGTCAGACCACTGCGGCGTTTCTCGTCCGTGCTTCTTCAATTCCCCTATTCCAAGGTCTTTTTTAGTCTCCAACAGTACGAGCAAAAATACTGATACTTGCAGTGTAGCATACGTATCTTTTCAGGAGTTTATTGGGCTCAATATAATATTAATACAGATATTGATAGATCATTTGGTTGAAGATGATCAAGAAAAGACACCCGTATAAGCAGGGACTGTGCACCTTGCATCTGGTAATGAGGGGAAAATGAGTTCTTTTAATCCAGGCACATAAGCCAGACAAACCCACTGACCATAGGATCACAAAAGAATAAGAATAGAATACTTCGTCAAGGAGTTGAGCAAATAAGAGTAAGATAATACGAGGTTCCGAAGATATGTTTTTGTGTATATAGGGTAGCTCCCTCATGACAAGGTGTCTTGAGCTTGCTTGACAACTACGCTGCAGCCACGATTATTGATAATTAACGATGGAATTGAACATACCTCATACAGAACTCTTGCCTCTGACGTCCTCCTCTGACATTTATATAACTGTTTTAGCATCACGGAGTGGTCATGGTCACGACATTGCTGACCTTGATCACCGAATCAAAAATATCGGCGCCTCATGAGCTAATTTTAAACCTTACTTACACAACACCAATTCATTCACCTGCTGATACCAGATAAATTTGCAAGTCAAGACACCGTTATTGAATATATGATGAAACAGTCTACGGATGAAGCAATAAAATTACAACTCGGACGCGAATAGTCTAAGCACCGGATTAATTACCCATCAAGAGCGTTTCAGAAAATTCCCCCGTGTATTGAGCACGTTTCACTGGTCCCTCTAGCATATCCGCCCCCAATTGCGCAATTGTCACCGGAAGCGCCTGGACGAGTATTAATAATTCATGGTCGCCATCACAGTCAGCGGCGAGTAGCCTCAGCCTCAAGATACCCCTTTTATCACAAACTCCAACCTATTATAAACCCTCTTCTCCTCATACCTGCTCTTTTTTACGCCGCGACATTCATAAACTCGATTCCCACTCTCAGCACGGACTTTTCCACAGCAACAGCAAGCTCTAGTTACCATCTCCAACTGATACCCCGCCATTTTTCTTCTACTTTCCACTTGCAAACCACAAACCATAAACCACAAATCGCAAACCACATTCACAATGGCCGACACTCACACCTACGAGTTCAACATCAGCATGAGCTGCGGCGGCTGCTCCGGCGCCATCGACCGCGTCCTCAAGAAGCTTGACGGTAAGACTACACCCCCAAGCGAACCGCTTGACCGCTTGCTAACAACATCCTCTCCCCTAGGCGTCGAAAGCTACGATGTGTCCCTCGAGAACCAGACCGCCAAGGTTGTTACTGCCCTTCCCTACGATACCGTGCTCCAGAAGATCGCAAAGACTGGCAAGAAGGTCAACTCGGGCAAGGCGGATGGTGTCGAGCAATCGGTCGAGGTCGCTGTTTAAGTACCGTGCTGAGCTAAAAACAAACATGAGCAATAAATAATCGGCCGCCTGGATATATGTTAGCATTGTGAGCGCTTGGGAATGCCTTCGGTGTTTATAGTCCCGAATAAGAAGGACAGGAGGGATATTTGATTCTGCCTTTTAAATCCCTACAATTCAATGTGAAGATTTGGTTGCACACTTCGCTGACAGCACGACTCATTGGAAGCATGCCACCAGTTAAGATGATATGTTTGCGTGAAATTGAACATTATGAGAGAGACTTCGTTCCAGTCTCGTTCATAGCTGGCTTTAATGGCCGCCTTAGGATGTCTTCGAAGAGAGTATGAGAGCTACCCATGTAGGTAAATATCGTAGTCGGTTCTTTCCTGCTTGGATTGCTGCAGACGATTTGTCTAGCAAATATGTCGAAGCACATGGCGTCATGCTACAAGTTACAGTTAGTACAGGCCAAAGCCATAATACAAAGCTGGCAAACTTTGAAAGAAGAACAGATATTGTCCAATATCTGGGTATTCTGCGAGTCCTGTATATCTCCAGATTGAACAAGGGACAACATGGAAGGGTGAAGAGGGATTGAGAAACCCGTCATGAGTTCTCCTTTCCACTTTTACCAAGAGCTGGGTCGATCACATACCCAATAGAACATGCAGAGAAGATGATCAGCAAGCATGCAATGCAACTCAACTCTCATGTGAGAAGCCTCCTGCTTCCTGGTTCCCGGGGTTCCAACCCCTCGGACGAAAGCAAAAGCTCGACGTTTAATGACAACGGTCGAACGCATGGTGCGCTGCAGCCAATGAAGATACACGGACAACCCCAAGATCTGCCCACCTAACAAAGCCTGGGGTAGCAAACCAGTCATGATTACCCCGGATCTGGGTGTCATGATCACAAATGTTTTCATGAGAAGACGCTTGCCCATTGTAGCATCGTTGAAACAGACATAGTGCAAGACTTCCAAGAATGCAAGGTGATCTCGTGGACACACCCGTTTCTCCAAGCTCGAGATTCCATGAAACGTTCTAGGTAGTCCAACAGATGTAAAGACTGAGTGAGGCGTCGTATCACAGATGACGCCGGAGCCAGGAGGAAGGGATACGGTTGCAACCACAGTTACAGTTAACGCCTATGCCGTCGAACTGGGGCTGAGGCCGCTGAGCCGTTCCTGGGGGCGTCTACAAGGGGCGTGCCACGACGTTGGATGCGGGGAAGACAATTGCAATTGCGGCTCATGCAAGTCAAAACTGCGGAGCCGCAGTGGATGCCATTTTAGCATTGCACGGGCCTGAAGGCGGGGCCTGGAAGGACAAGCGTTGTCTTGAAAACGCGGAGGACCCAGGAACCCACGGACCCTGCCCCAGATATGATGATGATGATCTGGGGACCAGGGACATGGGTGAGGGGTCTTGGGAGTTCAAGATTGAGTGACGCCTTGTGGCGATGCTCAAGGCTCAAGCCGGCTCTGTTAGCTCTAGTTTATCACTAGAGCTTCAAATCAATGATCCAGAATAACAGTCTTGTGCCGAACAAAACAGTCTTTTCAGGTTTCGTAAGTTTCCATCTTGGCTCACTTTGCATGTTGGTTGTGAAAGGGATAGAACAAGTGCCTCAGACTTACACTGAGCACACCTCAATCACATCAGTGCTTCAAATAAACCTCCTTCTAGACCGGCACGCAGGAGAGACAAATCTCAAGGGGCAAGGCACATATAAACAGCCCCTGTGAAGGTATCGCGGAAAGTGGATCTTCAACAATCAAAGAGTAGATGAGGTGTTGCCACTGTGTGAAGCAACCAATTATGTTTAAAAGCTGATAGTACAGGGGAACAGGACCTTGGAGCGAACGAACGCAGGAGTGACCAGGGATGTTTGATCGTTGGGATCTAGAAGCCCTAAAACGAGCGTCGCAAGCCAAAGTAGCACTTAATTGACAAGGTACATCCATCCGCAATCGCGACCGAGACCTTGCACAGAATGAGACGGGCTGCGATGGGAGCTTTGAGGCGTAGTGTATGTCATATGAATCCCTCCCTGGTAACGCCCAGCTAGCCGAATTCTGTATGAACCATTGAAATAACTCGGGGAAAAGGACTGGCGAATAGCATCTTTAATACGTTGTTGAAATGCTGGGCTGTTGATGAGAGAAAAATGTGGCATATCTTGGTTGTTAGTCTTGCTCATCAACCAAATACCTGTCTCCTCCTTATCTTGGCCATCCATCACCTGGGATCAATAAGATTATCTGGTAGTTATTATGGATAATATGTGGTGCTGTTGTCGACGTGGGATTGCTGCAGAGCTTGGAAAACCCGAATGTGATAGGCGGTGATACAACACAGCATTAGCAGTACCTAGAATTACAGGGATCCCGAGTCAAGCACTCAGTGCGTAACACACTGACCTAGAGTTTCCCCGCATTTCCCAAAAGAAACGACAAAAACTTCCGCCCAGCCGGCTGGGTGAGCCCTGAGCCTGAAGACGGTTCCCAGACAGGCGTAGATAGGCTCAAGTTTGGCGTTATGCGTAGTCCGAGATCAGTCTGGGGAAGATCCTAATTTCCAGCCTTCATGTACATTCACGGATCCGAACCTGCTTCTTAGTAGTGCATTACTGAAGAATCTGGGGACCCGCGGAGTGTCTGGCGAGAAAGTGCGGGGAAATGTGAGGATACCCTCAAGAAGTCCACACCAAAGGATTGTGTTCCAGGTATCGTATCGGTCTGAAGACCCACTGGTGCTGTCGCTGAGACTGGCTCCAACTTTTGTGCCTTGACATCAACTGTAATATTACTACAGTATTTTGGGGTAACCACGATGATTTGCCATTGCGAGTATCCGTACATCCCTCCACGATATCCTTTTGAGCGAAGGCTATCCGTAGTGTTGTTGGCTTGTTGTCGGCAAAAGGGAGGTTGTAACTATGGCTGGACGGCTGGACTGTCTGGGCTACCCCGCTACCGAGTTATGTGTTTTGATAGCTGGTATGACAAGGAATGGGGCTTTGTAGTTGGTCTAAAGTGTTGACGGAGGGAGTACCGTATGAACTCGTGTGGTAGCAATTTTGAAGTGAGCGTAGATGGATGGGTTCCTTCCTTATGTCAAGTTGTATCGTAACTGGCGTTGTGGAAGGAAGCTATGACATTGCTGTTGCCCCTCTATCAACGGCGCATATTTAACGGATTCAACAACGCCGACGCTCGGTCGTGTATAACGCGAATGGCGAGATGCAATGCTGTAGCAAAGAAAACTCATCGAATATACCAATGCATTGATTTATTAACTCACTATAATTCCAATTAACATCTCTTCGAATGCCTGCGCAAGTATGGAAAGATAAACGTAACCGGCAGTTAGTTGAGTCTCGTCTCGTTCAACTTGCGTAGGGCGTCTGGGAGATCAGATGCCACACCGACGTAGGAACGGAGCCGCTGCCAAACAAACACCCGGTATTCCGCAACCTATGAGATCTAGTGGGTAGTAGTGCAGCTCCCACATGGCTGAACGAGTGTGCTTGTACCAGTCTAGGAGCATTAGAAACGCGCGGGATGAAGCATTAGTTAACGTTTTCCGTTAGGCGCCTTGTTGGGATGGGACCCTGGTAATTGTAACCCACTATTCGAGTCCGTCAGGGGCTTGTTCTCACGAGATTTTTTGAGTAAGATATCGTGTCATGCCATGTTGAAAGAGGATCTGACAAGCAACCGAATTAGGACCGGATATGCCATCGAAAGATCCGAATTTACCGCAAGATTGGTGATTCACTACCTAATATCTGTTATCTTCTGACATGGGGTGTTTTAAAAATGGGTTTCTGTTCCTGACATTAATGGGCTGTTGTAGCGAAAAGGCCAAAACCCGGTGTAATGGGAAACGGCCCGCGAAAAGCAGCTGACTATGGCGACCCTCAATTGTCAAGGATCTGATGCCAGAAACATCACGATACAACTGAAGACTAGCTCTATCTGCTATTGTGTTTTACACATCCTTTCTGGTTGTAAAAAATTGTTTGGTTAGGCTGGGTTTCTTTATGTTGCTAGGACGCTTTCTGAAGCTGGAGCTGGAGCAGCGGATGTAGGTACCTTTTCCTCTAGAGGTACACGAATCTGAAATCCACGCTACTGCCATCGTTTTGCTCGTTAGGTCTCTGTAGACCTGGGCCGCTGAGGGGAAATGGAAAGTTGAAGCAGTAACGGGGTGTTTGGCTGAGACACGGACACCTCGTCATGAAGAGAGACGGTAAAGCGCGGCAGGTACCGTAGCTGTAGGGGAGGTGAATACGGGGCCTAAGCTCCCTGGCCCCTACAGGCTACCTACAGGCTACAGCTTAGGTATAGTGCAGCAGGGGAGGTCCCCACTTGCTACCTCTAGGTCTACCAACCTTACAGGTGGTGACGCCACTACAAACAGCCCGAGCTAACCTCACCTCACCTCACCTCACATTACATTGGATCTCTCACACACACTAAACCTGTCCCTCCCATGCAACCCTTGCCCATGTGGAAGCATAGGACGATACTGCCACTCACTCACCATCGCCGCATCCCGAAAACAAAGTCCAACAAACATGGATCGAATTGCGGATCCCCGTGCAGCCGAAGTGGCCCCTCCCCTTGGGCCCCTTGTCCCGTCTTGGTCCCCTTCGTCAGTTGTCGAGTCCAGAAGAGAGCATCTTTCTTGTCTGATCTGTTCTGATGTCTCGTCTCTGCTTGCACACCCTTCGACATCAACATCCACTCCCTCTCCCCCGCGGCCGCCAAGATGAGGCTTGAATCTTTACACGCAGACGCCTATCCTTGCCCCGTTGGCCCATCATACCATACCATACGGTTTAGGCCCGAGTTCTAACCATACGTACCATACCAGACAAACCATACCACATAGACCAGGCCCTTTACTCAGGATCGCCCATCCAGCATCTATATAAACTCTGGTCCCTTCGTTCTCAAGTCGTTTCTTTCTTCTCCATCCTCATTCAGATCATCAATCAACTCTTCAACACTCTCAACAACAACTTTTTCGTCTTCACGACAACCTTTTGATACCCTTCAACCAAACAACCAACAACCAAAATGTCTGCTCCTCAAATTCCTCAGCAGCAGTGGGCTCAGATCTTCGAGAAGACCGGTGGTCGTACGTTACCCTCTCTCCTTCATACTTCCATTCCGATTGCCTCTTTCTCTGATACTAACATCTTCTTTTCACAGCCATCGAGTACAAGCAGATTCCCGTCCAGAAGCCCGCCGCTGACGAGGTCCTCGTCAACGTCAAGTTCTCCGGTGTCTGCCACACTGATCTCCACGCCTGGCAGGGTGATTGGCCCCTCGACACCAAGCTGCCTCTTGTCGGTGGCCACGAGGGTGCTGGTGTCGTTGTCGCTCGCGGCGAGCTTGTCAAAGATGTCCAGATCGGCGAGAAGGTCGGTATCAAGTGGCTCAACGGCTCTTGCTTGAGCTGCTCCTACTGCCAGAACGCCGACGAGTCTCTCTGCGCCGAGGCTCTTCTCTCCGGTTACACAGTCGACGGCTCTTTCCAGCAATACGCCATTGCCAAGGCTATTCACGTTGCTCGCATCCCCGAAGAGTGTGACCTCGAGTCTATCTCACCCATTCTCTGCGCCGGTATCACCGTCTACAAGGGTATCAAGGAGTCTGGTGTCCGAGCTGGCCAGTCTCTTGCTATTGTTGGTGCTGGTGGTGGTCTCGGTTCCATCGCTGTTCAGTACGCCAAGGCTATGGGCATCCACGCCATTGCCATTGATGGTGGTGAGGAGAAGGAGAAGATGTGCATGGAACTCGGTGCCCAGAAGTTCATCGACTTCACCAAGAGCCAGAACCTTATTGCCGATGTCAAGGCTACCACCTCTGACGGCCTCGGTCCCCACGCTGCTCTCCTCGTCGCTGCTGCCGAGAAGCCCTTCTCCCAGGCTACCCAGTACATCCGCTCTCGTGGTACTGTCGTGTGCATTGGTCTCCCCGCCGGTGCCCAGTTCTCCGCTCCCGTCTTCGACACCGTTGTTCGCATGATCTCCATCAAGGGCTCTTACGTCGGCAACCGTGCTGATTCCGCTGAGGCCATCGACTTCTTCCGCCGTGGCCTCATCAAGGTTCCCTTCAAGACTGTCGGTCTCTCTGAGCTCAACGATGTCTTCAAGCTCATGAAGGCTGGCCAGGTTGTCGGCCGCTACGTCGTCGACACCAGCCGATAAGCGCGCGGCTGTCGCTTGGGCAGTACGCCAAAGCACGCTTCAAAAGATGAACAGGGCTACCCATTGCGCACAGGGTGATACCCTACTAAGAGGAGTTCAGGCGGGAGTTGATTTGGGTTTTCTGGCGGTGTTGTAGTAGCCAGATTGATCTTGGTTACACTTTTGTGTACAGCCCTAGTTTATGAGTTTTATGATTTTTCCATTACATGAATAACAAAACGATTGTTTCGGTTACAAAACTGCCCCTTCAATAATGAAGTTCTATGCTTTGAATAGTGGTATTGTTGATAAACTATAGGTACTTATTAATGTCTCCGCAGTAAGATTTCCCTTGAATGCCCGTATAAAGACATTTGGGTTCCAACACTAATTCAACCTCATTGTATTGATTATTGCATACTAAACACTCCTGTCCTATTATATTTGCATCGATACAGCGTTGGTATTGAAACGGTTCTGAGGTTATGCACCACTAGCACCAACTACAAGCCTGGAAACATCGACAATGGCAGTCTTAGTGTAAGTTCACCGATTGCTACTCAACTGACTGATACTCACGTAACAATGACAACTGGCGTCTATTCGTACTTGGTTAAGTTACCACTGCGGAATCTCCCAAATCACTATTCGACTATAGCAGTCTCATCATGAGAGAGTCGAAGACCTCTCTGTACATCTTTACTGCGGGGGTTGATTTACCCCTCCATCCACCAGACGTCCGATGCAACCCTCCATTTGCAAAAGCACCCCTGGCAGCCGCCAAGCCACTTCTAGAACGTCGTCAAGCGAGTAAAAGAAAATCAGGCCACTGCTGTACCGCAGTCTACACGTGTGTTCAACATCTAGAGCGTCGGAGCCTGCCTTGACAAGATTATCTTTGCTTGGCCACAGGCAGCCAATGTTGTCTCGAATGTGAAGCGAGTTATGCTTGGATTGTGGGCAGCTTACAGAATGAAAATCTGCCCGTAAGAAACGCTCACGGTGACATCGCCATTTGCTCGAAGTAGAGCGCATCATACATACATCCATCCATTGGAGAATTCACAAGCGGGGGAAAATGCGACATGTTTCGTGAATGTGAATTTTAGAAACGACTAATGTAACTCTTCAACACGTGCCACCGTCTTACCATCTCTTCCGCATGTAGTTGCATCGCTTAGGCATAATTGTCAATTGAGATTTTTGCGCCTTGAGCGCCTCTTCGTTGCACCCCACAGTAGACGCCCAGTCTAGTCTTCCGTCTATCCCGGAAAAGTCTCTTCCTAGGAAACATGCTGTAAGCTCTGGGAGTCAATTGAGGTGTGATTCTTGATCGTCCAAGTCTCCCATCAAGAGCCGCCAGGGCCACCCAACAGAGCGAATCTTCGTACAATGCTGGGACCATATTCTTGGTACTGTGACATTGGTTAGTTATTGTTAAGAATAACAGATCAAGCTTTCTTACCTCAGCCTTGGTGTGGCAGTACGATCGGAATTCGGGAGTTTGACCAAGGAGACTGCCTCCGAACCAGGGACCGTGCCGCTGTCGCTTGTGAGTAATAACCGACACATCCAGGCCACCACTTCGAGCACCACCACTGCGGACCTCGCTGGCTCGGATTCGGGCGTCCACCAGGTGCTTAATGTCTCGCTGTAATCGGCGACCGAAGTCCTTGTATAGTGTGCTTCCACCGGAAAGAACAATGTTCTTGTAAAGACCTCGTCGGACGTCAATAGGCGACTGCTGAATGACGTTGTCGACAACCGTGGGGAGAGGGGTCAGGAAGTCGGAGCTGTAAATCTCGGGGTTGAAGAAGATCTCAGGGGCGAGGAAACGCTCGTAACCAACATCCACACTGACTTGGCGGCCATTGGGATGCGACACGACGTGCTTGGCAAATCGAGTGCGGTCTCGGTCGTACTTGTTGAACTCCTTAACAATATCGGGACAAACGTAACAGTACTCCTCCTTGATCTCCTGGGCCGTCTTGAGCGAAGAGTCAGGCTCGCCTCGGTCTCGCAGCAGGGACTGGACGAAGTAGGTAATATCTCGACCAGCAATGGGAATCGACTTGATTGAGGAGCCAATGACATAACCCTCGGCAACAGGAATGACGTGAGTAACACCATCACCGGAGTCAATGACCGTTCCGGTCAGTGAACGGTCCTGGACCTTGGAAGATGTCCAAGACGCAGCCAAGGCCAGGACAGCCTGAACGGCAATGTACATTCCAGCGCAGTTGAACGACTCGAAGAAGATCTCGGCGGTGTTCTCACGGTTCTCGGGTGGGTTTAGGGGCTATATTGATTAGTGTTCGTTTTGACGTCTTTATAGGGCGTAATATGCTCACGGGCTCGGTAAGGAGGAAGTAGTGGTCTTCAGGCTCGACCCGGAGATACTTGAAGATGGAGTTTGACCAGAATCGTTCCATGTGGTCCTAAAGGCGGTCAATTGCAGCTCGTGTTGGAAACTTCGGCAAGCATACCCAGTTCTCTATTTGACCATGTCGAATGGGATAGTGAATGCCATATCCTGAGCTTGTCAGTTAAATTCGAGAATCTGGAGCTCAATGACCGCCTACCAGGTCCTCCTGAAGCTGCTATCGCCTCATCGCCAATAAAGAAGTCGAGATCCTCGGTTCCACGCTTTCCGCTCAAATGACCTCCAGCTCCAGCACCTCCGGTAAGAAAAGATGGCTTGTTCGCAACGGCCGGTCGTCCTGATCCAGAACCACCAGCTCCGCCAGTTGGCCCCTTTGTCGCGATTGCGGTCGGGAAGACGAATGAAGGAGAATCGTTACCGGCGAAGCCTATAATAGAACATCAGCAGGCAGCTCGAGACTATCTAGTAGCTACAGGAGCGTATACAGACCTAGCTTGGAGAAACCCGTGCCGCTGTGAGCTGAGGTTAGCTGTCGTCGTCAGTGCGGGGGCTGGGGATAAGTGAGACGTACTTGTCCATGACAACGGCGGGAGTTTGGTTAGCCATGATGGGCGAGAGTGCGTAGCGAAGCGCACAGTTGAAATAGAGGATGAATAGAGAGAAATGCCGCGCGTGGGAGAATGCAATGTGCGGCGATGGGCGACGGCGGTGGTCGTTACGTCGGATCCGAGTTGGGTGAGGATTACGTTACGTGCCTTGCGAAGCTCCCAGCTTGGAGGTGAGGCTTGAACTGCGGCTGTGCTGCCCCGCCGTTAGACTAGGGTCAGTGAATGAATGGCTGGAACTGTGGACCTCGTTGTTGCGATAACCGGGGTTGGAGGTTGGACATAATTATTAGTACACATTGATCAACTAAGATCTACAGGACAAACTTCACATAGGGAACATTATAACGAGAATACCCATGATAGCAGAAGCTTTGCTTATGCATAGTTCTGCGTCTATTCTGTTTCATTATATCTGGTGGTTGACATACTAATCTCTACCCGGAGAGCTGCATGCCCGAAGTCGGTGTGCTGTATTTATATGTCACCTGCCTTATTATTTTACATCAGACGTCATTTCAGGAGTTGAGTACCTAAGTATGACTGCAACAAGAAAAAGTTGTGATGTACACTTCCGTAGGATATCACCATTACCAGTCTTCCCCAGCTATTTTAGATGAGACTATACTGTTAATGTTATCCCAATGCTTCAGACATGGGCATTTTGTCTTCGGATATAATACAGGGCCTGTTCTACCTAACGTACTGACATGTTCCCTGCATTTTCAGCGATTGCTGCTTCTCATCTCTCCGCGAACCAGTAGAGCAAGAATGACCGACCTCCATCAACTTGCCGCGCTCTTTCCTTTTGCCTAAGAGTTACACTGCCTTTCAATGCTTGGTCTGCCCAAAACTGCGTTATCATCATATCTTTCAACCTCCACTCCTAAATTCTTGAACCTCATCCAACATAGATCTGGGTATCTTAACACCCACTTCGCGTCCTTCTTTTACAGCTATACGCGTACATCATCAATATCATCATCCCAAGTCCTCTTGTGCCGCCAAACACTCGCTACCCTATGACTTCCCTCAAGGATGTCAGACAGCAGCGATGATGAAACACTTTTCTTCTCAGAAACGACCCAATTCGGAACTGACGGCACTTTTGATCGTGTACTGAATGCTGGACCCAGAACAAAGGTGGTGCCTGCTATCTTTGTACATGCTGGGGCCGGTTTTCATAGCCACCAGAATGAACAGATTCATCTCCAGGCCTGTGTAGCGTGAGATAGCCACGGCAGTCTTTTATTCTCCGACCATGTAGCTAACAGTGGCAGTGCCGCCGAGATGGGTATGAGATTTCTCAAAGCTGGTGCTACCGCAACCGAAGCCGTCGAAGCCGCTCTCCGAATCCTTGAGGACAAAGAAATTACCAACGCTGGCTATGGTTCTAACCTTTCAATCGATGGCATTGTCGAATGTGATGCTACCGTTGTTGATCATCTCGGCCGCAGCGGTGCCTGTGGTGCTGTTCCAAGTGAGTTTCTTTGCCATCAACGGACTGGGACTCTCACTAACAATATGCAGACATACGAAACCCAATATCTCTTGCCAAGCTCATTCTAGACAGAAGCAACAAGCCATTGAGCTTACGACGAGTTGCCCCAAACGCTCTTGTAGGGGAAGGCGCCAGGACCTTTGCAGAGGAGCATGGGTTGACAACATATGCAAATGAGTACATGGTCTCAAAGAATGCCAAGGATCGATTCTTGCGCTGGCAGGAAGATCTAAAGCGGGCTGACGCCAAAGTCCGGGAGCTCACAGCTTCGCCCGAGGTCGAAGCTCTTATTGCATGCCCCCCGTGTCAGTACGATACCGCACCAGCAGTAAAACCAGATCAGGCTCTACCACCAAGGGATCAAAGAGCTGCTGTTATTGCCGGCACTTGGAACGAAGGACAGCCTGATTCACCGTACGTTGGAACACCGAGTCAAGATACGACCCCTTTGCCAGATCAACCTACGTCTACCAGCTACTTTCGAACTATGGGCACTCCCACTCCTGCATCTAGCCGCTCTCCCTCTGTTCGATCAGCTCACGAGAAGGCGGCACAGACGTATGCTGGGGTAGTTAGTGGTGCTCAAGATACATTGCCCTCCCCTTTCCGCACCAGGATGCTATCTCGAAAGACAAATCCTATGACTGAAGATTTCACACCAGTCATGCCGGAAAACACACCAACTCAGCAGAGGCAACGCCTACACACTGCAAACAAGACCGAACACACACTACCGGAGACTCCTGCCGGGAACAAGGGTCACGGTTCGGATCACCAAAGCTCCCCAAGTCCTCGTGGGGTTAAGCGACCTCTCAGCCCAGATGACAAAGCACAGCCTCACTCACGAGCAGTAAAAGATCGTCTACGTTTGGGGTCTGCGAATGAGGACGCTATCACGGATACTATTGGTGCCATTGCGATTGACGATCGGGGTCATATTGCAGCCGGGTCTTCCTCAGGTGGTATTGGGATGAAACACCGAGGCCGCCTAGGGCCCGCAGCTCTTGTAGGAGTTGGCACAGCCGTTGTTCCTTGTGATGAGGAAGATGAAGACCAAGTCGCTGTCGCTGCAGTCACGAGTGGTACTGGAGAGCACATGGCTACAACTATGGCCTCCCAACGGTGTGCCGAGAGGATTTACCATGGTACGAGGCGCGGCCGAGGGGGCGCAAATGTGCAGGATGACGACGAAGATGCCATCATGGAATCTTTCATCGCCGAAGACTTCATGAAGCATCCTGGTGTCAAAAACTGCCATTCAGCTGGTGCCATCGGTGTCATGGTTGTCAAGAAAACACAGACAGGATACTACTTCTACTTTGCTCACAACACAGACTCGTTCGCCCTCGCTTCAATGGGAGGATCGGAAAAACAGCCCAGCTGTACCATGTCCCGACTTTCTGATAGTGCTGAAATCGCCAAGGGTGGACGCAAAGTTCGACTTAAGTAAGACGTAACATTGTTGGAGGTTTGTGTATAGAAATGGGGATTACGGCATGCCTCGGGTTCCGGTCCGAGCTGTTAGATGGCCGGGGAAGATATCCATGTGAGCCATGACGCCTAGAGGTGCGATGGTGGGTTGGGAGTATTGTAAGCATTAGACCAAAATGATACCCTTTGATTCCTAGGCGTGTTAAGCCGTTCTTTTCATGTTGCATGTTTTAATAGAAACAATATAACTTTCGTGGCTCTTCGCTAAGTCGTCGTAAAAGCAAGCGTTGACTGCAATATCATTGAACATCGACGCAATAGCTGATTTAGTGCTCCAAAGTGATGATATTCAATATTGTTTGGATCATTGAGGGTATCTCCTATTTATTTATGCGCCTATGAAATAAAGCTCTCCTCTTATGGACGAGGCGTCCCTGTCGCACTCCCTGTTTCCTCTCGCGAGCCTCCGTTGACAATCTTCCGCTTCTTCTTCTTCTTACGAGGTACGACAGCGGGCTTAGCACCATAATTACCTAAAGATAGCTTCGTACCGCACGTAAAACACTCTGAGTTCTCAGGCGTCTCGCAAAATATGCTGAGACAGATCGAGCAGACAAAGCCGGTATCCACAACACGACCGTGGCAGAAGCAGGCGGCGCGAAAGTCGACTGTGTCATGCGTTGGAGCGATAAGCGCCTCGCGAGCTTCTGTGTCAGCAATGAGACCAAACATGAGGTAGTTCAGTAATCCCTCGGGATGTTTGGCAGCCAAATATGTACCACCAGTGTTATAGCAGGCTTGTTGCAGGAAAGTTGGTTCACCGGTGAGTGCAAGGGTGTCAATGACGACCTGTGTATGGGCAGCAGCAAAGACGGAGTTCATGATAGGGATGTACTGCGAAGGTTCCGAGTCTGAGACAGATATAACGAGAATGCGGCCGCGGACGGTCGGAGGAGCGGTGTTTGCGGACCCCTTGTGACTGTCCTCGAGATTGGCCGTAGGCGAACAAAGAGCCTGCACGGCTTTGTTGATATGACATAGAGCCAGTGTTAAAGCTCCAGATATTTGTGGTGTTTGAGAAGAAAGATCTGCTTCTTTTGTCTGATCCATGAGCTTTCGAAGTCCGGCTAACACAGCAGCTTCAATCTGCGCAAAGGAGGGAAATTTGTTGGCCGACGTCTGCGTTTGGGAGACGTCACTCATAGCTACATCACCCGAGGCATCGCGTGAGGGCTTGGGTGGTGTCGGGTATAGCCATTGTGCGCGATCGACATGGGCGGCGATAAGGGCGACTTGGTTTGCGTTACTGAAAGCGAGATGTGCGTTGACAAAGACGAGGATGTTTGCGATGGCACGCGACAACGGTAAGACGTTGCTGATGGACGACCAGGCTCGTGGATTCGTGTCGAGGATGATGGAAAGGAGAGAGGGTGTATCTTCGTGGGAGCTGACCTCGTAGTGCTCCGAGACGTCGACGGCGTCCATAGTGTTGGTTGAGCAATCGGCTACGAGGCCTCAAAGATGGGCAAGCTGCGTTGAGTTGTAGGTATTGAAGCTTGCAGACGGTCGCTGAACCTTTTGATGACAAGGTATAAAATAAGCTTTGGATCACGGGATGAAAGTGCTGCTATGAGCCAACAGCTTTTAAAACAATGAAATAACCAACGCCAACTCCAATTTCTAGAAACAGAAATAATAGGCCTTGAAAGAACTCAACCAAGGTTCAGCTCGTCGACGCGGCTATCCATGAAAGGGAGAGGATGTGAATGCTTAGTTGGACGTCATTTGCAGGCATTTGGTAGGTCTCATGAAATCTGAGCGCGGCTGTTGCCACCAATGAGCGCTGAGATCAAGCCCCCTGCTTCACAGCTGATATCTCAAACGCCAGGCCACGTGACGGTATAGCTAGACCAGTGCAAGGAGGCTAGGGGCCTACAGTTTGGCAGTCACTAAAAATTTAACGACCTAGGTACCCTAGGTAGGGACCTAACTGAGACCTAGCAGCTGTATGCAAGTGTCTCAGTGGCTTAAGCCTACCTAAGCCCAGCGTCTTGTGGCAGGTTCATGTGGAGGTCGTGACGGGGCTTCATGCCTTTTGCGATTTACGATTTACATCACAGGTTCCAGTTTCGGCCTTAGACTTTTGCCTGCCCCTCCAAAGTGAAACTGGGTTATTTCTTCATCCCTTCTTCAGAGCTTACCTCGACTTCAACTCTTCATACTAAAATCGATATCTCCATGGCAGAGACCACAGAAGCCGCCGAGCAGGCGCCTCCAGCCCCGGCCCAGTCGCTGGAGGACCAGACCCTTATCGTCTTTGCGCGTTTGATGGAGGGTGGGCAGGAAGATAACGAGACATGCCGCGATCTTGACGAACTGACCAAGCTGCTCAACGACGACTATGAAGCGTGCCAGAAGGACAAGTCTCATGAGACTATCTGCAACGTTATCGATGGCGATTGTGTTGACACTGTTCTGTGCTATCTTGATATGAGACAGCCTGAGATAGTCCGCGGCCACGCCACTCTATCAACATCCGCCTATCTCAAAGCCGCTGGCGACGACGGCTCAAAGAAGCTCTCGACCTTTTTCTTTGACCGGGTTCGGAGAGGAACTTATGATGATTACATTGTCGCCTTTTGTGTTGCCGCTGCGACATTTCCCATCGTTCCCGATCTCACTGCGGAGCTATTTCTTAACGAAGATTTCCTGCCCAGCCTTGGTACGCTTATGCGACGAAAGTGGAAGAGCCGAAAGGTTGAGACGGCATGTTTGGAGATGCTGAACGCTGCCTGTATGAACTCTCTATGTCGCGAGGCCATCAACAAGTACTGCATCGAGTGGCTTGAGGAGATTGTCGACCAAGATCTTAGTGAGATTGTTCGAAGCACCAACGCAGACCCAAACCTTCAGAGTGATGGAGGCTCTATCTCCATGCGACGGCACTCTGAACAGGTCCAGTATCTCGCTGCCGTGATCTTGGCTAAGCTGAGGGTAAGACGAGATGCCCACAAGCCCCGCAACATGACTGACTGACACAGAATTCAAGGCAGTTCCCTCCAAGCCAGCACCTGGCGAGAAAAAGTCCAGAATCGAGCCTGCAGTTACAAGTATCGAAGAGCTCTCTGGTATGTTCACTAAGATGATCCTGCGAGATGAAGACCACGGTCGAAAACACTCTATTGAAGGTTTGGCCTATGCCTCTCTCCAGCCCAAGGTCAAAGAGTCAGTTGTTAGCAACCCTGACTTGCTCCAGAAGCTGGTCAAGACACTCAGCGACGCCCAACCCAGATCCCCTACCACCTACGGAGCTTTGAGCATCTTTGTCAACCTGACAAAGTATCTGCCTAACCTAACCGACGAGGAGAAGAAGATGAACCAGCTCAAGGCATATGCCAACGCAGCTGGAAAGCTTGGAGGGCCTGACCCCCTTAACGACGATGAACATGTCGCAAGACGATGCAAGTTGGTGTTTGATGCTGGTATCACACCAGTTCTTGTCACCCACAGTAAGAATGGCTCGCCTGCGTCTCTGGCACTGGTCGTCTCCATCATCTTCTCCCTGTCTGTCACCAAGTCTCTACGTGGCCAACTTGCTCAGCAAGGAGCTGTAAAGCTCCTCCTGATATCGTGGATGTCGCTACCTCAGACCGAAGCCCCCGCACGCCGTCTTGCTGCACAGGCTCTTGCCCGTATCCTCATCAGCACTAACCCTGCACTGGTGTTTGGCGGCAATCGCTCCATCCCTATCAGTGCTGCTGTCAGACCGCTTGTGTCTATCATTCCTCCCGACCCAGCTGCTCAGACACGAGACCTCCTACCGTCCTTTGAGGCGCTGATGGCGTTGACTAATCTTGCTTCTATGGACGACGAGGAATTGAGACGTAGCATCGTCGACACTGCATGGTCACAAATCGAGGAGCAGATGCTCGCTTCCAATACCCTTGTCTCCAAGGCTGCCGTTGAGCTTGTCTGCAATCTTGTGCAGGCACCGGAAGCTATCGCGCTCTACGCTGAAGAGACTGCCAAGGCCCGAAACCGCCTTCACGTCCTTCTTGCGCTCGCTGATGCTCCTGATGTTGGAACTCGTAGTGCCGCTGGTGGTGCTTTGGCCTCACTCACCAATTTCGAAGGCGTCATCCGAGGCATTATCAACCGCGATCGTGGTGTCAAGGTTATCCTTGGACTGTGCATGGATGATGATGAGGACATCCGTCATCGTGGCGTGTTCGTGGTACTTAACCTAGTCACTGCCGAGGGTGAAGTAGGCGAGCTGGCTCGGGAAAAGGTCAAGAGCGAGGACGGCGTTGAGGCTTTGACAGAATGTGCCAAGAAGAGTCGAAGACCTGAAGTCGTCGAGATGACAGTCCAGACTCTGAAGGCTCTGTTGGGCGATACATCATGAGTGAGAACGAAGAATGAAGAATGAAGAAACACGTATTGTTTGCTGGTAACCAGATGGCGCAGATTGGCATTTCTTTCCAGACAGGGGAATGAGGCAGCGGGTTTCCACGTTCACAATTATTATGACTATGACAATGAAATCTATCATGTTTTCCCCTTTTTAACCAAACTTAACAAACGCCGTGCACTTTTATGCCTTGGTATCAACCCTGTTGAGGATCGCAACGCCCTCTACGTGACCTGTCTGGGGGAAGAAATCAAAACCCCGAAGGCTCTCAATTTCGTACCTCTCCCCCTCTCCTTCGCCGCGCACCAGGACGCCAACATCTCTAGCTTGTGTATGCACGTTACAACTGACATAGAGTACTCGTCGAGGACCAAATTTACGTAGCTGGTTCAGGAAATCAGCATCACAACCCTTGCGAGGCGGGTCAAGAACAACGACGGTCTCGTCGCGGTTGTATGTAACACTCTTGAAGAGCTCACCAGCGTCGGCGGCGATGAACTTGCAGCGATCCTCGCCCATGCCGTTCAGGGCGGCATTGCGGCTTGCATAGGCGATAGAGTCAGCGGCAATGTCAATGCCGATCGAGTGCTGGAAGAGCGAGGCGAGAGTGACAGTGAAGAGACCGGAGCCTGAGTAAGCGTCGATGAGGTACTTGATATCCATACCCGTACCAGCGGGTGGGAGGATGTTGTCGCGGACGAAACTGGTGAATGATGGAAGGATAGAGTTGTTGTTTTGGAAGAAAGAGCCTGCTGGGTTGGTGAAAGTGTAAGGACCGATATATTCGGTTGTGGTGGCCTTGGAGTCGGTGATGCAGGACTTGATGTCGACCGTGTCTTCGTTATCGACGCGGACAGTGTAAGGTGGTGTCTCGCCGCTGGCTTCTTCGCTATCTTTGGGCACACGCTTGGTGTCCTCGCGGAGCAGAATCGTAGCACCGCGTTGGTAGTTTGCGAACTCCTTCTGCATGCGCTCGCGCTCACGGGTCATACCAAGACGCACAGCATTGGTTCCAATAGGGCAGTCCTCAATGTCAAGAACCTTCCGGCGACCCTTTTGCATGAAACCAATATCAGGGCATTTCTCAAAGGGAATTCTGGGGTTCTTTCCCCTCTTGCTAGGGCGGAATCCAGGAGGTCCGTCGAAGTGAGGCGTCAGCTTGGTGCGGTAACTGTACTGCAAGGGGCTACCCATAGTGTCCTGAACAGCGGGGACGATGTTGGGGTCGAGGTTGGAGAAGTTCTTGAAAGCCTTTTCGACAATACGCTTCTTGAGCTTGAGCTGCTCGGGGTACTCAAGCATCTGGAACTGGCAGCCGCCGCAGGAGGCGAAGTACTTGCAGCTGATGCGGGCGTCGTCGCGTAGGGGAGAGGGTTTTGTGATCGATATGAAGTCGGCGAGCGTTTGGTTGCCACGAGGAAGATGACGGAAGACCTTGACTCTTGCGGTGTCACCAGGCACTGTGAAAGATACAACGTAGACCTGGTTTGAGCCAGCTTTCATAGCAAGGCCCTCTCCTGTTGACGAGAGTTCCAGAACCTCGACATCTGTCTCAGTGCCCTCTTCAGGGAGAATTTCCGGTCCATGCTCTGTTCCCTCGCCATACTCAACAGCTCGTTCCTTAAGCAAGGCTTCAATATCGTACTTGAGGACTTCCTCAGACGACCCCTCGGTGATGTTCTTCTCTCTCTTGGTCTTCTTTTGCTTCCATTGGCGATTGTTCTGCTGGTTTGGCCTCTTGTTGAGTTGCTGAGCGCTACCGTTTACTTGCGAGTTGCCATTTGGCATGGCCTTTGGTTGTGTACTCGCCATGACTGTGAAGGGACGGAAATGATATGGGCGCGGGTGAATGAAGGTTGTTGCCAAAGAGGGAAGCCTCAGACGTCTCATGAACAGATTGTTCAGAGCAATCACTTGTTGAGTGATTAAAGTGAGATTTTGAGGATAAGTTTGTGAGTCTTTGGGTCTTTAATATTGAGAAGGATTTCTTTTAAACATGTAGAATGAGACGAAGAAATGTTTCTTGCAGGTGCCCCACTTGGATTTCGGGGAGGGTGGGTCCTGCATGTCTGCTTTTTTAAGCAGTGTCTGATTGGCTGAGTGTCTGTTATGTGCCAATTCCATCATGAGCATAACTGGATGTCAATGGGGTTTTGTATTTGTAACCATCTCCTTTCGATTTTAATATCAACAAGAAAATATTCAAGTATAGAGTAGTACTCTAAAGTAAACATTTCTAAGAGTTCAAAGTTCCTCCTCCTGTATAACCATTTATAGTAGTTATCATCGTTATCGTGATAATTGATTGGTTCCCCAATTGCCTAGAGCGGCAGGTGATCGCCTCACGAGCCAGTGGCCATGCCCATGCAATCTACCGGGGCTATTCCGACCATCGGCCTCTGGCGCCATCGTCTTCTTATCACGTCAACAGTTCGCGTCTTTTTTGACTGCGAAAAGGGATAAGACGGTCTTGTTTTGGGAAATATCTTCTCTCATCATATCTACTTACTAGTTTTCCTGTTGGATACTTCCTGTTTGCAGCAGACAAGAGGTTCGGCCATCTCAGTGTAAACCACGGATACACCAACAAGGGACCTGTCTACACGGACGCATAGCTTCTCTTTGCGAAGGGCAACATGAAACTCCCATTCTTGTTATTCGCATCTAGCATCCACTATGGTTTGCTATCAGCCAACCCTATCTTTGAGGAGTTCTTCTCTTCCGGGAGTGGCAGAAAAGGAGCCGTCGCATCAGAGGCTCAAGAGTGCAGCTACATTGGGAGAGATCTACTAGCAAGAGGCGTACGTTTTTCTCATCACTCTTTCAGATTAGCGCTTACCAGGTTCTCAGGGCAATGCTGTCGATGCCATGATTGGAACGACCTTCTGTGTCGGTGTTATCGGCATGTATCACTCTGGTATTGGAGGCGGTGGCTTTATGCTCGTCCGTGACAAGGAAGGTAACTACGAAGCCATCGACTTCAGAGAAGCAGCCCCTGCGGCAGCATATGAGGATATGTACCAGGGAAACGTCAATGGAAGCATCTACGGAGGATTATCTGTGGGCGTGCCTGGCGAAGTCCGCGGCTTCGAGTATGCACACAAGAAATATGGCGTATGAACCACAATCACTTTACAGTTGTCTCAAACTGACGAACTCGCAGAGTCTCCCGTGGAAGACCGTCCTACAAGGAGCTATTAAGGTTGCTCATGATGGCTTCATAGGTGAGCCGTTTTTAAGCGTGTATGAGACGCATTCGCTGACAAATGATAGTCAACGCCGATATGGCAAGATTCGTGGAAAAGACGGCCAAAAATCATCACAACTTTTTTGTTGAAGATCCATCATGGGCAGAAGATTTCACCAAAAATGGTATGTCATGTCACTAAACCCTTAATCACGAGGCGTACACTGACATAAAGCAGGACAGCTCATTTCCGAAGGAGACAAGATGACAAGGCGCCGATATGCAGAGTGAGTTCTGATTAGACATGGGGAATCAGTGTGACTAATGAATTCAGGACCCTACAAGCCATTGCAGACCATGGCGCCGATGTGTTCTATACTGGTCCTTTTGGTAAGTTCCTCAAGTCCATCATTAGACAAAAGCTAACAGAGCACAGCGGAGAGCATGGTCAAGACCATCCAAGACTCAAACGGCACAATTACCCTAGATGACTACAAGAACTACGAAGCCATCTCTCGCGAGGTTCTTCAAACCGAGTACAAGGGCTACAATGTCTACGGTATCAGCTCTCCAGCCGGAGGCGCCGTCTCACTCAACATCTTGAATACCATGAATGGTTACACTCATCAGGATGAAGACCGAAACACCACGCTTCACATCTATATCGAAGCCATGAAGTTTGCCTATGGCGCCCGTCTGCGCCTCGGCGATCCTGATTTTGTTGAAGGCGTGCCTGAGCTGGAACATGAGATGCTCAATCTCACAACTGCCGAGAAAATCCGCAACAAGATCGACCCTCGGAATACTCAGGATCTCAAAAAGTATGATCCTAATGGTATTTACTCATCTAACGGACATGGTACTTCGCATATAGTCACTGCAGACGGCGATGGTATGGCGGTTTCGTTGACCACCACCGTCAACCTCATCTTTGGATCTTTCCTCATGGATAATCTCACTGGGGTAATTCTGTAAGTCTACCATTAAATCCATTTTACTCAACAGTTCTTAACCAACGTTCCCAGGAACAACGAGATGAATGACTTCTCCATCCCAGGTGTTCCTAATGAATTCGGCTTCGCCCCAGCAGAAGCAAACTTTATCCGCCCTAACAAGCGCCCCCTATCATCTTGCACACCCCTCATCGTCTCTGACAAGGACAATTCTCTCTTCGCCGTAATTGGCGCCGCGGGAGGATCGCGTATCATCTCGGCCACAACGCAAGTTGCCTGGCGTATTCTTACCTCCCCATCCTGGTCCATCAAAGACGCCGTTCGCGAGCCTCGTGTGCATAACCAGCTCTTGCCCAACGTCTTGCTCGTGGAAAAGAAGTTCAGCCAGTATGATGTTCCATCGCTGAAAGAACGGGGTCATAATATCACTTGGGTCGATGAGGGGTTGAGCTCGGTGCAGGCGTTGACGAGGGACTCGGACGGTGTTTTTGAGGTTGCCGCTGAACCAAGGCAAAAGAACAGCGGAGGCGTAACACTTTAGAGTAGATTATAGACGATAAAGTTTTGAACGGTTTATAGTTATCTTGCCCTGTTGGGCATTCAAATTCTTCCACGGGCCTGTAGCATTTATAACAGCACGATTATATGTATTCAGGCTCTGCGCTTGATATCAATCACTCTATACTGTCTTCTTTTCCGCTAAATTAATAGGAAATGGGGTATCCTTGAGATCTTCTATAGTAAGTTTACGCTTCTCGTCTCGCTAGGGACACCAAACGTGCCACCTGAACAGTCCACTTCTTTGCAAACTCCTCCTCGGTGAACCTCTTGGCCGACTCGCGAGCTCGTAGTCGGACCACCAAAGGATCCGGTAACGACAAGGCCTTTTCGTAACCTTCGGCAAACTCTTCTTCTGTTGTCGCGTGGAATCCTTTGAATATATTAGCTAAATGTCAGTCTTGAGTGTTAATATGCGCCAACTTACCAGTAGGCTGGCCATCAATTGGCACAACGATATCGAGTTTGGGACCGGCACTATCGTGAACGACAGAAATGAGTCCAGCAGCCTGATACTCAACGACGCCAATTCCGAAATGCTCATTCCACATGCCATTGACGCCCACCGATGCCCTCCTCAGCCAGTCCAAAACCTCCGACCAGGGAGCATCAATGTGAAACTTGACAAGGTCTTTGATGCCCAACTCATGAGCAAGAAGTCGCAACTGGTAGACACGCTTCGCATCAGAGTCATCACGCACACTGCCAATGAGAATCAGATTTGAACCCTTGGACGCCTCGCTCTTTGTCTGGACGAAGGTAGCAAAGGAACGCAATATGAGCTGGTGGTTCTTCTCAGGTCGGAACTGTGCAAGATAGATAATGGCCTTTTCTCGTCTCTTCTCGCTCTCTTCGGAAACTTCGACTTCTTGCTCCATTTCTCGCACGGCTGTGGGAGGGTACACAACTACAATCGGGTCCGTCTTGCTCTTCTGCCTGCGATATGGGTCCCACAAGGTCTTGATATGACCTTGAGTCCAAGTCGAATTGGTCATGACGATATCAACCGATGATCCAACCCAGGAGTAGAGGATGGCAAAAAACTTCCAGTAATTCTTCTTGGCGAAACCCTGAGCTCCGGCGCCCTTTCCAGCATGTGCGCCTTGGGTTCCTTTGAGAGACTCGAGCATGTCGGTAGAAATCGTGGGATAATGCACATACGCCCCTGTTGGAACCTTGGGGAAGAGTAGCTTGCATAATCCGAGAGCAAAGGCATAGCCCATCGTGTCGATAAAGATGTCAGGGACAACTAGCGAGAAAGCGTCCCAAGCCAGAATGAGGGAGCCAAGCGACTGGCCGATCAGTGTAAAGTGAGGCCATGTGGAGGGAAGGACCCAGTCCCGCTTGGAGAGGTAGAGAAACGTTATCGTAGGGGCATGGAGCTCAATGTTGAATCTGGTCTAATCACGGTGTAAGCATTTCATGGTCTCAAATCTGACCCTGCAGCCCAATATACCTTGACCCGAGATAAGATAGCGTCCTTGGTTACATCGTGATCGCCTGTGTACACAATACATTTGGCTTTCGGCCAGCGATCTTGCGTGGCACGGATAGCAGCCCAGAGGACTCGCTCTCCGCCGCCTCCAGCGTTGCTTTTTGGCATATTAGCCAGGTCCCATGATAACTCCCACCATAACGTACCAGAACGGATGGAAGAACCCAACAATGCCAGCCCAGTCCTTTTGTGACTTCAGAGTATTTTGGAGGTTATCGTCCACGTCGAACACGAGCTTGGTCTCCGCGCTGCCTCGAGGATCTTGGGCCCGGGCAACTCTATCTTCCTCTGTCATGAGATCTATAAGATGGGCGCGGCGGCCCTCTGTTCGTTTTCGAAGTGACCATCCTAAAAACTGTCGGAGTAGCTTGCCTAGTAAGGGCAAGGCGATCAGAATGGCCAGCGGCACAAGCGCCGCCAAGGACGGCATCGTGGGAGGTGTAGTTCGTGATCAGGGGACGGGAGAGGCGGGATGTCTATGGGGACGGCGAATAGATACTGCCGTGTCTATGGTTACCGCGTAGAGATTGCCAGTAAATATATGACCTCGAGTGCGATGCTGTCTAGTCTACTTTTTGTAGCAAAACGTTATCATAAATGAGTGGTAGAACGAATGAATGTTGGTGTGAGGTGACATCTGGTCAGGGCAGTTGTCAAAAAGTTGGTGGGGGATAGGATAGGATAGGCATTGACCAAAGCTAAAGCTAAGCTTTCGCTCAAACATGAAAAGCAGCAAGCTCTAAGCTGTCCCTTCCGCAAGATCCACTGCAGCTGCGCAAGCTACAGGGGTTCAGAGGCTTCCATCAATGACCCATCCTCCTGACCCTGGTCACTAGACCCTTAATTCGGTAGCCTACCGGTGCCATCGGAGAGTGCCCTCGGAGAATGGATATTTGACGTGAACTACGAAGTACAACGTACGAAGAGATACGTAGTAAGAGCGTTCTGAAGCACCATTACCTGATCATCTACCGATCATCTGGTTATGTTATGCCAATGCTTTGGTTGTCAAGTAAGCTTGTACTGCCCTCGCTTATCAGGACATTCTTACTCCATCATGTGGCCACGTCTTCATGGCGAAAGCAAACTTTAAACTCAAGATGCATGGTGTCCTCTTAGGTCAAAAAGATATTGTACACCCTAGCCTTACCTCGCATACACAAACAATTCAAACTGCAGCCCTAGTTACTTAAGCAAGTCGACAGAGATACTGCTGTTATGCCATCTAGATTGGTAGATAGAAACAGACGTGAATCTGGATCATGGTATCAAAGAACCACCCGTGGCTCAGTCCCATGCAGGCTCCTAAGCACAGAAGAGATAAACATGTACATGCCTTGCGATGTTACACTTGTTCATTTTGCTTGGCTGTGGTCTTCATATGATTCCTATCATAACTGTCCATAGCCCATAGCCAGGTATTGTATGGTTGAATGGCAAGCTCTGATTGGTTGTGTATTCAGAAAAATAGCCCCAGTCCAACTTCATCTCATTGACTTTCAAGAACCTCACTCACTCCACATCCAAAAGTTCAATTACATACGCCATCGCAAAGACATGGGTCGAGATGTCTCTCCTCAGACGAACTGCGTATTCTTTATCGCCTCATACTAGACCCTTTCTTCCAACCGCCAATGCCACACGCCGCGCAAATGTCATTTCACATCCAGCCATCTCAAATTCAACAATACAGTCGCCATGGGCTGGCCGCAGGAACTTCTCTGTTGCTTCAGCACTTGGCGAAACAGTCACCATGACCGCCGATAGCCTCAGCTGGGCCCATAGTGTAGGCATGCCGTGGTATGTGGCCATCCCACTGCTTGCCGTAGGCGTCAACGCCACCATTCGATTTCCTCTCCAGCTCTACAGTGCTCGTTTGAAAGAGGCCCAAGCACCGCTGAATCCTCTTGTCGTGGCATGGTCGCGGCGTCATGCTGTTGATCGGAGTTTGAACGACCTCAACCTACCGGAGCGAATCAGGAAACTCCGTCTAGCAGGCGCCGTTGAGAAGTCAAGACGGAGAATCTACAAAACCTGGGGCGTTCAGCGTTGGAAAAGATTGGCACCTCTTCTTGGAATGGTTCCCTTTGTTACCATCTCCGAGGCTATACGGCGCAAATGTGGTGCACCTCTGGGTTGGATCAGCCACCAAATCGGTCTAGGCAATACGGATTCAGCGACTGCTGGCATTGGAGCTGCGAGCGGCATGTTCGACGAGTCTTTGACCAACGGAGGCTTGTTGTGGTTCACTGACTTGGCTTCGGCGGATCCTTATTACGGCCTGCCCATCGCCTGCTCGGGCATTTTGATATGGAGTACTTGGGGCAGGATGCCTAAACAGCAGCTCCAAGCATTGCTTAAAATCCAACCTGACGAGAACAGTCAGATCGTCATGACCAGGCTACAACAGCTCTTCGGCAGAGCAATGCTTATGATGCCCATATTGCCGCTTCTTTTTGCTGATCTACCAAGCGCCATCTTTCTCTACTGGGGTACATCATTCGCTCTCACTCGCGTCAACGAGATATTCCTGAAACGCTTTGTTCAATCAAAACCCGGGACCCTGATGGCACCCAAGCCTCAGAAAGAATTCCCCTTCGTAATTACGAAACAAGTCACAAAATTAAAGGAAACCTGACAAAAAAGCAAATTCGATTAATCTTTCACCTGTAACTATCAATGTGTACTCTTAGAGACAATGTATACCTAGAAAACTCCGATAGACGCCTTAAAGCAAGAGAGGCCACCCATAATCATCACGCTGAGCTCTAATCGATCTAGTCAAGGACAATGGCTAGGATAACAATGGTCAGAATAACGGCAAGGATCAGTAGCAGGCAACAGCTCTTGTTTCGGGCTGCCTTCTGATACCGCGCGGCCTGTCGATTCTCGACGTCAGCTTGCCGGGTGTCGTCGCGGACATTCTCCACGTTATCTGCAATCGTTCCGAGCTGTTCTCCCTGCTCGTTGACGATTTGCGCAACTTGTCGGAAAAGGACGTTCAGATCGCCAACACCTTGCTCAATGTTGCGAATCTCCTCCTCGCGCTCGATAATGAGCGCTTCTTGAAAGTCGACCTCGTCCTGGGGTGCGAGTTGAATGGGTTGCTCCTGTTGTTGCAGTTGCTCCAACTGGGTATCGGGCTGGGCGCCTTCGGCGGAATCACCCTCCTGTGCCGCACGGGCGGCGGTAACGGATGCGCGCTCTTTTTCGAGGGCTCGTCGCTGAAGACTTTGGAATTCTTGGAGGGCAGCTTGGAAGTCGCTCGAGACCTTTGTTTGTTCGTACTTTTGTTGTTTCTGGATGGATTTAGCATGCGACAGTTGGATCAGGATGTATTAGACATACGGTCAATTCCTCCCACGTCTGAAGCTTCTTCACGCCCTCGGCAATCTCCTTGCACATGTCCCTCGTCTTGTCCATGCTATTGTGAACTCGCTCCCGCAAGCGCGGGGTGTCCTTTCGTGTTCCCAATACATTGACATCGTTGGCAAGTTTTCTATTGTTGCTAAGAAGCGTCTGAAGCTTGCTCTTGAGATCGTATTGTAGTTCTTGGAAGGCTGGGTCATCGCTGTAACCTCCGCGACGGCCGGATTCGAGGTTTGAGAGCTGATCGTACGACATGGCAGTGATTTTTGAAGTTGCCAATTGGGAGTCGGATGCCAGAGATTATAAATAAAACAGATAGCTAGTTTGGTTGAGGCAAGATACGGATTCGGATGCGCAAGCAAGCGTCAAATCAAAGTCACCTGGCTGCCTTGCTAGAGGGTGGCTGAGGCTATCAAGTTAAAGCACCCTGCAAACATACGTAATCGGGCATGAGAATCAATCTAGCCAACCAGAGCGGGGCTGGACCTTGACTATCAACACGTGACTGATAATGACGGAGCTTGGACCTTGCGCCGGTAGCGTCAATGAATTGGTTGCTGGTTGGAGATTTTTATTTACTTGGATTAAGCTTAGAGGTTCCATTGCTAGGTAGTCTCTCACCTCCCGTCGACACAATCGCAAAACTACCTCCCAGGCTCTTCTTCATCCCGGGGATGCGCTGCGAAGATGGCGATCGCGACAGTTAGAAGAGCGCCTTACAAGGACTTTCTACAGCCAGCGCTACACAGACGATTTACCTCGACAGCCACTGTTTTGCTTATACTGTCCTATCTACAAGCTGTCGTCTTGGACAGTTGGACATCTTGTTAGTTCAACATCTTTGAACTTCCATCTGCGCCTCACTAACTGAAGCTCTCTTAGACTTCTGGGCTTGGTTCCCTATCGGTCCTGCCGGCGTACGAACCGCCTTCATCTTCACCTGTGGCCTTGCGATCGTTATTCTGCGAATAGCCAACTACCACGTTGGTCTACGGACCACTGGCTCCGGCTTCCAAACCTTCCGCAGCACCATTACTCGACTTCAGACATACGAGACCTTCTTTTGGTATGGCTTCTCGAGCTTGTTCTTCAGCCATGTTTTCCTTTGGGCGATGCCTACGAAGGCCAACCTGTCTTGGGTCACTTACTTCAGCGGAGACCGAGCCAGGCTGAATGAAAGGCCTCTTTTCTTGCTCGCTTACATGGTCTCCTGTGCTATCACGCAAACCTTCAATCACTACCGAAAGGATACCGATCGTCTGGTCTTGGGTCTGTCGAAGGGCAAGAATGACAAACAACCCGACGCGTTGAAGCTGGTCTACTTTGCGATCCCGCACACTTTTAGTGATTCTGTCGCGGGCGCCGCTAGTGCGCTACCTGTCGCGTTAATTCTATACTACGCCATCCTGCGATCATTCATTTGGGGATGGGCGCTCATGTTCTTGCGCATTTTCTACAACTTGCCAAAAACCAATATGCTTCCGCCTAGTTGGCCGAGTGACCTTTGGCTTCTGTTCCGTTGTGTTGAGGCTGGAACTTTTGTTCACCTGATTTGGAACATTGGTAACTTGGCTTTCTCGACTTTCATGGTCAAGGAGCCCCTGAAGAATGGCAAGCCTCTTACCTCTGAATCCAAGGACCCGAATGGCAGTCTTTTGAACGGTCTCAAAAGCAAGAAGCTCTCTATCAAGGTGAGTTTTAATCCAGACGGGCACTGCTTGTGTCGTTGTTCTAATCGTATCTAGGCATTTGCCATGTGGGAGCTCGCATATATCGCACAAGGCTTTGACACTCGTCGACAAGCTATCTTTGAAGACATTGATCGCAAGGATGGACCAATGTGGTCCCAGGTATATGCTATCTGTATGGACGTAGTCAAATCTATTGAGACACGAGTCGACACGTACGGCAAGGCTCCTGAGGCGCCTCCTGCTGCCCCCGCCGCGGAACCCAAACAACGAGTGTCTGCCCCCCTCAGAGATGACCCCATCTTCAACAGCCGAGCAGCTCCCCGGACGATGCGAAGCGAGGTTGAGAAGCGATTAAGTCAGGTTGCGCGATCTCCCGGCGAGTCTCCTGCCTCGAAGCTAAGCCCGATCGCGAAGAAGACCTGGAAGGAAGCTAAGGACCGGGTTTTGACAAAGGAACAACAAGAGCTTGTCGCTCCCGATCACCTCAAGGGTCAGTTCGAGCATTGGACGCTGCAAATGATGGAGGCGGACGCTGTCGCGGCTCTGTTTCAGCAAGACTTCCGAACCCAGTTTGCCGCTGCGGTGCTGGGTACCCCATATGCTGAGCCTACACTTTGCATTAATGCTATCCACGTGCTTCACCATCTCTCGGTGCATAGTCTGGCGGAAGATCAGTTCGGTAATGTGCACAGAGATGTGCCAAGCATCATCCGAACTTTCACAATGGTCATCAAGAAATTGGAGGCATTCCGTCTCGAGTTCCCCTTGCACTGGACCGACGTCTCAGGTAAGAGGGTGAGCCCCGAGGTGGAAAAAGTTATAGATGCCTTGAAGGTAGCCCTGCAGCAGGTGCTGGCCAAATTTGAGCCTTATAGCAGCGATCTTAGACTGACGCTCGGTGATATGCGCTTAGCCAAGGAGGCTTGCGCAGACGCGAAGAAGGCCGAAATGGCAGAGGTTGCACGATAGAAATTAGGAAAAAGAAGGTTCGATAAAGAGATATTATTGGGGATAGGATATTAATGTATTATGATACCATTGTAATAACTTGTAACTTACAAATTGCGGAAACTGGTTATTATTTAGCCATACAAGAGCAGGCTTCACATACTCAAGTGAGGTGAAGTGTGATTAGAGTGATCGTAGATTGTGGGGCCGTTGCTGCAACGTTTTGAAGCACCGTGTCCGCGTACAATACACACAGTGGTCTAATTAAAGATCTCAGCAAAGCCAGCCTCTTTCTGTCCAAGTTAAGGTTGGTTACATCAATCACTCGATCAATCGTCCGCCTTTTGGACATGCCATTCATATTCACCCAACCCCCTCAACAACTACAGTGACACCACTTCACTCACTGTAGTGCCATTCTTTCACTCATTCAACTTTTTTTTACTTAGTCATGTTCTTTTCCCCATCCCTTTCTTATACTCACTATTTCGGTCATAGCGGCCTTTGATTGCACCGCGGCGCATCGCATTTCAACTGCGGCTTTCTTATACTCATGGAATAGTATAATGGCGTCTCCCGTGTCTCGTCGACGACTCGTCGCCTCTATCGTCTACCGAACACTCTACCTTCTTCTATACGTCTGTCTTCTCGGACTGCTGATAGCTACTCCCGCCGACGCCATACATCGCTCGTTCCAGAATAAACAGCAATACAATATCTGGATCATCACCGCCGCCTATGTCCTCGCCATCGTTGTCGTGACCTTCGTCTTCGTCACCCGTCTCTGGCTGAATAAGACCGACCTTGATTCAATACCGAAAGGATGGGTCCCTGTTGAAAAGGGTGATCTTCGCTCGGCTGTGTATAAGGTTATTGGACTAGGTCTTGGTCGCAGCGCATCTATCGCATACGAAGCACGCCCCAGGCTTCGAACAGACGACGCGACGCCGGACGACGAAACTGTCGAAACAAAAGTCAGATTGGGGTTCGACGGTCCCGGAGGTCCAGCAGAGGAATTGGTGGTGGTAATACCTAGTCGAAAACCAGTCTGGGGTGACATCGAACACTATGGCTGGTCGTCACCAAATGCTCCGGATTTGCCGAATCTCGAATATACCACCGTCTTCTCCGAGCTACCTAATTTAATCGAGGGGAAAGCTTTAACACTTGCGCCTCCTGATCCGACCTCTGAGACGAATCCTCCCTTACTCGACGCCGAAGCAGTTGCCCTTCTTCAGCGGACGGCCAATATGAGCCTACGCGACTACGTGGTCCATCTCGCCGACTTAGGGGTTATAGAGATGGACGCAACCACCCTCAAATTTCTTTCCCACTACGAATATGCCCGCTTCTCTAATCGACCTATCTCTAATGCTCAGTTCAAGGAGCTTATGCATCTTTTCGCTCAGATCCTTCGCGCCATGGAGCCCCTGGACCCTGATGTTCTTGACGCTGATCAAGACGATCCATCCTCACCCTCTACCAACGGCGATGATGATGCAAGATCGGGCATTAGCACTGCTCGTAGTAACTTGATGCCTTTCGATACTGGCAGCATTAACAGCTCCACTCGGCGAGTGCGACATCAACCCTCAACAAACACCTGGAACGTCTATCAGACTGCCCCTAATAGCATGAGGAGTGGTATATCTGGGCAAAGGCCTATGTCACAGATTTCTAGCAACAACAGTTTTGCTAGTGGAATCCGGCGTCATTATCCGATGAGGCAGCCGTCGTCCTTGAGTCTTCGATCAAAATCATCAGGCAGCTCGGGCAGTTCGGGATCTGTCATTCGGCTGGCCACACGGCACGACTCTACAGACTTACCCTACGTGCTCACTTTAAGAGACACATCGGGTAGTTATTAATGACCCGTTCCAAAGAAGAACACAATAACGCAGCGTAGCTGCTTCATGTTTACGACTTCACGACTTAAAATACTGCAGCGGAATGCGGATAGATATTGTCTAGTTTCCTTAATCCTAATCAATTCATGTATATACTTTAAAGAACAATCGAATCGAACATTCTAACCCTAAATCAAACAATTCCTCATGCTATGGCTTTTCTGCTAAGAATCATTCACATTACATCTTACAGTGCTGCTCAAGATATTGCAGGCATATGCCTTGTCATGGCCGATAAGATAAGCACCCGCCTTCTGTCGCATGTGAAATTCTTCAGCGAAAGTCTATCCACCAAACCTAAACATCACATTTTATATCAAGACCGCCAGGCTTCCTCCATTTACTCTCAATTGTCGCATTCTCGAGAAACGGAATATTTTGATCTTAATCTTTTGGTGTACACATAAACACCGCCACGGTATCGCGAAACAAGTCGCAATGGCTCCCGAACCCCCTCCTCCTCTACCCGTCGCCGCCAACCATGCGACCCTATCAAACAAGCTCTCTCTCTTAATCGCCTCGCGATCCTCCGTTCTAAAGAACATGAGCCTCAGCCGCCCCACGACCACCAAACGCCGAGTCGTCCCCGACGATAACGACGATGACCTCACACGTGGCACCGCACGCCCAAACGACGGAGTTGGCTATGTCCCTGAGGAGAAAGATAAACAGAAATTTGCCAATTCCAAGGTAGAGAGAATGTTGCGGGGTAGAATGGCTAAGGGAGGTACCGGCAAGGCGAAGAAGAAGGTGGATGAGAGCGAGAGTGAGGAAGATGCCGGTAGGAGTGCTTTAGGCAAAAGGAAAAGACCGCGAAAGGAAAAGGAGGTTGAGCCAGAGCCCGCGCCCGAACCCGAATATGAGGTCCAGCGCGTGCCTGTAGAGCCCGCTGAAGACGAGGAAAAGAATAAAGCTGGAGGTGAAGCTAGAGGCGAAGCCGTGAAAGATGTCATCATGGAGGACGGTGTCACTAAGGGGGCGGACATTGGTAAAGGCAATGAAGCGATAGACAAGAAGCGCAAAAGAAAGAACAAGAAAAAGAAGAAGCCGAAGACCGACAATGGGGAGGCAGCGGCATGAGAACATATAGGTCACAATTTGTACCAAGATACCCAAGGCAGTTGCTAGTCAGGTCTGCCAACATTCCTCATGATATACTCAAGGTGCATTGAAAAGAGACGGAATTGCTATTGGAAAAGTATCTTATTTCAACCAAGCGCGTATCCAAGGTGGTACTTTGGTGCTGTACCAATGCTTGCCATTATCAAAACACCTTGTCCCATGGATCGAAATAGCTTCCAGGTGATATACCCCATACCAACTATGCAACTCCTCTCAAAAGACGATATCCATCTCTCGAGTCTACCTAAATGAACGTATACTCCTGTCGTTAAGGACGAATACATCTCATATGGTTAAACAAAATGCCTGCCAGGGTATCCTGCAATGCTTCGCTCTGGAAATGAAGAAAGCCTCCGCGGCTATCTTCTTGCCCACCCAAATCCTATACTCCGAGGTAGGCTCTTCTCGCCATGAAATCCAAATACATGTATGGCGTAATACAATGCCGTAGGGGAAAGAATACCCAGGTACAAAATCCGTATATGTATATGTACAGGTGTGTTGTCTGTGTCAAAACAGCCGTCGTGTCCAATTAGAATAAAGGGAATCCTCCAGTTAAACAGTCTAATTATGTCGTAGCTTTTTGCCAGTGGAGTGAGATTTATTGCATTCGCTTTCGTTTCCTGTCATCGTCTCCTCGAGGATCTTCGTCTTCGTCTGACCTCTCGGCAGTATCACTGGGGTTGAGAATATGCGCCATGCTTCCCCGTCGGGATATGGGAGCTGAGTGGTCTTTCAAAGCAAGATTCTTATTCTCGCGACCAGCAGAACCCCATGACCAGCCTCCAAATGTGTCCGAGCCACCAATGCCGTTTGCAAAGGGTGGAGGAGGGGTCGTTGGGCGTGACTGAGGATGTGTTTGAGACGCAGTCTGTAGCGAGTATGTTGACAAAGAATCCCGAATACGCTGCTCATCGGGGGCTGCACGGCTAGGCGAGGGTGGCCAAGCACCGGAAGGCGCGCCGGAACTGAAAGGAGAGGGGGTGGGTTGCCAGCCGTGAGCACGAATATCAGCAGCAGTATGACGGCGTGCTAGACTGCCAGGGCCAGGAACGGTTTCAACATTGGACAGAGGGTGAGGAGCAGGCGGCGGAGGTGGCGGACCTGCGCGCAACGGGGACGACTGAGTAGGGCTGCTACCACTGATCGATCCATATGGTCTCCTGGTGCTGTTCGACAGATTAGAGGGAACCGGCGGCTTGTAGAAGTTCTGGCTGCGTGCTGGAGGGACGCCCAGAGTAGGACCTCGTCTCTGGTCGTCCTGAGCGAGTTGTCTGGGTGACACCGGGGCATTCTCGACACCGGCGAAGTACTGCTGTCGACCAGTATAAGGGGGTTCCTGTGGTGGCTCGTCGATCGTTCGAAGCACTTCAGCTTGCCTTTGGAGCTCACCCTGCAACGCAATTACTGATGTTGATGTTAGCTATTGCCGACACTTTTATGCAACAATAATACACACCATCACGGGAGATGGGACTCTCAGCAGGAACAAGAGAAAGCATAGTTCTGGAGAGCTCTTGGTTGAATTGGAGAAGCCGGTTCACGGTATCCATAGCAGCCTGGTTCTTCACATGCATGTAGTGAGCTGCCTCTTCACTCCTCTGCAAGCGATTGCTCAAATCGAAGAGGGTGTGCTCGATGTTAAGAAGTCTGGCATCGGCGCTTTCTGGCGGAGGAGGCACAAGCTCGGCTGGAGTGCCTGGTTGCGATGTAACAGGCTTTGTGTAATTGCTTTCACGATGCACGAGGGCGTGTCTGCTAGCCCTTCGCTTGATCTCGCGCAGACCTACAAGGTCACCGCGCTTGAAGTTGCCATTGCCGTGCTTGAACTCCCAGAGCGTCGTATCAGGATTTCCTGTGTGAAATACATCGCGTTCTATCCAGAAGTTATTATATGCGACTTCCAGCAGCCTATTTGACGATTTTGGTACTCACCTTTGTGAAAGCCGTACATATTCAACTGTCTTACAAATGATGAGATGTTGGTATGTTTGAAATATTGACTGTGGGACATTAGTGACATTCTAATCGACCAGAATTTCCATTGCTTTAGACGCACGATAAGACTTTAGAGAAGTCGGCTGAGGGCGACATAACGAAGCTTTCAGCACTTGCCGACCACGAGATCAGGTGTTGAATATTGGGGTCCTCCAGCATGCTAGCGCATTGTTAGCAAGGTTTTCTCGAGGAGACTTGACAGCGCAATCCCACTTATAGAGCTTGTGAATGAAGGCTGTCTGCACGATCTTGGGCTGGTGTATAGCAGCAGCAGCCGGAGGAGGCGCTGGCATGCTGTTTGAGTTATTGGCATGATTGTTCGAACCGTGTGAATCGGGGGCGGGAGAGTTCTTGGGTCGGTCGTTGGATTTGCCATTGGTTTCGGAGTCGGAGTTGTGGTTGCCATTCGAAGATGGAGCAGGTGAAGTTATCTCCATCGGGTCGCCGTTACTTGGAGGAGACATCTTGATCGTTGGAGTAGGTAAAGGAATAATGCGAGCGCCCATTGACTCGCTATGGGGGATGGAGGTCGAATGCGGGAACGTTTCAGTCCTGACGGCCATATGAGCTGTAGCCATGATGGTTAGTCGACAAGAAGGGTCATGTACAAATGGACAGAGCCAGGATTAGGGTCGCCAAATGCTTGCTGCGTGAAGAAACAGAAGATGCAAGGAGAAGCGAGCGGCAGGCGAAAGCGGAAGGAAACGGGGGAGGTTAAAGGATGGAGTACATAGATGTATGTAAGGTAGGAGGGTGAACTCAAGGCCGATGGGGGTGTAAGGAGGGAGTGGGTGTGTAGCGGTTAAACTTTGAGACGACGACACAGGAGTGAGAGCAATGGAACTGGGACTGGGACTGGGGCTGGAATGGGAAGGGAAAGGAAGAGCCCAGAGATGGAGACGGTATCGCGGATGCGAGACTGTGGATCACAAGCCGAGAGACACCAGGAAAGAAGGTAACGTGAAGTGGCAGCGGAGTCGGTATCGGGGCCGGTCGACAAAAGATAAGATGCAGGGAAGCATTTACTACACAGCACAGTAGATATCAATGCCATGCAATACGATGCCATGCCATGCGATACGTTGCGACGCGATACATGACGATCCACGGGCGCCTACTGTGCTGTACTGGGCTGGACTGGGCTGCGTTGCGTTACGCAAAATATAGTATGAAAACCTCAGCATAGCTTACCACATTCTCTGTCTGGATGTAAAACCGAGCTGTTGGAAAGATGTCTCGCAGCGCAGTTGAGACGGTTCAAGCACTTCCTAGTAATGTTGAGTGGACTGCGCAATGTCGCTTCGCTTTCGCTTGGAGAAGAGAAAGGTGACAAGGAGAGGAGAGGCGAACGACAGACAAGAGCGGTGGTTTGCAGCTGAGCTGGTCCCGCCAGTGGAGGTTGTTAGTTGTTAGTTACAGTATGTACTTGTCGACTGGGCGGACCAAAAACCAAGAGCCAAGAGCCAAGAACACACAAGCTCCCAAAGCCAAAGCCAAAACCAAAACCAAGCAGGGAGGTCGGTCACTAAGGAAGGTGGTTTATGCGACACCCAAACCGGATAGTTCGCTGTTGATCAGCCTCGCATAGGGGCCTCCTCAGGGCTCTCGGCCTTCTAGAAGGCGGGGGGGTTAGAGGCGAGATTGACGTTGACTGTATCTCAACACCTCGGCCAGCTGATAGGCTGCGGTTGTTCGGGCAAAGGGCACAATCAACGCAAGGACGTGTGCTGTAACGATAGACGAAACCGAGTAGATCGTAAACAGCATGCGCCACGGTTCAATGCGCTCGGTGATGCCGCAAAGATCGAGTGCTTAGTCGTAGTGCTTGCTTGCTTAGGACTTTTTGACTAGGTTTAATCCTGGAGTCGAGGGAGTCCAAGCGACGGACAAATCGCTAAGGCTATGACACCTATCGAGGAACAGGCGGGGAGACCTCACAAGGCCGAAAAAAAGATAGGCGAGTGGCGGCCGAACGAGCGAGAGAGAAAAAAGGCTGAGCGCCGGAAAACAACTTCTGGACAGTGTGCAAGAGATGACGGGAATGTACAGCGACAGTGTGAAAGGCTTCGCGAGAGGCTAAGAGAGCGGAGAAAATTCAGCCATGCACAAGTAGATGGGGAGACGCAAGGTGCCAACGACAGAGATTCCAGTGCCAGACAGGGAGAAAAAGGAAGACAAGAAGAAAAAAGGTCTGACCGCGTGCTGACCAGGACTGTTTTCTTTTTCTGGAACTGCAAGAGAACCGATGCGATCACAACCTAGCTATCAGATGGATCCAGGGGCCAGGGTTGGAAATTTGGAGGCACGACGGATAACTAGAGCCTAGTTAGCATGGACTCCATGGAGATAAAATGGAGATGGGGGATAGGATGGGATGGGGATAGCGCTCATGGTCATGGCAGCATGGCTATCCACGGAGGAGACGGGCATGGGGGGACGGGGACCAAAGCCTCTCTTGAGACTCTGGTCAAGATCCAATCGAAACCACGACATCGTTTCCAACAGAAGCCCACACACCCACTCCAGCCTCTAGCACCCGCATTCTTTGTTCGCCGTGAGACCCTTTCCACCGCCTTAGACTCACTCCCGGCATCATCCCACGCCCAGGAACGGATTTTTTATTCTGCAGATTGATTCCCGTCGCCTATGATCAACCATTGTTTGAGAGCTATGCTCATCAGCTGCAATAACGACCGGTGGGCAATTTGCCAGGCTGACAGGTTCTGGCTCGTGCCAAAAGCAGCAATCCATAATTCTAGATCAATGCCTTAACATGTATGGCATGATCCATCATGGTTCCATCATTGGAATGGAGTTCCAACGCCCAGGCCGTAGGGACTCTCATCCGTCGTCTCGGTGTTACACCCAAGACTTTGGCATGTCTAGTCACAGTAATGGAACAATGGAAGCCGGTGATAGCGCCCGCCAAGATCAACACCATCACTGTACAGTCCCCAAAATCTAGTGGCGGCTTCAGATACAGATCTGTGATCAAGAAACTGTCACGAAATCACTCTAAGATGCACCGGAGTTGGAAAGGGAGAGCTTACACGAAGAAGGGCCCGGGGCATTTAGCATCCTCTCCTTGGCGCCATGCCGCATCCTCTCAGACATAACTCCGTACATGGTGTGGTCGGTTTGCGTCTAGACACGCCGGGGAGGCAAACTGCAAATGCGTGGCGTCCAGCCTCGATAGCCCGAAGAGGGTGTCTCGAGGGACATGGACGACAAGAGAAAAGAAGGACAGAGAAACTCTAGATCTGCTCTCCAGCGGTCAACAATGGCCTAGACCATTTTCGTTCCTTGCTGGGGCGCAGTGTGTGTGGGATTGTTGAAGAAAACTGAAGAGGTGGCTAAGGTAGGCACAACGGATAGTTCCCATCATAAGCTAGAAAAGTTTTCTTTTTCTGTGCCTGGATACTAAGAATCTGGCGAAAGACTATGAGAAAAAGCCTCAACGTTGCTGCATATACCGGGTTTTTGGGGCCGATCAACAGTCCGGGAACGAAACTGTTGTGAAATCGGAAAGGTACTACCTCATGATGGTTGTCACGAAAAGCATGAGCTCCAGTATTGCCCAGCCACGAATCAACGTCAGTGTTTGATATAATGATCATGTACGAAGTACGTACAATGTTTCAGTACTATTGTGTACAATGCGGAGTACCTGTGTCGCATATCATCAACTTTGAGCACTCGTTGAAGGCCGCAATTACGGAGTGCAAGGTATCATGTCGCATGTCGAGTGAATATCTTGCTCGGACCCTCTGCTAGCCCGCGACCACACATGCCCCGGCTCCGCCTGTGATACCACCGGGAGGGTAAGGTTACAACACTTGATATTAGGTATAATTGGGTGCTCTCCGGGATCGTAGATAGTGGAATATGCAGTGAATGTTCGAAGACTAGATGGCGGGCAGACCCTATCATCGCGCAGTGGTCAGTGTGCGGATCTAAATCAACCATGACGGGCCGGATAACCCTGGCAGCCCTGGCTCACCAAGTGCGTCCTTCTGGCAGGAAACCCTTGTCAGGCTGGGTACAGCTTCCGCAAATCGCAGCCGAGGAGTTTGTGCTGATGGCTGAGCAAACGAAAGGGGTTCGCACCCATTTCAATGTTGTGCATGTTGTGCATGTTGATGGAAGAAGATCATTAAAGTGTGTTGCGCTAATTCCACTTTGGCGTGATGCAGGCACAAATGGCGATCACGTAAAATCCGATGTGAAGCATGTCCTCAGTGGAAGTTCCTTCCTTTTCATTGACGAGACCTTTTGCCGGAGCCTGTCTTCAGCGTGGGAAGGTGCTCAGCAACTGCTTCATTCATTACTTTCCTAGCTGGGCAGGAGCTGGAGAAAGGTGCAATTTCTCATCCAGTGTTTAACCTGGCTCGAGCGAGGGCGCTCTGTGCTCCGTGCTCTGATGCACCGTCGTCCGGCTTGAGCTCCGTGGCCCGTTGTCCCGTGCCCGTGCTCCCTTCCCGTTATGCTTGGCTTCTTCTTGCCGCTAATCTCAACTCAATGCGTTTGTTTTTATCCTAGGACAGTATCCGTACCTCAGGAAGGCATTTGGGGTTTCGCCTGCCTTGATGTCGATACTCCGTAGTATTAAACACATCTCCACTCTCACCGAGTCTCCAACCTATACACATAGGCAGTGCAGGATATCTGTATCTTCATCAAGCTTGAAGGGAATGAGTTCCAGGAATTTGATTGGGTACACCATATATTATATCTCCTGGCCTATTTCCGTGCTGACTCTAGCTGTGTACACACATCGCTCCAAGGCATCTTCGACTGATTCAGAACCCAAGAGTCATAACTCATAAACTAATCCTGCAGGCAGCTCATCGAGACTATGACGATCCGCCAGCCACTTTAGCTGTGGTTGAGGGCCTTAGTTTCTCTCCGCTAGTCTGACCTTGGCACTGGCGTTGAAGAGGGTTGACAACCAAATCTTTGGCTGCATCTCGGACAGCTTCCCCTAGCTAAGACCTAGGCATGAACCAGCCAGGGCAAGACGAAATAAGCCAGGGGATCCAAGCAGAACCCGAACTACCGCTCCTGGTCCCTACTAACGGCCGAAAAAGACCGATCTTGAGGATTCTTCAAGTTTTCTCCCGAAAATTCCCAGGTTTCTGCTCGGGATGCATTCATCTGTTCCACACAGTCTGCTTCCTGCGCAAGACCATCCTGGTTTAACCAGTTTGTTGTGCATCACTGATGAGCTCCACCGATTCAACATTTAATTGAGATTTGAGTTTGATGTTTAACGGGCCATATGGGCCAGTCCCACCGCATATCAAAGCAGAGACGGATATCGTCGACCACTAGATCAACTCCTCAACCGATGCTTTCTAGGCAACCATTTCCCCCACAACGTACAGCAGTGTTGTTGATCGTCATAAACGGTTGAACATAACCGGATCGACGAGATGCGGGATGTGGATGACTCGCTCGACCATGTTGCCACCCACTATCCGTAATTGTATTGCATTCAGTCGCGAAAGTATTATTATCGTCTCAGATCTACAGTTAAGCCCCTGGTTCCGGGAATAACGACAGCCAATAACCGACATTGCAATCAAGCCAACTCAGGATCGAAAATAAGCATCGAAAAGGAAGCAGACAAACGAGAACTCAATCTTTTGCTGAGCAGGGTTGCTGATGAATTTGTTTCAAAGGACGATTTGCTTTGGGGTTCATCAGCTCAGGTTGAGCTCTCATAGGCCCTTCATTTCTATTCCACATCCTTGCATTGCTTCTTTCTTTGACGTGGTTCACTGGATCGGCAGCCATGTCAACCAACGGAGCTCCCACAGCATTGGTATTGAGCTGAAGCAACGGCTTAGACGCCCGCTCTTGACTCATGTTGATGAGAACGAACCCTCTTTAAACGACATGTACTGGTATCGACAGCCAATCAGGACCGATACACATCCTAAGGGGAACTTGCAGCTCAACCATGTTCCCCTTGTTTGTCGTTTCCAGATTTATTGAGCACGGAAAATCGAAACATCATGTCAAAGCGTTCCACAACAGGGCCGCGGCGTGACTTAGCTAAAGTCTGTCGTCTGTCAAATGGCAGCACCACTGCATTCTGCTGTTCATTCTTTAAACCACAAACCCCCAACTGCCTCAACATTTAGCAAACCACGATTTAAGATTTGACGCCAACTTGCCACCAATTTGAGCCAGCAAACCCAAAACCCCACCATAGCCTGCATGGACCGCCTTCCCGTACAGAGAGGAGTGGGATGCCAACCCTCGGACCGATCAGTCGGCTCTTATTCAATACATCCTAAGATGCATTTCCCCTGCACCAGACGGACTATTGAGTCCTATGGTACGAGAAGATATCATAGGGCCGACTTGGATCGCGAATATCTATCTAGTGTCGTTACTCGGCTTAGCTACATATAATCCTGTCTGGCTGAAAATTGGATCTGCTAACCAATTATGGAGTACAAAAGTGGTTGCCTGCGGTGTTCTTGGCAACTGACCCTGAAAGACTACTCAAGAGACATCGTGGCAGGGTTGTCAATGCTAACTGCTCGCTAGCTGTCAACCCACTCGCTCTTACAATAACGGCATTTGCTGGTTATCGATACTTCTTGGACAAATCAGCATGTTTGACCTGGTCTGACTAGAAATTCCATGCCAATCAACGATGTATCTGGTCAGGCGCTGCCTTACTTTTGGCAATTGCTTATTTCCATCCATCAACATCTGTGATAGTTGCTACGTTGCAGTCTCAGATCCAGTCACTCATAACAAAAAAGTAAAGTGTCTGTGTCTATTCTGACTTTCCCCAGCCTGCACGGCCACCCCAGATCGTCCCGTCCCCCTGGCTCAAGATCGCAGCGAGCGTGCTTCGTACTGGGCCATCTACGATGATAAGTTGACTAGTGACACTCTGGCTGTGCTGTCACGACTCAAGCACGGCTAACGTTTTCCTATAATACATGACGCATGAATCTGCAATCACGTCTTATCTTCTACGTGTCCCAGGTCTTTCCACTCAGCCTTTGCTTTCGGGAGTTGATCAGATCCATGGTATTCTGTCCGAAACGGGATGATAATAAAAGGGGAACGGGCTGAAACAGGGATGCACTCGGCTCATGCCAAAACCCGAGGACATGGGTGGCTCATGGGCTCAAACCTCATGGCAGGCAGGTCTGGCACGTCACTCCCCAACTCCCTAGTGGTTCAAGTTAAGACACACTGCCAAGGCACTGTGCTATGCTATGCACGACAGAGACTGCGTGAGCGCTAAATATGTTCTGTGCTTGTCCAGATGTTCGAGAACGCTCCAAGGCATAGCATCGGTTGTTCCGACGGCAGCATGGCCATTGGCACTTCATGATCGGTGTACCTGAACCACTCCGCTCTCAACTGCGAACTTGTGCTGATATGGGCTTGTACTCCGGATCTGACCCTCCCAGTCGGTATTAACCTGTCCTTTTGGGACGGGCACCTCCGGCCGAAAAAAGAAAGCCATGATCTCCGCATCTCCGATTCTTGGCCCGTTTCCACGGCATTTCACTCATATAATTAATGATTTCTAGCGACTAAAAACTGCTATTTCCCTGCGATTTCGGCAATTGGTTTTGCTCAATTTTCCGCTCAATGGCTGAGACACTATCGTTTGACACTGGACCCGTGCGCGCCAACGATGTTACTCTATCTACGGCGCCTTGTTTGACAGAAATCTCTGTTCACGATTAATTCCTTCTTTTGGAATTCTTATTCCTTCGGCCAAGCCGGTGTGCAGCCGCTTTTCCTATGCATTACGTATGCTGCCCTATAACCATTTAGTGCTGTCACCAGGAACAATTAAAAGAAAAACAAAATAGAAGCCCAAAACTTCTAGGGTATCATGATCGACGTTGGCTTCCCGGATACGTGATCCGGTTGTGTTCTCCTCAGACAGGGGAGAGTAAAATTTTGCATCCTTGAACAGGCAGTATTCCGCGTGGTATCTATGCAAATTCTTTCCACCCCCGGTCATTGTCTTCACTGTTGACAAGGGACTCCTCGATAATTAACTACACGAGATTGCATATGCAAACACAACAGGGCATGTGTAGGTATTTTGGTTATATTTAGCAACACAGGTTGTAGACAAACACCACTCTATAGTACGGATACTTACTGCGTATTCTCAAGGCTATACTCCGTAGACATTTTCGAAATACTGCACAATGAACATAGACTATACACTCGGATCTCAAAATATATCATCGTGTGAACCAACCCAGTATCAGAGAAGTGTTTGACAATGATATATTTCATGCAAGCGGCTAAGGATTTACAACCACGTTGAGTTCGATGACATTTGATTCGTGATAGGTCAAGCTTTCAACACTGCTTATCCTCTATAGCCTAGTACCAAGATATTCATTACCTGCTATGTCCATGAAGTAACAAGATCCAATCTTATCCCGATGCTACAATATACGTTCCAAGTCCATCTTACATTGACATCCCCCGAATCCGCTAACATAACACTTAGAAGTCGTCATCTTCCAAGCCTCCAATTCGTTTCTCGCCAACCTCACGAATCTTCTCACCCAGGATCGTTCTTCCATATCGTTCTGCCACTCTGCCCGCAGCCTCCATCATGCGGCCCGTACGGTCTCTCATCAGCTGAACCATCTCAAGTGCACGCATGCCTCGATCTTCACTCTCACGACACTCAACAGCTAGGAGCTGAAGCAGCGTCTTGTCAATCTCAAGCTCTAGGCGAGACAGCTGCGAACGCTGGGTATGGCTGCCTGACGTAGCCTCAACAAGATCCCGGAGCTGAGCGGCTTCCACGTTGTGAAGCATGAACTGCTGCTCAAGCTTGCGTGTTTCCGAGGAACCGTCCTCTTCTTCGTCCTTGTCGCCATCGCCATCCGCCATGTCAAGATCTTCTGATCCTTCGCGAGTTTTACGCTTGGGGGGCTTAGGTGCTGAGGATATGGGAATAGAGAAATCGAATTCGGAAAGTAGAGGGCGAGGGAAATAGGGGTATTGTTCACCACCCTTGAGGATGATACAGTGGAACTTATTGTCAGCGACAGCAATAGGGAAGTATGATTCGTTCTTGCGGCCTGTCGCGAGACGGTCGAGCAGTTTGGTGTCTAGAAGAGGCACCCATGACGCTCTAGAAGGCCGCCGCCAGTGAAGTAGCGTAAGAAGAGTTCCTGTTGAGTCGTAGATACAGGGGTCCTAAAAGGAATGTCAGTATCGGCGTTCTTAATTCTTGGCTGTCAGGGCAGGACTTACACCGTTATCTGAGAAGAAGACGCTCTTGAGTGTAGCGCCTTCGGGGAGAGCAACTGTATCCTCGTTCTGGCAAATCTCATCCCTCTTCACGTTCTCGATAGTATACAAGAGGCGAGTGTTACCATCTGCACCCATGGGTCCGTTGCCCATGGTTAGAACGTAATCCCTCCAGCTAGCACATGTCACCATCGGTGTGCTCTTCGGTCGATATACGCGATAGGGCATGCCAAATAGAGTAAACACGCGCACGTAGTTGGCGCTGGTTGTGACAGTGATGAATGACTCGCTCAGAGACATAGCCGTCACGGCTTCGCCCCGAGGTAGTTCGGTGCGCCAGTCAGACCGTTGTGTCCATGTCTCGTGAGGTCGGTAAAATATCACTGCAGGGTTATCATCTTTGGGTGGGCATGAGAATAGAGTACCATGCTCGGTCAAGCAGGCCTTGTCGTATAGGAATGTGTCGGTAAAGTGAAAGTTACGTTGGAATTCGTTGTCGTAGAACTCCACCGTCACGGTATGGTGGATGTCCTGGTCGACTGTCCAGACGAACCCGATCAAATTGAGACAAAGATATTTGCGATTGCCTCGCCACGGGGTTGCTCCTGGTTGAAATGCTTCGTGATATTGCGGCTCGAGCATATGGCGACGCTTATTGGAGAGACCCAGAGCGTCATCGTCATCACGACCTCGCTTCTGGCCGAGCCCTGCAGTGTATCCAGCACCGTCGTCATCCTCAACGAAATCATCATCGCCATAACCATCGCCACCTTCAAGGAATGAGTCGAGACTTCCTAGAGAATCCCTTCGAGGTCTTGTTGGGAGGCCCTGTTGCTTTTGGCCGTTAATAGGAGGCGGCCTCCGATTCGCAGAGATCTCAGCAAGAGGGTCGTGAATGAAAGGTGCTGGTTGTGTGTCCAACTTTAATAGAGGTGAGAACTGATCCGTTAGGAATTCTGGGTAGATGTAGACTTCGCCATCGCTAGTTGTGAAGGAAAGGATGTTCTTTGTTGGATGCCACACCAAGTCAATGACATTAGGGTAGTCGTATCTCGCAATAACAGATTGGGTCTTGGTTTCCCAAATCAACACTTTGCCATCTTTGCTCGTTGATGCCAGCATAGCGCCGTTCGGGGACCAGGCGATAGCTGTGATATCGGCCAAGTGCCCGTTAGCAAAAGACCTTTGCTTCTCCCAGTCATTCTTCGAGATGACCTGAATGTCTTTCACAGGGGTGGGTGCAGCGAATGCCCTGCCGTCTGGATGCCATGCCACACGTGTTGAGTTCTCACTGTCCGCATCCAAAGCACCAATGATGCCATCCACCTTTCGAATCAACTCTGGCTCTTCAGCTGTTAGGGAGTAAACGTAAACAATTCCATCTGTGCCCGAAAGCGCAACCAATCGTCCCTGGGGATCAAAGCTAACGTTTCGTACAGCACGGCCATGCTCCCGCAGGTGCTTGACCTTTGAGATGTCCTGTGTGTTGACAATCTTGACACTCAGCTCGTCGCTCGCAACAGCACACCATTGACGATCAGCTGACAACGCAACATCCCGAACCGGCAGCGTTGTGCGGGTAAGGAAACGTTCAAAGGCATTCGTTTCGAGAGAGTACAAGCTGACAGTGCCGTCCTCGGAACCAACAACGAAGAACTGGTCGCTCGTGGCAACAGCGGTGTTTTGTTCCTGGCACTCATCTATATTGATCGGTTCTCCATCGGAGCCTGTTTTATAGAGACGGATCGTGTTGTTGGCGCCGACTGTGACAAGACGACTGCCATCGGGGGTATAGGCGCAGCGAGTAGTTCCTTGTGTATGCGCGGGTCGAGGCCGAGGTTTGGGGGCAATTGTCGAGTCCATGATCGCCTTTGTTGTGATATTAGTCGAATTACTCACAAACTGGGAAGCATTTGGGTGTTTGTTATGGAAGGATAAGGGCGATGATGGGTGATGGTTGATTTAGAAGTGGGACAGGCGTTGTCTTTCTCGTTTCTCGGGAGACGCGTCTGAACGCGTTGCAATTAAAGTCGCGGAAAGACCCCGCGATTCATTCCCGTTACAGGGGAGGTCCCACTAAAGTTCAACTCCCACCTAAATATCTCCAACTCTTTTACAACTGCCTAACCTAGATGACTAAAAGGATTTGAGGAACACTCAACAGTCTACGACAAATATCAGATCCTGAATTCGATCACAGTCACTACACTTATTTTTTTCTTCTAATTCTGGTCTAAGTTTCAGTCTTAGTAATCATGCAGTCTGCGAACCGTAACAACTTCTTCGAAACAGAGTATGTAGTCCATCACCTCCAATTACATACTCCTGACTAACAGCTCAAAGCGCTGTACACATCGAGCGTGAACGCAAAGCCGCCAAGGCCGGCAATAAAAATGGAAATCCTATAGTTATGAAGTCCAAGATTTTGGCTGCTGTTCCAGATCCTGCTTCGCCTCTTACTTCTGTATTTATTGCTGAATCTGCTGGTGCTGTCCGCCGAGTCAATCTCGAGGTATGTTTGAACGACACTGAGGGCTGAGTCTCATAATACTAACCATTATCAGACCTCGGAGACAAAAACGACATATCGGGGTCCAACAGCACCTGTAACTTGCGTTGCAACAGGGACTCAGGGCAACAAGACAGTGTTCGCCGGTTCGTGGGACAAGGACATCTGGTCATGGGACATTGAAACCGCAAAGCCTGGTCGCAAGTTTAGTGGCCATACAGATTTCGTAAAGACCATTCTTTGTGCAACTGTCTCAGGCAAGCAGATTCTCATCAGTGGAGGCGCCGACAAGAAGATGTTTGTCTGGGACGTTGAGTCAGGCAAACGGCTACATACCCTGCAGGATCCCACCACGACAATGCTTGCTGTTCAACACCTTGCTATCGATCCTGTGCTCAGCGATGCCAGCACTGTTGTCTTTGCTAGTGCAAGTAGCGACCCGCATATCCGACGATGGAAGATCACCCTGGACAGCTATGAGCAACTGCCCGAATCTTTCTCTGACCGCCCTGATGCTGAGCGACTCACTATTCAGGAACACGAGACCAGCATTTACCGACTGGTCTACGACCAGACGAGTGAAGAAGCAGATCTGTGGACTGCCAGTGCTGACGGAACAGTGAAGTGTCTGGCCCGTTCAAGAAACTTCGTTGCCGATGATACTTTCACACACGGGGACTATGTACGAGGTGTTCTCGTAACAGACCAGTGGGTTATCACGGCTGGTCGCAATGAGGATGTTAAGGTTTGGGATCGCTCATCTGGCAAGTTATACTGCACATTGGTTGGCCATTACGAGGAGGTTACCGACCTCGTCTTGCTACAGAGTTCTGAAGGTACCCCGCGCAAGGTCTGTAGTGTCAGTATTGATGGTACTATCCGTACATGGCCACTTGCCAAGTCTGAGCTTGACGAAGTCGTTGTTAAGATCCAGAAGGCTGCTGAGCCTAAGGAGGAGGAGAAGGAGGAGCAAGAACAGAACGGCAGCGCATTGACTGCCGAGGAAGAGGCTGAGCTCGCAGAACTCATGGACGATTAGACCTCAATAACATACATGCCTAGTAAGCCAAGCCCAGTATTTACCGTCCTCTTGCAAACAAGCTGGAAGCACACCGATATTTTCCTGTAGTTTGCCTGTTGTTCCTCAATCACTAAAATACTTGCCATGCGTTGTACCAGCGTGCCACAGACACTCGGCTCGAGTTTGCCTGCGGAACATATGAAAGAGATGTGCATTTACGCCGTGTAACTGAAAACCTCATGTCGCTTTCTCGATACACAATAGCGAGAGCCATGCCTCATTCCTCATGTAGGAGTTTGCCCAAACATGCAGACGATTGCTTGCTGCCCCGACCTCATGCTTCCTCCCTCTCTACCACACAGGTACATCCATGTTCGTCGATATGCCACCTCAACACTCGTAGTTTAAATCAAAGACATAGCATTGACCTCCTTACAAAATAGGTCATTGCATGATTGAACAGGAGAATGTCTCATATTGTCATGATGTGTTGGCCCGAGATTCCTCGGTGACCACATACTTGTTTATACCAAGAAGGAAACATATTTCTACGAAGCAAGGGAGCTGGTCAGTGGCTGAATGAGCTATCAGAACTGATGGGATTTTAATAGGTAAAGTAACGGACCCATATGATGTCAAATTGTAAGACATTGCTTACTTTTTGGTTAAAGCCTGATTTGCAGTTAGCAGCTAAAAGAACAGCCCCATATTGTGATCCCCCAGAATGCCAGGAATATCCGCTCACATTGCTAGGGTCTACCCCGAATGATAGATGGCAAGTATTGTTTTCATCAGAGTGCACGTATTCTCGTACTACTATAGTGGAACTGGTGCTGTTTTCCTCAAGTGCAACACTGATCGTAGGCGGAATTGCCAATCAGTCAATTGAAATGATGCAGTGAGCCGGGCAATGTAGGAGGTTGAGGCCAAAACCAGGACTTGCGTAACCTCGAAGTCACACAGACAATTAAACCAATACAATTGTGTCTCCTGGCCTTGAGCACCGAGGGCTCTCTGTCTGTGAGGCACTGACACAAACGACCTGATATTTATCCTCGGGTAATTCACAAATGCAGGTGTCCCCCCTGAGCAGCATATGTAAGTGTAACAAGCAAGAATTACTTCCTGACAAACCAACTTCAATAGACGGCAATATCCCAGTTGAGCGACCCCATGCCATACAATGAACACAGTTTATTGGGAGAATAGCACAGAATCGGTCTCTTTTTCATGAGAGCAATATGTAAGGACATTTTGGAGAATGGCAAATTTGTCAAAGAATTGAACATCTGTCTCTCCGCATCACAGACAACCCAATGACTGCTTGGTGATTGATAGATGGTCCTCGAAGTAGTCTGGTCGCTGTTTGTGTGAGCTCTCTAGTAGCACCAGAGGAAAGAAGTGTCTGCAGGCTGATCCGTGCTGTCTTGTTCGGAGAAAAGGATGTCCGGCGTCATTCCTGAGCAATCTAGTCAAAAGTATCCACGTTGTCGCCGAATAGATTCGCCATAGCTGATCTAGTCTGACGGGCGTTGTCAAGTTGAAACAATAGTCATGTGCACGAGCCCCAACATATTATATGACGCTGCATGCGAGACTTCGATCCGGCAAGACTTGCAGACACTTGTCCAAGTAGTTGGAACCCTTTGTTTATATACATGCATCATGGGACTGCATATGCAGTATCAGTTCGCAGCACGTTGCAGTTCGTCTCTGTAGGATAGCAGGGCGCTGAAGCTATGCTTAAAAATGTTCAAGCATGCACCAGCAAAAGACATAATTCCTACTCAGGAATCTTCCAGCGAAGCAGCAGAAAAGGAGAAGTGTCTAACTCTCATACTCGCGAAATGATGGTCATTCGATCGTCGCCACTGATTCCGGTGAGAGTAATTTGGCAAGCAGTCTCGCTTGTTCGAGGCCATCATCAAGCGGTCCCAAAGTTGATCCTCCAAGCCTTGCTGGAACCTTGCAAGTCGCACTAGCGAGCAAACAAATAACGGTAAGTGGAGGAAGCTCCGGAAGGGCAAAATAGCCGCGCGGTGCGAAGCGTCTTGAGATGGACGTGCAAGGCTAGCCCTGTCGTAAGGTTCTAGTCAGATCGCGAGACATCTGACTGATTCAGATATCACCACGAGGCTTGGCTATCAGACAGCCCTTAGAACCTGCAACACCTTAAGTTGGAAAGCGACCGCTGCGTTGGTAGCGCCGTAAACGGAATAGCCATGCTTTCCGTGAGGTCCATGACCCTTATTAGTCTTGAAGATCCATCGGCCCCAGTTTGAATGTTGATCAGCACTGACAAGGGCCAATGATCACCAGTCGACGATTTCAATTTCGGGCCAAAATAGAAGTCGAAGCCTCGTCCCTGGTGGCTTATTGATTAACGTGGGGGGATCGACAGTAAGTAGGGAAACCTGGCAATCCATGATGCCTGCAAGCCTCTGCTCTGAAGCTATTGACTGGGCTTGAGAATAATGTATTATTCTCTACCTTTAACCTCCTTTTTCTTTTCAGCTCAAAGATAGATCGAAGCTTCTTTAGCTTCTGCGTTAATGCGAAGAATGATAAACATTTTATCCCGCTTATCGTGCAACGGTTGACAAATAGGATTCGAGCCGGCAGGGCCCTTACCCGGCATCGTGTGTAGCCGTTTTCGAAAACCAATTTGTTCAGGCTAATGAGTGACATGGTGAGATTGCGCTGGGGCTGGATATAAACTTGTCAGTATAGAGTAGCGCATGAGGGTCTGTACTGTGCACACATACGGAGTACCATGATGTGGTAGAGTAACGTGCGACGACTATTTCCGATTTCGTGTTTCATGTTTCAGCTGAATGTTTCTTCCTATCGAGTTTAATCCACGATTAAGTGGGATCGATGAAAATCAACCGAGAACATGACATTGTATGCGAACCTATCACATCACGAGAAGGTTCGGCTTTGTTGTCTATGAACAAATTGTGACAAAATTGCATAGCTGAACCGGGTAGAAGGCACGGCGAAGGGATAAACTGTCTCAGCTGGATAGACCAGATCCTGTATCATGGAGTATCCCTGATGTATGCCCATGCAATGTGGGACTAGCCTATGAGTTGCAACATGGAGCATGGAACAGGGGACAAGGGTGGAACCTAGTCTCTGTGATCGATGCTCAGTGCCCCGGGCGGCGGACACATACATCTCGCAAGGTCCTTGTTTATCGTATATTGCCATTGGTGCTTGTGTATGTACTACAAGAGGCAAGGAGTCTTATTTGATCGATTGAAAAACGCGCTGCAAATGAGGCGCTGAAGGGAGAGTCGCTGCAGGTGTCCGATAGTTTGGTTCCATGTTGCGAGCGGCTCAGGCAGCTGGCCAGTCCCGATAATCCAACCAGCTGGGAATTTCTATGCTTGAAGCTTGGACCGTAGGCATCGGCATTGTGCTGTTTGGCCCCAGGCCAGGAGACTAAACAAGCCAAAAGCAACCATGTATCAAAGTTACTGGCTGGATAGTCTTGGCGTCGCTGTTCGTTAGTTAGAGCTATGGGGACATGGGGACCCAACATACTCACAATTAACCACCAGAGTGGCTTGGGTTTTGTTGTGGTTGCCCGACTTCTGCAGGGTTAAACAGCTCAACCTGAAATATCTTAATGGATACTGAGGAGAATAGAGGAGACACCAGCTGTAGACAGTGGAGCTGGAGCTGGAACTGGAACTGGAACTGGTAGCACTGTCGGTCAAACTAACAAGTTGTGCAGAGGAGCTGCGCCTGCCTTCCTCTACCTTGGATGATTCAGATCTAGATATCAGGGCAGGCACCTACCTTGATTTGTACCTCAGTTCAACCTTCTCTTATTGTTAATTCATATTCACGGCAACTGCCTCTTTTAACCTTTCCCTCCAGGCTCGGCATTCCATCATTTCCTTCCTTTCCCTTACCCCTTCTTTCCTCCCCTGGCCGGGACTTCTAAATTACATTCATACCTCACTCGACATCAGTACTTTGATACTCAAGAGAGATCTCTCGTAAGATCATTCCATCACCCATTCCGGTCTGCAACTACTAATTCCATGACAGAGTTTCTTGCGTATCAATGGGCGTGTTTCATACCTAACCCTTCTCCGCTGCGCTCCCTTTCACGCGTGTTGACCCTTGAGTTGAGCATTCCTTCAAAGCTCAGCCCAATCCCGTATCTTCCCTTCGCTTCTCCCTCCCCTATTTAATTTTCTTCCTTGTTGAGAGATCGCCTGACTCGGTGGCGCCTCGAGTATCCACAATGGCTATGGACAACAAGCTCCTTGGGAGCATCGTTGCTTTCGAGGGTCGAGGAGATACGATATCAACACAGCTACGACTTCTTCCGTCTTCACCACGAATTCTCATTCTTCCCAGTATTCAAAGCTACGTCTCCGACGAAGGAATGGAAGACCAATCAGACATTCGGGGTTATGTTAAGAAAATACACGAAGCCGCAGTGGCTCGTCATGAAGCTGCCCAGACCTTTCTTCAAGGATCAATACCAAGCAGCAAGCGACTTGTGTTTATGAACGGCGGTACTGCAAGTGCGCAAGCCCTTTGCATCAAGGCCATTATGGATTATGAAACAGATGGGGACTACGCTCAGGCCGAAGCTTTATTCAACCAGTTAGTCAGAGATGGAGTTGCTGGTTTGGACAACCCGGTCAGGGACTGGAGAAGACGAAACACATTCGAAGATTCGGAAGAAGATGACCTTGATGGCGAACTCGAAGATCCCATAACACGGGCGATGCGAGCTGCCGACGCCTTGGATCGACAAACAGCCAGCCTTCAACCCTCCAATGATCTGGACTTGACCCTTACACCGCGCCCTCGCAGCAATAGCCTGCCGCTATATGGTTATGATGACAATTTTGGGGATGATGCTCCATTCTTTGTCTTTGGTGCCCAGGATAAAGAAGGGGGTGGAATCGCAATCGAGGAAGCCAAGAGCTATTTGCACTCGCCCCAGGCCTCCAAGTTTTCGGTCAGGCACTACGACCGATCTGCCAATCGCAATTATCGTGGCGTCACCAACTTACAATCCCCTTCTATAAGGAACTCCTTTCTGGTCTCTCCAAGCTGTATTGGTGAGTCCTACGGCTTGAAAGCAACCCCTATATCTCCTGGTCTGGAAGGGCTGAGCCCAAGATCAGATGTAGCGAGCATCCCTTCCACAGATAACGTCGTGTATGGCGAAGCTTCGCTACTGGATATGAGATCATCAAGTCGGCTTTCTACTTTGCCACGAATCAAATCCCTGGACAGAATCTACTTGGAAACTCCCAAGTATCGGGATCTTTGTGTTTCTACAGCCACCACAGACCTTGCACAACAGCCAGAAAGTGATGTGGAACAAGAACTACTTAAAAGTCATCGCCAATCTCACATAATGAGTATCAACTCCAAAGAATCTCCATCGAACAGACGCAGCCTTATAGGAGGTTGCAGAATTGTTATTGTCAAGACCAACCTTCCTATCATCAAAGTTGCACCAGTTCCTCTGGAGAAGAAACGCAAACCTGCAAGGGCGTCGTATGTGGACAGAGGTACTGATGCCGAAAAGACTCCTGAGCCAGCACAGTCTTTCCAACCGGTATTATCTCTGACAGAGGATCTTGTCGTACACCTGAAAGAGGACGTGCCTGATCCTCTTCTCAACTCCATCATTCATGGGCTCAGGCTGGGTCATTTCCCTGTTGCCATTCAATCACCTGCTTCTGTGGCCGACAAGCGCAATGGTTTGGTTCCAGAAACACCCAAGTTTGAGACTACCGCAAACGTGGAAGAGCAGTACAAGAGACCATCTGCGGCTGGCAAATACAACTATCTGGATGAATATGACCCCTTTTCATACGAGCCTACATGGTCCAGGAGAAAGCCCCTTCCGAGCTTGCCAAAGCTCAATGTCGAACGGCCACCGACGCCAGTGCAGACCCCTCCGCCCCTGGTTCCTGAGTTTGATAGCAAGATCCGCGACCTTAATATCAACAGCCAGCAAACAGCCATTACAGTGCAAAACTCACTCCGCTCTGTTCTCCAAAATCATATCCCCCCAGAGAATGAAGGACACCACCAATTTCAGTTCCCCCTCTTACCTGAGCTTGAAGGTCTCTGGAAGCCAGTCTTTTTGGAGACCAAACCCGGCAATGACCAGGCATGTGGTCGTCGAGTTGACCAGATCCTAGCCTTTGGGTCTCAGCGTGGCGTGAAGAGGGACTATGCTTCTACCATTGCAGGTCGACTTGAGAAGTTGGGATCCAAAGCAAGCGGCATGAGTCGTAGTGGACGATTGGACTTTAGGTATGCCATTTCTAATACCTCTTGCGTGGCACAGAACTTACTCATGATAGATACCTTCTTGCCAATGCCATGCAGACCTATACCGCCCAGCCTTTGACTAGCCAGACCCAAGAGAACCCATTCACCAACTCGTTCCTTTTGGCAACACTTATCATTCCACACCTTGAAACATATCTTGCTCTCCACACAGAAGTTAGATTTCTTCTCCTCGAGTACCCGCCTGAACATCTCTCGACAGTATTGGCTCTCCAGAAACTCGTCGGGGTGGAGATGATGAAGGTGGCTCAGGTTGTTGACGCCAGCAGCAAAAACATGCCCTTCACTCACCTACGTGGAAATTCTATCACTGGCCCAGAACAAGGACCCGTAGGTCGGTTTGGGAAGACTTTCCCGCTCAATTCTGGCTCCGGATACGACATCACAGTATCCAAGGCCAATTTTCTACTCACCTCAAATGCAAGCGATGCAGAGATTACAACGTTTATTGGTACTATCTCAAAGATATTGTCCAAAATTTCTGACTTCTACATTCCTGAAGAGCTTCCAAGAAAACCATCCCCAAAGAAGCCCCAAACGCCGTCCATTACCGGCACATTCTCTCCTTTCCCGCGTGTGTCGTCAGCCCCCTATAGTCCGCCCATGTCACCGACAGCTGGTGCTACGCTGGGAGCAACCTTTCCGGGAACATCTGCGAACCTGAGTCGGGCCCCTTCAATTGCGGAGACCGTGAAAACAGTCAAGTCCACCTGGAGCAAACAGAGTCGGACCAAGTCAAAGCGAAAGCCCTCAACAGCAGACACTCGATCAATCCTTACCATGTATGTCGATGATAGTGATTGGGATCAAGAAGACCGGCGAATCATGCCACTCCTGGAAAGAAAACCAGATGGACGTAAAGCCAACACTCATAAAGCACTAAAGTTCCTCGGTCTATCATAAGCCTGGGGCAGGACAAATATTTGTGGCCTTATGAAAAGTACGGTTGTAACGATTTGACGATTTCATCTAATCAAGACATCTCCCTTTGTATTACTCATTAGGATCGGGTTCATTAATGCCTAGCTAGGGCAGATAAAGTATAGAAGCAATCGATCGTTATGAATAGAGTAATGCAATTCTACTTAATGAGGCTTGATTCCTGGCCGCTGAAGCAGGTAGATCTGAAGTGAACATGTTAAAGTTGTGTTGTTCGTTTTAGATAAACCTGTGAATTAATTTGATGAGGAGATGTATATCTGTGTAAGATCAAACACTGCTGTTATCTTCGTTGCTCAATCTGCCCTGCCCAAGACTTCCATCGACATCCGCCCCGGCTTTTCTCTGTGCCTTGATATCCTCTCTAGCTTCGGCCTGCTCTGCCTTTTTCCTGTCCGTGATATTAGCTCCATTGCACTATCGTCGACTACGAGCACAAACAAACCTCTCAAGATCGGAAGAGAAGTCCTCGATTTGAATATCGTCCTTGCGCGGCTTATCTCTCGTGCTCGTTCCCTTTACTGCATCGGCGACTTTGCCTTCTGAGAAAGTAGCCAGTTGCTCTGCGTCTTCATTTTCGTTCTGGAGGGGAGCTTCACTCTGCTTGGACACTCTGCTTTCGACGCTGGACATTTTGAGGAGATTTTATGCTTGATGGGAGGTAGAGTATGGAGTGAGATGTGGTTTGTGGTATTGGAGTATGTGAGGAAACACGGGATACTTATTATAAGCAGAGTTGCTATGTTGAAAAGATGTTTGGTCTACAAAGAGGATGGCATCGGGTGGTAGGTTGTAGGTCTATGACGTACATGGACGTGTTTATCAATGAAGCAGAAGATCTTCGTGCATGAAGCATGTGTAGCGTACATTAGGCATTTGGGCTTTATCTTTTATCTCTTACATAAATAACTTACACAACGCCTAGAGGGGGTTCATACAAAAATGCTTGAGCTGATAGTCTACGATATGCTCGAAGTGTTGGTTATCGTCCATTTCCAATCCTCATTTTATTTGAAACAGCCAACATCAATCTCTGTGTCTTAGTGATATAACTGATTGGTGAACCATAGATTATAAGCGAGGCATAGGTTAATATATTGTGTGATTCTCTTCGTTCTCAAATCGTTTTGAGATATCTCCTCAGTTTGCGAGATGAAATCAAAGTTAGTGAGCTATGAGAAAGTATTACTTCACTTTTGCATAGCATCAACTTCAAAGCTCTAGTTTTAGTACTACTCAGGCAAATCAAGGCAGGCAAGCATCGACTTGGGCACAATGTTATGAAAAAGGAATATTCCACCTTTATTAAGAATACCCTCCTTCGCATACACTAAAATCGATCTCAGGTACCAGAAAATAGACTACCACGGGCGAGCCAGGATGGTGAAAAGAAGAAACAACATAACAATCGATATCAGAACCCAAGCAAGAGACAATCAGAACAACCTCGTCCTATAGCTCTCGGCGACTCAAGAGGCTACAAGAATTAGGGGGCCAGGATTGCAGGACAACGGGAGGTCAAGATGCGCAGATAGTGTGATTCCCAGCGAATGAGTGTTGGGTTGAAAAGAACAAAAACCGGCGAATATTCCCAGTGCTTGACTTCCCAAGCGGAAGGATAGCATAGGAAGGAAGAGAGAAAATACAGCCTGCGCGCGAAACCCTCCAAAGTCATGTGCCATTGGGAAAACAAAATATGCCTTCATAATTGTCGTTTCCCCTTTACTCTCCTCCCCAGCACTGATCAATCACTAGCTTGATTCATTTCCTCCATCACAATAGTGTCCAGCCCCATAGATAACATCGAGCCGAATAGCAAAAGCCGTTCTTCCTAAATGCCAGGGCAACAAGGAGAAGTGTCGTGGTTTGTGGGAACGAAAGGCAAAATCCAAGTGATCATGATCTGGTCTATGCGTAGAAATGGAGAAAATAAAGGGAATAAGCAAGTATCGTGGTGAGCCCATCCGATCGTGTCCCTAGCATGTTGTCCGTTGTCCCGGCCGTACTCCGTCATCCTGTTTCGCCAAGAAAAAGGAGAGATTTAACGCATTTAACAGCAGCTGTTGTTGGCAGACGAGCCAACGCCTTGACCTTGACCGACTTGCACGCTGGGCTTGGTGTTGTTGGCTGTTGTGGTGCCCATACGTTCCTTGATCTGGCGGGCCATGGTCAGGAAAGCCTGCTCGACATTGCTGGCGTTCTTGGCGGAAGTCTCGAGGAAGGGAATTCCCAGGCTGTCGGCGAATTCCTAAAGTCGTGTCAGTCATAGGGTGGTCGTGGGTGTTTATGACAACCGAGGAAGAAATTCGGTGACAGGGGCACCAGAGCGCTCAGGCGCTTAAATGCATGTGACCGCGACTGCTGGCTGCGATATTGGAGACGTGAACAAAACTTACCTTGGCTACACTGTACTCAACAACCTTCTTGTCTGACATATCGCTCTTGTTGCCGACCAGCAGCTTGTTGACGCCCTCTGTGGCGTATCGGTCGATCTCCTGGAGCCATTGCTTGACGTTGTTGAAAGAGTCCATGTCGGTGACATCGTAGACAACGCAGATGCCGTGGGCACCACGGTAGTAGGAAGAAGTGATGGTTCGGAAACGCTCTTGACCGGCGGTATCCCACTTGAGAGCATGTTAGTATGGTGGTAATGGGGACGAGGCCTATGCGATGGGGCACATACGATCTGAAGCTTGACAGTCTTGCCATCGAGCTCTATTGTTCGGATTTTCTGGTAAACGTTAGACGGTGGCCCAGGCAAGGCATGGAGACTGGTTGGAGGCAACGCACAAAGTCGACACCAATAGTAGAGATGTAAGACTCGGTATAGGTGTCATCGGCGAATCGCAGCAACAGACAAGACTTTCCAACACCGGAATCTCCGATGAGGAGGAGCTTGAAGAGGTAATCGTATCTGGAGGGCTCGTGTCAGAAAAATCATCATATAGTCGCATCCCAATACTGGGAGTAAATGGAGAGCGCAAGACAGGTAGTCGGCGGCGAGAGGGTGTAACTCTAGAGCGATAGTTAGCACATGCCGTAGATCCATCAGGAGGTTATCGCAAAGGAGGCGGAGAGTGGCGTACTACTCGGGGTTCATGTTGGCGATTTGTCTTTAGGTCGCGGTAGGACGCAAATCGAGCGGGAATCGGCGGAAAATGCGGTGAGACTATCGAGATGAGTTGTCGAGAGCGATGGAATGAGGATTTGTAGATGATGGGGGGAAAGATTAAGTTGAAAACGGATGTAGAGAGAGGCTCAAGTACGTCAGGGAAGAAACGTAACGCCAGGCAACGCCAGCAACGCCTAGAGGGAGAATGGATGGGGCAGCTGACAGTGCAGATCACGTGATGGAGATGAAGCAACAAAGAGACGAGATGGGGGAATGAGCCTGTGATTAACTCAGAGGCTGTGCAAGCATGTGCAACAAATGATAAAATAAGGGGTAAAAGGATAGCTAGACTTGCTTGCAAAACCTTTGATTCAAGTATATATTGTGATGGTTAATTACTTTTACAAACAAAGGTGTAGACATGACAGAGTATAGTTACACTTGGTTTTGATAGGAGTACCGGCCTGCTACTCTATTCCAAACTGCCCAGTAAGTTGAGAAGTAGCAAAGCCATTGTACGGGTACACTGATACAGTGCTTGTCTTACAAACACCGGAATGAGGACGCATACTTGCCTCGATCTTCCCTCTGCGTTATTCATCTGCTCTGAGAAATAACGGTTTAACCTTTTTTCGTGAGGCAGTTGATCAACCAAACTTTGGTCTGGTGTCATTATTCACACGATTCAAGTGACTTTGCACGTCACAGGTTACCTAGATCAAGTCTCATCTCACCGCCTGCCTTGGTTTAAGGATAGGTAGAAAGAAAGACTAAAAGTTCCAACTCTAACGATATTAGAAATAACTGATAACACCTTATCTGTGGATCCCCCATTCATTTCTCCAGCTTTGAGCCATTCTCTCCAGATTTCTCGTCTTCTTTGACTTCAAGGTTCCGTCACAGTGGACGAGACCCGCCCCGCCACATCCCACTCCGCTGTCATTTGTGCCTTGTGCCTTGTGGCGTTGGAAGCTTGAGCACTTGGCCAATCAAACACATTGTTTCTCAATCATGTCGCTTTTCTTACACTCTACTGCTGCAAGATACTTCCGCATCTACCCATCTAAAAAAGATCCAAAAGTGGACTTAACATGCAAGATCGGCAACACAACACCTGAAGTACACCAACTCAACCTGATTCTGTATCATTCTACTCAGTACCTTACGATAATCAACTCGCCTCGGCTTCTTCTATCAAACTTCACTCTTGATCCATGAATCTCTTCATCGTGCTGCGGTGACCACCCAATGGCCGCGACCATCCGATCCAGTCTAAGCCGCTCCGGCCGATCCTCCGTTGCCTCTATTCGCAGTCTCTCCAACGCTCGTCCGGCAAAGGCCCAGGTTAAGCCTACCACTGTTCGGGAGCCCAACACCCCTCTCCCGCCTTCCGATGCTTCTTTACTCGACAACTACCTAAGGCGAGGCGCTTTATCCAAGACATATTTCGATGCGACAGGCGTGCGATGGGTTGGATCTGGCGAAGACGGACCAAAGGACCCTAATAAGGCAAAGCTGGGCAAAAGTACGTCACTGAGAAAACATCCCTAGGCTGTGAAGTAACACAATACTCATTCTTTATAGCTTTACGAGTTCTACAAGAACGATTGCCGACGCTTCTTCTCCATCCTCTCCCTCACGACATTCTTGCACCAAACATCGCCCTTCATCTCTTCCCTTCCACGCATCCCCACCTACCGACTGTCTCTGGCCGTGTCGCATATAATGCCGCCCTCTGGACCTCCCCGATAGCATGGAACCGGGTTCCCATACTTGGCAACGTTTGTATAGAGGTTCTCGCAGAGCGTATGACAAGTGAGCCCCTCACATTCTTACCCCGCCGTGCTGGAGCTATTCCAGAACAGCTTGTCGTACGGTGGTGCGAGAAGCGAAAAGGTTCCGAGAGTTATTCTAGCCGGGGCGTAATTGCACGTTCATTGCCATTTGGTCGTGGGGTTGATCCAGATAAAGCTTTCACTGGACTGTTTGTGTTTGACTTTGACGCCGAGGGACGAATTCTAAGTCATACGATCGAACAGTCACAAGCTGGTGGCGATTGGGAAGCCGGTGTTGGCGCAAAGGTCGTCGGTCTGACTGACTGGCTTCTTGGAGGCTGTAAGAATCCCGGTACTCCTATACCTATGTTTGCGCGAGTGCGAAGACGTCGATCCATCTAGGCCCTAAACGTAGATGGAGGCGAAATTGAGATCTTCCTGGAAGCATAAGCTCTTCCCGGAAAACAAGAGTGGTTAAGGGAAGAAGAAATGGCATTACGAGAGGCGTTTTTGGTTGAATTTCTAACATTGTCAGTCTTCTTGGACTGGTTTGGGTCAATCGGTTTTTACCCAGAGGACTCTTGTACAACAATGAGCCATACGACTCTACACACACACACACACACATCCAGGCTTTGTACTCCGTATAGCTTTGTAAATTAGCATTAAAAGTTATTCTTATTATACGGTCCATTACAACATTGAGAGAGTGATGCTGATACTAGCTTAACCTGGACCAAACTTGGCGCTTCAGTTCACAAAACAACGCTGTCTTTTACAAACGACTTCAGTAGCTTTCACAAGTTCTCGCTATACTTATATCTCGTCTATAGCAGGTGAATACACTTAGTCAAAATCTCTGAAACCTTTATGGAGGACTTGTCAACAAGTTTCTGACAATTCAGTATCATGATAAGTACGCTACACAAGTCCTAATTCCAAACGTATTGTTGTAGCATCGTCAAGTCCATGTATTCATGCGAGCTATTCGCCTCTATACCCACTGTATCGAGATTTTTATTTCCAATCCAGAGAAGTCGGCTCATTCTCCGCCGAGTTGATCTCTTCTATCAACGGTATGTGGGCATTTCACAATATTCTGCCCAAATGACCGCCAGCCGGAGCGCGATTTTAAAATGAAGCACTCGGCAGACCTAAAGCCAGAGCCAAAACCCTTGCTTGTAATTGCTGCTAATACCCAGACGTCGTCTACAGCACAATCTCGCCAATGTTCTCCCCCTCGAAGCCATGCTGCGCAAGCTTCTTCACACGTGCCTTGTCTCGGGCCTTTTCAGCCGCCTTCTTCTCCTCTGCTATTTTCTTGACAACGTCTAGCTCGGCGAGCTCGAAGCCAGGCGGCGGCTCGTCATCCCTATCGAGGTCGATCTCGCCGAGGAGTAATACGTTTTCACCGCGGACAAGGAATGTGCCGTGATTTATATCCGCGTACAGTCCTGTTGGTCGATCGCTACCTGCCGACTCGGGGGATGGCGCAAAGATGCGTTCGACGGTGGATTGGAGGACGAGGTTGGCTGACATGAAGATTAGAAGGAGTCGCATCCTGGGGGCGTTGTTTTCCCTCAGAACCCACCGAATTGATCCCAGCTTCTTAAAACACCAATGAGTTTTCTCCCATCGCGCAAAGCGATCATGAGCTTCTCTGCAGGTTTACAGTCGTCAGCACACGATCCTTCCTTCTCCCTGATTTAGCTCCAGTTGTGTCTCAAGTGCACAAGCGTGCGGAACCGGAAGTAGGAATAAACTGGTACCATGGCGGAATCGTACTGTCTGTGAGGTCCAGGAGCTGTGCGGCAGTGGTGAACATCTGCGGCGGCAACTGAGGTAGAGGTTGCGGCGCACCGCGGCCCTGTGGAGGGGCATCGGAGATGGCTAGGTTCTCCATTATGTCGTGAGTTGGAGGAGTAGGTTTTGTGGTGGTCGTGCGGTCTGTGATGATTTGTCAAGTCTATAAATCCATGGAATTTTCGTTGCTCAAGCTCATGACATGGACATTGCGAGAAACACTATGCGGCGGTATGAGATGATCGGATGCTGCTGGCTGGAGTCGTTGATGCTTTGACGTTGATCTAAGATACTGCGGATCCCGTTTCGGCGAAGAAGCGCTACAACGATTGAAGCCATGTAACTACATATCGCTATAGACAGTAGAATTCACCAAAACAGAAGTCAACATTTTTCCTAACTTCTATGCGGGGCAGTTTGAGAGACGGATGGAGGGACGAATGAGGAAGGAGGGGCATGTCTATTATCCATCTCATCTTGGCGGGGCAGAAAATGAATGTCAGGGAACAGCAGAGAAATAAGCATCCATGACAAGGCCTTGGCCGCAGTTTACTAGTGTACGAGGTTGCAGCGGTGACTTTGCATGTGCGTCATTAGATGCCGTTCGGCAAAGGCTTCTTTTTTCTTTCTTTTACGTCTCATTAATTGGTATCGTCTTCTCACAAGCATCAACAAAGCAACCAGAGCTAAAGGTTGTTTAGATGCGTTCAAGTGAGGGAATTCGCCAAGTCTATTCAACTCCACCATGATCAGGCGAGTTACTAAGATTCCGTCCCTTTCTAGCGGATGGACTCGTGTGCATTCGCCTCCCTGTCATGTCGGCCGTCGGGCTGAACGCCGATGGAAAAAAGCAAGAATCTGAGGACAGCCAACCTTTTGGCGACGCTTTTCCGATCCTATCCATGAATTGCAATAAGATAAACTTATTGACTCTAACGCATATATCTCGATATGCTGTTCAGTAACCCTATCCTGTCCGATGTTTGTCGTGTAAAAAAAGATACTCTATCATAATCCAGCCTGAACGCCTTGGATGGATGCATATTGTGAAGTCTCTGTATGCAGAGATGAAAAAAAGGGGGAGATTGAAGAACGCAGCGTCAAGTCTCGATCCGTTATGGGGTTTGAGATAGGTGCCCGTCTTCCCTCCCATAGATTGGGATCAATTGGGAACAGTACTTGGTGAAAACACTCGTGCCCCATGAATTCATTCGCCGAACATTGTGCATATTCCCAATGGTGTGCTTGGATAGGGAACTGGTCGTTTCCAAGACCAAGATAGTCCATGAGAGGGAGTCCCGCTGGGTCATAGACGATTCACAGTAGACCGCTGCAATGCCTCTTGGAGCTCGGGTCTTGTTGATAACGCCTCCCAAGCCTGTGTAAAGGTGAACCACTGTCGTTCTCGCTTATGGGACTCTGGCCAGTCGTCGTACTCGCCGGTCACCGTACCCTCGAAGAAGTGATATCTTGACCGGTCTTTTGCTGCGGATTTAGACGGGCGTTTCTCGTCGATATCACCGAGATCGTAGCTGATTTGAACTGTAATACCAGCTTCTTCCCAGGCCTCTCGCTCAGCGGCCTCCTGGCAAGTCTCGTCTGACTCCCATCCACCTTTGGGCAAAACCCAGCCCTTGCGCCGGGTAGACTGGATCAACATCACATAGTTTAGGTCGGCAGTGAGAGGCACGATGCCAGCGACGAGACGCTCACCCTTAGTGTTGTATCCTGTAAGAAGAATACGTTAGTCGGTATGATCTTAAGTGTGTCGAGCAAATGAGCAGCAGGGCGAGGCATAGTAATGTTGCCCAGATGTTGGTGGTATTCATGACTTTCACCATCACACCACGAAAAAAACGTTCATCAAGTAGAGCTGGGTTATAGGCAACGCCAGGGCAATTTTTTCTACCATGAGAGGGAACCAAGCCAGAAGCGCCAAGACAAGTATTCACAGATGGTAATTATGGTGTTGCTTATAGGGTATTAACTCACGTTGCTTGCTTCTACCCACTCGTGACTCCATCGAACGGCCACCGCCAGAGTCGCCAGAGGCAGAACTCGACATGTTAGTGGTAGGTCGGGGCGACGAGTAAGAGGAATTGGGAGGTATGTCGGGAAATTTTGTCGGACAAGAAGCGAATATATAGATGTTCGAAGGTCTCGAATGGCGATAGTGTAGGTACGAAAGCTTCAAGGTGCTCGGAGGTAGCGGAATAGAACGGATGTTCACCCCTGGGTCGAGAAGAAAGAGAACCTGCGACGGGCGGACGGGTGGCTTCAAAGGGCCTTGAGGAACATCATTGTCGAATAGTGAGTGTTGGTTGAGGTCTTGTGATGGTAGAAGAGGGAAAATCAAGGACAGAAGTGGCCGTGGCCTGCGCCTGAAGGTGCTGGTGCTTGGTTTTTGGTCGGGGAGAGCCCAGACGCTCCAAAGAGCTGGGCTGGCGATGTGATATAAACTGCGAGATGATGGAGGTGTGGGCGCGCACGCGCAAAACGTCCCAAGTTTAGCTCGAGGGGGCAGCGGGCGACTCGGCGGATCTCTCTGTGTCTGGCGGAATCCGCAAAGTACGTACTGCGCTGCAGCACTGGAGCAGGGCAGAGGGTTGGGGGCGTGTAGGTACCGGAGGCACTGGGCGTTCGGTGGACAAGCCTTGTTGAAAGCTAGTGACAGCAGGCAGGGACTGGACGCGGAGGTAAAAGTTGGACCCTCGTCTGCTAGGATGGAGTATGTGTAGCGTGCCAGAAGTAAGGTACTCTACAGTACCGTGAGGTGATGTAGTGGTGCTGAGTGCCTGCAGTGGGCTTTGGGCCTTGGTGGATGGACAGCGGGCGGTGGTGGTACCCTCTGACCCTGTAATAGTGAGTCGCCTGGCCGCCCCGTGGATGGTGGAACTGAGGGCTTTCGCTGGGTCAACCGATGCGAGCAAACTTTGATGACAGATGAATATAATCCGAGAGTTCCTCTTAATATTTAGTTATCGCTTTATTTGTGTTGGCTGACTGATAGTTAGCCCAGATGTTGCTGGGCAAGAGAGAAAAGGCTTGACCTGAGTAATGTCTTTGCAGTAAAGGCTTTCGGTAGGTACAAAGGCTTGCGTATGAGGTTAAATCGATCGGTGATGCTGAGCTATGATTATTTGCGGGACCTTTGATTGCCAGAGCCAGCCGCTTTGGTGTAGGTACAGTGATCAAGAGTTTGCCGACCAGTTCAAACTGAACCGTGCAGGGTAGGCGGCTTCAGTGATAAATGTAATCAACCGCCAGCAATAGCATTTATGTCAAGGTGCGAGAGCTCGTATTGTCTGTGATGAGTTTGAAAAAGATCGACTTCTTAGTTACAGGCGAAACTAAAATCGTGTACTCTGTACAAGAGTTCAAGTTCCCAAAGAGGAAGGAAGGCCAGGATTAATCAATAGATGTTGGCAGGAACGAAGGTGACATGAGGTATCGTATGGTAATGAGGGTAATTTAATTACCACTTCACGTCTCGCAATTATTAAACGAGATCAGAGTATGACCACGACAGGGTCTTTTAGCTTTATACTTGAGCTTATCTGGGTATTTGTCTGATCGTTGGGACGTGGATACCCAAATTGGACCAGCACAAATCCAAATAGGAGTTCTTTTAGCTGAGAGCAATTGCCAGTGCTACCTACAATGCAGGATTATGCTACACATGGGCTGCAATGATACTTCCTCGGAATGGCAATGGGCGTGGAATCATAGGTACCGTGCATCGGTGACAAAATATGACCATATCATTGGGAGAAATTTGGTTTCTTTCGTCACGGCGAAGGTCACCCACCCTTGCCAGTCCATACTGCAAGACTGCCCCTTGGCTCCCTGAAGAGTGAGATGCAGGAGAAAGAGAGATACATGCGAGTTGCATTTGGTAGCGGACAGGAAGATCGTGACCCTCAAAGTGGTGCGAGATATAGACCCTACGGGGGAAAGATTTCCACATATGAACCCTTGAATGAGGAAGACATGGCCTAGGTATGCCCCCGTTCGTCCCGCAAAAACCAACGCTCTGGGATGGAGAACGATGTAGAAGCGCTCTGCGATACCTGTGTGTACAAGAAAGCTGGAATGGCTATATATTTTTCGCTTCTTGGGAATACATGTTCGATACCTACTCCTAAAGGCTTGACCTATTGCAATGCCTCTGGTGATATCTAAGTATATTGTACATATACTGATTTGTAGAAGTGATGTGCGTATGTGGTTCTAAGATTTCTCCAATGCACCTACAGACCATCTCATGGCAACCCAGTTTGAGCATGTCAGTACAGTATTATAATAAAAAAAATCCTCGATGACATTGGAACCAATGCAACACTTTAGGACTTTCCTCAGATTCTAACCTGGCCAGCAGAGTATACAATGCCACATACAAATATAGCATATAGTAAAAAGTGAGAGATCTCACAACCGATGGCGAACTATTCCACAGCTGTTGTAGAGCAACATGCAACCCTTTGTCGTACAAGAACAAGCCTTAGAAAAAAGCATGGCATCATTGCACTATCACCACCAACTCATGTTAATCCAGTAAGTAACTTGGCCATGGCTTCGAGCCGGCATATCATCACGCGGAAGTAGGCCCTTCACTCGCGGCGTGGGGTCACCTATGGCATCGGCATCGATGGAGCGACGGGGCTGCAGCTTCAAAACTCGCGACGACCTCAACTTGACCTCTTCTCCATTCACATGCTAGCAATGATAGGTTCATCGTCGCCCACGGATAGCTCCTATTCTGTACCACATCAACCCTGACGTACGATGCATGTAGCGGTAGCACCAAAGGGGGGGAGGTGAGGGGGAGGGGTAGAATGCGCTTGTACATACAAGCAAAGCAAACTGCACGCATTGGGTCCATCTGTGGGATCAATACTGGAGACTGAAGGCGGTAGACTGGAGTATCGTGAAAGCGAGGCGTGAGCCCTTAATCTTTGCTATTGGAGTATTAGCGGGAGAAGTCCGCATAGCCCCATGGCCGATGGTTATCATTGGAAGCGGATATCCAACCGGATTCTAGTGTTCTTCCTTCTAATTCAATCGCTTCATATTTTTGCTGCGGTTTTTTTCTATTCTGTAGAGACGTCATACCCGTTGTAGGCCGCTGCCAAGTTAAATGTTACAATGCATATCTAGTCTGTCTATTTTGACACCGGACTCCATTTCCTCAACAAATACTCGACAGCCAGCCCTTCTTACGCCCAATTCTATATGCGCAAAATTTCATAGCGTCTCTAGTTCGGCAATCCTCTTCCACAGTCAGTTTTCGGAGACGAGACCCAGAAAAGGCCCGCGAGTCGGGTGATAAAAAGACTGGTACCGTGATTGTCTCGAGGCGAGGCCAAAACTGTCAAAAATCTGCAGAGCAATGGAGCCTCCCGAGCAAAGATACAGAAGAGATGCAATGCACTAATCTCGCACCGTAGCCCCAATTCCGTGTCGTGGTCTGGAACCGTCAGTTCGCGGCTGGGCTTGGTTTCTTTCTTTTTGTTTCACATTAATTGTTACACACGAGTTTTGGCTGCAGCATGCAAGGAATAGCTATACAATAGAAAATGTGCTGTGTCTTGTACCTACGAAGATACCTGGTACAAAGGCCAGTCGCTAATGTTAAGGGATTGGCCACCATGAGCCATCCAGGGTGATAGTTTTCCTCCAATCTCATCTCGTTTCCCCAGTCCTGAACCGAACAAGCAAATACTTTTATTCAAGATGAGGTGGCATGTATATCTGAGGGTTGGTAACACGAACTCAGCCTTGTATCGAATTTGGTCCTGTAAATCTTCGAGAGGTCGGAAGCTTTCCTACTGGACGCGGACCGGGCCTTGAACACCCTCACTTTGGTCATGATGTCTTAAGAGTTGAGCACATGGAGCAATTCTAGGGTAATCAGTCCTAGAAATATATAATTACACCACCTCGTCCTGTTTACAGATCTCTTAAATCGACGTTGATACTGAGGTGAGTACAGTCTTAAGTTACCCCGAGTCTCCAGTAACACCCCGCCATTGGGCAGGAAGCTGCAGCTCCAGTGGTTGCTGCCTTGGTTGGAACTAGGTAGGGTTACGGAGCTGAGCAATGAGGTGGTTGATCTGATCTCATCCGTATCACTCAAATTCTGACTTCTGACCTGTCTCTATCCTTTTCTATCTCGTCTCGCCGAAGAGACCAAAAGTGTCGACTTATCCAAACCAGCTATCACTCTGTCATCTTTCGATAATTTCTTTTCCTATATGCAGCTCCCTCTGGTCGGGACTGGCTGCTTAACGATATCGGAACCTGGCCGCGGGCTCTGCATTTCGCTTGCTTCCAAAGTTCAAAACGATTCTCAACTACGGTCTGGTCTATCCATTATTACACGCCCTTGCTCACCAGTTTCTGCGATTCTGGACCCCTGCTCAACTACTGAGACACTAGCCAAGTCGCCTAAAGTTAGATCGAAGTCTGTTGCACATGCGCGCACACGATCACATCCCTCTGCGCCAATCCTGGGATATCATCCGCAACTAACGTCCTGTCATCATCATTCGTGTGCATTCAAAAAACCCGACCAGGATTAATCATTAACTTACCAAGCGCCAGACATAACATCCCACGCTCACGCACCTGTTTGCCTTATTTTCAAGAGGGGAACGAGCAGGCACGCGATCGCATCTCTCGTCACCCGTTGAACCTCAACAAACTCACACGCCCCCTCCATTCTCCAGGTCTCGGGAATCCGCCCCTCTCTCCGTCTCCATCCCGCTCGACAGACTTGTTACCTACGCGGTAACTACAGTACCCTGATCTACGTCTACCTCACGCATCAATTTTCCAATCCTGGATAGCTTTGTTCGTGCTTCGTGGATAAATTCATCATCTCCATTCTCCAACTCACCGTCACCTGTAAGAAAAGACCGGTGCCTCCCACCCACCCACGGCCATTGCTCTTCCGCCTCGACAACCTGCCATTAGAGCACATTTACCAGAAATTCTTTCACGAAAACACTGCTCCAGCTGTGCAGCTTCAAAGCTCACGATGGAACCTAGTGGCATGCACATCCCTGAAGATGCGTTGTTGCAGTACGAATATCTTTCGCCAATTGGTGAGTGCATATTCCCACGTTCTGCTCCAACCGATTACCCCCGTGTTCAAATGCCGGCCTGTCGTTGGTTGCCGGCGTTTGCGCTTGAGCTCCGTCGCGGCCGGTCCCCGTGGCGCCCCCGTTTTCCCGTCCGGGGCAAGTCACTCCATATCCCTTTCCACTTCAACACTTACAGCCTATGTGCCTTCACATCCACGTCAATATCTGTTCAATTTAGGCTGACGACGGCTCCTACTCCGGTACTCGACGCTTGACCACAGTCTCATGTCCAACAATTCCGCGATATGAATCGTGTGTTAAGGACTAATGTTACTACCGTATCAAAGCCGTTAGCATTGCCCTGACACCTGCCTGCGAATCCCCCTCCGAAATCCCCTTTTCACTTGTACAATGTTGTTTTGGCATTATGTCCCATGTAGTCATGGGCTAATTGGTCCGCTATCCTACCAGTCATTGGCTTGCTTTTCATGTATGCTCGACTCGTTGCTTTTCGATGACCGAGATTGACATTCCTATTGCCGATGTCAATGTCTGTCTTCGTGTTACTCATGTATCTTGACATGAGGTATTGGGCCAGTCTGAACTCCAAGTTGATGATGCGACATATCATCGCATCTGTTAGCCAGTCTTTGCAAGTTCGGATACAGTATTAGCATGATTTTATCATAGGATGAGACGTATCACGATTACTTGAACGATCTATGCTATACCAGACGTCAAGTGACTTATTGATAGTGTTCTACGTCAACCCTTACATGGCTTCCCTTCCTGCCCCCACGCATTATCGTTCAATAATCGACGTCTCACAAAAGTCCTCGAACCTCATCATCCGCCCCCACGGGCTTGCCGTTCGCACCTTTTCCCTTACCGAATGCTGACCGATGTCTAGGATACTCCAAATCATCAAGATGCGGTTACTGTGGAACGCGTGGCAAGAGTCAGTCAAAACGTGAATTCAATTCCTGCACATTCCCTGCTCCGCCATACACTTCGATGACCACCCCAAGCTGTTCTTCACACACGTCACGAGGCATTGGTGATGATACGGCCGTGTGATGGAGGATTATTGCTTACGTGCCAAATGACTCATCTTGTACACCCATCACAGAGCTTCTCGAGTTCATCTTCCTGTAAACACAAGGCTAACTAGTACGTGGGATAACAGGTTACTCATACTATGCCTCAACATCATCATTGAGTCCCGGATTCTACCAGACTCTTCTTGATAGATGTTGGAGGCGTTCGGGGACTCTCATGTACCGACCTGACCAACGTCGGTCATGCTGCCCTCACTACACCATACGGCTCGATTCTAGCAAGTTCAAGCCGTCAAGGGATCAGCGGCAGACCATCAACAGATTCAACAAATATGTCATGGGAGAAGCCTACATGAAAGAAGCTGCCCGCTTATACCCCAAGTCGCGCGAACAAGCCAAAAAACGAGATAACCAATTTGAGTTGATAGAACGAATTCATGAGGCTGAAGATGCTAACTTGAAGAATCCCCCGGAGGCTGCGCATAAACTTGTTGTTACTCTGGAACCTGACAATTTCACGGAAGAGAAGTTTTCTGTTTACCAGAATTATCAACAGGTAGTGCACAAGGACACTCCGAGTGAAATAACCAAGAGCGGCTTCAAACGTTTTCTTTGCAACTCGCCCTTGAGGAGAGAGACGATGGCCTTGCCGGACGGGCGTAAACGTCGCCTGGGCTCATATCACCACTGCTATAGGTTGAACGGCAAGCTGGTTGCTATCGGAGTTCTTGACCTCTTACCAGAGTGTGTAAGCTCAGTCTACTTCCTTTACGACGAGAGCATACATCAGCATGCGCCAGGTAAGCTTGGTGCATTATATGAGATTGCTCTGGCCATCGAAGAGGGCTATGGATGGTGGTATCCAGGCTTCTACATCCACAGCTGTCCAAAGATGCGTTACAAGATTGATTACTCACCTCAGTTTGTTCTTGACCCCGACTCATTGACTTGGGATCCCTTGGATCGAGGAACGCTGGATCTGCTCGACAAGAAGCCGTTTGTCAGCCTTTCACTTGAGAAGAAGAACACTTCTGGGGAAGTCAGTCATATTCATCCAACTTCCGATAAGGATGTGAAAAGCAGCGAGGAATCTGAGGACAAAGGGTCCGACTCTTCTGAAGAGGACGGCAGCTGGCTGTTTACTTCTGGGATGCCTGGCATCCCTCCGGTATCGTCGGCGGCGACCTGGGATATGGATCATATTGCCTTGAAAATTACCCCCGTTGGTCCGCTGTATGAAACGTCAGATCTTGTTAGCTGGGATGAGCGTGGTGTTGAAGAACATCCGGGATTAAAGGCTGCAGTTGCCGAACTTGTTGCTGCGACTGGACCAGACTTGATGGATCGAATTTGCCTAGACTTTGTACCACGACGATAAGTGAGGGATAGAAGAGTACGGTTATAGAGCGCATGAAATTCGCATTGAATCCTACATAGAATATGCTGCCTCATAGCATGCTACCATAGTGAATTTGTTACTAGCCCGATATTGTGATTCCTATGATCACATTTAAACAAATGAGTAAGACGATTAGATGAGATAATTTGATCATAGATAAATAAATAACTTAATAGACAGTATATTGAAGGTAACATGAACAAACCCTTTTATTTCAACATCGTACTTCGACGTAGTTGAATTGGCATCGTTGATTGGCGACGGAGCTATACTACTCAAGCTATCACCCCGCAATCTCCAACCTCCAAACCAGCCCACCACACTTTTTTCTGACTTATCTTATCGTTCACCTAGGTGAGGAACCGACCTTTTCAACACCAAAAGCCTGCGTCATTGTCGTTTTCACGTCGCATCTTTCACTCAAGCGACCAAGCGCGTTACTTGTTTATTACAATCAAGAGTTTCGCATCATATATAGCTGGCTCACTTGGGCACTTGCCTCTATCGTTGTCACCATGGCATCCCAGCAAAACCTCTTTTCGCCCGCCGAACTCGCATATCTGCACCAGTCGCTCTCCCTACATCCTCCAATCCGTCCCGATGGACGCAGTCCAACGCAGTTCCGTCCCCTGACGGCCGAGACGGGTGTTCTTCCCGGTACAAATGGGAGCGCGCGCGTGCATTTCGCCGATGGTACAGAGGCTATTGTAGGAGTTAAGGCTGAGATTGAGAAGACTGGCGGAAGCGCAGAGCAGCATGATGAGGAAGACAGAACGAGAGGCGATTGGCTTGAGCTGGCGGTGGAAATCCCTGGACAGAGGGATGATGAGGCGTCAACAGTGTTCTTGGCTGAGATGTTGAGAGAAGCGCTGCTGGCGGATAACGAATTTGCGAAGAAGTTGAGGATCAACAAGAGGTTCCATTGGCGATTATATCTTGACGTATGTGGTATTGAAAGCTCCTGAGAGGTACACGGCACTAACTTAGATGCAGGTTCTGTTAATATCTCCTCCCCTGTCGTACCCTCTCCCACTACTATCCCTTACAACACATCTCGCTCTTCTGGCAACACGCCTCCCCCGTCTCAAGTCTGAGGGCGATGAGGATCCCATGTTTGACGATGACTGGGAGGCCTCGACATTCCTGTACCCCCGCGATGGCGCTGATGCAGCGGGTTCACGACCACCTATTACGCTACTTGTCGTTGCGATCAGCGACAACACCATCTTTGACCCTGCAAAGGAGGAACTTGCTGTCGCAGAGACTGCCCTGGCCGTATCCGTGGCTGAGGTCCGTCACGTCAAGACAGAGGGTGATATGGAGGTCGACAAAGGTAGCCGCGAGCTTAAGCTGCTGTCAATTCGAACTATTGACCCCCCGTCGAGACTCACACCACCCGGAGTGCCGCATATTACGAACAATGGCGCTGGCAAGGGAGAAAGACAGACGACTGAGGGTGTATGGAAGGCACCGCTGGGTGGAACGAAGTTTGGAGTAATGGATAGCATAATACAGGCTGTGCTTGAGAAGGGAGGAGTTGCTGACGATGTTTTGGATGGGTTGGAGGGTGTTGAACTGCTGTAAGTTATATGCCCGGTTTGAATATGGGTGTGATAGAAAACTATAAAGCCTCTTTGGCTGGATATTTATGTAATCTTACAACTCGTGATCCTTGAGCATGGGGATCGTTATGCTACAGCTATATGATACATGCAGATTTTACATCTTTGTTTTACATGTTTAGAAGACGCCAAACCACTTCTTCTTGGGCTCTTCGATCTTCTCTTTTACCTCGGGCTGAGGCAGGGGAGTTACCTCCACAGCAGCTGGCTGCTCTGGCTTGGGATCCTCCTCACTTTTGCCAAACACAACAGTCACAGGGTCCTTTGCCTCAATTCCATGCATCTTCATAAAAAGGCGGCGCTTGGCAACATCGTCGAGGTGGTTGGTGCGGTGCTCCTTGGCCTTCTCGGCCTTGTCCTGCTCGTGAAGGGCGATGACGTTCTTCCAGCCGACAAAGAAGTGGATGGGGTGCGTCCAGAGGTCAGAGATAGGAGGGACGAAATCCTTGTAAGGAGAGTTGTAGGCGTAGTTCATGAAGAAGGTGAATACGCCGAGAGCAAAGAGGGTTCCCTAGTGGGGGGTTAGTTCATTGTGGCGCGCACTGATGACAGCTGGAGCCAGCCGGAACCAGCTCAAGCTGTATGTGTAGACGTACCATGGTGATGAAGGTATGCAGCAGTCGGCTGTGCCAGAAAAAATGCTCCCATGACCCCTCGGGGGCCATCATGCCAGGATAATGCTTCTTGCCCTGGGCGGCGACCTCGGTAGCGGTCAGGTCAGGACCATAGTGCTTGGGCACATGGTTCTTCTTGAGACGAGAGCCGTGGGAGGGAGGGTTGAAGCGGGCGGGCTTCTCGAGAACGATAGGCTTGTCCTTTGCGGACGAAGAGGCGAAGCGAATTCGAATGCTGTTCTGCGAGAGCGGGATGCTGATACCACGCCATAGAGGGCCTTGGAGAGGGAGGAGAAAGCGGGGGATGATGGCGCGGGAGGTCATTATGTTGATATATACGGATGCTTCTATAGAACAGAAGAAAAGAAGCCTTTGTTGTTCCTCCTCTTGCGGCTGTCGAGCTTGGTGGGTTGCAGTGATTTCGTGATGCCCTCACGTTGAGCCAAGCACAGAAGAATCTTTTTTCCGGAGCCGTTGATAGAAAGAAACGAGGTCCGGCACGGAGGTCCCACTCCGTCTGTTTGCCCGGTAGAGGCTAAGCCCGACTTGGTTTGGCTCAAGCTTGGCCTGAGTGAGTGCCTGGGATTCGGGGAAAAAGCAGGACTTGACGGGGTCACACTGATCTGACAGAGTCGATCTCACTGAGAAAACAGTTTTTTTCGTCACTTCACCGCAGCAAACTTGAGTCAAGTGCCTGAGGATGACCCCGGAATAATGGACATCGCCGATGCGGACCCACTTTGAGGACTTTGGTCCGACTTTACCCGGAGCCACAGCGAGCGTTTGCAGGGGGTCACAATGTCGGCTTACTTACTCTGCAGCTGTGATTGGCCGGCAAGAGGTCAGCCACCTGTGGCTTTCCAAGAAGAATGAGCGATTCGGCCAGGTTCTAACCCGTCGGTCATGCTGTCATAAAGTTTTATTTTCTTGCTTTGGACTTTTTTCTCCCTCTCCTTCTTTCCTCTCCATCCACACTCTCAACCATCAAACGACTTGAAATTCTTCGGCTAACGCCTCTTATTGTCTGACTACAACCTCTTAAACACCTAATACCAAACCACATCCACAATGGCTGGCGGCGGTAAGTTTTGAATCACCACCTGGGCTTGGTTTGCGCCGAACAGCAGTACAAGGCTCTGAAAGGTCAATTGGGAAGCACGAAAGAGAGACATTTTACGCAGAGGACATCACGACTTCAATTCGTCTGTCAAGGAAATTTGGAACTTGGGCAATGGCAGAGAACATTGTAGCGGCCGCCAACTTCGGCACGCCAGCTGACCCTGTCGCCTGCGCTATTTACCCAGAACCGAACTTTCCATGAGCGACCACGAATTGTCGACCATGCCTCACCAAATGCCCTGTGCTGTGTCTCTGAGCGGCACAGCGACTCTCGTCTCCCCTCTTGACCCTCATCAGCCTTGCCTAACTCGGGCTCACCGGCTCACTCATCTACCGATACACTTTTCTAACTCATACTCTTCAGGCGATATCAAGAAGGGTGCCAACCTCTTCAAGACCCGATGTGCTCAGTGCCACACCGTTGAGAAGGACGGCGGCAACAAGATCGGCCCTGCCCTGCACGGTCTCTGGGGCCGCAAGACTGGTTCCGTCGATGGCTACTCCTACACCGATGCCAACAAGCAGAAGGGTATTGAGTGGAACGACGACACCCTCTTCGAGTACCTTGAGAACCCCAAGAAGTACATTCCCGGTACCAAGATGGCCTTCGGTGGCCTGAAGAAGGCCAAGGACCGCAACGACCTTATTGCGTAAGTTTCTCTACATGACTTGAGCTGTAGTCAGCTTTGGAATCAGTGTCGCCACTGCCTCTCAGGACTGCCTCGTGCGAGACATGGTTCCAAACTCATCAAGCACTCTGCCTCCTTTTCTTGTCACCACAATTACTAACTTCTTCTCAACAGCTACCTCAAGGACTCTACCTCTTAAGCGACCTTAGATCGCATGTAATGTTACGACTTTCGATAGATGGGGACCGCCAAGGGGCGTTTGTACTATAGATTCCGAATTCCACGCAGCACTTGTTAAGATATGACAATTGCTTTGTACCATTCCCACCTCTCCTCTTGCACTTCGCCCGATACACTTTTTTGAGACACAGGAAGCCCGGCGTTGGTTCAGACGGAACAGGAATGACATGAGAATTGAATAAAGGTGTACGCCTCTTTGCGTCCAGAGTATGTTACGACTAGACAGATTTTGATGACTTAATTCTCACTTCACTACTCTTCCAATGTTTTATGATAAAAGATGTTGAATCCCACACTTGTGATCCAATACTAACACTGTCGATTACGATTACATTTCCTTCTTGTCCTAAGATATACAAGCGCCCCATCAACAAGACGGTCTTTTATCACCCAGATGTCACAATCCGCATTTTTCCGCTTGTAATATTTTATCATGACATTGTGATTGCCGAGCTATTTCCGCATGGGATCCGTTGCTCCGGCGGTATATATGGGACCTGCGGCGATCAGCGGTCAGCGTGGTATTTCTGGTATGCTTGTCTTAGATGCTGTGTATTTTTAGAGATTTCACTTTCTCTGCATGACTGGTAATGGCTAGAAAAAGAAAATAAACCAAGACCTAGATTTGGATATATTGTTTAAAGGTTATAGTAGAGTTTATGTAAATTAAACTGCAATATAGGAAATATTTATCTTATCTTTAAATAGTTTATATTAACAGGTTAAGACTTAGAATAAAACTACCTTAACTTAACTAAATTTTATAAAGGTTATATGAAATAAACAGCAATGTAAGAAATATTGTCTTATCTTTAAATAGTTTATAATTAATAGCTTAAGACTTAGAATAAAACTACTTCAACTTAACCAAATTTCTATAAAGATATTCATGATTTACCCATTTTTAGCTCTAATTTTCTATAAGTCTCTGGATTCGGCACACTTCGTTTAGTCGTTGCTAACGCATGCTCCCAGTCCACTTCATCAATCTCGGACCTAGATTTCTCCTTCTTCAGGAACCTTCTGAGAGCACTTTGGGCTGCGTTCACGTGTAGTCCTCCCAGATCCGCACCGCTGAAGTCGTTGCACCGGGGATCACGAGCAACAGGCTCGATGTTTAGTTCAGCATCACTTTGTATGGTAGGGTGGTTCGTGCGATAGATGGCACGAAGGATATCGACTCTTTCGTCTGCTGTTGGTAGATCAATGAATAATCGTACATTGAGACGGCCGGGTCGAAGCATGGCCGGGTCGATCATGTCCGGTCGATTAGTTGTACCAATGACATACACGCCTGTGCGATCCTGCACACCGTCAAGCTCGGTAAGAAGCGCATTGACAACACGAGTGCCGGCCTCAGTAGAAGCGTTGTCACGTTTAGGCACGAGAGAATCCATCTCATCGAAGAAGAGAATGCACGGGGTGGAGGAGCGTGCGCGGTTGAACAGTTCTCGCACAGCGCGCTCTGATTCACCGACGTATTTGTTGAGGAGCTCTGGTCCGTTGATGAGGATAAAGCTCGCTTGTGCTTCGTTGGCAACAGCTTGGGCGACAAGTGTCTTTCCACACCCTGGAGGACCCCAAAGAAGGCAACCGGCAGGACGACTGAGACCGGCCTGTCGGTAGAGCTCGGGGTCTTTGATAGGGCCAATGATAGACATATTGAGCTGATCACGAGCAGCTTCGAGGCCTCCAACCTGGTCCCAAGAGACGTTAGGGACGACGGTGAACCCCTCTTTCCGCAGTGAAGGCACATATTCTTTCAAGGCGAACTTAAAGTCGTCCGATGACACAGAAAAGTTCGACGGTTCAAAGGAGGGAGCAGAAGGCTCATCTGTAAGTTCCATGGGCTCGGGGAGTTGTTCGGTAGGAAGTTCACAGTGGCCACGACTTTCGTCCTCGTTCTCTTTACGCTCCGCTGCAGCATCCAGTGCCAACGTCAATAGATTGACAATGTCAGCGGCTACAAAACCGTGCATGTGCCTGGCCAGCTCCGAAAGTTCGACAGTATCTGTCACGGGGATGTTTTGTGTAAGGAGTTTTAAAATGTCCAACCTATCCTCATGGTCTGGAAGTCTCATCTGGATTGTGCGCTCAAACATTCCTAGATTGAGTGCTAGAGGATCAACGTCCGTAAGTCTAGTGGTAGTAGCCATAGCAAGAATACGTCTGCTCTTGTCTTGCTCCATTCCGATTCGTTCCATGTGGCGGGTGAATTGATTCAAGCTGCGGCGTTGGCCCTCGGTGTGCCCAGTGCCCCCAGCTTTCGGCATATACCAATCGAGATTTTCGATGAGCATGATGCATGGTGCGATGTTCATGGCGTCTTCAATAGCATCGTTGAGGCTCTTTTCCATACGCTCCGGATCTTCGAAACACCCAGTGAGAGCAACGATTGGCACATCAAGTTTTGATGCAAGGTATTTGATCAATGTCTTCTTTCCGATTCCAGTGGGACCAGATAATAGAATTCCAGGGACTTTTCGATAGTCGGCCAGATACTCTGGCGTGATCAGAACACGGCGCGCTTGTTTCCAGAGCTTCGTGTAGATGTCTTTCACGCCAGCGATGTGTATAGAGTCGGAGGGGCGCATGACAGAGTGGCCTCTTAGTTTTGAAGCCTTTTTTGTAAGTGCCTTCTCCTGCTTCTCCGTAGGCGCAGCATCCTGATCCGTTACCGCGCCCTTTGGAGTGACAGTACCATTCTTTGCTCGGTCCTCTCCGCTGTCTTCCACGCGACGCTTCTTGGTTGTGCGCAACCCGTCGCTTGTAGACTGAGGCACTGTATCTTGAGAGTTCGGAGTCGAGGTCGGGGTTTTGTGCCAGTTCATGGTCATTTGCTTGTTGAGTAGGAAACGGCCGTCGTCGTGCTTGGAGGGCGGCTCCTCGAGTTCGGCTTCGGAATCGCTTGACTCTCCAAGTTCATGCTTGCGGAATTGAAGCACTCGATCGATCGCATCCTCGAGGGGTCTCTTCTTTTGCCGGCTCAGGCTAGAGTTTGACCGCTTAATAGCTTCGTAGACGGCGGATGTGGTTTTGAAAGGCTTGCCGTCGTTGGCATCTTCGAGCTTCTTCAAGACCTGGTAAACGTCGCGGTCGAGGCCCTGCCGTAGACTGGGGCCTTTTCGTTTAGCGCTGAATTCCATGGCTTATGTTGTGTGAGGGTGTGAATGAAGAATGGAAAAAGAGGGAGGTAGGCGCAATATATATTTACGAGAAGGAAAGAACAGGTTGGTAGGGACCCACCCAACTTTTTTACTTCGAAAGCCACTGTCTACAGTCCAGCGTCAAACACCGTGTACACAATGCTGGACGGACTCAACGGTCCAGGAAGTTAATTTATGAGTAAAATTATGACACATTCTAAGAAGCTTAATCAATTTTGCCAAAGTATAATAATCTATAATAAAGTGATTTTTGTTCTGGGTAAAGTTTCACTAAACCTTTAATAAAAAAACATATCTTGGAGGGGTCTTGCTTATCGATAAGAACCCCGGTTTCGCGCCGATGACGATACTCCTTCCCTCGTGACAATCGACAATCGCTATCGTTACAAGCGACAGCAATCACACTTGTCGCGCAATTTCTCTCTTACCAAGATAAGCACACCCCTTGAGAACTCTCAAAGCCGCGATCATCGTCATGGGCGGAAACGCAAGTAAAGTTACAGCCCAGGACAAGCAAGTCCCTCCCATCGCCCATACCTCCCCGCGATTGCGCTCGTGACCGCCTGTGCTAACACCTTATCCTTAGGGCGATCCTGGACATGAAGAACCAGCGCGATAGACTGCATCAGTATCAACGGCGCATTACAGTCCTCACCGATAAAGAGACCGATATCGCAAAGCAGATGCTAGCGAAGGGCGACAAGAAGCGCGCTCTGTTGGCCCTGCGGCGCAAGAAGTATCAAGAGTCGCTGCTGTCCAAGACGGATGCGCAACTAGCGCAGCTCGAGAAATTGACGAACGATGTCGAGTTTGCGCTTATACAAAAGGATGTTGTCTTTGGGCTGCAGCAGGGTACCAAGGTTCTTAAGGAGATCCATGCTGAGATGGGAGGCATAGAAAACGTGGAGAAGTTGATGGGCGAGACGGCGGACGCTATTGCATATCAGCAGGTACGTTGCTACGATCAGATCTTGTTGTTGATTGAATTATGCTCACAATCTCATAGGAAGTCAGCGATATGCTTGGAGGTCGTATCTCCAACCATGACGAGCAAGAAGTGGAAGACGAATTGGAAGCCCTCGAAGCCGCACTCGCAGCACCAGCCGAAGGTCTACCCTCCGTTCCTGAGGTAGGAATACCAGAGAATGAGCGCGAACAACGGGTCGAGGTACGGGCCGAGAGAGAAAGTCAACCTGCTATGCTAGCAGCCTAAACGATGGACCAGTCATCTCCTTGGGTTCGAAGCATTCTGGACACAGCATTTGCATTCTCGAGAGTTCTAGTTACACTTAGACTTTGGGCATATACAGCGGGCACGATGAGGCGTTGAGGTATTTTGGTCGGCATTTAGATAATGGAACACAGTATATTTGTCATTACTCTATTGTCTGAACTGTCTATGCGTACTTGCTGATGAGCTTTCTCATAATGTTCATGGCGCCTCCTCGGTAGCCGCCACCAAACATAGCGAAATGGTTGAGGTGATGATACCTGCGATTGTGTCAGTCTGTCAAGTACTCGGCGGAGGGGTGATCTTACAGTTCGTATAGCTTCACTCTATCGGGCCACTCAGATACTGGCTCGGCCTTTGGCACCAGCTCATAGTACTCCTCCCAGAAGTGGTTGGTGAAGCCGCCAAACATGTACATGATGCCGGTTTCGTACTCAGAATGGCCATATACAGCCGAGGGGTCGTAAACGACTTCTTCGCACCCACCTCGACCCCCAATCTGCCCCTTGGAGTGGTTGCCACTCCACAAATCACCATGGATAACAACAGGCGTGATGATCTTCACAACATTATCGCCGATTAATCGCGGCACTACCTTTGACGCAACTTGTTCAACAGCCTCCTCAAGTTCTGCATCGGGGCCGTTACTGCGTACTGCCTGATGAGTGATGTGTCTCAAACGGTTGTCAGCGTAAAACTCAGCCCACGATGTACGCCACGAGTTGTTCTGCTCCGTGGAGCCGCAGCAAGTTGCTATAGGAAACCCAAAGACGGGCTTGTCATGACCTTTTGGGATGGGCGCAGGCGTTGTGTGCAGCTGCGCAACTTTGGAGGCCAGGGTCTTGCCTGAACCGCCGGGGGCAGAGGAGCCCAGGTCGAGAAAGTCTGTTGCGAGGAAGTAGTGGCCAGGCCGTGTGGAGAGAGCGCCGTGGGCATGAGACCGCGGACAGAAGTTGGGGACTGCATCGGCTATGGCGTTGAGGGAGGCGTGTTCACCTAAGGTATGTTAATATCATGATGTAAGGTAATATAAGATGGAGCAGAAAGTAGATGTACCCTTGAACATGACTTCAGCTCCCTCCCCCGTCTTAACAAAGTAATTCAAGGGCTTGCCATCCTTCTCAGAGGTTATCTTGAACGTCGACGCAAAGCCCGAGCCACCATGAGAATTCATGGCCGAGTTGGCGGGGTCAAGGCCCAGGGCTTCTATGATAGCGGGGTCGACTTTGGTGTGTGGCATGATTTATCCTGGGTTGTTAGGGTAACTCGGTTAAGCAAGATATATGGTATTCAGGAACGTAGCTTGACGAGTTGTTGATGAGATTTCCTAACTCAACTTAGCTGGTTTGGCTGGTGGGAAGACTGTGCAAGATGAGATGGAGTGACGTCAAAGCTGAAGGTGGGTGTTAGTTAGTAATGCGGAATTGCGGCTCTGATTTCCGCTAATACGGGGCTACGCGTTGCAGAATATCTATGATATTATTATGTCGTCACTTCAAGTTGGTGAATATTGGATCAGTCAGGTATTAGGTGTGCAGTCTTTGTGCACTCCTGAAGCCGGACATTTAGTTGATGTCGAGCCCGGAGGCCGGCGACGGGTGGGGCCGTACGGGAAACAGGCGGGGCATGCTCCGGGCTATCCACCGATTTGTTGGAGATACGAGGTTCTAAATTCAGTTACGCAGGCACAGATTAGTCCTGTCTTGCTCGTATCATTAGCTGCAAGTGACATACTATTCAGACCTAATGACTGCTCCACAGGGGAGCACATAAGCTCAAAGCTTATCTTGACAAGAATCCGAGATCACAACTCACTACCTAGGTTAGTATTCACAAGGCAGTAATAACCTACTTGTACTTTGTTACCAACAATGACTCATAGTATTTCTGCTCCACATGGCAATGGTGAGTCAATAGAGAGTTTTCAGCAATGACGGCGCGGAGGGTTATTACTGTATCTGTCTAGAGGACCTTCCAAAAGAGGTGTTGAGAGAAGACTTGCAAGCTTAGTTAGGAGTCAACGAGGAAGGGAAAACAGGGTATGTTCGACCCGGAGATGACGGAGTTGCACAGTAATTGTCTTTAGAGAAAGTACGTACGTAAACAACATTGAGGCTGTGCTTCTTTGTAGGCCATGGAACTAGAAGGAAGCCATGGGGCAATAGGTACTTTCTAAAGCCAATTCAAACTTCAGCCACTGGTGGCAGAGGAAGGCATGAAGGGCCACCAGCAAAGTCTCAAGATGGCTGCCCGTGTATTGAATGAACTTTTAGCATGACATGAAGTAGCCATGGGTACGCTATGGTGCCATGCCTAGGCTTTCTTTGGAAAGCATGAAAGACTTGGGCTATACATCCATCACTTATACCTAGATGCTTAGGAAGAACGGCTTGAGGGCGTTCTTGAAAGGCATATATATTGAGGAAGTCTTAGTTTCGGTAGTCTTGTTTGAGGAAGGAATAGCTTATGTGGTGGCCGCCCGCTCAATAGAAACTGGGATGACTTGTGTTCCTTTCATCTGACAGACGCTTTTATATTCTACAACTTACACACATTCCTCCAAATTATTCAAAACTTTTGGTATTCAGCATATCACTTGAAACTCTACGACTGAATCAGCCGATCCAAACGCCATCAAACGAGGCCAAGCGTTTGTCTTTCGATGACTCTGTCACCAATCGACGTATCCTCGGCCCAGGAGGCTACAGTTTCCAGGCAACTCTGGAAAGCCGCCAAAGACGCAAACACGGGGAGGGTATTATATCTGATTATGAAACATGAGCCTAAAAGCATTGACCCGGAGATCTTCAAGTGGGCGGTGACATCTTTCTCCATACCAATGATGAAGGCCCTTCTCGAAAGAAATCATGCCATGCTCAACTGGACCTATGATTACCTCGGAACACCTCTGATGCTTGCCTGTATCGGTCAAGCCCCATCAGCATTCGTCAAGTTCCTGCTTGAATCTGGAGCAGATGCGAACCTCGTGCCCGAAACTGTCGACTACACGGCGATGCAAGTAGTAGTGACTTGCTACCAAAACGATAGACAGTGTATCGAAATGATCAACTTGTTAGTTCTTTTTGGGGCGACGATGGACGGTGTTCTTGCGTGAGCAGCATATCTGGGTCGAGTACATGTTATGTACTATCTACTCGCCATGGGAGTGACACACGAGCGAGATCCAATCCGGATGCGATGGATCATGCCGAAAGAACAATTAGCTCTTCACGCAGCCACCCAAGCAGGACGATGTTCCGTGGTCCTAGAATTGCTTCTCTCTAGTGTTGATGTCAATTGCAGAAATGGGCAGAATCTGACAGCGCTGGAAATCGCCCAGCACCTAGAGAGAACTGGGCGTAACGTTTTCATGTTCAAGTTCTTATTAATATTTTGGCGACGAAGGGAACAGAAGTATGGCTTGGAAGACATTTTGGCATGTGTTACCAAGTAAACAGCAACGATAGATGTGTCATGGACGCGAATACGACTTCTAATAAAACTTGCTCTTTATTGAGGTGCTCAACGCCTGATATAACATGCATGACAATGCAATGTCATAGCAATGACGGGCCATGCTGGACGCTCCGCCTCGGACCCGAGCCGAATATACATACAACCCCCACTCATCCGGGTGAGCCCACAACGGCCCCGTCAAATCTAAATCCAAATCGATAGTAAGGATGTGATGTGATGTAATATCCTTGTTGTTTCCGACAAACGCCTGGCGTAAAAGATGCAACTAAACATGAGCTCGCTATTCGTTCCGATAATAATTCGTCAAAGAGGACCAGACTAGGATCTAACGTTAAGTCTCGGTCTATTGCTTGGTGGGGGTCTCGCTGTAAGACGATGCGGCAACAGTTGTGGCGCTGCTGAGCGAGGCATTGTCTGAGTCGACACTCGAGGTTTGCGGTGACCTTGTTGGTGAGGACATTGAGTATGAGGCAGAGTTGTTGTGGTGAGAACCGCCGTTGAAGCAGGTTGTGCAGGGACACATGGGGTTGTTGGTGAGAGGTGGTGGAGGAGCGCAGTGACGGGCGAACCAGCTCTTTACTGAAGAAGGCATGATGATTGTGGGTGGTGGCGTTGATTTGATATACGGTGCTGATTTGTATATGGTGTGTTGGTATAATAGTTGTGTGTAGATAGATATCTGTAAGTGTAGTGTAGTTTGGTATCGAGTACAGAGTATAAGTAAAACTCGCTTGCTAAAAGATCAAAGAAACACAAGAGTAATAAACTACGCACTTCAACAAGAAAAGAAAAGAAGGGAGCAGTCTTGGGTATTTATGCTCGTAGCATTTTGACAATAAGCATGTGGGACCGGGAAACAAGCCGAGTACCTTTTCCAACAGACAAAAAGGATTCTTCTCGTCGAGACTCCAAGAGACCAAAAAGAAAGAGAAGCCATCCAAGTCAAAACAGACCCCTGCAGCGCAGCCCTTGACCCATGCACCGCCGTCCCTCTCTCTCTCCTCTCTTCAGCCCAGATACCGAGAGACGTCCGGACAAAAAGTGGATTCTCGGATCTCTACCGCGCATGGCGATGCCTTCACTTTTTACCGCATGCACTGAGACGTTTTATATCCCCAATTCCTTCTCTCGAAGGCTCTTATTTCCCTCTTCCCTTTCCCCAGAGCCAAGACTTTTGTTAACATGGGTTTAATAATGGCGCGGTTTTGTTTCTAGTTAGAGGGCTTATTTTCCCCTCACAGAAATCTCCATTTCCCCGCGTTTCTTCTCTAAGCTTGATTCTGGTTTCCCCCAATAAACAAGGGGACCTGGGGGGTTAATAGGCATGCAAGGGGACACGTGCAGGCGCGGCAAGCGAGTGTGGTCTTATTTAAGTTTATTTGCGAGGATTTGATTTGATGGGTTGACGGTTGGCTTTTTGGGTGTTGCGTGTTAGTGAAGGTGGTTTGAAGGTGTTGCGCACGTGAGGTGGACGGATGATTCGAGTGAGCTCACTACACGACGAGACATTGAAAGGCAGGAAGTTGCATGGGTTTGATCCGTTATTCAACTGCTATTAGTCTTTGCCACAGCACTGTTACGGTCATCGTAGGATAAGTGTGTTGTGTTGAAGGTAGATATGTTGGTTGTCGAAATTTCCAATATCTTGAGGTCTACCAGTATACGTCGACTTACATGTCCATAAACCACCACGAACCGAACCAGATATACCTTGCTAATCTTTCTCTCTAAACTACTCTTCTCTAACTACTAAGCCCAGAATCACCTTATATATCGTCATCGTCAAGATCTCCGGCCATCACTTATCTCCCTCTCATCTGTAAAGATCACGAGACTCAACCATCTTGAGATCCATCTCAGATAATAATTTTCCGTCGGTCTTGAGTCGGCATTCGCAAACCCTCCTACTCCCACTTACACCCATGTCCCCCTTTTCTTGCCTTCCATAAACTTGCATGCGGCTCTTCCGCAGTGGATCTGGAAATGGAGACGACGCAATTCCCGACTCGATGACCGCGGAACAGCTACCTATTGGTCCCAGGCTTTGCGGCTCGATCCGATGTCTTAGGTACCCGACGATATCAGGAGATTCTTCTAAAATTCTTTTCTTCTTCTCCCTGTCTCTAGACTTTTGCAGGTTTCGACATGGGTCGTTGGGTATAACCGAGGATAAGGACAAGGACTTGGGTGGGAAGAACACGAGGAAAGCTGGTTATTTATTGTTGATTCATGGACGTTATTATTCATGATAGTGAGCCATAAAATACTTAACTAAGTTACATGATAAGACAAGAGAGGCGACAGATTTCACGTCATGTAGAAAGGGTGACATCTCGAAAGATGAGGCTCAAATTCATGTTGTGGTAGGACGTGACTAGTTAGAGATCGCCAAGCCTCGCCTGCGATGTGTGGCTGCCAACCTCACATCAACACTACCACTCTCGATTTCCTTTCACTTAGCGTATCTCTCACCGGAAGAAGTTTTCGACTGACTGGCACAGCACAAGAGTATCCTCTTTACTTTCCATACCTAGGCATAAGCAAAAAAACCATACCATAACGTCCCATTATGATATTGGTCTGTGGCTCTGAGACGCTGCATGGAATTGGACCCTTACATCCGAGAGACTTATTAGCCGAGTCTAGGCCGAAGGATCGAACCGTTTCTATATAGCTACTGTATCAGCCCATCTTCTGAATCTTTTCTAGTTTCTGTGAACCAGCAGAAGTTTCCTGCCTTTAACAATGATTCTGCTACTGCACCTGAACTTGTCTCACATCACCACTCATGTAAGGATCTGATCTCAGGAAAGGTAGTTGAGCTGGACATCACAGTCAGACTTCTGGTCTCAAATCGAGACTAAATCCAAGACCCAATCCAATCCATGATTCGATTCATCACCTTATCAGATCTGACATCACTCAATCTCCAACTTTTACACAAGACCCGGAAACATATACATACAACATGGCAGCAGCATCAGAAACACGATAAAGAATTGCAGGGCGCGGATACGCGAAAAAATCATCTTGTTGGAGACCATATCGCCCGTCCATCCTTTGAATCATCCGTCCTTCTATCGAACCATTTGGACATATTTCGAGAACATCGAAAACATGCGTCTTGCGAGCCACAGGCCCCAAGACCGACCGATGCATGCTAAATTAAAAACAGGAATATCCACCGTGTCTCCCACTCTTTCGTGAGTGTTTGGTCAACTCCCGGTTTTTGTCGAAACCGCAGCCTCCTTGAGCTCAGTCTCACATGTTGCTATTATATCATATCCTAACCCCTGTTCGTCTAACTGCTTAATTGGCTTATTTAGATTCCGAGGTTGAACTCAACACCGACGTCGATGTCACGAGCTGCGCACATGTTAGCTATCAAATTTCTCAGACCTTCAGGAATATTAGAGGTAACTTACCCATCTTGACGACCTTGGACAGCTGGACGGACTTCTCGGCAGCGGTTTGTAGGTCATCGATGGAGAAGATCTTAAGACCGGAGTCGTTGATGAGCTGGTGAGCCTTCTCGACGTTGGTACCCTGGAGACGGGCAATGATGGGGATCTTGAGGTTCATGCTCTCGACGGTCCTGATGAGACCAGTGGCGATAGCATCACATCGGACGATACCACCGAAGATGTTGACGAAGATAGCGGTGACCTTGGCATCGCTGGTGATGAGCTCGAAAGCCTCACGGATAGCAGCGGGGGTGGCACCACCACCAACGTCGAGGAAGTTAGCGGGCTGTCCACCGTTCAGCTTGATGATGTCCATGGTAGCCATGGCAAGACCGGCACCGTTGACGAGGCAGCCGATATCACCATCAAGCTTGATGAAGTTAAGGTTGGACTCGGCAGCGCGGACCTCATCGGGATCCTCCTGGGTGGTGTCGCGCCACTCAAAGACATCCTTCTGTCGGAACTCGGCGTTGTCGTCGAAACCGAACTTGGCGTCCATGCAGAGAACCTGGTGGTCAGAGGTCTCGGAGAGAGGGTTGATCTCAATCTGGGTGGAGTCCTTCTCGGTGAAGATCTTGTAGAGCTTCTGGATGGTGTCCTTGGCCTCCTCGATGCACTGCTCGCTGAAGCCGAGCTTGGTGGCGATCTCGCGGGCAATCTCGTCCGTCACACCAACGTTGATGTCAATGTAGTTGGTGTTGATAGCGTCGGGGGTCTCCTTGGCAACGGTCTCAATATCCATACCACCCTGGGAAGAGGAGACGATAACGGGGCCCTGGCTGGCGCGGTCCATGAGGATGGCGAGGTAGAACTCACGACGAGCAAACTTGCGCTCGCAGATGTAGACAGAGTTGCAGAGACGGCCGCCAGCACCCGTCTGCTTGGTGATGAGGTTGTGGCCGATCATCTGCTCGGCGAACATCTCAGCCTCGTGGGGAGAGTAGATGACACGGACACCACCCTTGAGGCCGTTGTCGAAGGTACCCTTTCCTCGGCCACCGGCAAGGACCTGAGCCTTGATAACCATATCATCGTTACCAATCTTCTCAGCAATCTCCTTGGCCTCCTTGGCGGACATTGCGACGGAACCCTTGGGGACACCAATGCCATACTGTATAAGTGATATATGGTTAGCAACCCATGATATGTCATGATGAACGCGGTCCCATTGTTTTTATTCGTATTGTCGAGGTCGCTACAATGAGACGCAAATAGATAAAACCTTACCTTTCGGAGGAGGTCGGCAGAGAGGTACTCGTGGATGCTCAGAGCTCGTCGTTGTTGAACGCCAGGGAATCGAGCGGCAGGCGCAGCGAACTGTAATTGTGAAGCATTAAATTAGCGAAAATTCCCATGTATCAGCATATCCATATCAAGGCGCATCTTGCAAGCAGCAGCCAAGGTTTTGTTTGGACAGATCTGAAGCGGAAAGCAGAATTGAAAGTACCTTTGAGGCGTTGAGGGCCGAAGCCACAGCACGACTGCGGCCGAGCTTGAACATTGTGACGGTAGAAAGGGTAAGGAGAGGAGATAGGGGGAGTATGAGGGGATTCAAAGTGAGGAATGGGGGGAAGAGGGAATCAAGAGAGCGGTTTAGATCGTCACAGGAGGTAGAAAAAGAGGTTTTCGGATGACGAGGAAAACCAAGTCCACGAAGCTACTGCGTCTGCTCAATCAGGAGCCCCAAACAGACCACCCGGGCCCTCCCCAGAGGACAGGACCCCCCCTAACCCCCCCAAAAATACAGCAGACCTTGTCCTGTGGCCCTGTGGATGGGCTGGTCCACTCTTTTTGGCACGGGATTTGTCGGGCTAATTTGGAGGTGAGTTATCTAGTACTAGTCGGAAAAAGACATTCACCGAGGAGAACGAGAGGAGGTAACATGACGACAGGTCAAAGTTCAAGTTCATGTTGTGAACAGGGTCCAGAAAAAGCTCTGATTGTGTGGTTAGTTTTAGGTGTTTTAATAAAGCCTTTTTTAGCCGTTGTGAACATCACAAATTATTGTATAGCAACGCATACAATCTGATTACCCCTTGGTTATACTGCAAGGTATGAAACTTATCTGCACATACATTGTACACATGACATGGCATACAAGCCATTCAAACACTCAACAACTGCTCTCGAGACCTTCGGTGACAATAATCCAGCTGCCCTCCTGTACCATCCCAGGGCTTTTGCAGATTGGCACGTCCACTTTTATTCCCAACCCAAACCTATTCCAGCCATATGCCCTTGTTGAATTCAGCGGCACATTACTACCGAACATCGTAAATCGGGGATGCAAATCCGTCTCGGAATGGGTTTTGGAGTTCCAAGGTGAAACAGCGAATGAGATCGCCCTCCAAGCCTTCGTTTTGGCGCTGAATTCTCTCCGGGTTTCGGCTACAATAGGCACGAAGGCACGGCAGCTGGTAGCTTCTTGACCGAGTATTTCCCCCACATGGACAAAAACGTCCAGTGATAGGTAGTTTAGGTAGAGCATGTGAGTTTAATTGCTGGAGGTCTTTATTCAACTTCATGATATTTGTCCACCAGCTTTTAGATCATGATGAGTCTTTAATACACAGATATCCTATATACACTGCACCCATCACGCAAACCCCCCAAACGGAGTCCCAATAACCTTGCCCTTCTCATTCCACCTCACTCCCTCACCCTTCAGCAGCTTCCTCTTCTCATCGATAGTAATCCCCTCCCCGTCCTTTGGCCATTTGCCCTTGAACCCGCCCAACGCACCTCCCGTAGCCACGACGCGATGGCACGGCACTTCTGGCGCAAACGGGTTGCGTCGCAGCGCGTTACCCACCGCTCGCGGGGAGGACTTTAGATGCGCCGCCATGATCCCATATGTTGAGAAGCTGCCCCGTGGGATCTGGCAAAGAAGTGCCCACACTTGCTTCTCGAAGGTTGTGCGGCTTGATGCTTCGATTAGGGCGAGCTGGGGCGCCATGATTGTGGTGAAGTCGATGGTTTGTGAGGTGGGTGATTGTTGCTTTTCGGTTTTTATCACTTTAACTTTGCGAACCTCATGAGGCTCTTCAAGAGGTCTTTTGGTGATTGTAACCATTGCTGTGTCTTGAAAGATACCGTGCAGGTAGGATAATGTCTTGATTGAAGTCTCTCTTATAAGTTGCGGAGAAATGCTAAGAAGTTACCAAGAATTACAATATTGTTTGGGTGGTGTATACAGCAAGCAAGAGTAACAATGTTTAATCACAGGCATGGTAAATATGCGTCACGTCAAAGGGCGTGATCGACGCCAACATCTAAAGCAACACATATCGCGAGGTCATGTGATTCGTCTACGACGCCATACTCACAAGTGATCCTCATACAAATCTGTTTGACAAGGTTCTGGGTCTGAACTGCTCGTGGGCACGTTTAAGTAGTTCTGATACATCTATCCTCTATTCATGTTCCAAACATCATAGCATAGTGGCATGATTGGAACCTCGGTCACAGTATATGAATGACTTGATAGTGCAACTAATGGTCCCCCATCTGTCAATATATGATTGATGCCAGATACAGCACCTTTGCCTCGAGACGTATCCTCTCTTCATCATCTGTCTCCTTGGTTTTGTTTTAAAATGTACAAAGATATGGATATATAAGGTATTTTCTTAAGCAGGGGATAATGCAATGTCTCCATTCTAACCAAACGCCGGTAATTATGCCGATTTGAGGTGCTGGCTCCCATGCCCAAGCCTCATTCTGTTTCAACTCTCACAAGACACAAGTCTCAGATGTCTATTTGTTTGCTGGCCGAAATTTGGCATGGCCGTGGTCGTTAAAGAACACATGCCACACATGCCGCACATGCCACACGATTCAAGATTAGGAATATGTCTTTCTGAGACATGTCGTGTTCAAGCATGAATCATGTCATCTCGTGAATGATGATGGTCTCGTTTCGTAATGTGTTGATGCAATGGTTGAACGCTGATGTCAACTTTAAACCATGAAAGACTCTCCACAGCCACATTCCTCCTCTGCACCGCTGGTCAGTATCATGCCCTGCTGATGGGGGTTGTGGCAACTTACTGATGTTGGGGTTCTTGAACACAAAGCGCTGGTTCAGCTTGTCCTCGACATAATCCATCTCACTTCCGATAATGCTAAAGAGCGCCTTGCTGTCGATCAGGACCTTGACACCATCCTGCTCAACCGTCTCGTCAAAGGCGCCTGGCTTTTCAACATATTCGAGATGGTACGCCAAACCGCTGCATCCTCGGTTCCGTACGCCGACCTTGATCAGCTTCGGCTCGGGTTGGTCAAGCAATTCTCTTAATTGTTCCACCGCAGAAGGCGTCAACTTCATAGCAGCCTTGCGAGCGCGTAGCTTAGATCGTGGTCGGGCAGCCTTGGGCTTCTGAGCCTCCTTCTCGTTTAGCTTCGGGGTTGGTGCCGAGGATGCTGTCGAGGTGGCGGGAGTAGCATTCTGTGTTGTCGTAGCCTCCTGCTGTGTCGGCGGCTGTGGTTTCTTCGGCTGCGTCGGCGGCGGCCTTGTCTCGTGAACCTTAGGTAAAGGATCGGGTTGTGTTATTGAAGTTTCGGGAACGTCGTCATTTCTGGGGGGTGTAGAAGTGTGAGCTGGAAGAGTATAGGAATGGTAGGCGACGGCGAGGGGCCTGGAGGTAGAGAATTGGCGCAGAGGAGAGGGATTGCATGCTCGTCGCAAGACGAGTCTTGCTACCGATTTTGAAGCGAACATGGTCGGCGCATATGAGTTGTGTGGGTAGGTACTGGTGATGTTGAGGTTGAGTGTCAAAAGGCAAATGCTAACTTAAGAGTTGAGTGGGTATGATTTCAAAGCCGGCTGCTCGGTGCTAAAAGGCGATTGCAGCCGGAAGCCGCTGGTACGTCAGGGTGGCGCCCCGAACTTGTCCGAGCCTATCAGAGACTGAGTATTGGTCAGTCTCACGTGATCGGAGAGCATATCAGTGTAAGTCGTTCAACATCATGACAAAGGTGACGAATAATGGCGTGAAAACAATATCATTATCGTCCATTCGATTTATTATCAAGATGTTTGTGCGGTTTGTTTGGTTCAGCTCTGGAAGTGGGTGCTCTGGCCTCGCCCAACAGACCAACACTTTCTACATTGTATGGCGAATATGTTGATGTTGATAGCCTCAATGTTGAACACATTTTTTCTTCTTCTATATATATCGCTTAATACTAAACAGAGATTGCCATAGTAATCTGTTAATGTATATAGATAACAGAAGCCTTGAAACGAATGTCTGAGAATACTACTGCATTGCTACTAATGCTCAAATTGAAGACCTTGAGTCCAAGGCCAGGACCATCGAAATAATATAGTTAGTAAATCGCTTTATATTGTTCATAGAGGCAGAGTGTCCCAAGCTATACTTCCTTATCTTATAATACTTTTAGACGGCTAAAGGGCCTTAACTAAGCCGCGGTCATTCATTTGCTTCTGTCCTAGGACTCATCAAAACTCATGCTTGAAGAAGTTAACAAGTTATTTGGGGCTGAGATGCTTTAAAGGACCTGCTAGATCATTATACACATTGAGTGACAAGGTCTTTTCGTCGTTACATACTTCTTCACCTTCTTTATGTGACACAGGCTAAATCCGTCCTCGTGGAGCATTAGATCTGTAAGGAAACAAGCATTGACGCAAACCCCAGCAAACCAATCGTCCGGTCCTGCATGCAGCACAATCGGCACTTTCATGCAGGCACTTTGGGTAGAGTAACAATGAGACCAAGCACACGTTGATACCTGATAACAAGATACGCGATATCGACAATCATGATAATGGAACAAGGATTCCATTCAATTATCTACAATCCACTCTACTACGTAGCAATCAAGGGAATGCGGAGCTGTACCAAGCGGCCGCTTATCTTGATGATAATAGATAGCACACGCAACCGTTGGTGTCTAACAAATGCGGCTGACAAAAGTGAAGTAAACCCACGATAATCAAACAGTGGGCTACGGGCCTCCCGCGACCGTTCGATATAAGGTACTTGCGACTACAGTATCCGCAGTTGGGCGAAACGTTACATGTGGGTATAAATTAACTGGGTATGGTCAGAGCTTGGAGATAGCTACAGGACTAGACTCATCGTGATAATATCGGATGTTACAAGAGAAGAAGGCATTGCCGGGAATTACGGGGCTTGGTATGTGAGCACTGAAAAAAAGCAAGTTATTGCTGTTGAATGTGAAAACAATGGCGAGATGGCAATTTTCGTATTGAGACGTGCGTCCTCGTATCGGTATGTATCAATGGATATAAGGTGCTGTGACTTGAAGACAAAGAGTAGAGTAGGCATGATGATTGGTGACATGCAAATCGAACCGTTAAGCTCGTCTTCACTGTAGGATCTGGAGATTTAGTGACGATTGGCCAATCATGGAGCTTGACATTCGGGCCTTCCCCCTGAAGGACTCTAAAATTAAATCTGGGGTTTGGGGCAGGGCAGATAGGGCGGCTTGTCTAGAACTGGCATAAGAAACGCATCATGAAAATAATCTGGAATGGTATCCTTTCTACAGCAAGTATATACTACGTAGTATGATGAAGAAATGCATGATATACGGATACACAGAGGGTAGATAGACATGTAACGCCAACACCAACAGATATCCTACAGTACGTGCAGTAGCAGCCTGCTCTGTACTACGGAGTATTGCAGGTCCAATTCTTGTCTGCGCTACAACTACAACCTTCCAAAGCCAGGTAAGTTTGCTAGAACGTTACCGTTACCCATTGTCGGGTTGTATGTTACACGGACGTTACCGCTAGGGCCCGCCACTGAAAGTTTGATGCCATGGGCAACCTGTCACCAGTGAGGGATCTTACCCCAGGAAGATGAAGACGTAGAGTCTGGGGATAGTCGATTACGTTTTGGATCTTTTTGTTCTACATTTGGTCATCAAGTTACCGTGTGTGGTTTGATGTGTGTTTAGATGCTTAGTTGAGCCACCTGTTGTTGCTGAAACCGGCACTTTGCGTCCATTGACACGTATGTCTCGGCCGAGAGTAGTGGAAGGACCCTTGGGTTACGGAGCAGCAACTCATATTATTTAGCTCATGATGCTTTCAATGCGTGTATATGCCCTCATGAATGAGTATCTACGTCAACCACCAAATGATACTACTATGTACATACTTCCCCTACCTCGGCCACGGCCGATAAAGTCCAGCATCAATACGCCACTGTAAGCGGATCGACAGCGATTGTTGCATCCCCCGCCCTCCCCTGTAAGTGTAAGCTGCAACTAAAACCAACCCGCACCACCCTTAGAAATCTCCCCCATCCTGCACCGTCGGGTCCATTCCCCATTCCCCATCCCCCCCATTCCATCCACTTCACACCACTCCATTCAACTTAACTCCCAACTTTCCAATCCCACGAGACAACCCCTGGCAATCCCGTCTTCCTGCGGGTTTTTCTTCGCCTTCTCGTGATAACTCTTGAGAAAAGCAGAGCAGGGGTGGTTTATTTTTGGGGACCGGACGATTTAGTCTCGTGCCTGGCATCTCTCCATCTGTTTTTCTCGCGACTACTTTAATTCTGTGACATCCTGGGTTTGTCTGCGAGGTCCCCTTGCTTTAATCATCCATCGTTTTATGTTCCATCGAGGTTTCTACCACTCTCATAAGTATCTCGTCGTCTAATACAAGGGCATTGACCCTCATCTCAACTCAACTCTTCACCTAAAACATCAACAACAATGGCTACTGTTGAGAAACATGACCACATCGCCCGAGAGGGCTCAGAAACCGGAGACTCAGACACACCCGGCTTCCGTCCCAAAGGATGGATGTACAAAACCGTCCGCCTTGGTCGTCTCGAGCTTTGGTATGCCTCGCCCAAGGTCCAATTGTTCATGGTCTCCATCGTCTGCTTCTTGTGTCCCGGCATGTTCAACGCCCTCACTGGCCTTGGTGGTGGTGGCCAGGTCTCCAATGAGGCTCAGGACCACGCAAACACGGCCCTCTACAGCACCTTTGCCGTCGTTGGTTTCTTCGCTGGAACTTTTGCCAATCGTTTGGGCCTTCGCCTGACTTTGTCTATTGGAGGACTGGGATACTGTGTTTATGCGGCTTCGTTCCTGTGCTATTCGCACACTCAAAACATGCCCTTTGTTGTCTTCGCAGGTGCGCTTCTTGGTGTTTGCGCCGGACTTCTGTGGGCTGCTCAGGGCTCTATCATGATGTCGTATCCTCCTGAGCAAAGCAAAGGACGATACATCTCTTGGTTCTGGGTCATTTTCAACATGGGTGCCGTTATCGGTTCTCTTGTAAGTTTCATATGTATCAATCACTCCCTCGACTTCCTACTAAACTTTCGTTTTAGATCCCCCTAGCTCAAAATGTCAATAAGAAAGCAGGCCCTGTATCCGACGGAACTTACGCTGCTTTCATCGCTCTCATGGCCATTGGTGCCGTCCTCGCCCTTTTCATCTGCGACGCCGACAAGATCGTTCGCGAGGACAACACCAAAGTCATCGTCATGAAGAACCCCTCATGGAGCACTGAGATCAAGGGTCTGTGGGAGACACTCTACAGCGCCCCCTGGGTTGTCCTCCTCTTCCCCATGTTCTTCTCCTCAAACATCTTCTACACTTACCAAAACGTCGATATGAATCTCGCCCAGTTCAACGTCCGCACTCGCGCCCTCAACAACTTGCTCTACTGGCTTGCGCAGATCTTCGGCGCCCTCATGATCGGTTACGCCCTCGATATTTCCAGCGTTCGTCGCAGTATGCGTGCCAAGATCTCGCTTGTCGTTCTTTTCCTTTTGACTTTTGCCATCTGGGGTGGTGGCTACGCTTGGCAAAAGGATCAGCGACCCCGTGAGATTGCCATGGACCCTGCCAATGAGGACGATAAGGTTGACTGGGACGATGGTAACATCAAGTTCCTTGCCCCCATGTTCCTCTACTTCTTCTACGGCTTCTTTGACGCTGCTTGGCAAACCTGCATCTACTGGTACATGGGTGCTCTCTCCAACTCTGGTCGCAAGACAGCCAACTTCGCTGGTACGTTCCCCTCTTCTCTCCACCTCTACTCCAGATCACTGACACAATAATGCAGGTTTCTACAAAGGTATTCAATCCGCCGGCGCTGCCATCTTCTGGCGCATGGATGGACTTGGCAAGCCTTTCGACACCATCTTCGCCGCTACATGGGCTTGTCTTGGTGTCTCGCTGGTCATCGCCGCGCCTGTCATCTTCACCAAGATCCAGGATACCGTCACCGTCGAGGAGGATCTCAAGTTCAGTGACGAGAAGCTTGAGGACGTCGTTGTCGTGCCTACGGATAAGAAGACTGTGGAGGTCGAAGCTTAGACCAAGATATGGGTAATGCATTATTTATAGGAACACATACTTAATATTAATGAATTTCAATGTTTATGGTATACGCCCGAGGTGGAGTTGGTCATCACATACAACTAGATTTGACCTCGATTTGTTGCATTATGTAACATCTCTATTTTTGTTACGATTTCATCTAGACATCTATCATACACTACCTTTTCATGTTTACTAATGACTGATATTCCGAGTGCACAAGCTTCAGTGTTATACAGTAATGATTCAGCATACCATTCTCATCAAAATACTTCTGATCATGACTATACGTAAGCTGATAAGACAAATACAGTCGGTTACACTAATCACCCGAAGATTGAACATCCACAGCAAGTCACAGTTGTAAACGGACCAAGTTTCAGGGACAATGAATCCTATTTCTTTTTGTTCTTCCTATTCTATTGCAGAATATAACCTTTTTGTCTTTCTTTTCCATCTCCTATCCTGGCCTGTCCCGGCCTGTCCTGTTTTCACCAGACTCCCTTTCCCAGAAGTTCAATAACGAAGAAAAAACAAGCATAGGCACGGCCTGCTTGCCGTCCTTGGTCATACAGTAAGAACCAGACACAATTCGTTTTTGCACTGGCGACTGACAATTCTAAGCCCTCCGTCGTTGAGAATACATTTAAAAAAAAAAGAATTTAAGACAGGCACCCAGGAATTCGTTGTTACTGGCCGTTTCTGAATGCACCCGTACCGTAAAGCTTTTGTTGTCCATGCCCTGACCCGTCGTCGCCGGAAGATAGTACAGAGATGGAAAACCAGGAAATGAAGGAAGGTGAGAAGTAGAATGTAAAGTGTGAGTGATTCCGTCGTAAGTTGTACCCTGAAAAACTGTTCAAGACCGAGAGTAACCGCAGTCATTGATTCCAAATCCGAATGCTTCAAGCCCCAAAGGACTGAGCACTCGTGGTTCGTGATAAGATCCTTGTTCAAGTTCCGCGCATTGGAACTGATGTGAAAACCGTAAAACATAAATGCCAGACCCAAATGTAGATAACGCCGTTGTGCTGATGGATATAGAGGTCATAAGGAACATGACGATGTTTCCCATCTGCCGATTAAGTTCAAACAAAATGGGGGGTATCAAAGATGAAGTAGTTACTGTGGGGGGGTAATATGTGCGTGTGATGATGGTGAAGGGTAGATGATTGTTTAGCTGGATGCGAGTTGAGGAGGTTTGCATCTAACAAATTCTATGTCTGAGTGGGTGTTGGTGTTGAAGTGCCTCGGTCGCGGGAGATCCAGCTGAATAGATCCGCACGGCCACCTCCAACGCCGACGATAGAGGCAGCTGAGGACTCAAGGGTAGGTCGGTTGGCAGTCTCGCGAGGCTCCAAGAGCAGACTCTTGCGGTAGTAGGTGACTTGCACATTGCCCTCCTCGCTGTCGCGGAGATGGCTGATCTGAGAGGACATCCAATCCTGCATGTCAGGAACCTCGGTGAGGCGGTAGGGGATCTGGAAACGCTGAAGTTCTCCGATAATCTTGGCTGTGCGAGTGTGCTTGTCAAAGTTCACAACAGTGATACCAGCGCCATCCTCCTCGGACTCAGGACCGATGCACATCTGCTTAGTGGCAGGGTTGCCAATGTCGACAAATGTCAAGTCGGTCAAGTACATACCGAGGAAGGGCAAGCAGGGAGGAACGTGGTCATGAAGTCTGGTTCGCAGGACCTTGTTGTTTTGAGAGGGCTCAACCAAATCTTGCAGATTTTGGAGCATGTCCTTGCGCTTACTGGAGATGGCATCCCAAGTCTTTCGGAGACGGCTGATGGTGCTGCTGTTGAGACTGCAGATGATGGCCATGAGACCGTCGTAGTTGTGAAGCTCGAGGCACTGGTGTGCGATCTTGATCCATTGCTTGATGACCTGAGCGCGCTTCTTGACCTCTTGCTGCTGAAGAATAGTCTCGGCGACGAGGTTTGACAGATCTGTGGACAAGGAAGACATAGCCTTGACATTAGGAGCGTCAACCCCACCGTTCTTCATCCACTGAGAAGCCAGGAGCTCCTCGGGCAGGATAGAAGAGAAGATGTTCATTTGCTTAATAGTCAATTGACGAGCCAACTCAAGAGGGTCAAAGTCAAGAATGCTTGGCTGGGCTGCACCCATCTTGAAAGCAGAAAGAAGGTTCAGCTGACCCTTGGTGATGGCGGGGATAGGCAAAGGAGTGTCAGCTGGCACGTATTGGGCAACTGAGGTGCTGGTCTTGCCCATTGAAGATACAAGTCGAGGAACCAGAGAGCCCTCGCCAGAGACACGCTGAGCAAGCTCAAACAGACGTCGGCCGGCGTTTGGCAGAGAGGAAGCCAGCTTGAATTCAGCAAAGGGCATGATCAAGTCAAGGGCGTGACGATCTGTCTCTTCCTTCCAGTGGGACTCGAGCCAGCCTTTGAAAGCATTGTATACCCTCAATCGGACAGGTCCAGCCACGTGAGGGGAGTCGTTAACGTAATCGTATCGTTCAATAAGCGCTTCGGCCAGGCGGACTGGTGTGCAGAAAAGGCGGAAAGTGAGGTAAAAAGTCGAGACAAACATGGCATCGGGAGTGGATTCATGAGTAGTGAGACGCTCAACGAGAGCAGGTAGAGAGCCGCCAGTAACTTGGCCCTCCTTGTTGAACATGAGCTCGTGAGCAAAGGTCTTCTCCATGAGCCTTGACTCGACATCAACCTCTTCCGTCTGCGATTCGGTATTGCTCAAGTTAGAGATTGAGGGCTGCTTTTGAGGAGCAAGAGTGTGGTCGGGGGTGGTGGCTCGAGTAGAAGACTGCGAAACCATGCTGACCTCTGAGTCGCGGCTGAGATAAGTGGCACTGCTGCCAGCGCTGGAGGCAACCATACTATCAAATCGAGAAGACGAGGTGAAGTCGCTGTCATTGTTATCAACAGGGCTGTATTCCTCACTGGGCAGAATAGTCGTGGATAGTTTGGGAAGAGGAGGAAGAGAAGGACGCAGAGAAGAGATAGAGGATGCCACGCTTGAGATGTTGTCGTCAGCAACCGATGAGCGCCGAGAAGAACCTGGTGAAGGGTGGATGGTCTGTTCATCGGTGGGTGTCGTCACCTGAGGAACCTCGGGGAGGGGCTTGTCGATGGCAACGACAGTGAGGCGTCGAGATGCAGGGTTAGAGGAGCTGGAGGTTCGGTTCGATCCGGCATTGCTTGCAGTATCGTTGGGTTCTGAGACAGATGGGGTCCTAGCTCGCTCCTCAACATCGATGTCAAGAATACTTAGGTCGATACCGAGGCTGCTAGTCTCAAGCTCAAATTCAAAATCGCCGATGCGCTCGATAGCGGATTTTGCCTTGGCAACGCAGTCTCCTGCAGCCCTAACACAGCCTGTGGCGGATGCAAGGAGCATTGTGTTGTCGTGGGGCATAATCAAATCGGCATCTTCAGACGCAGCACTGACCAGGGTATCGCGGGCAGAGAAAACGAGATCTTGGATTCGCGCGAACATGGTGGATCTAGCGCGGGCAAGAGCCTCTGAGCTTGAGTTAATGTGGTCATAGACTCCGTCGATTACTGCAAGAAGCTCTCCACCTGATAGTGCAGATTGACGGATAGCTGAGGCAAGCTCGGGGCGCGATTGGGATTGAAGATGCAGGCGTCCGATGAAGGATCCCAAATGAGACAGGAAAGTATCGTGGCTGCGATTGAGGCGTTCCGTAACGAGATGGTGAGCTCGCGATGCTGATGATGGGCCAGCGAGCGACACTCTGTGAGAGATGGTGGCCGACAGGCGGTGAGCTTGCACAAGGCTTCCCTGTGATAACCTGTGAGAGCTCGGGCCGGTACGAGAGCTGAGTGACGATAGTCTCTTGGTGAAGATTGATGTCGATGTCTGCGTCGTCTCGCTCGATTCAGAAGCAGCGACACTTGCGGCAGCTTGAGAATCGGTGTCGTTTGTGCTGCGCTGGCTCTGTTCCTCAAAAGTTGATTGATCAGCAGGTGGTGTTGGCGGCACGTATGATTCTTCGAGCACTGTATCCATAACAGTAACGGCTGCAGGTGCACGTGCCCTGCGATCCTCTTCCAGCACATCCATAAAGCGAACACCTTTTGTTACGATTCTGAAAGCCTTGAGAACCATCTCATCGATAATATCGTTCACATCCTCGACGGGAGCGGTCTCGAGGCGCTGCGTCTCTTGTAGCCGCTTCGCTGTCTTTACCAGTGATGAAAGCTCTGAGAGGAGTGACTTGCGGCACTTGCGCAGCGCATCGCTCCTCTGGATGAGCGGGGATTCTCTGTTCAGGCAGTGTGTCCTTTCCTGTGCATTGCGTTAGACAGCTGAAATACTTCCAATTGTTCTATCCACTTACCAATAGAAATCGCACACCCGCAATGATACCCTTCATAAACTCCTGGTTGCCAAAGATCTCCTTGTCATTGACAGATGTGCTTCGGAGCAGATCCCAAAAGTTCAGAAGAGCCTTGAGAAGGTTGCACATGTCATCAGGCTCGTAAGCCTCACAATAGTTGGTCGGTAGCCATCCTCTGGCGCCCGAAACAAGCAATGTGCCGTCGGCCCATCCGTTTGTGTGAATAGAGTGCACTAGGACGACATCGCCCTCGTTTAGAGGCAACGTCACGCTAGAGTCGGACATAACATAGCTGGGGTTGAAAGGATAGAAGGCTCGCAGGAAGTTGTGGAATACTTGAGGAGGGATGTACTGAGGTGAAGGCGAAGGTGAGAGATCTTCCTGCGAGCCATTTGGTGTAGCGGGGGGTGTCATTTGTGATTGTGAGTAGAGGCTGGTGTCGTTCTCTGAGGTCGATGAAGCATCTCCAGACGAATTGATGCGAGATTTGGCGATAGTTAGAGGGGCCACCTGGAGACTGGCTCGCATAGGTTGGTTGCTGAGCATTGCGTGCGATTGCCGCTGACAATCGATGTCGTCGTTTAGATCATCGGGGGGCGGCTCGGTCGGTGGGTTTGGACAACCACTCGAACCAAGTATCGATCCGGCTCTTTCTCTTTGAGTCTTTTTTATCCTTTTCTCTACTAGTATCCTTTCTCAGTTGGTTACCAACAGTCGTTTCAAGATATCCAAGAGAAGAATGCTGGTTGCAGCTGGCGAAAAGCGAAACTTGATGGTGTAAGTGGTAATGGTGATCAGATCAAAGTTGATGGAGTTGCACCACAACGATAGAAAATAGAGGAAGGAAAAACCGGTTGGCTGGGGAAAATAAGAAAGTCAGTCAGTCAGTCATGTCAAGTCAGGTCACCAGGGGACGAGAGTCGCGAATTGAGAACGATTGTGGGAAAGAACAGGACAAGACAGAAGAGGCAATGCATCAGATGGAATGAAGGGAGACGATGGACGACGTCGAGTGGACGGCGAGGAATGCTCAGGACGGCAGGGGGGGACCTGCTGCAAGGCGCAAAGACCTGAGGCTCTTGGAAGGGGGTTCAGGGCGGAGAAAAGACGTTCGAGTCGTGTATCCTCCACTGCTGTGGGCAGTTATTGCGGAGAGAAGCTGGGCTGTTCTGACCGCTACCGCTTGAACCTTCCCCAAAAAAAGCAAACATGGACTTGTGGTCCCCTCTAGCCTGGACCCTGAACAGCTGCGTGCGTGCGATTGTGCGATTGCGCTGATCGTGGTCAGGTCATGGAAGTGGCCTCGACTCCCGTCAGCAAGCACAAAAGCGATTGCTATCGTGTCACCTGAATGATGCATACGCATGCGGTCTGTATGCGGCACGACCCGTCAATGTGCATAGCCTGTATGCTCCAACTGTCTGTGCCTTGGTGTTCCTGCGTGTTTGTGGGGAAAAAGAGACGAATGGGACAAGTGACAATCAATCTGCTACAGCTACTGCTGAAGTGCAAATTCATCGTTTTTTTTTTCTTGTTTCCTTCTGGCTTACCTGAACGTGACACCGGGTGATGTATCCAAAATCCAATTGAGCCAATGGTAGTTGATGGTTGTTGTTGTCGTCGATATATGTTGTTGTCTGGTTGTGCTGACGGGATCTGAGTCAGGTCATTCGTCGAGTGTACGAGTTGACCAAGAGTTGATGGAATGATGCGGTTGCGATTGGGCGACAGGGGTGGCTTTGATCGATTGAGTATGTATGAGAGAGCTCGACGGTCCAAGATTCAGAATCAGATTAGATGCTGACGAATTAAATGGTTCTTGTCGAGGTTGTTGCTGTTCGCTAACGTTTGTCCAAGTTGGTGACCAAGAGTAGAAGCAGGGGCGTAAGTGAATGCAGACCGTAAACCAAACCCAAGTACACTAGCACAAAAAAACAATGAGATAAGGTCGATTGATGATGATGAAGTCGAGACAGGTCAGGTCGAGTCGAGGGGAAGAGATGGGAACAAAAAAGACATCAACGTTCGGGGTCTGGGGAATGCCGTGGTATTATCACCTCTAATGGAACTTAGTCTTTTTTTCTACACACGGGGAGAGTCTTTCTGGGTCTTGTTCTCTCTCTGTGTTCCCTGCTGCTGGTGGCCACACCCACGTCGTTCGTCAGTCAAAGGTGGAACCCAGGCTAGGTCTTCTCTTCTCTTCTCGGTCCAGGGGCCCCCAGCCTGTCCCAAGTGGGAGACTTCCAAGTTCCAGGGGGTGGAGGAGATAGCATACGGGTCGGAGTGGGGTTCTCTTTTGGTGTTGACTGTTGACTGTTGACTGTTGACGGTGCCAGGCCTGGTAGGCTAGCAGGATAGCAGGCTACCTAAGCCAGGGCAAGGTCGGCGGGAAGATAACCCCACGCCCCCAACTCCAGTTCAGTTCAGTTCTCTCGACAATGAAACCCCCAGGGGGTAAGAGGCTGGCTCTCAAGGTCACAAGATAAAGTGAGTCCTGTGTGCCCACGGGAGGGATTGGGCCCGGTCTCAGCGGGGCTTTTTCGCTCTCTCTTCCTCTCTCTCCCAACTTGATCAACCGACTTTGCTACCTACCTACGTAAGACTCAAGAGCAAGCACCAGTCCAGTGGGGTTTCCAGGGGCCTCCAGCCTGAAGAAGCTAACATGACCCCCTGTTGTCTGGGCAGCTAAGAGCTTCTCAGCCGGTGTCAAGTTGCCCAAGTGTGGTGCACTCAGAATGAAGCTCTCGAGAGCTAAGAGCAACGAGCAAAAGAGACGACAACCCCTTGGATTGGAATAGAAAGAAGCTTGATGCAGTGTGTGGATGGACCCCTTTCCACACTACTTTACTATCAGGATACTCCCCTCAGACTTAGGGTCTGCTAACTACTTACCTACACAGTAAGTGTGTGTCTATACGTCTTGTTACATGTGAACCATCGAGGCCATCCATCATCGTCAAGGGAGGTCAGGAACAGTATGTAAGGTCGTCTATCTTCTACCCCATGTGTGCGCACGACGCACTCCGGTCTTGGAGGCGTCATATCATCATGCATGATCACGGCGGAAAAGGCGCGCCATTGAAAAAAAAGGCCATACGAGGAACTTGCTCTTCAAAGCAAAACCCTGATAAACTCGGTACCAAAGTTTCAATAGTTACCGTCAATTGACGGTAGATATCAACGGCTTGGTTCCACCCACAAGCTCTCCTCTTCTCTCCTCTCTCATGCATACATAGTCTGTCTGCGATGCAGGTGTTGAACTTTTGCTATTGCACCGACTCGTCCATGGATGGTCTTGAGGGGCTCGTACATGAGAATGCTGGAATGCCCCCCCTCTCGGGGTGTCAATGTCTTTTCTTCGCTGCCGACGAGCTTCTCTCGAGTCAGAAATCATTCTTGTGCTTTTGGCGGGCTGCTCGACAATACTGGCTTCTTCATCACACGAACTATTTCAGGTCTCGCCATCTGACCAGAGTGGTGAGTTGTCGGATTGGACGCCATCGTGACGCCGGAACATGGAGCAATTACTCAAGGAGTTTACGAACGATATTTTTAGCTATCAAGTGTCCGCCTGTGAACGAGATGCATATTATGCCGAGATCGAATCAAAGCCACGGATTCTTCGGCCACTACCCCGGTCTAAGCAAACCTATTATCCATGCTAAGTATCCGTATATTATCTGGAGTCCTAAATGTCGTCAGAAACCCGAGGACCAAGCCAAAGTGCTGATCCCTTCAAGTACCGGGTAGCTTGAGGTTCTGACAGTGGAAGACGGATTTTAGCAGCCCTTCCTTGGCAGGGGGGAATTGAGTCTTGGGATGGCCGCGCAAAGGGCGTAAAGAGAATAAATAGTTGACCAAAACTGTGCAGTGTGATTGGCTCCCCTGTGTTCAGGTTCCCTTCTCGTGCCTCTTTCTGCTAGTCGTGCCCTAGTTTACTTGTTCCTGAGCTGGTCTGTAGGCGATATGCAAGATGCACAAACCAGTGCGTTTCTCCTGCGTCTCGCTACAGCACCACAACGGAGCCGCGAATCGAGCGATGGGCTGCGAATTGCCATGAGCGCCCCGGCCGCTCTTACGGAGGGATTCATTTTGTTGCGCCTGGGCTAAATCGCCCACCGGGACGATGACATTGCTCCATACCGAACTCAGCTACCACTGTCCGGGCTCAAAAAAGATATCTGTGGAACCGACTCAATCATCCTCTTGGATCATCAACGCCAGAGCCTCGAGAGGCACGAGACCACTCAGCCGCGAGCTATTGCTGTCACTGATTCTCCGCCTGACGAACTGGCGCACAGCATGGACCAAGCTGTGTACCAGCATAGACCCTGCCTCGTCCATGACAAGTTCAAAACCAAACAATCGATCTGATACGTAGTAGCTTCTTGTTCTCACCATACATACGGAGTACGTACTTCACAGACGTTCTTGTCAGCTGCTGGATTAACTTGCTTCCGATATCGCACCGATGTAAGGTAAAGCTCGAGAGAGTGTAAATATGGTCAGTGGCCAGGAACATATTCGCCGGCTTTGTGTTTGCGTCCAACGCGAAACGCCTTTTGGATATCGTTATTATCATGAGCAAACGACAAGACACCGTGGCACCAACTTTCGAGCTCCTTCATCCTGCTGGATCGTCATTTTCACCCCGTGGTTGCGCCCGCGCCGTCGAGCGTCTAGATGGCACCGGACAGCCCACAATTGCTTCACCAAAGAACCGGCTTCAAATTAGTCTGCCACCAGGCGCAAAAGTTACCAGAACGGCGCTTTTGTAGCGTTAAATGGCGTAAACGATGGACGCTGGTAGACGTTGCACCCCCTTTCTTCTGATGTTCTAGAGGCAGATTGCTTCCCAGTAATCCTGGGTCAATGGTGCTAGTATCGCTTCTCATGTCATATTGCCAGACTGCCCGTCTGCTAAACACGATCTGCCCTCGGCTTTGGGATTGAGAGATATCTATCATGTTTTCGTCATCCACTAGCTGCTGATCATTTTCTGGGAGAGGCAGGTAGGGTTCTTGCGACCTTGCGACATCAAGGTCGGACAGACGGTTTTTCCGAGAGTGGCATTGCGATGGCTGTGTTGCGATACTGCGCACTCAACTTTAGGCTCCCACGTTATTTGAGAGGCAAGCAGAGCACGACCGGTACAACCGTTTGAGGCGGCGCCATTGTAACCCACGATCTGGCGTCTCGAATACGACTCTAGATGCTCTGGTCCCCGCAGATAACAGATGACCACCCGATGTGGCGTTTGGCATTTAGTGTTGACCTCTTTCTGTGCGACAGTATTCGCCAACGACCGAGTGCTTCGGATATGTATGCAGGGTCCGAGACGGGATGCTTCTAGATCCAACGCACAAGTCTTGTGTGATGTATCGTTATATGGTACCTAGGCCAGAGCACACTACGTAACTTACAGGCCGAAGGCACAACGCCTAGCAGCTTCTTCCTCAGGATTGCGCCGATTGCTAGTCATTCGAGTGAGTGAAGGAAGCAGGGGAAGCGCCTCCTGGGGGTGTATGCTATGGGCTGCTCTGTCCTGATCAGGACAGCCTCACTTTCCCACTTTAGCGACCTCTCTTCTTGCCTGAGGTTGAGCGCTTGATCCACCACGAAATTTGACTTGACTCACATTTACATAAGTTTCTAAAGCATCACCACAATGAGTGGTGAGACCAAATATTATCCAGCGACCCGTGCCCAATGGTTCATTCAATACTTCAGCAAAACCACTTGTCTCGGTTTCAATAGTCCCGCAATGATCAACATAGGACCCTGATCCATCGAAATCCGTTCGACGAGCCGGCAGAGGATTGACCACATCACACTAAGAATCGTTTCCGCCTGGCGTCATGTCACCAACAAATTGCCTTTGCTTTTTCTCATTCTGGCCATTCTCTGCCGCCTCAATAGAGACTCCGCTTCAGCTCAAAAGCCCCTCATCTTCACGCTAAAGATTAGTGACATCAACCCCCTTTCAAATCTCTGCCAAAGGGCCGGCACAGGAGCTGCCAGAACTGCCAGGCCAGGGATACGCTGTCTGATCCCTGACTCTGGCCCAGGCCCTTGCTTCCGCGAAGCCTCCCCGGTACCAATGACGGGTTCACCCCTGTCTATACCCGACCCTGTTATATCGTTGTGTGTGCATATTACAACAACGCTGTGATCAATTGCTAATTAACGATCAATCAATTAATGGCGGCTCTCGATGGCGTTCCGCCCGGGCAATCTCGCTCAGGTTAATTAACAGTATCAATGAGTGCCATTGGACCCTGCTACCCAGGCAAGCATTCTAACCATGGCCAGCCTTGCCTCAGACTCAGCCGGATGCATCTATCACTTTTTAACACAAGCTGTACAAAGCAACCTTACCAATATCGTCTTGGTTTCCGAGCCGCAGCACCTACCTTAGCCGCAAGAATCCTACCTTTCCTGAAACCAAAGAGACACAATATTGATCACTTTGCATTGTCACTGTGACTTGCCAAGCATAATGCGCTCACTCAGCGTCTATTGATCATAGGCAACGCCTCAAGGATCTTGGTGGTATACTCCCGCTTTCGAATATTCGATTTGTAAACGACTTGGCATACTAACATGGTGTCGGGATAACAACAAACAGCAGTGGAACACAGTGATAAAATACGGAACGATCTCTATATGAAGTACTAACCTCGTACATTGAGAGCCACAAGTAGTTGGTTTAACTGTTCACGACCAAGGACTGGTTGTTCAACACCCAGTTACCAGAGGGCGATTCTTACAGGTTGAGGTTATTATCCAGTTGCCTCACCATCATATCAGACTGCATATTCATGCTTCTTCTTGAAAACGCGAGAAGCTTCCGAGGTATTGGTTTCTGTCCGGCTGGACCTGGCATTGCGATGTTCGAGTTCCGAGCATTGCTGGTCCAGTCCCGAGTAAATCCATAATCAAGAGGTCGATCATCCGCCCGCTTTCGGCAATATTCCGAGTGTGTTCCTGTGTACGGAGTAGGTTGTTGGTATTGATCAAGAGAATGGTAAACAGTCAGGGATTGGCCGGTCCGAGCCCTTGCAACTCGTCCGCAAATCCCCTTGCAGGAGGCCACGATCACGTTATCATCACCAACTGCTTCCAGCCGAGGCAAACTTCACTCATACCACCAGCGCTCATATGTTTGCTTGTTGGTTGATTATAACAGGTGCGACAATGGGCGTTGTATCGAGAAGTTTGCTTTTAAGCAAGCCACCCACGAGACAAGGATGTCGCCTGCTCAGTGTCTCCACCCGTCTAAGCTTGACACTTCGAGTACTTACCTGTGCCCGGCCAACAGCCTTTGCGCCATCCTGTTGCTTGTGTACTGGTGGTCCTTGGAGATATGAGGCATTCACCATTTTCTGCACTGCACACTGGTTTAAGACAGGACATTTTGCTATTCAAAACCACTAAACTGATACAAATCAATGAAAACTAGTTTCGAAATCGACCGAGAGACATATTCATATTGGCTCCCGGCTGGCTTACTTCTGTAAAGAGGTTCCACAATACTGCATGTTTGTGCATGTGTGTGCATCACTCAGCTCGAGTATGCAAGTGCAGAGCTTGCTGATATGTCGAAAGACTTTTCAACTGGGGCATCTTCTGTCTCAGGTCTCCGGGTCAAGTTTGAGTTACCGGACCGCTGGAGCGTTGAAAAGGACCCGTTCAGATCAGAAAGTCTCCGCTTTGATGAGGAAGCTAGAGGTAGATCAGGGCCTGAACGTAACGGTGAGTAAGAGAGCCATGATGCCTTGGCCGGAGTTGCCAGTGGGCGGGTTTTGCTCTTCGAATAGATTTCCCTCGTTTGCGAGAACCTATTAGGGCGCATCGTTAAGACCCGGCTGTTCCATTTCCAAAGCCAACAACTTGGACTACAAGAGCGAAGTTTAGAATTGAATCTAGTAAGCGGGCCGTGTTGCTAACAGATAAACCGTTCTAAAACGGTCCTCTCCCGTATAATAAGAGAATGAAAGTTTGCTAGCGACGGTGCATCAATCGAGCTAGCTAGAACGGAAATTTGTATGAAGCTTTGCGCTAGCTATCGACTCCCACGCCGATCTCCATAACAATCAGCATGTTTGTCAAAGAAAGTCGACAAACAACCTACGATACTTTTATCCCGTGCCGGGCCGCATCTTGCTCAAAGAACAGAACTTGGTCTACGGTGTTACAGAAATGCCCCCCACGCAAGAATTGAATTACGGCTTAGGGACACATAGCTATGGATACGTCATGCTGCCTAGCTTACCAGATCAGCGCTAGAAAAAGCTCAGCTGTATTTCACGCAACAAAGCACTGTTTTACTTTTGTCTGTTGATGAGCTCTTGTACATTGAGCAGCTATGTTCTGTGTCGGAAACGTCGTGAACATTGAGGATATTGAACAGAAGCGAGGTCTGGACAAGTCGATCGGGCTTGGAGGCTAACCAGTGAAACGAGGACTTAACGCTATGGTCCGATTTTGTTGCGTGGTACTCGGGAAAGCTTAGGGCCCGGAGCTACCAGCCGGGAGATCTGTTTGACGTCAAGATCAGAGCAGATTGATGTCTCGACCAACAAGTTAGGGTGTGAATGGATTTGCCATTGTCAAAGCGGAGCAATAAGACGTACGTCTGAAGTTTGTCTCGCAGCCATGTGCTTGACGACCTAGCCAGTACTGTAATGCGCCACCAAAAGACACGGATTGCCAGTCTAGAGAACGGGAACTGCCTTCATTGGAAGAGACTTGGTGATGGCACCTGAAACTTGGAGGCGCTGCCCAGGGGGTTGATCTTCAATCTCTTGCGTGGCTCCTAGGTTCGACTTTCTGATTTTCTTCTTTCTTTTTCCCATGGTTCCGCGCGGATCATCACCAAAACCGACAGTGGCAGAATTCAAGCCGTGCACGCTCTCTATTCGCCAATAAGGCACTTTCTGTATTCGTACCTCGGTTGGAATTGTTAGTCTACAGTTTTCTGCACTCGAATATCTGCCTCATATGTGCAATGTTCATAGACTGCAGTCTGCAGTCTGCAATCTGCAGCTAGGCACCAAAGAAACTCAAGGCTATTGCTGTTGACCGAGCGCAAACCAAGAAGAGGGCCGTGCTGCTGCAGCTGCTGATAAAGGCCTCAGTAACTGAGTGCTCAGACTGCTCAATGCAAAACCTCGCATTTGCTATGGAGCTAGCACGGCACTTGTCAGTTCCGACAAAGATATACCGACACCACTGACTTGGTACGGGAGAGTGCCCTTGGCGACTCTCAGACATTGTACATTGTGGAATCTATGCACGCCGACGGGGCCGTTAAACTCTCTAGACATGGCTATAATACGCGACCGGGGAACAGGCCCTGCCGCTAAACCAGGCCGTTTACGGTGGTCAGGAAGTTGAGGCTGACCAAACGACTACGGCGTGTGCAGTCTAGCTGGCTTGGTTCTCTTCATACTGGACATGCTGCCATCACTATTCCCCTTCAAGTTTTTCAACGACAATAGGTCCGCTTGCCGTGATACTTTACGCTATTCGATATGCTTGATTCAAAGTTTTCATACAAATATCGTGCTGCATACTGAAGATTGACGCACGGATACCAGGCACGGTACGGAGTATCTAGCTAGTCTAACATGGGCACCCAGCCGGCTCCTTGTTCCGTGTGAGGCTATCTTGATCGACAACCACTCACTACGGAGTATGCAGTGCCTCATCCTCTCTAGCCTTTGGTCCCCAATATCAGATCCGAGATCGACCAACTGACATCGAGCATAGCTTTATCCTCCCGATGTAGTCATACTCGGTTCGACGCACGGCAGCAGCAAAAGATCATCAGAATACTCTGGCCAACTACCGAGGTTGTCTACGGGTCTTGAACGGCAAATTGCCGTGATCGACAACTCGGACAATCGAGCCGTCAAGGTCCGTACAGTAGCGTGACCACTCTAGGGTCAAGACACAAAGGGCTAGCCAGGGGATGAGAGTTTATCATCGTACGAACAGGGCGGAACTCAACCTATCCCCAGACGAACCTTGCACCGCATCACTGCGACTGCAAGCCAGCTCTTCTCTGGTGCCTGAAAACTTCCCGAAATAAGACGGCCTGTCTTGCAGCTGTCTGAGGAGAGCCAATCTCTTTCAGGAATGGCCTGAGCACATTAAAACTAAAGTTGAACCTCATCTCATAATGAGGTGATTTTGTGATATAACGAATCCTCAATAACGCTTTGAACTTTTCTGACCAGTCACAAATACTCATCAAATGCGATAACATGTCTATCGAAGAGTATACGAGGCTAGGAATTTGCTTCTTCTTGATTCCCGCGCATATCCGCTATAAGCGGCGTTGATATACTTTGCGAGCTCCAACTCTCGGTTGTGAGAACTTGCAAGGCCTATCGGAATTCGAGAGCAACACGCCATCGTCAATGACACTTCGTTGATCATCTCGATGCTCTATCGCTGCTGACAAAACGTTAAGCGGGAGCAATACGGTGTTTGGACTGGCAGATAACTACCCTGGAGAGCTTTGCATCCTTCCAGCCAATATTTATGGAATTCCCGTGCTGGGCCACACACAAGAGATATCGACATTTTGGTTTGGTATGTGCTGCACAACTCAAGTATTGTGTGACAGACCAGTCTGATAGGAAGTTCCGGACACTGCTCGCCATGTCACGGAACTGAACTCGATGTTAGTAAGTGGCTGAGTTTGGGTCCGGATCGACCCTAATCGCTACAATCATATCATAATCCATTAGGTTCGATTGGCGACAAGTGTTAATCTGCGGGACCCGAAGAGCACTGCAATGCATTTGGTTGTGTTGTTGACCTAGTTTCTTGATAGTCAGGAAGCACACCCATTTCCTACCTACCCAGGGCACCAGGACCGGGGTCTGATGGAAGAAGCACCGGCGTAATTACTCCAATACAACGTCGCACAGGAAGCCCAGGCCGGGTCAAGCCAGGCGATATCCATGCCCATGTGCGAAGGAGCATGGATCATTTTCCGACTGACCGTTACGTCTCCACGTGGGGTATCACGACCAACACGCAAGGGAGACGCGCGGACCGGCCTGCTATCAAGACGTTCAACGGTCTCGCATTCGGGCGCTAGGTAACTACCATTTATCATTTATGCGGATATGTATGGCGGAACGACGCCGATGATACAGAGGGAGAGAGAGCCTGCTTGTAAATACAGTGCACAGGCGCTTCAAGCGCGTTTCTTCTTGGACAAGGCACGAGACCTTTTTTTTTTCTATTTTTTTTTTTTTTGTGGTTGCCCTGAGCAAACAACCCCATTGGTGCATGCTTGGTCGGGTTCCTGCATTGATGTGAAAATGCAGAATGTTAATGCAGGGGAGTTGTCACTCTCCAGATGTCAGATGTCCCCCTGTAGGCCCGTATTTGGAGGTACAGTATGACTGATCGACAGAAAAGAGGGATTAACGAGGCAAGGGCCGAAGAAGCAGTGCAGAACGAGGTGGCATTTCCCCCATATGTAGCATATGTAGTGGAATGGCATGAGCAACAGCATGGGGACGGTATGGCCTCACTTCACCTACAGGGTATGCGGAGCAGGAGTACGGAGTATCCGTAGGATCTTCATACATCGCATCGCGTCATATTGAATCGAATCCTACTCCGTTCTCAACGTTTAGCAGTCGAAGAACCATGGCAGCACGAATCCTTTTCATTGCCGAAAATCCTCACGAGCAGCGCGAGTCAGCTTTGCTTGTATCCATCTATATTGTCAGGCAGGATATTCTGTCCTTTGTTTCGGAGAGCGGCATCACGTCATTTGACACATGGGGGAGGTCATGCTATGATGTTGGAGGCATTATCCTTGAAAGGCGAGATGAGTCAAGTTGAAGTCAATCAAGACTTACATGAGCTATGTCGCAGGTACGGCGCTCGATTGAGAAATGAATCAACAGACTATTTTCCTTCAACTCGGGGCATTATGATGATGATTACGTGTGCTCTAAGCCTTCAACAGTGGACGTCTCGCCGGTGTGGAGCTGAGCATATGCATCAGTTTTATCATGATGCGGGTGAGGAGGCAAAAGTGATGAGGCCCTATAGGCTGTACGTCCATCACACTGCACCGCATTCCACGGCGGTGATTGAATATCCGTGTTACATGCACATATCGATTGATTTGCATTTGTGATTATGCTTACTCCAATCAGGCTCACGCGCACTCACTCTCAGCCCAGCCCCCAAGATTGGATCTCAAGCCTCATATCATCAGAACTGCACGTGCTTGTTATCTGTCACAATTAACCACCGCATGCTTGCTTACTTTTGTTACTCAATGGCTGTGCCCGTGTTGCTTACTTTTGTTACTCAATGGCTGTGCCCGTGTTGCTTACTTTTGTTACTCAATGGCTGTGCCCGTGTTGCTTACTTTTGTTACTCAATGGCTGGGCCCGTGTGGATTTGTCCGCCGTCTACTCCGTAAAATCCTCAAAAGACTGAGACAGAGAAAGAGATGCCGGCGCTAGCAACGCCTCGTCTTCACCGTTGGGAACCACCCCGGACGCGAGCTGGTCCTAGAAGGGATTGGGACAAGACGGTGACACAGCTAAGGCGAGGCGAGAGACGAGGCGAGAGACGAGGCGAGATGAGACAACAGAAAACAGTCGGTAAGTGAGATAGGAAATAGTTCGTGACTCAATCATTTTGAGCTTGAGAGATTGGACTGACTCGACAGTTGGGATAGTCAACGGACGCCGCAACAAAGAATTCAGTGAGACGAATGGTGATGGCGCGCTCCAGGAAGCGCAAGAACCATTCAAGACGCAGAAATTGACATCAATTGATGGAAACTCAAGCTCTTACGGATACTTGTCTCCGCTTTACACACACACAACACAAACTTGGTTGACCCAACATCAAGACTCATATTCATAGTCTATTGCTTTGGCTTTGCAACTACTATAATGGGCACCGAGGGAGGCCCGCCATGTCTAGCCTGTCCTTGGTCCTTGGTCCTTGTTCTGTTCTCTTTTGGTTCTCCCGAAATCCTTCATTTGCTTCAGTCTTTTTGCCTTTCTTTGCTTTGTCCTTGTCCTTGTGGGCCTGTCAAAATGACGGGAACCTACCCGTTCAGCCCGGACCATTTGCAGCCGAGGGCCGTGCCACCTTGGGAATAGTTTCCTCGGTCCTTGAACTATAATCGTCTCTACACCACCATTACGAGGATTATTTTGACAGGGTGAAGATACGGCTATCCACCGAAGCTGTTGCCTGGTAGATTGCTCTACATACCCCGCCAGTTACATAAAGATCGGCTTTTTAACATGCTCAAATTGGGAAACCTAGAAGGTTACAGTGGGATAGATCGCTCAAATAAGGCCACTTGGTGCTGTACTCCGTACCGCACGACAGATTGGGTTCGTTGGGCTCGGGCGAGAAAAGTCCCTGAAGACCTAAAGACCTTTTGCTTTTAGCTTTTTGCCGGCGGTCATGGATAATGAGCCCTTCCTGCATATGGATGTTATGGATATTGGACATTGCCACCGAGTAATTACTCCGTACCTTGCTTGCCATTGATGATCCTTTTTGCCCTGTGAGGCAGATATGGCATCCTTTACACTGCTCAAACAGCGGGATAGGAACTGACTCCGGCAAAGCATATGGCCGGTATCCCAAAAACAAGACTGGTTTCACACCAGCACAAGTTTAGCTCAACAGCAGCCGATCAGCAGACGAGATACGTAGAAATGACCATTGACTTCTCATCTTTATCGACCTGAACTTCCCGGTGACTTGGCTAATCAAGCATGGGAACCTCGTCTCGTCACCGTGTGGTCGGAATCATCAAGCGAAGGGGGAAAGATGAGTTATCACACATACTCCTCCTCTTCTCCTCTTCTCACACGTCGGTACCGGAACTGGGTTGGGTCTAAGCCCAAGGATCAACGGTGTCACCGTGATTAAATGCTACGGTGCCAGTCCATGCTATTCACTCTATAACTTTAACATTGCTACTCGGGGTTGCATCGCCGGGTTAATTATCTTCATAGGAGTATCATACCCATCTTTTTCAATGTCACGGAGTGTTGCGAAGCGAGCAAGGGACTCTTCGCCCATTTCTCCTCTCTTTCCACGTGGTGATATACCCCTGCCGGCTGTCAAAAGGAAAACCAGTGGAACCTCTCGTCTCGGAACTGTCGAGGTTGTCATACGGGACGGTTCGTTGTTTGGTTCGTGCGATGAGATTTGCTCTGGGTTTAATAAGCTATGACTCAAACAATGTCTCCGAGAAAGATGAAACCCGTTCTTCTGATCACTTGTAGGTCCGGTTTGACAAGATGTTGCAGATTGATAAGTCTGAGACTACAATGGTTAGATTGCCTACGTCAACAACTGCACACGTGCCTTCTTTTATCTATCAATCTCCAAACTCGTTTACCAAGCTCGTTTACCAAACTGCTTATCATAATGACTCAACGCGTTCGAAACTTACGACTTGCTATCCTGAGCGGGCTAGTGAACGAGCGAGAATGAACTATGTAACTCAAAGGAAACCCACGATGATATGCTAAAGTGGGCAAGTGTTTTACGTTTCATCGACTAGCACGCCGCGTGGGGCCAATTTAACGGATCCTCGCAGTCGGGTCATATGAAAGAACTAGCTTCATGGGATGTTTTAGTGAATTGCTTTGCACCGAGATTGTGCTTGTAAAGGATATGAGGATACAGAGTGGGTTTTGATTAGAGGGAGAGATGATTTGGAAATTGATAGATGGGAGACAAGTCTGGGATATGGCGAGGTGATAGAATAGTGATGAGGCTATGACTTGATGGTATATCGATGATTGTCTGACATACCATGATGTCTGAAAGTCCTGCGGGCGAGCATTACTACCACACAAGAGGCATATGGTTTCACATGAAAGCAATTATGGTATAGCAGTCCCATCACTTGCATCCAGCAATGGATATCATTCTCATAACCCTGTTTCGAGACTGTCTATCATCATGACATTAGGATACCCAGCTCCTCAATCTACCGCTCAATCATGACACGCACGTCGCCAACTGCTGCCCTAGCCACCTTCTTGAGCAGCGTCCTCTCATCCGCTTCCCGATACCGCTCCCATGAATCCAGACCTTCCTTGGCCTGGATACTCAACGTCTCGTATCCCTGACGAATAACCTCTGTGACCTCCTGCGTCGTCAAGAGACTGGGTTTCCGGCGACTCGCACCGCCCTCCGACAGCATCTGGTTGTAGTGCGCGCTGACATTGATCAGGGTGTCGATGGAGTTGCTGTGGCGGTTAGCCAAGCGGTAGTTCTCCTTGAACTTGGTGAGGATCTCGCCGGACTCGACGACTTTATAGAAGAGATCGTCGTAGTCTGCGGGTGTGGGGAGGAAAGCTTCGCCAGCGGAGAGAGATAGGGCGATGAGGTTGACCACGTGGTCGAGAAGAGTGTCGATGTGTGGTAGGTCCTTCAGATCGGCTGTATATGTGGCGAAGAAGCGAACGATGGAGAGCAGGGAGCGAAAGAACTCGGGCCAGTGGTACTCGAGACGTGTGCGTGTGCGAGAGAGGTAGGAGACGACGCGGAGCATGATGCCGAAGCAAAGTGTGTAGAGACTGACATCCAGACGACGACGGAGGTTGTGGTTCACACCGTCGATCATAGTGTCCAGGAGGGAGATGGCGAGGACACGCTCGCCTTTGACAAGAGGAAGATAGGGTTGCCGTTGCCGACACAAACGGACTGCTACGCGGGACTCATCGCTGCAGATTCGTTTGCAAATCGTAGGATCTTCGATCAGGAGACGGAATACCATGAGGTTGAGATGGGCATAGTAGGTAGCGCGAGGTGAAAGGTAGGCGTGTTGGAGGAGATAGGATGTGAGGGAGAGATAGCTGGCGATGGGCTGCTCAGCGCCGGGTTCTGGTGCCATCGTCACCAGGTTGAAGCAGAAGAGCTTATTAGCATGGGTGAAGTCGTATGTAGTGAGAAGAACAGCAGCTTCCTCCTCGGGCCTGGACATGTGTGAGCTGTGTTGTGTGTATTGTAGAATCTTCTTGACTTACAGTTGAGTAAAGAGGGCCTTGGCAGTCTCGACATCGTATACTGGGTTCTTTACAGGCTTTGGGCCAGGGGCAATTGCGCCGAGTCCGATCATGTTGAGGGTAGCGCTGAATGTCCAGCCTTCGGGTAGATCGTCCTGGATTGTGATATACCGCGATCGAACTGTTTGACAAGCTTGTCCCACGGCGCCGACAATCTTCTGGATCACGGCTTCGTTGACAAAGTCGTTTAGTCGCTGTTGGTAGGGGTTCTGGAACTCGAATTTGTTGTAGTTGGCGAGGAGGCCTAGTAATGTGAAGGGCAGGAGGACTTGATCTGCTGTGTCTGCGTCTTGGATGAACTGGCGTGTCGTTAGTTCAGAGCAATTGGTCACGCAGTATACTTCCTTACCTTCATGACTGCAGGGAAGAGGTCCCTTTGGATCAGGTACGTCAGCAATGTTGTTTGGTACGCCCCAGCTGTTACCGCCAACAGCACCTCGATCGCCTTGTATCGAACCTCCACTACTCCATGTCAGCTCGGCCGTCATGCCGCTGGATGCTTAGCCTTACAGTCCTTGCTATTTCTTATTATAACCTCCACTGCGCTGACAAACTCGGTAAAGACGGAGTCGATGTGGTCGAGTCCTGCGAGCAGGATCATGATGTCGGAGCTTGGCTGGGGGTATCGTTTCGAGAGGAGGCATGATAGAAAGACACTGAGCGTCTACCGGGTATTAGAACCAATTTGCGTAGTGTACACCAACAGCACGACTCACTTCGAGCGCATGCAGCTGCGCAAGGTTTTGCGCGCCCTTAACCGTAGCTATGGCTCTCGCAAAGAGCTCTTGCGTACGCATGTCGATGGACAAGACATGGCTAGGACTCAGGTCGTTGAGGATACGTCTCAAGGCTGCACGATCAGGCCTAAGGAGGAAAAACTCAGCCCAGAAGCCGTCGGTCTTCTCTTCGTCGTCGTATTCATCCTAATTTTCGGAAACAAAGGGCGGATCAGTCGAGGGCGTGGCGCGTGGGAGGTTCTTGGTGCAAGCGGATATCTACCTAGAAGGACACAGCGGATTTAGTTCATGATGGGGCCCGAGAGTCAAGACGCAGAAAGCCTACCTTGAAGAGAGAATCGTACAGCTGGATGATCTTTGGGGTGAAGACCTCCGGCTGAGGCTGGCGAGTGAGCGGTGACGCTTCCATAGGAGGGGGAGCTAAAAGGTTGCGAGCAGCTATAATGTGAGAGACAGGACGAGTTGCGATAGAGAAATGGGCCATGGTTCGCTTTTATCACGTGCACAGCGAAACTTGGTGTTTTCTATTGACACCCGAAAACCATCGACAATACGCCATTCAACACCAGAAGTAGTGGTTAAAAGGCATTTGTTCTTTGTTTGAACTGAATTATAGTGCCGCTCAATTCAAATGTTGTAATTGTTTTCCTCTCCCAAGGTCTCAGGATGATCCTCGCCAGGACAAGTGTTCGTAGCTGCGGCTTGCGTAATCGTTGTTTTACAATATTTTGATTAATACATTTGTGAGACAGAGACTATTAGGAGGAATTCGACGCCTAACTATATGGAATATCCGAGGCTGTTGTGTGTCGAGCTTGTGGTGTGCAACAACGAGGTTCATCACAAGCCTCTTGTCCTCACGCTAGTCCCAACAATTCTGAGAGCGTCTGGCACATACACCAGTTTTAGCCCAAGGACTTCATATCAAGTTACATCTGATGGTACGTTCAACTACATGACTCAGTAATATCTTCTGAGAGTTGTCGATAACTGACCATTGACTTGAGTTTGAGGGCGATTCCTTCATCGAAGAGTGCAGCCGGATGAGACTCGGCAACCTATCAGAAGCAAGCCCATTTCACACAACCATACACTTGAAGAAATGCTCACTTTAGTATGTGAGTCTTGGCCTGATGTATCTCTCTTGTTAACCCAGGGAGACGTGGTCGCTGCCGTTGATACTCCAACCTCGCGGGATGTAGGGTATGCAGCAATTGACAAGTACATTACAGCCAGATTAACAAAAGAAGAACACTCCGATCTTATGGCACAGGAGCGTATAGTATCAGATATAGATATGCATGAGTGTTCCAGGTAACCTCTAACATTCCCGCCTGATTCGTCACGGCCCTAATAAAGAACAAGCCAGCCTAGAGTTGCCGTGCGTCAGCAGTTGAACTACGTTGAGCCCACTACAGGGAGCACATGCCAAAGAACTATTCAGCTGTATTATAGTTGCAACAGCCTTGTTTTTAAAATCCATGTTAGTTAATGAATAAACGTTAATTATCCAGCTTACGCGTGCCCCGTACCACCAAAACACCTTAACAACCTAAAAAGAAAACACATCATCTCATATGATTACATTGGCACTCATATGCTACAGTACCAGAGAAGAATCTTCTTGTGGCATAGGCCCAGATACACCATAACTCTTTTTTCATGGCTCTCGTGGGAGTGTTGCTTGATTGCTGGATAGATAGCCTTCCTGTACGACAACGTCTTGTACCCTGCAACTGACATCCATCACTCAACACAACACGAGCAAACGTTGGCCCAAGATGCAAGTAACTTACATATCTTACTTTTTCGTTTATTACAGGCTTCTGGGTAAGTAAGGTAAGTGAGCAATTCGTCTTCGACCAACTTTCACATATTCATCAATGGTTCCTATTTCCTCTTACTTTAAACTACTGCCTGGGCTCACCAGTTCTAATCCTGAGCACATTTATGGCATAGTTAGTGGCTTTTAACGTTGACTTCCTCCATATGATCAATGCTCTGAGCCATTACTCAACTAACCCAGATTATACCATTAGTACCTGGGCATTGTAGGAGGGTGAATAAAACTTGACTCCCATGGATCCAAACATGCAATGAATGGAGAGGTGTCCCTGTATATAGCTTCCTTACTATCTTGAGGCTGAAGTGGATGATTGGTATGCCATGCAGATGCCATTTCCAGTTCTACCGAGTAACTGACAAAGTAATCAAGAGATCAATTGCACGAAACAAAGTTCATAATATGTGAATGAGCGCATCCAAGGCTACCTACGGATCGTTCAAGCGTACGTTGTATTGTGGTATCATCTGACTCCTGCCTAAATATAGGTAGACATGTTGTTGCCCTTCCTTCAAGTTCCTGTACTGACTTCAACAGGCGTACCCGTTGGTCTTGAGAGGCTAACAAGCAGTCGCTGATAGTTTATTGAACCTTCCCTCACCCCAAGTTTGATCAATACTTCAACGATGTGAAACTCCTTGCTCACCTGGGGTAAATATATGGTGGATATGCTTCAAGAGGAGCGCTTTAATTCTTTTGGTTGTTTACCATCGATAAAGACCAGACTATATTCCAAGGCCATATTCGTACTTATTTCAACTCAAGCTGGACGAGGCATAAGCTCGAAGCTAGAGTAAATTACACTGACGAGCTAGAACCATGCTGTGTAACTGGATATTATATGAACCGAAATACGGATGTGGCTAAGCTATCTTGTTTTTCAGGCTTTTGAGGTTCTTCAACTGATAATCAGTATATTATTGGGCTCAATGGTTAACTCATCGTCACTACGCGAGCAGGAAAACATGTCAATCCAGAACAGTCCATCAACCTTCCATGTTACGTATCACTTGACTCCCCAAAGCACCGGCAGATTTGTAGTGGTGGGTACTACATATCGGTAGTACTACATATTGGCAGTTTAACTAACTAATATTTGCGTTAGTTTTGTTGCTATGACTGTGAAATGTATGTCTAGGCGTACTATGTATGAATAGAGCTACCAATTAAAGAAATCATAGTGATCATGACAACATGGCAATTAGGTAGTGTACGTGGGTGACTCGGGCAGATTCCCCTCCATGGGCCGTTGTTAGACTGTGGACGTGGAACATTGATGAAGGGTTCAACTGGAAGGGCTATTACTGTGCTGTAAGGTCCAAGTCTAAAAAACAAAGTGCCCGGAATTAAAGGGCCGCTTTGCCTTGAGGGGTTATTGAAGAATGACAAGAACAATCATCCAACCGTCATGGCAGTAACTCAGAGAACATATGTGCACGCTCTCCAAGTTGTCAGTTGTTGTATCAGCATTCTACACCAGAAGCTCTTGCTTCACAATTTATTTAAACCTTTGGGTCACCAAGAGTATGTAAGAGTAGTCGGGTTGCGGAGCAAATGTACTGTTTGATATACAATACTGCATATTACACTTATCACGAGTTCCGCGATATACTCCTCGCCCATGTTTCCATTACATCACAGCTCCATCGTGCCAGCCCTATGAGGAGCCACTTTCTCCAGAATCTCTCTTCCCCAGAATCTCTCTTAGCGAGAAAATCTGTATCTCTATAGATCTCAGATGCCCACGAGGTTAATTCTCGAGATTGCTGTTGCGTAAGAAGGGGTGGCTCTGGGGTACGTTCGGCATAGCGGCTTGCAGCGGCTGAAGCAGGAACCCATGGGGAGTTATACCTTGTCGACATCAAACCGTCGAGTACTCCGTAATGGGTCATAGATCTCTTCTTTTTATCACGTAATTAAAGATGTGAAAGTCTGGGGAAGTGGAGGAGCTTGATCTTGCATCGGTATTCATTCTTGGCATTCAATTGCGTACTTTTGTTGTTAGAGATCGCAGTATGGGTGTTTCTTTGGTGTAGGTTGAGGCTCTCGAAACATCGAAAAATAAACTTGAGCCGCTCGGAGTTGAGAAATTGGAGACGAGTACTGGAAACCTAGGCAGATGGGGTAAACATAAATTCCAACAGTACAATCAGCACATGATTGCATGTGAATAAGTCAATGTCCAGCGTTCGACTGCTCGGGATTTGACCGGGAGAGCAACGACTTCACAAGCCAAGAGCTTCGGCCCTGAAACCCGCCTAGGCTTTGAGGCAGTGCATCTCCAAATATCCGTACACCGGGGAGGCATGAATAATACCCAAGTGGAAGGTGTACAATTAATTAATTCCCTTTGCCTTCAATACTGCACACTCCCATTTCTCTCTTCTGTACGAGACCCCTCAGGCCACATTCTACATTCTCCGCACGTCCCCAATAACGATAACAGCCCTGGACCCCGCTCCCCGCATTATCTCCAATTTCCATCATGTAAAAAATACGTACGAGTAACTCTCATCAATGGCTTCGCTTGTGATTAACCTTGAATCATTACTTAGCCCCCGTATCTTTATTATCTAGCTTATACTGTGGAGAACCTTTGTCACTCCCTGCTATACTGTTTCTGGGGTGCATGCTCCGGTGCCCAAGTACTGTACATGAGTGACTTGTGAGTGTGTGTCTCAAGGGGAGTGGCATTGGCACGCGAGTGAGACCGCCCGTCGCGCTTTTACTATATTTTAATGTGGCGCTATTTGGAGAAACAAGGCACGGGAATATGAGCCAGCTTCACCTCCTGTCGCTTTTTTTTTCTTTCGTAATTTTGTCTCGTAACAACATTTGGTAACCGTGGGCTGACATGGACATTGTTCAACACTGCTCAAGTCGTGTCATACTTCCAGGTTGGTAGACTCCATCATTACCCCAGGCTCCACGATATTTGCCGTGCCCGATCATGTTTCCCCCTTTCCCTTCGAATCTGACTTTGTACGTAAAAAGATCTGCTTCAGCCTGGAGAATGTAATACAAACTGCGTACTCTACCATTGGCCCAGTTGCGAGACAACAAGTATGTAGGGACTGCTCACATGTCTGCGCAGCTCGGTGGTTGAGTCAACATCACACACATAACGCCAAGTAATGTTGTTGCCTCTTTGTCCCTCCATCCTCTCAACACCAAGGCGCCAAACCGAGCCAGCTTACCTTTCCATCTTCGTAACCTCTGTAGTATAGAGCCAGATTTGCAATTGAAGGTCGTCACCAAACATCCTGATATCCACACGTGACCATCCCAAACTGTATCCAATCTCCAGTATTCACCCCATGTTGACTCATAGGGCGCAACCATCCCCACTCAATGTCAAGATTGAAATGATCATAGGGCGCATTTGACTACATGTTGAAAGTATTTAAAACTACATCGTAGAACGTAGCTGAACTATTCCTGTTCTGCTCAACATAACGATCAATTTGCTGATTTGCAGTAAGCGTTGAAGACAACTAACTACACAACTTCTACTCAGTCGTCACAAGAAAACCGATACATCGCACAGGGCAAAGGCTGTTTAGATTATGCAGAGTATGATATAATAATATCTAACGATAAAGGGTATACAGGAGATGAGGTATCTATATGCTTCACATATTCAAGTGAATGTGAGAACAAGACTTGAAACAAAAAAAGACCACTGCTTTACATGATCTTGTTAAGGAAGCGTCTCCAGGCGGGCCAAGTGGCAACCTTGGCGCGGTAAGCGTTGATCTCCTCCCAGTTGTGCTCGCGTCGGCCAGTGTCAACATCGATCTTGTCAATCGACAACCAACCCTCACGCTTCCAGAGGTAGCCAATAGCCCAGAAGGCAAGGACAACGGGGAGAGCCAGGTATGAAATGAAGAAGCCCTCGACAGTTCCCATGCCGGATTCACCAGGAGGGGCGGTAATGGCGACATAAAACTATACCCTTGGTTAGCAAAGTATGTTGATATAGGGATGGTACATAACTTACCTGAGCGATGAGCACGAGACAGATCAGACAGAGACTGAACCACGAGCCAGCAGTACCGAAGGCAGCCTTGAAGGGGATCTCGTCGAGAGTGTGACCCTGTCGGGCCCAGGCCTTGCGGAAGCGAATGTGGGCAAGACAGATGGAGCCCCAAGTGAAAAGGGTTGAAAGACCGGAAAGAGCCAGGAGCCAGTCGAAAATCTCTCCACCCTTGGGGTCAAGGTTAACAAAAGCGATGAATCCCATGAGGATGTGGACAAAGACGGAGACGAGAGGACGTCCAGCACGGTCAATATAGGCAAACATCTTGGGGGCATAGCCGTTCTGGGCCATGGCAGTCAGGGTACGGGAGCCGCCGTAAACGCAAGAAACACCAAGAGAGAGAACCGACACAAGAATGATGACGTTCATGAAGTGAGCAAGACCCATCATGCCGGAGTACTCGCCAACCAGAACGAAAGGTGAAGCCTTAGCGTTGGAATATCCGGAGATGTTAAGACGGTCATCGGTGGACTTGATCAGGAGACCGATGAAGAACAGACCGAGAACGAAGAAGAGGGTGATACGCCAGAAAACCTGCTTAATGGCACCGGGGAGAGCCTTGGTGGGGTTCTCAGACTCGGCGGCGGCGAGACCAACCAGCTCAGTACCGGCAAAGGAGAAAGCGGCAGTGACGAAGACAGAGCAGAATCCCTTGAAGCCGTTCTTGAAAGCACCAGGATCCTCATTCCAGAGCTTGGTACCCCAGTACTCGTTGTAGCGGCCGTTGGAAGGACCGCCACCACAGACGAGGACAAGAGAAATGATCATGAAGGCGACAGTAGCTCCGAGCTTCAGGCAGGATGACCAAAACTCTTCTTCGGCATAACCGATACCACCGAAGATGTTGATGAGGATGATGGCAACAAGGAAGATGGCGATGAAGATTCCGGGCGAGAGCTCCTCGTTCCAATATTGGATACACACGGCACAGATTGTCAGTTCGAGTGGCAAAACAGTGGCCCATTGTGCAACATAGTTCCAACCCATGGCGAAACCCCACGAAGGATCGATAAAGCGAGACGAGTAGATGTAGAAACCACCAGACACGGGGTACATGACGGCGAGTTCACCAAGAGCGAAGACTGTTGAACATGGCGTGTTAGCTTTGATCCTATCAGAGGATTATTGGGCACGTCAAACCTACCAACGTTGAAGATCATCATACCGATGATGATGAAGTCGATAAGAACAGATCCGGGACCCTGAAGATACAATATTAGAAACGTCTAAGAGCTGTCGGATATAAGCATCGACTTACGCCATTGTAAAGGGCCTTTCCAGAACCAACGAAGAAACCAGCACCGATAGAGCCACCAATGGCAATCATCTGAAGATGGCGAGGCTTCATACGACGGTCAAGCTCGAAACTGCCAGTGTCGGCACGTCGCTTGAAAGAGTCCAAGGTCAGACCGTTTCGGGTCATTGAGCTCTCCTCCCTGAAGGCAAAGCCGGCACCGGTTTGGACATCACCAGGCTGTTCAGTGACGGTGGTGCCCTTCTCCTGGCCGACATTGGTCGGGTTATCACTGGAACTCTTGGAATCCATTTTGGATGTTTCCCTTGGTGGAGTTGAAGGGATCAAAGATAGTAAAGGTCGAGAGACCTTGGTCGTTGGAAGAAGAAGAAGAAGCGGTGATGGACGGGAACAAGATTAATTCAGGAAGGAAACGGCGCCTCTTTAAGTATGAGTCCAGGAAGGCAACGAGAGAGCCTAGGGTCTCACACGAGTTGGTGCATGAGAGGCGAGACGGCCGCCATTGTGGAAACGATTCACTCGAGGAGCTCCAAGTGAATGCCAAGTCTGAACTAGCCCCCAGTTTCTCGTCGCCGATCAACAGAGTCAATAGTACTCCGTACAAAGTTGCTATCCTCCAAGCGCGATGGGGAAGCAGAAACAAGAGGGTCCGAAGTGCCAAGAGCCGCGATACGGAGGAACATGGATGATTGGGGTAGGTCGAAAATGAGAGATGGCGGAGCGGAGTGTATCACCGACATGGGACCAGGACCACGCGACGGAGAGGAAGGAGCAGCGCGGTTCCGATTCGACAGGTTTAACGTCGATGTCGCGGTTATACGCACCCCTTGTTTCGAAGGAAAGAAGATTGGACCCTCGACCTGCAGCTGCAATGAGATTTGGGATTTTGAGTCTTGGAGTCTTGGACAAGGCAAAAGGACTGGGGAAGCGGGAAGTTGCAGCTGGCGCTCACTAAGACCCATACCCATACCCATGCTTGCCGTGCCGTGTCTTTAAAGCGCATGGATGCTGAGCTCTATTACAGTTCACAGGATGTTACAAGCTGAAGCTCACCTTCCCATTTCTGCCCAGCGGATGCTCACTATTGCTCCTGGCTAAGACTGCGTAGACCATACGTGCCCGTTACTGCGATATTTCATCGGGTACGACCAAGGGAAGCAAGAATGCACAAGCCATGCAGACGATCAACCTAATTCTAAAGTAAAGTGGAGAATTGGAGAGGAACTTCATCCTGGAAACAGACTAAAAGTTACTCCACTCTAGAGGGAAGGTACCGGTACATCTTAGAGGTACCTGCCTAAGGTACTACCTAGGAGGTAACTTAACCTTACCTTAAGGTTCTTGCCCCATCATCACCTCGACCATGATGCAGGATTGCAGGGCAAGAACGCCCCTCTTTCGATTCTGAATCGTTCTCAGGTTCCTCTTAGACGGGCCGAAATCGACCCATTTCTATCTACCTACCCTTTGTTCAGGAGAGAGATGTCTGGCTACCAAGGGAGAGCTCTCCTATTACCTATCCTAAACATGAGCCTACGTTGATACTGGTGTGATACCTACTCTGACACCCAACATTGACCCTCAGCTGCCAAGCAATCATTATCTTGGAGTGAGCGGAGGCACACGTATGCATCGCGAAAGAACTTTTGCTGCTCATGTCAACTGCGCGAAGGATTGGACCAAGTTGGTGTCCATTGCCAACATTAGGTGGCAGACATTGTGGGGACGAAGGAAGAGCAATTATAATTGCATCCTCCAATGGCTATTGCGATATTGGGTCTGCATAACAGATAGCAGCTTCACACCGTTTCTGGGGCTTCTGGATCCCGAAACTATGGCTCGTCTGATACCAAGCAGCTTGGCAATATGTGTCGATGATACCCAGTACCCATCTCTCATCTTGCCTCTGTTACCCCCACCTGCTCCCTCGGACCGTTGGACAAGTTGTCTCCGCCGTGGTCTTAGTTACTCGGTGGTATGTTGCGCAGCCACTCGCGTGTTCAGTGTTTGTTCCTGAACTGAACCGTGGAGCCACCTGTCCTTTTTCTCGATTGCAATGCTGGATTTACAATGCTCTACCTTTCGCTTGCAGTCGCTTTAGAGTCCGACACCTTAGTTGACGCCTCTTACCGCATCTTGCAGCAAGTGACAGGGGCAAAAGGGAAAAAGACTACCGAAGGAACAACTCTTTCTAGAAGCATGGCATAGTGAGGCCATGAGCCACCGGGGTTACATCGCTATTATCGGGCTTCCAAATTGGCGCCAATGGAGCTGAAGAGCTTGCAGGCGTCAGCACACGCCTGTCGAATGGGGGACAAGTTGAAGGCACAAACTTAGAGCTTAGGTTCGTACCCCGGGCATGTTGCACCGTGGTGCGACAGCAGCTATCTTTGTGGGAGGGACTACGATAACAACAAGACCCAGTTTACGTTCCAAGATGGGCCTCCCCTGATAGCGGTGCGCGGTTGTTTTTACCGCGGCGGTAGTGGCATTTTCTAGAAATTCCATGAAGAACTAACTGAACCATCACGTCCAGTATATTTCATGTTCCAGGTTCCAATATCTTGAGCTCCGCAAGCAAATCCTCGACTATGGGGTAATACGTAACAGTTTTCTCTCAACTGCCATTACCCCGTGGGCAAATCGCCGTCAATCTGGGGACGGCTCCATACTCTACAAATTTAGGAGAGATGGTAACGGCCAGCAACTGTCCTTTGAGGAAGTTCCCCAAACGTTTGTACGTAATACAATTCCTTTGGTGAGCCTTTTGGTGGTTCTTATTGTTTGAGGCCCCATTGTTTTGGCATCATGCAGCAAGCATGGTCCCGCGAGGCTCGGACATGACCGACTGGGCACCCTTGCAATCCCCGCAAGAGCAGTCAAGACAGTTCAACCGTTATCAAGCATTGCCCCTGACCTTGCAACCAATTCTCACATTTGCAGTAGCTGAAGACACGCAACTTGGATCAAAGCGCCTGTGATAGAACAGCCCAGTAACGATATTCAACGGCACGACAACTGAGTAGGGTTTGGATTCGATTTAGGCTCGCCACCTGTCCAGGTACAGTAGCCGTTCCTGTTGCCCCCCCCCTACCTGATGCGGGCCGGTGAAAGAAAGTTATTACAGTATGTACCTGCGGCGCGTACTTGATTAGGCTGGACAGGCTCGCAGGGTTTCAATTAAGCTCAGCAGGATGGACCACACCAAAATAGAGGCAACCCAAAGCTCGAATGTGAATGAGATTAAGAATTGGGTAGGGCTGGCTGCAGCAACCAGAACCAATTTCAAAACACGATTGGCATGTGCTGAAACTAGCCTCTCAGTACCAACACCTCGGAGTCCCAGCATGCGTCGGCAACTTACCGAAGCATCAGCTTGTTATTATGAGTGCCAGCTCTTCATCCCAGCCACAGATCATGTTCACAACTGAGGCCAAGAGAGAATCGTGGTTGCGATACGACCATGGATCGAAATTCAGACGATATGCAAATCAACTCTCAGCATCCAGACATTGCTTAAGAATCATCGATATTGGATGATGATCCCAACACTGCAAAGCCTTAATCGATGCCTCGTTCGACGCGTATTATGTCTTTCCTAAAAGGGCAGGTTGTAAAGACAAATCTCCGACCTTCTGCTCTGGGAGTGTTTCTGCGCCGCAAGCCTCTAATACGCCGCGTCTTACCACCTTATCACTTGGCAAAGGGCGATAACGAATTGTTACTTGTCGAGCATGGGGCCCTGAGCTGTTGGATATAAAAGGCCCCAGCTCCGCCAAGACTCGGGCCAAGACTGTTGGCAAAATGACCGCTGCATTTCAGGTTATTCATCGGTTTTACCCTATCTTTGGATTTTGGCCCCCCAGTTGCGTGCACGACCTTTCCGTCGATCTCGTTGCCCCTATCATCTCTGGGCTCTCGCGACCCTGCAGCTTGTAGCTGTACCTACGCCGCTCAACGCCATTCCGATACTGCTGCAGAAATACCTTTGCAAAATTCTTCGTCCCGGATACCAAGTTAACGTGGCCGTGCCTACCGACCTGCCTGTACAATCACCGACCTTATCTAAACGACCTTGGCAGGCCCTCTCTCATCAAATGGAATGCATCTAGAATGTCCCCATCGCCAAGGAAGCCGAGCCAGATGAGTTGAGATAATCGGGACCGCGGGGTTTATACTTGCTTGGCATGCAGGGTTTTTCGACTTGCGGGCGTCGGTTGTGTCACAGTAACGGGCTGTGGTCCACACGCAGGGAACGTGATCAAGCTCAACCAGTTCGCATCTACCGCGCTCAGTATAGGGTAAGTTGAAGTTCGATGGCCCTGTTGACCAGGACAGGACAGGATTTCGATGTTCAACTCACTTGTGTATTTCGAGACCGATTTTCTATTCTGGGTCATATCGATATCTTGGCTTCAACGTCCCGCAGGACCTTGCCGGATTTCGCAACGTTCGAGTCGATCAAGGCTTGGTTCTGCAGAGTGGGTTTTTCAGGCCTGGTACAAGATCTGGTGCCCAGAATGCCGAGAGTTGACAGCAGGACGACATTGTTCTATTAAAGGTATTTCTTGATTGGTTTTAAAACTCGATTTTCTTCATAATGTGGTGAGAGATGCCACAAGAATAGCCTCATGGTGGCCCACCTCGTTGTTTTCCCAGGTGGTCACGAAAGTATCATGCTTTTTGTCACAGGATCTACTTCGCCCACCACTTTGTCAAAATGAGTTGAATAGTGCCTACAAGCATGGCTCTTAGGCATGGCTTAAGACATAAACCTCACATAGCATCTCGGCTTACTTCTTATTTTTGCTGAATTGTTTGACCTTGCTTCGCAACAACCAGACACAGACAAGATATCCATGTAGAGATGTGTGTTTTAGGAGCAGGGCCCAAGTATTTTTTTTAACCCAGCTTACCGACTACCCTAAACTGCTCGACCGTCACCCGGATAGATACTACGATGAATTTCATACGCCGTCTGAATTGGATCAAATAGGACAGTAGCTGGGGCGAGTGTTATGTCGTGATATCATATTCAGTACTCGTTGCTGTAATATCGTATAAATAACAGTACATGTTCGGTCAAACGATCCTTGACTTCATCTGCACTGTAAGGTTCGTTCTGCAAAGCTGCCTGATGGTTTCGTTGCTAGACCGCGATCTAGGAGCTGTTTCTGTTTGGAAGTGCTTCTAGGACTTGTCAAATCCCCTCGGAGAATTACACAATGGCACATTTCATAGCATGCCGAGTCCACTCCATCTTATGACATAAAATCTCGGTGTCATTTTGATGCGTTTTCCTCCAGTTACGCAACAAAAGAAAACCATAATGGAGTTTATACCACCGCACACGTTTCCTATGTCACGAATAATAGGCATCGTAACTACTTCAGTAGACCAAAACGTTTCATTACTGTTATATCTTGAACATATTTCATCAGATGACACTCGCACCTAGGTATTCTATGATTTCAAACCTCCGTTCGTATGAGCGTTTTTGTATGATTACCTTAGATAACAGCATCGTTCATGGTAAAAGCTGCCTACTCTGGTCGTCCTTTGAATAAATGCTTCTCTAATATCGACATATCGGCAATGAAATTCCTAGCAGATCGGCAAAGCCTTCCTATACCACTGATGCTTAGTGAAATGACAGCTCCTACCTTACATAGTTGCTGGTAGTCAGCCGTGTCTTTGGAAAGATGAAGACCCAGAGGGGCCGTATCAGAGCTCGTTCCAGACCACCAGATCATCCTAGATATGCCACATGACGCCACCAGGACGCAAAACCGCCCTCCAATGACATGAAATTCAAATGCTTAAATGTGAGTGTCCATTAGATCAATGCGGGGTATTTCTATGAAGTGTTGATGAAGGAGAAGATAACGATAGACTATGTCTTTTGAGTGATCTCTGGTGAGTACTGATAAGAATTGATCGGGACAAGATCCGAGTTGCGAGCTATCGTCTTTATCAGACTATAGATACCAATATACCTTAGATGTGGTTGTCAATACGTCCCGAATTGCCTCATGGGGTTAAACAGTGAGTAAACTCTAACCACTCCGCGCTGTCTACGCTCATCCATCACTTGTCCGCGGTATCCTTCCTCATTCAAGACAGTGTGGCTTATCGCCCGCGCTGTTCAAACGGCCAACTTGTCAGCTCTAGCCACTCACCAGAAAAGGATAGACAGAGCCTACTGCGTCCTATGATAAGAGCAAGAAGATACAGTGCACAACGTGATTCACGGAACCACTACCGTAGCGCCATCGATAGTGCAGATAAACTCATGGGTTACCACATGCAACCTTGCGTAACCAATGGTTCGCAGCTGGTGAAGAGTCTCGACACGATAGAGCGTGGACAGCTAGCTACTTGTAGCCTAGCAGAAGCTGGGGTAGAAGCTGGGGTTAATTTACGCTTCGAGCAGGTGTCGAAAAATACTGATAAACATTCATACTGCTTTTGTGCTGGGCTTATTCTTTCAACCTCGAAACCTAAAGCTTGATATCGAAGATAAGTGATACCAGCTTCGCGGATACTTTCCCGTAGAAACCAATCAAGATACGATCGTCGCGATCGTCAATTTCCCCAGATTTTGCCCCCAGAAGAGCAAAGTCGTCCTGAGTGAGAAGAGTATAAAGACTTGGGATCGTCGTCGTGCAGAAACCAAATCCTAGCAGAAGCAAGCTCCTCCTTCGCAGAGCCCTCAGCTCTAAATCAAACTTACTTGTTCATCAATATTAACTCCTATCTTCCTCCATCATGCGTCGCGAAAGCATTCATGATGTCCATGTTCCAGGTGGAATGATGGAAAAGCCACGGGGCTCGGTCTCCAAAGAAGATGGCCTTGCCCTTCAGCCTACGCGAAGCATAGATGAGGTTCAGGCTATAGAGATGCAGGAGGAAAAACATGGCCAGTTCCATCGATCGTTTACTCCTCGACAAGTTCATGTGAGCCAAACAATTCAAGTTCATCCCGGGACCACTAACACAGCTCTTTCAAGATCATCGCTCTAGGTTCCAACATCGGTTCTGGTGTCTTCATCGCCACTGGAAAAGCTCTGGCTACTGGTGGCCCAGGAAACATGGTCATCGCCTATTTCATGGTCTGCACCTGTGTCTGGGCTGTTCTCCAATCCTTGTCCGAGATGACGATCGCCTTTCCTGTCTCGGGCAACTATATCGATTATGCGGACCGCTGGGTAGACCCTGCTTTGGCATTTGGAGCTGGTTTCGCTGAGTGGCTTGGTAAGCATTCGTATGTTTGATTAATGGTTATGTGCTCTGACAGTTACCAGGTTGGACTGCGATTGTATCTGCCGAAGCTGGTTTCTTCCATATTCTGGTAGGATATTGGTCTAATGGTTCCTTTCCTTTGGCCGCATCTCGTAAGTTACGACTTCATAATCCTGTTTGAAAATCACGCGAACCTAACTTTTACATAGTCAGCATCTTCATGTTCGCTTGCCTCGTTATCTTCCTCCTCCCAAACACGGTCTTCGCCTGGTTCGAATATGTAACATCTCTGATTAAGATCTTCCTCTTCTTGATTATCATTACGCTTTCCTTGGCTTTGGTCCTTGGAGCGGGCCCTAATGGCTCTGTTCACCATGGAGAGACATGGACTGAACTACCAGCATTCCTGAATGGCTTCTCGGTACGTCTTAATATACGTTCTTCAGGAAGTAAATCTATTTACACTCCGATAGGGATTCGCCAACTGTGCCCTGCTTGCAACCTGGGCAGTCGGTGATCAAGTCTTCATTGGTATCATGGGTGGCGAGGCAGAGAGCCCACGCTTCTCCCTTGCACATGCTACTAAGCTGGTTCCCTTCCGAGTCAACTTCATCTACATGATCAGCGTCGTCTTCATCACGATTCTGGTGCCCTCCAACGATGAGCGTCTCCTTGGCGGAGGCGGTGTTGCCGCATCACCTTTTGTTGTCGCAGTCCAAGACTCTGGGATTCCTGCCATTGCTTCCATCCTCAATGCTGGAATGATTTGCGGTGTCCTTGCCATCGCCGCTGAGTCTGTATATCTCTCATCGAGAGTGCTGAGGACTATGTCTCACCAGGGTCTGATATCGACTCGTCTTGCTAAGGTTGATGACAAGGGACGACCTAGACTTGCTTTGATCATCACTTCGGTAGTGGCTGTTGTACTTGGATACATTCAACTGTCTGGTAAGTCTCAACCCGTTATTACCTTAAAATCATGAGCTTATACCATGTTAGCTGGTGGACTTACTGTCCTGAACTGGCTGATCTCCATTACAAGCGCATCCTTCTTCAGCAACTGGATCATCATTTCTTTTACCAACTGGAGATTCCATTGTGCTCTCAAGGCCCAGAATGACAAACTTTTCTCCGAGACATACGCTTGGAAGTCCGATGCTTGGCCCCTAGCACCAGCCTGGTTGATGCTTATCTCTATCATGTTACTGGTCTGCTGTATCTACTCTGGTATCAACCCGGTTGTAAGTAACCCCATTTCTCATTCTTCTCACAGACACAGCCTAGAATTGAACTACACATTGGGTCATACGAAGCATGAGTTAACATCATCCCCAGGGCGGCGCTGGCTTCACCGCCGAGAACTTCTTCCAGTACATGATCGGAGTTTTGGTCATCTTCGGCTTCACTCTTGGATACAAGCTCATCTACAGGACACCCTGGAGAGATCCTGCTACTGCTGACTGCCTCACTGGCCGACGACATCTCAGTGTTGATGAGATCAAGCAACTTGATGAATACTATTCCAAGCCTAAGTGGAGACGCTTCCTCACTTATGTCCAGCTGTGGTAAACGCAGTGGTTTGTAAGCTTTATGATGGCGGAGAGGTCTTGAGTACGGGCGTATTCTATAGGCTACTGTAAGCTATTGTCAATCTTATTGTTGTTACATCATCAAATTAGTGTTAGTCTTACCAACAAGTGAACGGTCATTTGTAAAGCCTCTACAACGAATGGGCAGAAATACGAACCTGATGGAATATGAAGAATAGCCCTTGACAAGTCAATAACCAAATGATTAGACAGCCTATGACCCTCATAGGTATGACTGATTAGGAAAATTTTATCATTGTAGAACTTTATGGTTTGTTTGTAGTAGTTGGTGAATGAGATCAAGAATTTGCCGCATAACTCACGGTTCCGTACAAAGATCCAATAATTAGTTAGGATATAGTAAGCTTCTCTGGGATAATCATGCGACTATAACTTAGCGATCAAATGTAGACCATCTTAGTGTATTTAAGTCCCCTACATATCCTCAACCATCGGATCCTCTGGCCAAGGCCATGTCAAGCTATCTATATCCAGCGAATTCGCAATATTCAAGAGCTGCTCTGCACTTAGCTCATAATTTAACCCCAGTCTAAACTCATCTTCGGAATCAAGGTTGAATGGTTCAGCATATCCAGTGATAGGCTCCGTAATAGGCTCTATATCTTCAATCAGAACTTCCCTTGGCGTACTGTTCTCTTGAGTCGCGATTAAAGATCTCGCTTCGTTGCTGACCAAAAATCCTCGAAGCAACCCTTCCAGCTGCTTCAATTCAGACGCTACCATGGGGGCGACGAGATTGCCGCGAGAACCCATCTCATCGAGAATTGCGTAGGCGCGTTGTGTCCAGGGAGTGTGATCGGGTAATAAGGATGAGTCAATTGCAGACGCCATGAGAAGTGCGATAGTTGCGGTAAGTGTTGCGTCTTGGTCGAAGCGTAAGAAGGTCTCTGGTGTAGGTGTCAGTATCATGTAGTCCTTGACTGTTGAAATACGAACTACTAACCTAAAAGCCCTTGCTCAGAGAGACTTGAGAGAATTCTCAGGATCTGTTGTGCAGACTCTGTGCACATCTGAACCAGACCTTTAACACTTTCTGACTGCAACCAATGCATCAAAGCTACCTCAAGATGTCCAAGTCTTGAGAGTAGAAAGGTATAGAGGAGCGGCCTGGTGGTTAGAATGATGCACTTGGTGCGTTAGATCATGCTCAACAAGTTGGGATCAGCAGCACTCACTTGATGTTGTAAGACATGTAGATGCGCTGATATCCGAGATATACCAGCCATGCCTTCACTTGTCTGGACCTCAAAGGATTTGTTGAGTCGCTCAGTCACAGTTGCAATGCTCTTGAGCACTTCTTGAGTGGCGCCAAGATATCTACTGTCGAGTTTTCCTTCGAGTCCATACACAGCTGCAAGATGTCAGCGAGCCGCCCTATCAAAACAGACAGCATATACGTACTCTGATCTATCTTTGCAAGCACTCGGCAGAAATCAACATGTATCTTCAAAGCCTCTAATTTCTGTGGCTGTCCTGGAAATATGGGAAAACGCGCGCTTATGACCTCGTCGGATATACCAAGCGGAAGACCTTGAAGAGAGCCCATCTGGCGTTCGAGAATGTAAATTGTCCAGAACATGTGGCGACATCTCTGTACATATGCTTCGTCAAGAACACTGGGTTGCATTTCGGTGTGTATACCGTATTCTAGCCCATGACGAAGAGCTGAGCAAACCTGACTTTGTTAGTTACAGTGCATGTATGTAGTTTGTGTTTGCTTACTAGACGATAGGCCTCTTGGATACGATCCACGCATTGTAGATAGAGGGCGGCGCAACACAAAACTTGCATCTCGTCTATGATATCGCACTCAAAGAAGTTGAAGTCTGGCATAAGCTTCATGGCTTGCACAAAAAAGTCACTGCCAGGAGGCCTTCTAGACTTGGTTGACTGCACGACAAAAGCTTTCCCAAGAGCCAATACCAAAAGGTAATGAACAAACCACAAGGGCTCTCCTCGTATGTGTTCAGTACGGTTTTTGTGAAAACGATGGAATCGTTTCATAAAGATATCCTCATCGAATAGGTTGTACAGCCAGCTGCAATGAAACTTGACCGAGTTGATAAGATAGAGGGCGAAATCTTTGGTTGGGAGCGTGGACATGTCTGGCATATCCTGGGTCGTAGATTTCCTAGTGCCATCCCATCTTAAATCGAACACTTTCCCTTCGAGGCCAGCAAAGTGCAGATTGTGGGTTGGCAATGGAGTACCTGTGAGACGTTCGTGTGTCATGGTCAGGACCCTTTTGTTGAAGGACCAATTCGATGATGTTCCCATAAATACTAGGCAAAAGTTAATTCTGCTAGATATACAGAAGGTGAAGGAACTTACAAAGTTGGCCTGTAATCCCCGGGACAAAGTCGTATGTGTGAAAGGCTAGCGGATTGATAAGGGGAGCTTTTGCTTCGCTACTAGTTTGTTCATGTTGTGTTTCTGCTGGACCATAAGGCGATATCGACGCCGAGGGCTTTATTGTCAGCCCTGAAATATCATGGCTATCACCAGATAATGCGATACGTTCTGACTCCCGTTAACATTGTATGTCAACACTCGATAAGAGTTGTGAAATCTTACCAAATTCAGGACTCTCCGACTGTCCAGCAGTAGTATCAAGGAGGGTCTGCTGATTTGCCTTGCTTTCAAGAGATGCCAACTTCTCTTGAAGTCTGTTGATATATCTGCAGGGAACGAGTGAGTACAGCCTCGTAAATTGATTTGGCACTTGACTCACCCTCGTGAAACTACTACTTTACGAGACTCATCATCAAACCGACATGTTAATCCTCTCTTATCGCATTGTTGACACGGCTGGGAGCCTGAGCATCTAATCTTCTGATCACGACATCTTACACAACTAATGATCCCGTCAGTTACGATACTGGACTTTTAACGAAATAGGAACATACGCCTTTGGGACACGCTTTCGGGCATTGTTAGGTCTTGTAGAACTAGCCCTCGTTGACGCTGACATCACAAAGACACACAGGAGTAATTGGAAGAGCAGTAATTAAGAGTAATAATATTGTTATATGAATAAGACAATGCCATATCTACAGTTCCCCAGTCCCAGGTTGTCTCATGAGGCAAGCTTCCGCCTAGAGAGCGGGGTAGATTAAGGACCATTGATAGGGATCCAAAGCCGATAGAATGGAAGAATGGAAGCGCTTTAGAAGGTGTGGGTATTTTGGTTTTAGTGAGGCGATTGGCCTCGATCTTGATGGCGGAGTTTGATCGTCTACAAGACCCAATTGCGTTAAGAGCCTTTGGTTTATCACTAAGAATAGAGGAGCATATCCTACCCAAAACTGACAATAAGATTGAGTGTCAGACTTACGAGACGAAGCATCCGGTCAAACCCGTATAGGGTTACTTTTTTTATTAAAAGAGAATAGTACACCGCTAGCTGCGACGTTGCAAACAGGAAAAGTTAGCAACATAGACCTGTGGTGTAAAACAGACCATTGACTAACAGCGTTTGTACTCGTGATATCGGATTTGTTCCTTGCCATGGTCTCACCTAGTGATGACCCAGATGCACAAAGCAGCAATTCATACGAGTAGACATCCTAATTATTCCGATGGCCCTGAACACAGCCGCTTTGTACAAAGTCTAAACTAACGAGCGGCTGAAGCTGAAGCTTATGGTCGTTGGTGGCTTGCAGGCTGAGGGTCTTCGTGTGCAACCGACAAATACGGCTTTTCGATGCAGAATATAGTAAGCTTGTATAAGAGGGAGTAACACCCGCCTACTTACTCACCTAGTTTTACAACCAACAATATCTGCTTCACATACTCCTACCTTGTCATCAATGCCAGGTTTCAATCTCAGCTACCAGTGGCTACACTATACCCGACCCTCAGGGACCCCATCTCCAGCTCCTGAGGGTCTCGAGCGTCACTGGCTAAAAACCCCCCAAGGCCGGATCGAAGTCCTCTCCAACACACCGTCCATCACCAGCAAATCCAATGGCCCTCCCATAGTCTTCTGCCACGGCGGAATGGGCTGTGCCTGGGTATGGACGGAGTACATGCAATATCTCGCTGCCCGCGGAGTCCAATGCTACGCTGTTTCGTTGCGTGGCCACGGAGAGTCATGGCATCCATCGTACTTCCGCATGGTCTTTGCGACGCCCCGGAGCGCTCTGGCTTCTGATCTTGTTGCGGCGATAGAGTGGGTGCAGACGCGCGAGGAGATCGAGGTGATGCTCGTTGGACATTCCAGTGGCGGTGGTTTGAGCCAGGGCGTTCTCAGTGATGGGATGGCCAATGTTAAAGCGCTTGCGTTGTTGGGCGCTGTTCCAGGATTTGGATCGTAAGTCGTGCTGCAACTCATACCTTAACCTCCAATCGAGATACTAACACAGCTTTACAGAATGGGCGTGTACTTGAATTGGTGGAAAATGGATCCATGGTTCACCGTTCGAATGATATTCCATCTCTGGCACTCCAACTCACCCCTCTCACACCCAAAGCTCACCCAACGCGCTTTCTTTGGCGACAAATTCCCGCTCTCTGCCGTCATCCCCTTCCAGCGCCATATGAATCGCTACGAGAGCTATATGTGGCCTTTCAGCATGATGTACGGCTTCGCATCCGCATCAAATATCCTTAGACACATTCGCAACGAGGGCGCGAGCGGCGAGAAGGTTCTTGTGATGGCTGGAACACAGGATAAACTGATGACGGCACCGGTGACGGAAAACACTGCTGCGTTTTATCGTGAAGCAGGAACCGAGGCGCGAGATGGTGTAAGATTGCGTTTCGTTGAGGGCGCGGGACACCATTTACAGAATGATATTCAGTGGGAAGATGGCGCAGAGAAGTTGTTTGAGTTTTATAAAGGCGTTGCTTAAAGAGGAATCTCTTCTCTGGTTAGTTCTTGTCAGGGCGGATGTCCAGTTGATTTGACGATGCTTGTATAACACATCTCTATAGCGCTCACTCGCAACTCCATGATATCACTCATAGTCTAACTTAGACCTATGTCCATTGAAACAGCGGCAACGCTTACCAGACACAAAATGTTCGGTTCGATTACCCGTTGGCATTTACCGCTTTTTGAGGCATGTCGTGGATCGGTTCAAGATGCCGAGACGCGACCGAATCAACGTGCCACTCTATTCTCGACTCCTGGTCCGGTAGCGGCCTGGAAACAGCACTGAAGGAGCTCCGTCGCTGTACTGAAAGAAGAAAAAAGAGGGGACGGATGACAAGGGAGTCCGGGGCTAGAGCATCGTCATACAGCGCGTTCCCTAGGCGAAGTTCCCTTTTCTTTCCCCTGAGGCAATTCGTATGACTTCAATTCATCACCATCAATCACGTCAATCTTCGGTGTTTTAAAAAACGCCCTTTGTTGAATCTTCAGTTTCGGCACTTCAAAGCCCCGAAACCTCCGGCGTCTACATTCCGGATTCGGAAGCCTACCGACCTTTTCGTGCCTCGCAGAAACCTCTCGGGCTTCTTCCGTCGCATCGCCCTGCTCCAGTGAAAGGACCAGCGCAACAAGCAACCTACACGCCAACTTTTTCGCCAGGGGCCTCAGGCAGTCAACCTGGCGCGCATTCAGCGGTTGTCAGCGGGGGTAGGTGCGGCCAGTCGTTCGCTCTTGCCAAGATCGGCATTCGTTATGGAGGGGAGAAAGGTGACGGTGCCCCGCGCTCCGGAGCTGTCCGCCGAGAGCCCCTCTTCGGCGGGCTTCAAGACGTATTCGGCCGCTGGGTCGGCCGATAGGATCTCTCTCGTCTCAGGGCATTTGTCGCATCAGTCTTCTTCTTATAACGCAGCTTCTCCTACCCAAGTTCTCTCATCCGCTCAAGCTCGTCATCTCTCTACAACCACAGCCACAATGTCTTCCCAGCCCGAACACGCTACTCTGCTCATTCCCGGGCCCATTGAGTTCGACGATGAGGTCCTCAAGTCCATGGGCCACTACAGGTACGACTTGGATCACGTTTGCCTATTAATAATAATAACTCGCTTGCTAATACTTGTTCCGCAGTGAGAGCCACGTCGGACCCGGCTTTGTCAACACCTTCGGCGAGACCCTCACCCTGACCCGCAAGCTCTTCCAATCGACCGACTCCTCCGCTCAACCTTACGTTATCTCCGGTTCCGGCACCCTGGGATGGGACATTGTTGCTGCCAACCTTGTCGAGGCTGGTGAGGACGCCCTGGTTCTTAGCACCGGATACTTTGGCGATGGCTTCGCCGACTGCCTCCGCGCCTACGGTGCCAACGTTACCAAGCTCGACGGCGAGGTTGGTGGCCGACCTCAGCTCGCCGAGATCGAGAAGACCCTTTCCGAGAAGAAGTTCAAGATCCTCACAGTCACCCACGTCGACACATCAACCGGTGTCCTGAGCGAGCTCAAGGATCTGGCCGCTCTTGTGCACCGTGTCTCCCCCGAGACTCTCGTTATCGTCGATGGCGTCTGCAGTGTTGCATGTGAGGAGATTGCTTTCGATGAGTGGGGTCTGGATGGTGTTGTTACTGCCAGCCAGAAGGCCATTGGCGTGCCTGCTGGTCTTTCCATCTCTTTCTTCAGCGGCCGAGCTGTCGCCGCTGCTCTCGAGAAGCGCAAGACTCCCATTCCCGCCTACTTTGCTTCTCTGAAGAACTGGACTCCCAGTAAGTGATGCAGCTTCGTACATGCCTTTTCTCCCCTGCTAACGATTCAAAGTCATGAAGAACTACGAGGCCAAGAAGCCTTCGTACTTCGCCACTCCCTCTCCTCAGCTCATCCACGCCCTCCACACTGGCCTAACACAGATCTTCACTAAGCCCCTGGCCGAGCGATTCCAGGGTCACATCGAAGTCTCGAACAAGGTCAAGAAGGCCATCACCGATATGGGCCTCAAGATTGTCGCTACCAAGCCCGAGGATCAGGCCCACGCCATGACTGCTATTTACTTGCCCGAGGGTGTTGGTGCTCCTGATGTTCTGCCCAAGCTAGCTGCCAAGGGTGTCGTCTTTGCTGGTGGAATTCACAAGGCTATTGCCCCCAAGTACATCCGATTCGGCCACATGGGTGTCAGTGCTGTAAGTGTTATGCGAACTCGTCTGTTGTAAACTTCTTGCTAATACTTTCAATAGCTTGACCCTAGCCGCGACCACATCGAGAAGGCTCTTAATGCTCTCAAGGAGAGCTTGGCCGAGGCTGGGTACAAGGCTTAAAAATAAAACAAACATATAGCTATCGACAGGGGAGCTTGGTCTTAACTGTTGATATATAAAAAAAAATCTTATAATGATACAACGACTGGTCATGGATGTATATTTAGATAGACGATGGAGCCAATTTGAGGATTGGAAAATATTGCCACATATTGATCTAGCGAGTCTTAAAAACATGATACTCTGATGACAGACGTGTTGAGCCATGGTTCGTTGTGTTTTGTGAGCTATCAGATTATGCCTGTGACGGCTGCCTTCAGTTGGTGAAAAAAGTGTGATATCACTCTCGGGTTGATGCAGGCTATTAAGGCTACACAAACGCAATGCAGGACATGACAATCTTATAACGAGCGAACACGTTTGAGAGGAAGTGCCCGGTTGGCATGTTTGTCGTTATCAAGAGCACCTCAAGAACACCTCAAGACACAATGGTGATTCGGACAGCCGCGTGCAGTAAATTCAGCAGTACGTAACTCAGGCGCCGTTGGTGAATCCAAAGCGAATCATGAGATCGATCGAGGGGTTATGCGCCCGGGAGGCTGGGAGTTTCGGAAAGGCGATGTACCGCTACAAAGATCCCAGCGTCATGGGTCTGACGAACCGCAGCCTTGTCGCTCTTTTGGGCTTTTTGGTATGGGAAGAAACACAGTGACAGCATCAACCGCCGTGACGGAGTATGTAGAGATACATTTAGCGAGATAGTGACATGACATGACAGGACAGGACAGGATAGGCATCCCCGCTGCTGACAAAACCAACGGCCTGGTGCTTCAGCCTGAGACTGACGGATTTAGAGATGGAGAACCTAAGCTCCAGCGACAGCTCGTTGCTGGTGGTTACAAGTGACGCAGGCGTGGCATAGTGCATAGGTACTGACTGCGCTGCGGGGCATTTTTCTGGTCATGGCACTCCACTAAAGGTGCTGTATTCACAGTGCACTTGCTGCTCTGCTTCCACTCCAACTCCACTTCGATTAGTCCAGTCCAGTCCATGGATCTCTTCACACTTCACCTCACCTCACCGACGTCGTCCACTTTACATTAGTTTGCTTTGCAACGTCCACCCGAAGCCGAACTTTGCATTTCTCCTCTTTTTCATTTTTTCCAAAGCTTCCTCGCGACGCCTTGACCTCCTCCGACTGTTCGTCTTTTACATCGCCATTTTCCATTCTCCCTCCTCTTATTGTAGAGTTGCGCTACTGCTTCCCTCTCTATATCTGCCTGGGGCTGGTATTTGCTTGTATCTCTTCCATCTCTCCCCCCCGCCTCGCCTTGTCTCGTTCAACCCACCACAATCACAACCACCACCTCCAACCACCAACTCTTCTGTTCTCCCACGTAACGACCCCCTCGTGAATTCGAAATAAGCACGCAAAATGGCCGCCTCCATTGAAGAGCTGGACGTCCTTGTCCGCTCCTTCTACGAGGGGCGCGGTGAGCAGGTAGGTTCATCATCCGCGGTGTCGGGTTTTCCCAAACCGTGGACCCCGCGCGTCGAGATGAGGAACAAGAGCTAATCCCGCCTTGTGAATCGTGTAGCAAAAAGCCGCCCAAGCTGCCCTCAACCAGGTTCGTACATCTCTTCAGCTTCTGGCATGTGTAGAGCTTTTTACTGACTTGGGTTTCAGTTCAAAGAAGACCCCGATGCCTGGCTCATGGTCGACAAGATCCTCTCGGATGCGCAGTACCCTCAAACCAAATGTGCGTTGCCTCTGCTTTGCGCCACTTCCTAAGCTGTGCTGCACTCCAGCCAGCACCTACCCCCGAAATATGCGAACTCACAGCGTGTGAAGCCACTCGACTAACAAAATTTGATAGACTTGGGTCTGCAGGTTCTGGACAATGTGATCTCAACGAGGTGGAAGGTTCTCCCCCGAGAACAATGTCAAGGTCCGTCTATTCCACGATAACAGCTTAACAGCCAAGTCTGACAGCTTGGGTCTTGTAGGAATTCGAAACTTCATCGTCCAGTTCATTATCCAGTGCTCGAGCACCGAAGAGTCGTTGCGCGAGCAAAGGACCTTGCTCAACAAGCTCAACCTCGTCCTCATTTCCGTCCTCAAACAGGAATGGCCTCACAACTGGCCAACATTTATCAACGAAATCATCTCGTCCTGCCATTCCAACCTAGCCATCTGCGAGAACAACATGATCATTCTTCGCTTGCTCTCGGAGGAAGTTTTCGACTACTCGGCCGAGCAGATGACATCGACGAAGACACGCAACCTCAAGCAAACCATGTGCGCCGAGTTCTCGCAAATCTTCAACCTTTGCCAGGAAGTCCTCAACACCGCCACACAGCCTAGTCTGATCAAGGCGACTCTCGAGACCCTTCTGCGATTCTGCAACTGGATTCCCCTGGGATACATCTTCGAGACACCACTTATCGAGACGCTGCGAACCCGTTTCCTCTCGACCCCCGAGTTCCGCAACATCACCATGCAGTGCCTTACCGAGATTGGTGGTCTCCAGACCGGTGGCCCTGGACAGCCCAACTCATATGATGAGGAGCTGGTCAAGATGTTCACCGAGACGTTGACAACCATCGCTAGCATCATTCCGGTTACTCTGGATCTCAAGAGCACATATCCTAGCAGCAACTCAAGAGATCAGGAGTTTATCCAGAACCTGGCTCTCTTCCTTTGCAATTTCTTCGGAATGCACCTGAACGTAGGTCATAAACTGTGTCTAAAACTTTGAGGCGATTCTAATATGTGTATTACAGCTTATCGAGAAGCTTCCGAACCGAGATTTCCTTATTCACGGTCACTACTATCTTATCAGGATATCGCAGATCGATGATCGAGAAATCTTCAAGATTTGCCTCGACTACTGGCTCAAGCTCGTCCAGGAGCTCTACGAGGAAATGCAACAGCTCCCCATCACCGACCTCAACCCCCTCATGGCCGTCGGCGCAGGAATTTCTGGTAGCGGCGCCCCGAACCCTACGGTCCTCAACAACTATCCTCTTCGAAAGCACAAGTACAACGAAGTTCTCTCAAACCTCCGAGTTGTCATGATTGAGAAGATGGTCCGTCCTGAGGAAGTCCTGATTGTAGAGAACGACGAGGGTGAAATTGTCCGAGAGTTTGTCAAGGAGAGCGACACAGTGCAGCTTTACAAGACAATCCGAGAATGTCTGGTCTACCTGACACACTTGGATGTGGTCGATACAGAAAACATCATGACAGAGAAGCTGGCTCGACAGGTCGACGGTAGCGAGTGGTCTTGGCACAACTGCAACGTTCTTTGCTGGGCCATCGGTTCGATTTCCCTTGCAATGAACGAGGAGACGGAGAAGAGATTTCTCGTCACTGTCATCAAGGACCTGCTTGGCCTTACTGAGATGAAGCGTGGTAAAGACAACAAGGCCGTTGTCGCCAGTAACATTATGTACATTGTCGGCCAATACCCCCGATTCCTTAAGGCTCATTGGAAGTTCCTTAAGACTGTTGTTAACAAGTTGTTCGAGTTCATGCACGAGTCTCACGAAGGTATGTTGATCTGCTTCACTTACGACTTAATAATACTAACCAGCATTTTACAGGTGTTCAGGACATGGCTTGCGATACGTTCATTAAGATTGCCCGTCAGTGCCGACGACACTTTGTTGCTCTTCAGCCTAGCGAGCAAGAGCCCTTCATTGAGGAGATCGTGCGAAACATGGGTAAGATTACATGCGACTTGACTCCCCAACAGGTTCACACTTTTTACGAGGCTTGCGGTTATATGGTTGCCGCTCAAGGCAACAAGCACCAGCAAGAGAGGCTCCTCTCCGATCTCATGGCCATCCCCAATGCGGCTTGGGATGAGATTATCAAGCAAGCAACAGTGAACCCCTCCATTCTTCAGGATGCGGAGACCATCAAGGTTATCGGAAACATCATGAAGACCAATGTGTCGGCTTGCTCTTCTGTGGGATCCTACTTCTACCCCCAGATTGGACGCATCTATCACGACATGCTCCAGATGTACAATGCCACAAGTACACTAATCTCTGAGGCTGTGGCTCGCGATGGTAAGACTCATATTCGACAGTTCCGCTTATTGTAATACTGACAGCGTATAGGTGAGCTCGCAACTAAGATGCCCAAGGTCCGAGGTCTTCGTACCATCAAGAAGGAGATCCTCAAGCTTATCGAGGTTTATGTTGACAAGGCGGAGGACCTTCAGGCTGTCCGCGCTCAGATGGTTCCTCCTCTGCTGGACTCTGTTCTCGTCGACTACAACCGCAACGTCGCTGGTGCACGAGATGCCGAGGTGCTCAAGGCTTGCTCTACCATCATTACCAAGCTCTCTGTTAGTATCTCTGCAGTGACATGTAAGATTATTAAACTGACCATCATCAGGCTCTCATGGAAGACCAAGTTCCCACTATCATGCAGAACGTCTTCGAGTGCACTTTGGAAATGATCAACAAGGATTTCTCCGAGTTCCCCGAGCACCGAGTGGAGTTCTTCAACCTCCTCCGAGCCATCAACTTGCACTGCTTCCCTGCTCTGCTTAAGCTCGATAACAACCAGTTCAAGTTTGTCATTGACTCGTGCTCGTGGGCTTTCAAGCACGACAACCGAGATGTTGAGGCTGCGGGTCTCAACATGGCACTGGAGTTGATTAACAACATTGCCGAGAAGACAGATATCCAGACCGCCAACGCCTTCTTCCAGCGATTCTTCATCACTATTCTCCAGGATGTGTTCTTTGTTGTCACCGATAACGACCACAAGGCTGGTTTCAAGACGCAGTCCATGCTGCTCATGAAGCTATTCTACTATATTAACCCCGCCGACGGCACTCAGCCCAAGATCCAGGGACCTATCTACAGCCCTGATCAGGCTGCTGCCGGAACCGATAACCGAGAGTTCGTTGCCAACTTTGTAGCAAACCTCTTGCAAAATGCTTTCCGCAACCTGCAAGCGTACGTGTCAACCCATCCCATCTATACTACAATGCTAACCATCAAACAGGAACCAGATCACAAGTTTCGTCGAGGGTCTATTCACGCTTAACACGCAGTACGATAAGTTCCGACTCAACCTCCGTGATTTCCTCGTCTCCCTCAAGGAATTCGCGGGCGACAATGCCGAGCTATTCATCGTCGAGAAGGAGCAACAAGAGCAGGATGCCAAGACGGCCGATATGGAGCGACGACAGAAGGTTGGCGGTCTACTCAAGCCTTCTGAGTTGGAAGATGAGGAACTATGACTCGACGAAGAACTACGGACTGAGTTTGCTCCCCAAGCCACCGAAGAAACGGGACCGACAGATGCAGCTGGGGATGGTTGGGAGTTTTATGGTCTTTGATGGGTTTCACCCGGGATTACGATCCAAAAGCCAATCTTGCCATCCCATGCACGCTATATCATCTTGTCCACGCCCAATTTCATTCCTGTTATGATACCATATTCCTCCCATAGAAGAGTGGCCATCCGCCTATCACGGCCCGGTGGCGCGACGCCCTTGTCTAAATCGCCCCTTGGAAGTCGCAAGGGAAAGAGTTAAAAAAAACAAGATAAAGATCAAGGAGCACTGGTTGAGTTCTCGTTGTTTTTGGTCGTTTTATTTTCTGATTTGACGACGTTACTGCTTGTGGAAGCCATTGCCAATCCGCTTTTATGAATAAAAATAAAGAGAAATGCCTTAAAAGATTCAGAGTATTCTGTCTGTGGAAGGGGGAAAGAGTATGGGCTTATGTAGATATAGTCGTAGCTCATACTATGGTAACCCTATAGTAAAATGAGAGAAAAATGATAATCATCGATTCTTTGTGTTACTTGTTGATAAGTTGAACTCTTAAGCCTGCAGATTTGAACAAGAAAGTCGCTTTATAGAGAGGATATCAAGGTTTGGTTATCTATTCGTACTTATGTACACGAGGGCTACTGGATCTAAATTTGTGCATCTCGACCCAGATCGTTTGTCTATCCAGAGGTATCTAAGTCAGGACATCACATTCATTAGGATGATAGTCATCAAACCTGTGACATAAGCTCGTCTCCTAGCCCATATATACAAGCTTGTCTTACGGCTAAGGGCTGAGATGACTATTCTGTACATATGACCCGATGCGCGAAGTTGACTGATCACTGTCTAGTTATCAAGTCGGGGATTCTGACACCGGTGACATCTCTCGTTGGAGTTGAGTCGAAATGGCTCCAAACCAGGGTGAACAGGTACCATTTCCAAGTCAGTCCAATGTCCTCATTTTGAGAACAGGGCCGACATATGAATATTGGTGTTGGGAAGCTTCTCGTATCTCATCCTTGATCATTCTCTAGCTCCTCAAGAGGCCAGCGCATGGCGTCTTGCCAATAACTCCCAAGATGATCAGCAATAAGCCGTACCAGAAACGTACCCGCGTCACCAAAAAGCCAGAAGTGACGACACCGGTGCAGGAGAACACCGTAGTAAGCCAACACCAGCAATGCCTCTGGGCGATGTTTACGGGCGATCTCCACATAATCTTGGTTCAGTACAACCGGGAATGCCGATGCAGCTTGTATCTTGGTACTCGCCGGTAAGTTGCGGTGGACGTTAAAGGCCCATTGGAGTGTGGTGGCTGCATTGCTACAGGCTTCGACCGCCGCACCGCTTAAGTCGGAGGTTTGGATAAATTCTATCAACTCGGTACACTCGGATCCCCTCTCGCTGGAATCCGCTGCTTCTCTCACGCCTAGAAAGAACGGCGCTAGCGGAGATTGTAGAAGAGATGGGTAGGCTGGTGATGTGAAAGACCGCACACCCTGATGGAGAAGAACCGAGTTGCAGAACCTTTCGATGAAGATATGGAAAGAACCGCGATACTGAGTGAATGTGTCGTAAAGCATGTGTAAGCTTAGCAAGGAGGAGAAGAGAAACTGGGGCAGATTGCGGGTTTCGTGGCCGGCTGTTTCTAGTGTGTCTTTGTTGAAATATGTGAGAGCACGAGTCTGCAGCTCTGTAGCAGTTCGACGATAAGAGGCCGAACTCTCAGGGTGTATCATGGCGAGGTGGTCTGCCGCAATGGCGAGGAGTTGGTCCAAGGCGTAAGGAGCCTGTGACGACCATTCGAGAGCAACTTCAATGATGATTTCCACGTTCTCAGTATCGAACAGCATAGACTTGCGGAAGTGATGTAAGAGTATGAGATGTTTGCTGGTATATACAGGCGTAGGAAGAGCATCCGGGAGGGACGACGATAAAGGCGACTCGGCAAAGTCAAAGGACTCTGTGAAAGATGGGAGAGTAGTAACAGACGCTCGATCACCAGGTTCAAAGCGCGATCCAAGATACGGCGGCGGAGGTATTGGCGAAGGACGCTGCGAAGCCCCAGCGCTTGAGACGCTATCAACAGGACTCTGCAGTCGGCTGCTGCTCTTATTCCTCAGCGGCTCGTTGAGAGGCGATTCCGCAGCAGCAGGTTTAGGAGGCGTCGGAAAAGAGCACGCTCGCTCACTGGTGACGCAGTTGCTGCAGTTGGGACGGTGCTCATCGCACTTGATGTGCCGCCTCTTACACTCCAAGCAGCCGTTGCGGGACTTGCGATGGGCCCTCCGGAGTTTGCCAGCGGCGCCGGAGCCGGAACCGGAGCCGGAGATTGGGGTCAGACCCTCGGCGGTGGAACGCGGGGGCATCGGAAGAGGTGAGGGTGAGAGGCAGAGTAAGTGTGGGTGCGGGTGTGGTACCGGGGGGCGAAAGAATTGGTTCGTTGAGATCAAGCAGCCCGAGCCATAGACAGTCTTGGCCGGCTAGTGATGATATCTTTCCCCTGGCGTTCCGCGTAATATGATTGGCCGGTATTGAGTTTAGAAGCCTCGTCGTATAGTGATACGTTGACAACAGTGAGTTTAGTCGTATTGTTTCAGTAAAGTTTTCTTCGCTGGGGCGGGACGAGTCTAGCAGGAATTCAAACGGAGTTTTAGTCATGCATGGGGTTGCCGTCTTTGGCCATGACCGCGATATTGGATAATATCAACAATCCACGTCTTTGACATCACACTCTGATGTATATAGGCAGAAGCATAGTCCCTTCGGAATATTTTCTTAGGAAATGAACATGTTTAGTTTGAGGCTGTGGTGATATTACATTGAGACAAGGTCGAGACAAGGCGTTTCGGAATTATCCGTTGTATTTAACCAAAAATAGCAGTCTCGTTTTGTATCAGCCTCATATGGCTACGAATTTTACAAAAGAGCCTTGTGACGCGTGTTATTGCGCGGCATCCACAGCAATCATTATCTTTTGAAGGTGTTCCATTTTCGCTATCATCCTCCCAATTGGTGATATTGTTGCCGAGACACCAGATAGATATCGATTGCAAGACAACATCCATATCCCCGAGCAATAGCGGCCTAAGTGATTATCGATCTAAAAAGAGCATATACTGGAGACCTACAATCCTCAAACCCATAGGGATGAGAATCTCTAAAGAAATACTCATTTGATTCCATCCATGAGGTTGATCCGCTTATAAGAAAACCCCAAAAGTCGTCACTTAGACAAATATCCAATACGCGTTCATCGGATTCAGCTCGAATTTTCGTATCCAAATTCAGAAAGCTATACGCGTATACCCATTTACATCGATCAAAGCATTATAAATATACCCAGTCCATGCTTTACTCCAAGCTGCAAAGCTTACGACGCCCTCAACACACCAAGGCCATTCAATTATGCCTTGCCATCAGGTAGACCAATCCCAAAACAACAGTAACCAAAAACGGGGTATATTCTATATTCCTGTCTAATCGTCAAACCCTGTAAACTCGTCCTCTTTGTCCTTCTTAGCCGCTGCGGCCTCAAGAATTGCCTTTTCGCGATTTTGTTTCCGGATCTGAACAAGCATCTCGTTCAGCTCCATCTGCTTGATCTTCTCATCCTCCGTCATGTTGGAAGTGGCCTCTGCCTCACGACGCTTGCGTCGCTTCTCCCTTCGCTCCACTCTCTCATCCTCCATCTCGTGCTTGGCGCTCCAGGCCTCGTTGTTCTTGCGCTTGCGCTTCACTTCCTCGCTCTTGTCCTTCTTCTTGCCTGCCTTTTCCTCCTCGAGGGCCACCTTTCTTGCTTGTTCGCGAGTCTTTTCCTTGTAGGCGTAGTTGTCCCAGTCTATCTCAAGGCCACACATCTTGTCACCCGTGAAGCCCTTGAGCTCGGGCATTCTAGGCAAACGCAGCAATCCCCATGCATTGCCAAGATCAGCCCAGTCAAGATCAGCCGCGCGGAAGATAGATGTAGCCTGGTGAGCACCGTAGCTTCGAGCCCAGCTCACGAATCCCTTCTGTGCTTTGTCGAATAGTGCTCGGTCTGTCAACACAAGGTCCCTAATCTTCTTCGTAGCAGCAACAGCATCCTCGTCTGATGTGAAAACGGTTGGCTTCTCCAGTTTTACAATTGGAGTTTTGCGAATCTCTAAGAACTGGACGTAATCTTCTTCTCGTCCAGGATGTAGCATTACTACCGCCAGTCCCTTTCGGCCTGCGCGGCCAGCTCTTCCACTGCGATGGATAAACACCTTGGGATCTGATGGAGCATCGATTTGAACTACCAGGTCAACCTGCGGGATATCCAAACCACGGGCTGCCAAATCGGTCGTAAGTAGTATTGTTGGAGCGACGGAGTTGAGGAAGCGGTTAAAGTTTTTCTCTCGGACTTTAGCTGGGTGCTTTCCATGTAGAGGAACCAGGGCGAAACCCTCTGGCAGGATCAGAGGCAGAGCATGTTGAAAATAGTCGACAGCTGCGCAAGTGGAAAGGAAAACGATACTCCGTTGAGGTCGTACAGGTAATTGTCGAAGCAGTTCCGCAAGGGCGGGAAGTTTTTGGCTCGCGGGCTTAACCATATATGTCATTTGGAGACTGGCAGGGGTCTTTCTGTCTTCAAGAATTCCGCCATCCTTCATCTTGACCTTGACCTCAATTTTGACGGGATTTCGCAGACCGACTCGAATGATCTCGCCAACGGCCTCACTAACACTAGCACTGAAAAGACCGGTTCTACGCTGTTTTGGCAGATGAGACAGAATTTTCTGGAGATCCGGCTTGAAACCAAGATCCAGGAGACGATCGGCTTCATCGAGGACTAGAACCTCGAAGGAAGACTGGGGGCAGTGGACGTGAGGCGAAGACAGAAGTTCGACAAGTCGGCCGGGCGAGGAGATGAGAACGTTCGGGCTGTGTCGAAGAAAGAAACTGAGATCTTGCGCCGTGGTCGTTGTGCCTCCTACGAGCAGCTGGGGCACGATGGCGGGTACAGTAGTAGAAGGTCGCTTTTCGTCGTCTTTTAGGTGAGGAAGGACTTCAGCGGAGGCTTCGTGGAATTGCAGCAGATTGACTAGGACGGTATGGATCTGAGCAGCCAGTTCGCGGGTGGGAGAAACGATGATAGCGGCGACATGGTGTTTCTTGGTGGGTTCGCTAACTCGTAGAAGTTTTTGGACAAGAGGAATAAGGAAAGAAAGGGTTTTTCCACTACCAGTAACAGCCTAGAAACAAGTTAGAACGTCAATTGCAACACCACCGGGTTGATAAAGGCCTACCTCGACAACAACATCTTTGTTTCCCATGAAATGTGGAAGTGTTGCAGCTTGAACGGGTGTCATCTGGTTGAAGCCCATAGTTGCGACAGCATCGCGAACCCATTCTGAGAGAGGAGGATCTAGGGCATCCCAAGCTCTCGGGCTTCTCTTTCTAGGCCTTTCCGGAGCCATTATTAGCGAGAAGCAGACAAGAACAATATCTTGTGATTATAAAGAGATATGGTCTATCAAAGATCTTAAGCGCATAGTAGAGGGGCCGTCTTTGGAATCTTTTGCGCGAAACATTTCTTGAAATTTTTATCTTATCACCACGTGAGATCGATGCAAGCTTGAACTGTGGCGCAAGTCCATTGTGGCTGAAGTGCCATTTACTTGATAGCACGTGCTTACTCGAAATGATGTCTTTTCACTGACACAAATAACGTGGGATTTACCGGTCCCTGAGGTAAATGATTTAATTTAGAGTGAACTGTGACAGGTGACAATACATCTTGATTGGTATTGGACGAAAGACACATGCCAGATGGCGGAACATCCGGGAGAATGTTGTACCAGGATTAACAGATAATCTTGTTTTTTAATTTCATGTGCTTACTATCAGAATCTCGAAGAATTATACGAGTATCAATATTTCCTAAATTTTACACAAGGATATCATCAGAGCCGAGGTGCTGTTTAGAAAGACCCTCTTGTTCAAATCATCACATGCCAGAAGGAAAGTTGTAGACGTAGAGAAAGGCGGTGTCATTGCGGAACTGAACGCCACAGTTACGTATCTGCCCTGGCCCAGGAGGACAAAAAATCTCCAACCGTTACGGATACAACGCCAAACTTGATCAAGATACTGCCAACGCCAGTTTGACGAAAAAGACTCGCCCAGCTCAGTTTAGTTTCGGTGTCTATCTTTCTACTTGCAGTGTCACGCGACTCTTCTTCTTCTCCCTCTGCAGTTATTCCTCGGTTACTGTCTCAAAGCCCCCCAGTCACGCCTAGTCAAGTACCACTTCCATATCACCTGTCACTCTCACACGCATCCATAGTACCGTACCCTTCTGTACTGTACATGTGTGCGTGCCCCGGTCATCAACACCTTATATCCCCGAACCCATCATGCGGCGGGGGATTCACCCTCCGTTGCACCCTTGTTAATCAATCTGGATTCAATAAATACCCACGGCTCTTACTATACTCAGAATCCTCGGCCAATACGTAGCCCGAGCCCTCCGAGCCGCAATTTGAGTCAGAGTCTGAGCCCGAGTCAGGGTTACCAGCTACATCATCAAGACCAGCAGCAGGAGGACCTTGGCTCTGAACACAACAGCCAGAGTCTACGCCACAACCATCAACGGCATAGCCACGACTACGTCTCCGGCCACCACGACACAGACAACCATATTTTAGATCCAGGGATTCAACAACAACACTGTCCTGTTGACAAATCCTCTTATTACGATACCTCAAACACCTTCACCATTTCATCTTCATCTGAACCCCCCGCAACGGTGCGCAGATCGCGCCGTGATAAACATCTCCACTCTACAACATCTAACATCCTCTGGCCACCCGGCCTCGACTCTCTCCGGCGCATAGTACTCGGTGCCGTTCGCTGCTCAGCACTGCCGCCCTTCAACTTCGCCATGTCCTTCCGATCCAAAATCCCGGAGACGCCCCGCGTCATCTCGCCGAGTCCCACGCCATCCGAGCGCGAAGCCGCCGATTACATGGGCCCCGTCACACGCTCCGCGGCCCGGAGACGGACACCCACACCCCAACCGCTTGAGGAAGAGCCCGATGAGGATCTACCCGAGCACCCCGAGTTTCGACGCGCCCGAACCCGCAGCCGCTCGCCGATAGATACACAGGCAGTGACGCGGTTGACGAAACGCACGAGCACTGCGGGTAAGGCGGGTAAGACAGGAAAGGTGGCCAAAGACACCATTCCGGAAGAGCCAGCGACGTCAGATGGGGCACTCAACGGTAAGAGCAACGGGAAGTCTTCCATTTCAAATGGCCACCTTGCGCCGCCTCAGCCTACAACACCAACAGGATGGTCCTGGCGGGACTTCAGTCGCAGTCCCAGTCCCCTGGGCCTCATTCCCATCCACAGGCATTGGAGGACTTTTATACACAAGCACGAGGTACCCCGGAAGGTGCTTCATGTGTCGATCGGCTTCTTTGTCATATGGCTCTACGTGACGGGTACTCAGACAAGCTCTGTAACACCCTGGCTCATGTCAGGTCTTATCCCTATCACAACAACCGACTGGCTCCGACACAGATATGCGTCGGTTAACCGCCTCTACGTCAGAGTCCTCGGTGCGCTGATGCGTGAGAGCGAGTACTCTGGCTGGAACGGTGTCATCTTCTACCTCCTGGGTGCCTGGATCGTGCTCTACGGCTTCCCTAAGGATGTTGGCATCATGAGCGTTCTCCTGCTCAGCTGGTGCGACACCGCTGCCAGCACCTTCGGCCGACTCTGGGGCCGATACACTCCTCGTCTGCGCAAGGGCAAGTCTCTTGCTGGTTCGACTGCTGCGTTCCTTGTTGGCGTTGGCACTTCGTACTTCTTCTACGGCTGGCTCGTTCCCACCACAGGCCCCTTCCCTGGTGATGAGAACTTCCTCTTCAAGGGTGTTCTGTCACTTCCCAAGACCATCTGCGAAGCTGTCGGTGTCTCGCAAGAACAGACGACCATCTCTGGTGCTGTTGCTCTGGGCGTCATGAGTGTATGGTCCGGCTTTGTGGCTTCTGCCAGCGAAGTTGTCGACATCTTTGGCTGGGACGACAACCTGACGATCCCCGTGCTAAGCGGTATTGGCATCTGGGGCTTCCTCAAGGTCTTCTCCTAGAGGGCATAATTCCTTATCTCCAGCAGAGGGCGGAAACGATATCTTATGAGCAAAATACAGCCGCCCCGTTATATCGGATAGCGGTGCATATGAGACATTGAGCGAACGCATATATGGACGCATTAGTTTGACATTGTGCATGCATCGGGGTTTATGTATACCCTGCTCTCCCCCTTGCTTCTCTATCCGTTTTTATTCCCTGCTCCTTCTTCTTTGTGAAAACATGATTCTTACAGAAAATGGGCTCACTGGAGCTGGAGTTTGTACAGGTCTTCGGTATCGAGGACTTTGTCTTTTGTTTGTACTTTATTTGTGTTTAGTCGCGCGATGAGAACGGCGCACGGAAGAGTGCAAGAAAGCATGAAACCCTGAAGAAAGCACATAACGGTTCTCCGTTTTGGGTACTTGGCCACGAACCTTAGTTTTGGGCTTACATGTGGTGTTACGTCGGGAGAATATATACCTATTCTTGAGCAATGGCGGGAGGTTTTTGGGAGAGAAAAGGAACGGGAACAGCATGGTAGGGCGTGATACCTTGGGCACATAGTAGATAGAACGAAATTACTGGGTTGTTTAGATGATAAGACGAAACGCATCTCCTTTTTTCAAACAACTCAGTATAAATTTCGTGATAACAGTTTGGTTGGGTTGCGCCACTTTGACGTCTGTTGTACGAACACCGTACTGCATTTCGTATTGCTTACCTCTCCGTTCAGTGGTCTGGCTGATACATCCGTACCACGAGGTCTCAAAGCTGGGACTTTCCGGTGATGGTTATCAATTGGGTTGAGTCATGTTTCACGACCTCAGAGGCTCAATACAAAGCCTCGTATGCCAATCATTCGAGGTTGATGAGGTTATACAAAAATGCTCAAAACGCTCTTTTCTTTGGCAGCTCGGAGGAATTACCTTGTTGACGGGTTTTTGTCTCTCGGTTATGTCCGGTCGTTGAAGGTAGACTTACACGACAGCGTCCATGTTGGTGGTAAGGAAAATGCGCACCGTTCAGTTCCGGAGGCGAGGTCTGCTTAGAAGATGGTTGGCGACGTCATGGGCCAAAGGATTGGAGTGAGATACCCATAACTCTCCTTCTGCATTGGGCAAATAGCTGGGTATGGGCGAATGTCTCAAGTTGAGAGATAGATTGGATATCAGTCGTTCAGCCAGCAAAGCCTCAAGTCCAGCGCACACCCTACACACCATCTTTGTAAAGAGAAAATTCCATCTTTACTTTGCATCTCTCTTTAAGTTTGTCGTCCTATAAGACGGTGCCCCATCATCAAGCCCCCCTGCACAGAGTTGCATCTTCCCCTCCGTGTGCCTGGGCCACGCCTTGCCGCACGCAACGGCGCTGAGTTGTCCGTGCGTGATGGAGGGTATCAGAGCAGGGGAGGCGTGTGGAGGAAGGTAGGAACTGTATAATGTGTTAGTAAAATTCGAGATATGTACGCTTGGACGGTTACGTTGCAATAAGGATTATCTGTTTTATAACTCGTTTTCCTTTTATCGAATGGTTTGAAACAGTGAGTGAATGATATGGCCCGGCCAACTGTCAATGGCTTCTATGAGTGGATATGCGGATGCGCTGTTAGAAAACGACACCCGCCCTGCCATGCAATGCAAATGCAATGCGATGCGATGCATTGCACAACGCAAGTACTTGGCTTCTTGCGGAGAAACAACTCGTCGGCCTTCGTCTCTTCTCTAGCCTCGACGAATCTCGCGTCAGTATTCGACTCCAGACATCATCCATCTGCTCATCTCGTGGCCAAGGCCTCAAATCGATCAAGGTGAGGCGGGAAGATCAGTTAAGCTCAGTAGTCTCCAGAAAAGCAAGTCATTAAAGCACAGCAGCTTGGGTCCCATCTGACGCACAGCTCGCAACGCAGGGCTCGTAAGTCATGCCACTTGAGCGATAGGCCCTCAGGTTTGACCGTAGGACTTGCCATCCAGAGTGTATCGTGATACGATCGCAAGAAGCGATACACGGCTAACAAGATCGCGAGATAACTGAACTAGGATGATCCCTTCTGATACCGACGGTGATCGGCTGTGGCTTGTAGACATTCCAAGTCTGAGAATGCAGTCATGTCGTTGTACTTCATGAACAGGCGACTACCCGCATCGGATGTGCATGAACCGTGACAGCTCTTGAAAGCTTAGGGATGGCTTCGGATTCTGGAGAGCGGATAGTTACAGGAACCGTTAAAATCGTATCACAGCGGCTTCATGGTAATAGTTCCATATAAACAAGAAAAGGGGCGTCGTTGCTGCAGACCTCAGGGACTGTCACCATGAAGCTGCAGCCTTGAAGCTGCACAGAAACGGGGCGCCATCCCCATTTGTAAGTGTCGTTAGACAGGCCATGCTTGCCAGTTGATGAGACATTAAGCTGACAGAGGAGATATCAATGAATACAAAGATCGGCGTGTTGATGTCTGGCTTTAGTGCTGTTGGAAGATAGCAATATGGTGGGTTTCGCAGCTACTCGCTTGTTACATGGGCTTGGCTGCTTTATCATGAATCGTAAGAAGACGTTATACAGAGATCTCTAGACATTGCTCCAGTCTTTCAATCTCATGGTGTTGTGTGATTACTGATTATTCTCGAGGCCAACGTTAAATGTCCGGTGATTCCTGTTTGGAACGAGCCTCGGTGCTAGCTTTTACAGCCGTCTTTGTTGAACGACACCAGCCAAATTGCGTAATAACTCTAGCATTACTGTCATTTTCCTTGAAAGGCACTGCTCGTCACCCGTCAAATAAATTCTTGGGCGGAAGATCAACCCAGGCAGATCTCCGGGCCTGTACCCTGTTACAGGCGGTTCGACCCAACTGTTCCAGCGCTCACCAAGGTCGATTGAGCCTAGGTGGTGGATGGTGGATCTCATCGCGTAGTTTGCAGTGACTGGCTGGTGGTAAGAAGCGGGGGAGGGGCGAGAAACAGAGATAGAAAGAAGACGTTCATTGCAATGGATGCAGTCATGATATTTGTCCAAGCTTCATCCAATGGTGTATCGAAAAAATTTAGCCATTTTTTGCTCTCGCGATTTTAGGCCTATGGACAGATGTCAGATAGATACACAATCGGACAAATCGAGAGCACACAAGCCAGAGGCGCGGAGAGATGGATCTGAAGCATGTAGAGAGGTCGTGCTGTAGTCGTGATAGTGGATCATTGGAGTCGTGTCAGAGCAATGGGTTCACTGTAATACAAAGGTCTATCAATTGCGCCAAAACGACCTTGACTGAATACCATCGACAGAAATCATCTCAGGGATGATCAATGAGGCTCTGCGTAATTGAAAATTTTATACGGCACGTGGAACATATCGGAGCAGCCAAAAAGAAAAAGCAAGTCCAAGAAAGGTGACAGATTTGCCTGAGGTCGAGATACATCGTTACCCTACGATTTGGATGTTACTGTACCGCACGCACCTTCCTCCCCCCACCATCCACCACCTCCGAGTCCGTCCACCTTCCGCCCAAGCTGGGGGTTCTTTGAAGGCTTCCACTACGTATCGCACCTGCCAAACCGAATCCTGCTGCAAAATGACACACCATCTCGAGGAAGCAGGTGCGAGAGACACCCATTCCATGATTGACCCCTCGATCCGGTCCCTGGAATTCAATAGCAACCCATGTCTTTTCCACTTGTCAATTTCAATTACCCCATACATGATACATCCTACATCCGTCAATCCCACCGTCACGACAACGTCTGGTAATTATCTTGACAACGCATCACTACATTACTGTGCTCTCCTGTGCAGTTACAGAATAGAACAATGCCAGAAATCGCCCGACTTGCTGCAGCTCTACCCGACCCGTCGCCTTGCCTTCGCTTCTCAACCCACACCCTGTCAACCGAATTTCAAGAGCCAATCCTCGGTTAGGCCATTGCATGGTATCTATCTTAGCCATCGCCTTCTCTCAACATGCCCGAGCCTTGAGGTTAAACCGCCGATGAGAGAAATCCGACTGGAGGGGGGTGTGGGCAAGACTGCGTTTGGTGCTTCAATTCGACATGGAGAATCCAAGGCTGCTTTTCCATCGATTCTGTTTTTTTGGCTTTGCCTAGCCTTAGCGTCAGCGCGCTTGTTTGCAACTCTCTCCGCCTCCGTCTCCATGTGCTGCCTGCTCCCCTGCACGGGGAACAAGACGCAGTCCCAATGCATACCAAAATCACATGGCGGATATAGTCAAGAAATCGCCAATGTCCCAGCACCTGTAGTCTTTTAAGCATCTCTATTGCTATGTATCCTCGCTCAGAAGACTTAAAGTGGATACGGCGACAGAATGCCAAGGGTCTAATCGACGGTTGGTGATCTCTTACGGATGTCTATTTACACGGTGAGGGAACCAATGTCTCTTTTCCTTAACGACACCCACCACGAATGTTACCCGCTACTCCAAACCGCATCGGAACCCGGCCGATTTAAATGTACTCTGTATGGTACAGATATGCCTTTGTGAGGGTGTGGGCATTGGTGTCTACTTTACTGACCTAGATCCATCTAGCCAATCGTCCGACCAGTCAGCTTCAATCTGGTCGTTCGTTGCGTTGTTCGTTTGGTCCTTTCTTACTACGATCCATTTACCTGCTTTCATTCCGCTGCTAGCTATCGCCAAAAAGCAGCGAGCCAGCCTAGTTTTACGTCGGCCATGTCCCTCACGTCACTCGACCAAGAATCTAATCCAAGCTTGGCCTCGACTTGCCTCTTCCACTGGTCAACTACCGGGCTACCTACACAAACCCTCGACGCTCAGACGGCTAACACCATCCGTCTCAAATCGAGCCAGTCAAGCAAATATCGGTGGGAAAACGCACCGATCATTTTTTTGCCCCCAAGACAAGTTCTACACATGGTTCTTGTCCCTTCTCAACACTTGGACCCAAGGGCTAGTGCAGCCACTTGTGTACGTTGATGGACCCGGATATGCATAGCATCTTACCAGCATCTCACTTTCTTTTGCGCTTCTACTGCTCGACCATACGGTCTGGGTCGGGCCCTTCCCAAGTCGGGTCTTCTCTCGGTCTCCGCTCCGGCACACAAGACGCATTTTTCTCTTTTTATCAATTGTCCACTAGCAGCACACTGCATCGTCATGTCCTGCCCCGGTACCGTCTTTGACACATATCCACTGCCTTTTCAAGCACATATCCCCAGTCAGCCAGTCTCATTCTTAAACTTGTCTGGCAAGTGCGGCTTTGCACCCAAGGCGGTCTCCATTTTTTCAGTTTCTTAATTGTTACGTCTTACATCTAAGATTGCGGTCTTTGCTCTCGGCATATGCACATGCCCTTGGTCATCCTAGACTGCCTTGTTACACCCAGCCAACGGCGTAGCTCAAAGGCGTTTACAATTCCAACGTCACTGCATTGCTAAAGCAGAAACCCTGAAGCATATTGAAGCCACACACTTTTCTCTTAGTTCCGTCTTCAAACACTGTTCTCTTCTCTATCTTCACCCTCCCCCTAAAGCCCTATCTTGAGCATGCTTCCTTACTCTTCTCTATCGTTGGCCGGGTTGTCTAACGGCCGTTCGTCTCGGATATGTTTTTGTGCCATATCATTACCATCCAAGGCTCCTTTGCCGCTTCTAGCCCCCCTAGTCACCCTCCTAGCAGTCCTAGCTTTGAAGTTTTGTTACCATCCTACCATCCTGGCCATGTCATTGCCATCCGTGATGGTCCACACTTGTGCATCTTGTCGTGATCGTCTCGTCTAGCCGTACATCCTCCTCTCGACCATAGTATCGTCCTGCCATATCCCATCGCACGCCCTTGCGGGCGGGGCTTCTTGTCCTCCGTTGACTCCCTCGTTGACGAATGGTGTTAAGATGGGTTATCCTCAAGTTCTTCCGGTTTGGCCGGGGAAGGTCCTCTGAAAAAGTATAAAAAGGCCAGAGTTGATTGAGTTGAAGCTCTGTTCTTCTTCTTCCTTTCTCATCACTCTTCAACCAACTCCAGACTTCAAATCTCAACTTACTCGACACTTATACCAAGTCTCCTGGGCTTGTTGTCTTGTTACAAACACTTACCACCTCAACTAAACTTCACTTGTTCACATTCAACTTAACGTTGAACCACCACCAGGATTACTTATTAAAGTACTCAATTGGCATAATCATACCTTCTTCCTTCATCAATTATCATCATGTCTTCCCATTACACCCCTGTGGGCTATTCCATGCCTCTTCCTGTTCCCTCCAAGGGCTCCCACTACCCCACCTACAGCCAATATTCCGCCTCGCCTCCGGAATGTGATGACTCGGTTAGCTCCGCCTCGGGCATCCCCTCCTACAGCAATGGTGGATACTCTGCTACCTCCTCTGGCTACACTTACTCTGGCGGGTACGCTGAGTATGAGAGCACTCGCTCTGCTAGCGGCGTCGACTTCCAGGAGTACATGCAGGACCGCTTCGCCAATTCATTTGACCCCATTCCTCTTGACCGCAGCATGGCCATGCAGGCACAGACGTAAGTGGACCGACCCATTCCTCCATTTCCACAATACTTGCAGAAAATCACTGTTTGCCAATCGATGATTGCACGGGATTGCACTATTGCGGTCGCTGGGATTTAATGTACAAGGATACAACTGACTTTATGAACTAGATCTGGAAAGCTCAATGCCAAGCACCGAGAGCTTATGGAGCTACAGAAGAAGGCACAAGCTCGTCTTGCTAAGACACGTGAGCGCTTCCAGGAGGGTATGCGAGATGCGCATGAGGTCCGCAGCGATCTTGAGTGGACACAAAAGAAAGTTGGGTAAGTTAGAATCGACTCTGTGGATTCTCGAAGCACACGGCGCAAACTCATCGTAGTTCGCTACATGCAGGGAGCCTTTTTTGATGGCACTAGAATTCTGACACTGACCAACTTCCACAGCTCTCTCAAGACCAAGGCTTCTCGCAAGCATGGCAAGGAGTACAGCAAGGCTCGTGCCCGATTTCCATCACCCGAAAACTAATCGTCTTCTGGGCTATTTCTTTGAAGCGGCATCTTGATATTTACCACCAAAATTTACTTAGCGAGCAATTTTTCATTCACCGTCAACACACCAAAATTAACACACAAACACATGGGTTCCACGGTAAATGCAGGAACAAGCGATGATCGGATTCACGGACTTTCAAGAGTCTTTTTTGTACTTATTAATGCAAGCAATATGCACTTGTCACAACACCCTCAATTCGACATGCAGGAACGAGTAGTTCATGCAGGGCGAACATGGGGTGACGTTGGAATCAAGGGGCACTAGGCGCGGCAATTGAGCCGCTTGGCGCGCCGTGTCTTGCTGCTTTTAACAAAAGCGACAGGGCAGGTGTGCGGGCGGTGTTTAGCCAGGAACGCCAACCTCGTGGCTTCTGGAGCCAGTGTGGGGGAAAACCCACGGAGGAGCAAAGATGAGCGGCTGTTTCACGACTTATGGCTTATGATTGGATGAACAGAACGATCTAGGGGCGGTTGTTAAAAGTACACCTCCTCCCAAGCGTCTGTGGGGGTGCCAGGGTATGGCGTCAGCAAGTTGGCAGCAAGACATGATGTGTCGAAACTATTGCTGCATGGGAAACGTGTCTGGGAACCTCACTGGAATAAGGGTGACGCGGGAGCAGCCGAGGGCTGCAAGGTCGCCCAGATCGTGGGATTTGCCGAGGGGCGTGTATTGAGTGAGAAACCCTGGAAACCACTGAACCAAGACCATGACGGGAGGAGGATGGTAGCGGGTTGCCCAAGGAGTGTATCAGAGACGCTTGCCCCAATCAGGGGAGACAGCGATGTTGATATCGCTCCATTGGGTAACGCGGCGAGTCGGGGGAGTTGACGGAACCCTCTTTGGCAGGGTTAGGATCTGTAAGAAGGTTTTCTTTGTGGATATCTGAACCGGAGTATGGAGTCTACCAGTCTCATAGCAAGCAACATCTCGTTTTCCCCTCTTTGACAGACAGCGTGAGCCCAGGGACTACATAATGTGATAACCCCCCCCCGTAGATGTGATTTACCTACTCCCCACGCCCCTCCGGACCATTGTCGACCAGTCTGAGTAAGGATAAGCATGTGATTTGAGGCATGTTGGCGTAGCGAGTCGAAGTCCCCGTCGTAGCGGTACTTGGGAGGTTGAGATACCCCTGTTCCAATGTCACGTGAAATCACACGTGACATGAATGTTGTATAAAATGATCATGGAGTGAGGCAGTTGAAGTATATAGTATGGACAGCCCTGTGGGGGGGGGGGGCTTGACTGTAGTCTAATTCCATAAAGATGCTCGAGCCGCTATGTTGTCCGTAGTAGTCAGCTGTTTGGTGTATAAATGTTTCAAGCCGGAGCATCAGCCTTTGACGCAGCGTTGTTCGTGTTGCGAGGGACCCACGTTCCCCTTGTTGTCAAACCACGCGCCTTCTCAATCTTGTCCCAGGGGTTTTCGTTAGATAGATGGTCGTAGTACCCAATGTACCAAGTATCACTGCGCTCGTGTGGCGCTGCATGTTGGCCTTGATGTGGACTAGATGCCGGAGCAGGCCGTTGAGGGAGACTCGCTGGGCGCACTTGCGCTGACACTGGCTTTCCAGAGTTGTCGTCCTCTTCATCATCGTCGTCAAGGGCAATCTCATTGTTGTTGGAGGGTGTGCCTAAGGCGGTAGAATTTGCACCGGTTGCAGAGTCCTGAGAAGGGAGTGCTGCATCTGCATTTGGGTTATAGCGACGACGCTTTGATGGTGGCGATGCAGCGCCGAAGGATGAGAAGCCCATTTGGGCCATGAGAGCTTCGTCAGGGGCTTCCATATCGTCCATTTTAGGGTGGCGATTATGATTCAGGCGCGGTGCACTTAATCAGAAAGGTGCGGTATGACGTGAGAGATGTTGGATCGTGCGAGCACGGTGTTTGGAGATGGGATGAAACGAAGTCGAGCCAAGTGAGATGAAAAGAAATGAGTGAGGCGCGTTTGGTAAAGATGGACTCTGGCTGGGATTGAGGTTAGTGGTGGAGTTGTGGCTGTTGGGCAGCTTTGTGGCGTAGCTTGTGTTACCTTGTGACCCTGACTGGCTTGGCATCCGGCATTTGAGAACAACAAGGATTAAGAAAGGATACGAATTTTATTCAGATAATCAGATTCATGATTAATCACTTTAACTGTTTGCATATCAACTCCGTACTCTATTATTGTTTTACAGTGAGCCGTGCTGTGCGGAGTAAAACAAGAGCATTTCGAAGTACATAGAAACGAAATATCAGTGACATCACAGTGTCGTTCAAGACCTTAACCGCACCTAAATAAAGCGCAACGGGTCAGGATAAGTTATGCAGTGCAAGGAGCGCTTCGGAGCATTTGACGAAAATCAGCGAATGACAGGAAACGTTCCCTAGTTCAAAGTTTGTCTGTGTGACGGATCTACAGGCTCCGAAGCCTGGCGTGTTTCAATCCCTGGCATGAAGAAATTAGGTACCGAGCAGGGCATCGATTCAATGTCAAGCTGGGAATTTTTCATGTGATGTTTGTGTTTTTTTCTTCCTCTTTGACATTCAATATTCAATATTCAATACACTGTTTTCTCATCAATCTTCAAACATCTTGCAAGTTTCAATATCGACGTCCAGGAACGGAGTAGAAGTGACGCCTCCCTTCAACAGGAATCCCTACCAATACACATCACAGCCAGCCAGCGCATCATCAATTCATCACCATGGCCGAACAAAAGCCCATCAAGCTCAACCCTCCCACCAAATACGCACCATCCACCAAGAACTCTCCCCCCGTTGACCCTCCCACGCTCGACTGGATCACCACAACATGGTCCGTCACGCACTCGACACTGTCCATGTGGCGCGACGCGCGCAACGTGCGCATCACCTACAAGATGCTCCCCGGCACCGCAGACGGTCGCCCGCGCATTGACGATCTAGTCGAGTACGAGCCCTTGTCCAAAGAAGGCACGCGCAAATCAGTCGAGGGCGTCGACACGCAGGCCTCCTCCATCGGCTGGGACTGGCGAGGCAAGGGGTGGCTGAAGTTTGTCAACACCCACTGGGAGCTGCTGGGCTGGGGCGAGGTTGTCACGGCCGAGGGCGTCAAGGAGAGGTGGGCGGTTACGTGGTTTGCGCCGACGGTGTTTACCAAGGAGGGCGTGGACATCTACTGCGATCGCAAAGAGGGTCTCAGCGAGGAGACATATCTGAGAATCAGGGAGGCCTTGAAGGAGTCCGACTCAAAGAAGGTTTCTGAGCTGGTTGAGGCCCAGATGCAACCTGTCGAGATCAGGCTGCCATGGCTAGAAGCGACAGAGGCCTGATGCATTGCGCAAGGTCAGGAGACGGCGACGGAGATGTAATTTTGAGTAGTTTAATGCAATATATCCTGTAGACCAAGGGTGCGACTAACGGGCATCCTTCATAATATCAGCACAATACCTCTGAGCATTTGTAGTACTCTCGCAAATAAGGGCTTATAAATTCTATACTGAACATTCTGAACATGATATCCCTATGGTTGTTACCGACTGTACATCAACGCAACACGGAGTACCAAAGCGTATTTGACAGCTGTCATAAGAAAGGACGACTGGTACACGGATCAGTCTCCAAGTCCTCTTTGTCGTTGCTGTGATTTCCTCGCTAGTTTCACGTAAGTCACTTCGATGAACCATGCCTACGTAGGTTCGAGTGGACATTATATCTATAACTGCGGTTCAAGTCATCATGTTTTGGCTTATAGCTTACAACACCAAGCGCTTGCTTAAAGCGAAAGGACTCATCGAGCCACTGAATGATCCACACGATCGATCATCTCATTCCCAGATTGGAGCATGAACATCTTATATTTGCTGATTTGGGCCATCTCCCCAATAGCTACGATACTCCCGAATTACAAATGTACGATTTCGGAGTCTTGACATCCTACTGTCCGAGCGAGGTCAGCTGTAACTTGTCTCAATGCAGAAGATTTTTGAACTAGAAGCTTACCACATATGCTCATACCGCTTCCAGGCGGAGGTATGTCTCCAGAAGGGTCGACTTCGCAGCAAAACACTTGATCTGGGTGAAATTATCTATATCATATCGGCTTGTCCCTAACGAGGGTCGTCTACTGAAGAATACCCAGGAGGCCGATACTGGTCGTGTCCACAATGCAGTAACTGCCAAGCTCACAATCTCGTCACCACAGCATGGAAATAAGAAGCGAAAGTGGCATTGTTCATGAAGTGAATATCAGGAGAAAGCTCCTGTTGCTTCAGCGAGTACGAACTTGGTACTGTAGCATCAAAATAAGAGACAGATTTCTCGTTTACAACATGAATCTGACGAAGTTCTTACTGATTCAGGAAAGCCCATGCATTCTCAGATACCTTTCATGTGAACCGCCAAGCAAGCATATTGACTTGCAGGCGAGATTCAATATTCTATTACTGGACTGGTAAACGATTGCAACAAGACTTGGGTCTTGTTTCCAGAAGCCTGGCCCCTATCTCAGGACAATAAGAACAAATCGGCAATGAACTGGGGTATCTATTACTAAACACTATCGCGACTCTTGGTGATGTAAGCGTCGCTCTTCGTTTCGCTTTGGGGATCGCACGTCTCGATCTTCTCGAAAGCCATCATGCCCCCTGTTTCTTTCTTTTTGTGCACCGTCCTCCCCGTGATGTTTTCTCCCATGTCGTGACCCATCTCTGTCTTGGCGCTCACGTCTCCGACTATGTGAATCTCCATCTCGGCCCTGCTCATTCTTTCTTTCTCTTGACCCATGTCTTCGCTCATGTCGACTCGTAGATCGACTCCCATCCCGGTCTCGGTCTCTACTGCTGTCTCTTTCTCCGTGCCTTCGGCGTCGTTTCTCACGGTGTCGTTCGTCACGACGCATCTGCTTCAGCTCTGCTTCTCTTTCTTCTAAAAAACGCTTTCTGTCCTGCTTGAGTTCACGAACCTTTGATGCGCCCTTCTTCATCATGGCTAGAGGATCATTGGATACTATGCGCTTGGTATCTCGTTCTTTACGATTCGGGTCCTGGTTACCCCATACGTCTTTTGACGAAGCATCAGGGGCCGCAGCGTCGGACTGTGAGTACCATGGCTTTAGAGCACCATCCTTCCCCGGAGCATTCGAGAATCGCATCATGTACTGATCCTCATAACTTTGCTTCTTTTTCTTGGCCTCTTTCTCAGCCTCTTCGTTCTTCTCAGCATGAGCCCTCGACTTCTCGTCACCAAGTAGATCAATATGTCCATTATGATCAACTATTGGCGCGGAACTTGTACTCTTTCGCTCAGGCTCGACTCTTGCGATTTCTGAATTTCCCACCTCTTGGGCTAGTCGCATCTCAAACTCGGTGTCGTCCTCGCCTGGGCGCTTTCGCTTTCGTCGCATACCCCCCTTATGCGAAGCGTCGCGATCATGAGGAGCGGACTCATCGGGTCTAGGTGGTTCGGCATCTTCAATAGGCGGCGGCGTCTCGCCGCGCAGTATAGCTAATCGACGTTGCGCATCGATCTCCTGCATGCGCTGCTCTTCCCCTTCTTCGGCAGCCTTTGCAGCGGCTTCATCGCGACGGACGCGAGCGATGTTGTCCGCGTTGTATACATTCCAGGACTTTTTGCCCAACAAATGACTATACCATGTTAGTCTTGCATGGTTTTATACGCTGGGGGCGGATGGACTCCTTACAGTGGCATGGTGAAAGTGAAAATAAATAACTGGAAGATAAAGAATTTGGACCCTTCCATCGTAGAGAAGCTCATGCTCCACGACCGGAATGCGGGGCCGGGCGGATGACGGAGGTTCCAAGCTAAGCCCCTGGCAAGTCGCCCCTCCAAGGTCGTCAGCTCACACGTGCTAATTATGCAATGTAGCAACAGTGTACACTAACAATTACGAACTTTTACCTACCAGTATGATTATCAATCTAAGGGTGAAAATAACTTCCAAGACGACTTTTGGTACTTAGCTCAAGTCTATCCTGGGTCTCGGTCTTAATTTATCCATAAATTTCTTGATATAGGCCATCTCGTGAAGAAGTAAGAAGAAACTGCTGCTAAAGTGGTAGCCAAAGGCCTGTTCTGAATGCGGGAGAACTACGTGCCGGATATCCACTTTAAGACGACAATCCATATCGTGATTGGATACTATGACGTTTCTGGTGCCTGTTTCTCACAGCAATGTGTGCATTATTCAGGCTTAGGTGCTCAGCGTCAGCGCCTGGGCTGGTTACAGCTGCCCCAACACGACACGACACTCGTTCCAGCCCTCTTATAAGTAGGGTCCTCGCCTCTTCAGATCCAGACCTCTAAATAACATCCACAACGAGACTGTGTCAGAATGTCTAGAGCACCTTTCAGCGGATTCATGGGCGGCTCGCGCCAGGGCGGCGGCCAACAGCCCCCTCCTCCTCAACAACAGGGCTATGGCGGTCCGCGATACAACGATCCTCGCCAGCAGCAGCCTCCCCCGAATCAGCAAGGCGGTGGGGGTGGTGGTTACGCAGAAAAGCCTCGCGCCCGACAAGTCCAACTTCGGGTCGAGAAAGTCACAGACAAGTCCCTCCAATCGAGGTTGATCTATGGTAACCTGTATGTCTTTATCCATCTCTAATCTCGCCTTACTACGCAACCAAACTGACATTGTGACTTGAACAGGTGCGCTGTTTCTCCCGAAGACTTTCCTCCCAACCGCGATGGATCCGATCTGTACATCCTCCTCCGAGGAGGACAACCTGTTGGCGAATACGTCGTTACCGCAAAGCCTGTCCCAGGATTTCCCCAAGGCTGTATCAGTCTGTCAGACCCTCAACGATCATGGGCCGGCATCACCATGCGAGACATGTTCACCGGAGAGATCTACGACCCTTTTGCGGCTGGTGGAAAAGCGTACCTAGGCTCCGTCGACCTTGAAATTGGCTTCGCTTCTCCCAACAAGAAGACCGATGTTCCCTACGATGAGGACGAGCTATCCAAGATGTTCATCGACGCATACCAGAACCAGGTGCTTTCACCTGGCCAGCGTATTCTTATGGACCACCGAAATATTCCTCTTCTGGTCGTTGTTAAGACAGTCTCTTTGACAGATTTGGCCATGTCTTCAGATGACTCGTCAAAGAAGATATATAGAGAGCCCCAAGCAAAGGGTATCCTGACCACTCAAAGTCGGGTGCTCTTCCACCGTGATGCCAAGGGTGGCTTCAACCTCAAGCCCTCAATGCACAAGCCCAACTCCAATGCCATTCTTGCCCCCGACTTCAAGTTTGAGGATATGGGTATTGGTGGTTTGGATGATGAGTTTGCTACCATCTTCCGCCGTGCATTCGCTTCCCGTATCTTCCCTCCTGGCCTGATTGCCAAGATGGGTATTACTCACGTTAAGGGTTTGCTGCTGTACGGTCCTCCAGGAACTGGAAAGACGCTCATTGCTCGACAAATTGGTAAGATGCTAAATGCCAATCCACCCAAGGTCATCAATGGTCCTGAGGTGCTCAACAAATATGTTGGTCAGTCTGAGGAGAACATCCGAAAATTGTTCGCGGATGCAGAGAAGGAGTACAAGGAGAAGGGAGACGAGAGTAGTCTACACATTATCATCTTTGACGAGCTTGACGCTGTATGTAAACAGCGAGGCTCTGGATCTGGAGGCGGTACCGGTGTTGGCGACAGCGTGGTGAACCAGCTTCTCGCCAAGCTTGATGGTGTGGACCAACTTAACAACATTCTCCTGATCGGAATGACCAACCGAAAGGACATGATCGATGATGCTCTACTGCGACCTGGACGTCTCGAGGTGCATCTCGAGATCTCACTTCCTGACGAGGCGGGTCGACTCGATATTCTCAAAATTCACACTGCTAAGATGGCTTCCAATGGCCTACTGGACTCCAGCATTGACTTGGAGGAGTTGGCTGGTTTGACCAAGAACTTTTCGGGTGCTGAGATCAGTGGTCTGGTCAAGGCAGCAGCATCTTGCGCATTTTCTCGACACACCGAAGTTGGTCAGCTTGCAGCAGTGAAGCAGGATGTTGCCAGCATGAACGTGAACCGCGAAGATTTCATGGTGGCTCTTACTGAGGTTCGACCTGCGTACGGTGTCTCAGAGGCCGAGCTGATGGAGGCTCTCCGTCTGGGCATTATTCCTTACGCTCCTCACATTAACACGACCATTCAGCAGATGTCTCGTGTTGTAGGCATGGTCAAGGAGGACCCGAATAAGTTCAGCACATCTGTCCTTTTCCACGGCCCCATGGGGTCTGGCAAGACAGCTCTCGCTGCACACATTGCATTGCAGTCAGGTTTCCCGTTCGTCAAGATGGTTTCGCCGTCAGACCTTGTCGGTTACCGCGACGATTTTGCCAAGAAGGACTACATTCACAAGGCTTTTACAGACGCATACAAGTCGCCTGCTAGTATCTTGATCCTGGACGACTTTGAGCGCTTGATCGGATGGAACCCTATTGGACCCCGTTTCTCAAACACTATGCTCGAAGCATTGACGACTTTAATCGTCTCTAGGCCTCCCAAGGTAAGTTTTCGTGGTAGGGTTTTTACGAATAACGCTAACGCGATATACAGGGACATCGTCTGCTTGTTTTTGTAACAACTTCGAAGGCATCTGTACTCAGAATGCTCGAGATTGATAACGACTTCGCAAAGAAGGTAGCTGTGCCCGGAGTGTCTAACCTCCGCGAGTTGGGTACAGTGCTGCAAGAGATGGAAAATGAGTTCAGCTCTAACGATATCAATTCGGTAATCAACGAAATCGGCCATCAGACGGGCTCGGACAACGTCGGAGTGGGTATCAAGACGGTGCTGGATTGCGTCTTTGAGGCCAAGCGCGACCCTGAAGGTCGGGTCACAGAAGCGTTCACGGAACTACTAGTGGGGAAGATCAATGAGTTAAGAGCTTAGATAATGTTGTATGAAGTGTGAGAAGCAATTAGATAGACTTCTGAGAAATGGTCTGACTTTATTGACTGTTCATCCTAACTCTGCTAAGCTGTGCCTGGTTATAAGAAATCATGGTAAGGTCAACTGGTAGGGTATGTGTCACACTCGCCAATGTTCTTCTGGTATGCGGCAGAATGTATGATGTGATTGCATCAATATCTTTGATACAGATTGGTACCATATAGGACGTATTCCTAGCTTGCAAGAAGGGCTTCATCGTGAGAACGTTGATGCTTTAACCTAAGTCAAGACCAATGGTCTTGTAAATTAATAACTCTATATGAGTTCACTTAATCTGTAACATACACGGCCGTTCAGGTAAACACGGTAAGAAAATATAAATAAGATATGATAAATACTAGATAATAGTAAGGTATAGGATATAGGTTAGGTCAAGAGTAGATACAGTACGCAAGGGTAGCAAAAGTAATAGTCAATCGGTGGTTCTAATACACGTACTGTTTGTCGCATGTGATTGGCCAAGTTTATTCAGAGTTCACCCTTGCAGGTGGATTTACCAGGCTGAGTTGATTGAGCTAAACAATACTGGTGCTGATATGTACTCATGTAACATTGCCGTTGGGCATCATGATCGCCTTGATCTTCTCGCGAGGTGTAACGGTATCTGCGGAGTACCAGCTTTAAGATACACGGATACAAGGTTTGGCTGATCACATGGCTGTTGCTCTAAGCGGGCACAAGGTAAAAAATGGCAAGACATGCATCAGAAACACGACCTGAGCATGGATACCATGATAATTAGCGAGCACGCGAGAATGGATACCCGTCTATACTAGATTCCGCACAGGCGGCATAAACAGGTTCAAAAAATACTACTCTGTATCTGTACACAGGGCGAAAGAGAAAGAAAAGAAGTGGCTGGCTCTGAATGGTCCGGGCGAAGTGGTTCATCGGCGCGGGCCTTTTCTTGCTCACGAACTACTCTCCCAGATCTATCTTGACTCGGCCGGGGCAGCGGCTAAGCCACAAGGTAGCGTTTCTGGAACTCAAGATGGGCGTCAAGAGAGAGGTAGAGAGGCTCTCATGCGTGACCTCGGCCGAAGACCCCGCTGAGGGGGAGACATGGTTGGACAGTGAGGGTTGGAATGACTCGTGGTGATGGGGATTTTAGTGGTTGAGCGGTTGTGTACACCGCATATTTGGTGAGGCAAGCGAGTGCCATTGGACTCTTGTGTTAGTGATATGCACATGGATGGGGAAGTTGATCTGGCGCTTCTTGAGTATTGGCAGTGGTCTTGGGATTTCTACCGTAATAGTACGAGGCGACATTTAACGAATTGGTATCTGTATTAGAGTTGGGGTGTTTTGGAGAAGAAGGTCTTTGAGGTCGCGATTCATTGCCATAGTCTTGTGTGCTGACAGGTATCACCAAGACGAGTCACAGAACACAATCTGCTAAAATGCAAGTCAACCAGGGCAGACAAGGCTGCAGGTCTATTTATACGGTACTTGTTAGACATGCATACAAATGCGATAGTCAACGGTTATTCGCATTGGATCAGTGAATCCTTTTACCCTAGAGCTAGAGCTAGAGCTGGAGCTGGAGCTGGAACTAGAACTCAGAGAGGAAAGGCCTACGGGATGCTTCCCCGGCACCCGAGTAGTTGGTGTCGAATCAGATATTAGAGTTTGACTTGGATCTAACTTGGATTTGGACTCGTTCTGGCGGACTCCAGGGATCATTGTCTCAGGCTTTGCCATGAAAGGATCTCAGGTAATTATGGCATCCCGCGCGCGCGTATGACAAAATGGAATGGTATTTATCATTCACACAGCAAAGAGAGGATAGAGGAGATAATAGTGATTGATGCAAGTTGGTGCCAAGAGCAAAGAAACGTGATGGGATCATGCATGATGCATTAGCTGCGCTACATCCTCGGTCATGGGATTCTGTTTCTGGAACGATTCCTCACTTTTTCTCTTATGTACCCCCGCCCAAAGTTCCCCGTGCAGCAGTTTCTCGTACAGTATCCGTATCAGTCAGACTGCAAAAATCACACTCACGGCACGTTCCGGTATTCTTTGCAGCGAGAAAAAACTCTATCAGAATTGATACCCAAGATATAGAGAGAATATCCTTTGATCGACAAAACTGGGCATGAATTCCAGACGCCTCTCCCGTGTTCGCCCAATCCCGATCTCTCGGAGTTGGCCAGAAACTCTGAACGCATATAGAGGGGGAAATTGACTCGACGGTCCGACTCAAGTGTGTGCGTGTGTGTGTGTGTCTGGAGTTTTTCTGGGTTGCATGGCTCGCGCACAAGTAAACAGTACATAGTGATATCTGGATGGCTGGGGCTTGCAGGGGCCATTATGCATGTGTCTCACTGGCCGAGCTGGGGACCGTTGTAATGCCGCTGCAGGTACTGAGTACTTTGACTCACCAATTCAGGTTATGAGGCTTGATTGAGATCAGGAAGCCTGCCTTGCCGTGTATCCAACGCCTTGGACATCCCTGTTGCGTTTGGTCCTTTGCTCTGGTCTGTTGGTAAAGCCCTCATTTCGGTGCTTGAGTTGGTCAGTCAGCAACAACAATTGGGAAGAGAGAAAAAAATTCTTTGCTTGCAGCTGGTTCATGACTCTCCCTTCTTTGTTAGTACACGAGGCAAACAGTTCGTCTCAAGCCCAAGCTGTCACTACGATCACCAATCAGACTGTTGATCACGACTCTGGCAGTCGGCAGAGAGCTGGAGCTGGAACCAGAACCCGCTATTAACCCTTCCGCCGGGTTTGCTGGGGCTGGGGGGAGAAGCCAAGAATACAGCGGTTACAGGTATCGGTGACTGGTCAGCTCTGCTTCGGTAGCAGCAGGCTAGAGGTATAGCGACATTTCTTGCCTGAATCGATCAGTGCTATTCTTAAGTGCTAGGTTATTTCGTGCTCCACACCCTCTTTGGCTGTTGCTCTTCCGTTTGCCATGTGCCAACCCCAAAGGTCAAGGCCAGCTTCAAGCCAAAGTCAAGGCCAGTCCAGTTCAGTCCAGGCCGAGCCCGCGCCATTCAAGGCCCATCTCCCCGTCCACCCTCGCCCTCCCTCCTCTGTAGACTTTCTCCCGATTGCCTCTAAAGGTGTCTTTTGTTTTTTTCTTACTTTTTTCTCCCCCTCCTACTCCATTCTCTTTGCTTTTCTTGAGTGTGAGACAGACAAAAGGGTTTTGACTAGGGTCTATTGCTGTATCGCGTGCCTTTTATTTGCGAGGAATTTAATTACACGTCTGTTTTTTTCACCTACTGCGTGACTCTGGGATTGCCTTTGCAACTGGGACCCCTCTGTTTTTGATCGCTCGACGATCGTTTTCATCCAGTCGAAAATATCCCGAGGTACGGATACGGATACTTGAATGGCAACAACACCAACAAAAGCAAGTCTACACCAGCAAAGAAAGCATTGAGTCTTGTCTCTCTGTCTACGAATACTTTATGGCTTTATCATGTAAGTTACTTTATTATTCCTTTTCTCTCTTTATGACATCAGCTCCACCTTCTCAAGGTTGTCCTATTCTGTCCGTGTTGGAACTCGACCAGGTATTTCTGGTCCATGCCTTGGCTCGTCTCGCCAGGCCTCAGGTTGGTCGGTGCAGTAATTACAGTACATAAAGTACTAGCATAACGGCAATTAAACGTTGTGGATGGCGAATGGTCCAAGCAAGCACTATTCCAATTCCCATCTCTCTTCCTTCATACTCTATCATATCTCCAGTTCGGACTCGCCGCGTTCCCTCTACCAAACCTTCTCTCTCTCTCCTTTCCCCTCGACCTTTCATCTAGCTCTTCTCTTATTCCCCCACCATCGCGCGCGCAAAGACCAGCAAAACCCACGATATGCGCGACGACTTCTACCACCTTTCAAAGACTCGCTACTAACTCAATGCCTCGGTCCTCAGCTCCTCGATCGCTTTGAGCACCGTCAGCTCTGAACTCTCTCGACGACAGGCAACGCGCCTGCGAGCGGCCGTGCCTATGGAGGCCCCGGAGCCTTCGTCTGCAGACCCGCTGACACCAGCGTCTGGTCTCAGCGCGCCGCCCCCCGTACCATCGCCTCCTCCAGCAGCAACTGCTTTCAAGGATCCGACGTCGACCAGACTCAAGGGCCAGCAACGGTCTCGTTCTGGTTCAGGCACTGTCGCAGCCCCGACTGCTACTGTAACAGCCCTCAAGAAAAAGGAAAACACCAGCCCTAGTTTATCGACGCCTAGCAAGTGGCCCTCTGTGAGGTCCACCACCACCGCGCGCATGCCTACGAGTACCGCTGTCGCGAAACCTTTGGTCCCTCTGTCAGAACGAAGAATTCATCTAAAGAAGACCACGACTCGAAGTCTCAAGGACTCAGATTTCAACGCCGATAACCAGGGTAGCCTGTCTCGATGGGAGATTGCTCCTGATGGTGGATCAGCAGGTCGTGAGGGACGACAATTCGCCGTTGCCAACGTAGGAAACAATGGCCGGATATATTTAAGGTAAGTTAAGATCTCAACGGTCTTGGCGCCTCATCTCTCCCTTGGGGAAATGCCATTGCACCAGCCACGTTATCGCTCTCCCTTCGCTCTGTGGTCTTTGCTCGCGCCTTGTGGGGAGATGTTTTAGCCCGTCCTGCCTGCGATTCTGTCTGTCGCCTTGGGGATATTGTAACGTGGCTGGCACTGACCACGACGCTCGATCGTATTCATATTTGCGTTCCACAGACAACTGACTTCCATTCTCCAGGCCGACCGTTCGCCCTGCGTACCAGCGATGTCCTCAGCCTCAATTCGTCTTCCCCATTACACCACCCAGCACCGCAGGCTTGGACACCATCTCTCACACCAAACAGATTCAAGACGAAACCAGCGAACTTCACGTTAGCCAGTGGACGCCGACCCCGGAGCCTTCGCCTTATCACAGCAAAGCCTATTTTGACCGCGGTCCCCAGTATCCGCTCCGACCCGTGAAACACCGACGCGCCCTTTCCGATAGCACGGTGCACGAGGTAACCGTTGCGAAGGACTCGGAACCCGGAGCTTTCAAAATTGTTATTTCCAAACCGCTGGAGGAATATCGACCCCGAACTATGGAAGATTTCGATTCTAATTCCGATCCTCTCCTCGACATTGCGATTCCCTCCTGGCGTATTGGCGTTCCCCGGTTCACGGGCAGAGGTACACCAATGATTCGCGGATCTTCGTATGCTCCCACCGAGGAGTTTCGCTCTAGCAGCGCCTCGCTACTGAGCCGATCTCAAGGTGTGCTTAACAGCTCTCATCCCGATATAGCTTCGCCAAGAAGGCCAAATTCTATGGCAGTACCGATGTTACGAATTTCTCGAAATATTTCCGCCATAACTCAAACTCCCACAACTTCACAAGTTTCCCGACTTGTCCGCCCGAGCTACCAGTCAAACTCCAAAGTCGAACCCGCTATGTTCGACGATCTCACCTTCAAACCAGCCTGCGATGATCGAACATTAGTCAAATATTCAGCAGCAACCGGGGCCGTCATAGCTGCCACGCCGCCACGCCTCGTTGCCGAGATCACCTCACCCAGTTTCCTCGATTATGAGCTCATCTCCGACTTTTTCTTGACCTTTAGAGCGTTTCTCGAACCCGTGGATCTGCTTCGTATGCTCATCGCGAGATTGCGATGGGCTTTGTCTCGCGATGACGAGACAGGTATGGTTGTTCGTGTTCGCACATTTGTCGCCCTTCGACACTGGATTCTCAACTACTTCATGGACGATTTCGTTGTGGACCACAATCTTAGAGCCACTTTCTGTGAGCTACTAAACGACTTTGTGGACGAACTTTCGCAATGCAAGAGAGCTCTGAAAGTTCAGCTTAAGATTCTTGGAGAGTTAAAGAAATGTTGGCGCAGGGTTTGTGCGTTATACTGGGATAGCCCGGATTTCGACGATACTCTGGACTCTAGTGTACCGATCACACCAGGTGGTATTGTTGGTCACCGAGATCCCAGTCTAGACCCATCTTTCTGGGAACGAGAAGACGATGGAACGCCTCGCATCGAAAGTATCCTACCACCCAGAAGAAGCCTTGCCGAACGAACTAGTTTCATTGCCGATATATCTCGAGCTGGCCATGCTGGAGACTCTGTTCTAGTTGAGCACCGTCCGTGTACTCCTGAACAACAAGTCAGAAGGGAATCCATGGAAGGGGAGCAATTATCGCCAGTTAGCATGACCAGCATGGATATTGTTTCATGCTCCTTTCCTAACAAGATCAAACCCGCTCATCCCAATCAGACGAACCCTTTGGCTGCTCATCCCGTTACCACTACTACAACTTACAACACTGGGCCGGTAGCTACAACTCCTCGAGCACTCGTGGGTAAGCGTGTGCGACCTCAGGCTGCACACAAGCGTAACAACAGCTTGACCGACTCCCTACGGGATCACAGCACGGACAAGTTGTCTTTCAATGATCAGGAGTTCATGATGACTGCCCCCTACGCTGGTAGCCTCGTCCGAGGAAACCTGTTACCTCCAGGTCAGGCCTTTGTTGATATTGAGCCGGACGAGTTTTCCTCCATTCTTGGGCCTACCACCAGCCTTCGCCCCGAAAACCAGAGCATTGTCAAGGAGAGGATACCCGCGGGTGCCATGTCTGGACACGGCATGAAGAAACTACTGGGTAGCGTGCGGAGAGCATTGAGCACCAGAGGACAAGGTGGCGTCTCTTCAAACCCAGGGAGTTATATCAACATCAACAACATGGGCCCCCGTGGCGCTACAACAAATCGCATTCCTGGAACAGCTGTTGTGCCCCAGAGCCGCCACAAGCCCAATGGCTCTCGTCCTCCTCCTGTAAGAATTGACTTACTCGGTGCTGAAATCGTGGAAGATTTCAAGAAGGCGGTGCGGGATGAGGCTGCTGCTGAGGCTGATCGTCGTGGACTACCCCCGCCCATGTCTCCCAACCCGTCTATCACTCCCACCGGAGACTTCCACTATTCAGCTGCACACATGGACTCGGTCACTTATGATGAGATGGCACATGGCTACAGACACCGGCCAGTTAGTGACATGGCTATCACCACCGGCAGCAAATCCATAGTGATTGTGGACGACACGACACCCTTCGATCCATCACTTCTCCACCGAGGTCCTCACAGCAACGCTTCTGTTGAGGCCTTTGCCGATACCTTTAGGCTGACAGGCGGTGATCCGACTCCCCCGTCTACTCCTCCTGCGGGTAATGGCTCAGGTACACCTCGACGCTCCTCATACCTTCTCAATCAACACGTTGTACGGCCGTCATTGGACGAAGATCCTCTACCTCCCTTTGTTCCCGACTTTGCAACCCTGGCTCCCGTCACGAGCGCTCCGGTTTCAGAGGATGGCAATCGAGTGTCGTATTCCACAGCAGCCCGAAGTATCCGCCAACACCCTCCAGTGTCCTATCAGAACCATCGTCGGAAGAGGTCCAACAGAACACATCGATCATTGAATTCGATACTGCATCGCCGTAGCTCACTCAGCAACGGTCTTGCCCGTCGATCAACAGTCCAGAGCTTCGATGCCACGACAGTTTCTGCTGCTTCTATCGCTGAGCCCGAGCACGATGAGCCTTTGCCACAGCCTCTTCGAATCCTTCGACGACGACCAGGAGGAGATCTCCGAGCCGCCACGAATGTTGGAGAGCTGGACCCTGTTACGCTTAGGAGATCACAATCTGTGGGCTCGTTGACAACATACTCGGAGTCTATTCGCAGCTCTTTCGTTCAGAGCCCCCGTGTGACCTCTTTTGGTCGTGGTTCTTTCGGAAAAGGAGAAGTTGTCTCGATTGAATATGCGCAGCCCAAGAGTGAAGCATTTTCCGTCGGGCAGCTTGCAGAGAAGCCGAAGCGGGATCTTTCCCTGTTCAGTACTCACTCATCCAAGCCAGTTATGCGCCCGTCTTTTGAGAAAGAAGCACAGAAACTAGCTCAAATTCCAGATGACGAGGATGATGGCGGTATTGAATCCGCGTTGGCAAAGTTGGAAGGCAAGCTTCCTTCAAGAAAATCCAATGTATCAGCTGTCAGCCCTCAAACTACCCATTATCCACCTGGCGAGATCATTTTCGCAGATGAACCAGAGACTGAACAGGTCAAAAGCCATGACCGACAGCTTGTTGTTCGAGAGACGTTCATGCTGGATGCCGAGGACAGCGATGCCGAGCCTTTGTTCGAGTCCCAAGACCAGCATCTGACGCCTCAACGACCAGCCACCGAGGTGAGGTCGTTCCTAACTGGCTCTTCGCGAGAATCATACTCTTCTGTCCCTATTCTTGACCGAGATTCAATGAAGGCTCGTCCATGGACCAACATGTCTATCCTTGAAGGCTCGGACGAGGAAAACACACCTCGTCCACAGAAGTCCCTCTTGTATGTTGACAACGATGTCGACTCGCAACACACCTCTTACGACTTTATTGAGAAGACTCAGAGTATTGAGGGTATCAAGCTTGGTGAGACTGCTCCATCAGTAGCCGAAGACCAGTCATTCCTCAACGACGACAGCGATCTTTCATCAGAGATGTCTGCGGATGAGCTTGACGACGAAGAGTCTGAATTTGGCGATGCCATCCTGCCACGGGTCAAACTTCCTGCTCATCCTCTTGGGTCACCAGCTCCCAAGCGCAACCCTCCGTCACCGCCCATGACTCTTGTGCAAGCACTGGAGATGTCTCCACCACAGTTTGTCCATGTCCCCGAGTTACATGAGGATCAAGTCTGGGGCCTGAAGCCTCTTCCTCCCACTCCCGAGACTACACCGACTGCTCCATACGCACAGGCAGCTGCACAAACTTCAAACGACGCGCTTCGCCAAGTTTCCAAGGCGGACTCTATTGAGAGTAATAAGTACTCTGCTCACTTGCCATTCATTTTGGCTTTTGATTCAGAGATCCTTGCACAGCAGTTCACGCTCATTGAAAAGGATGCACTGAATGAGATTGATTGGAAGGAGCTCATCGACATGAACTGGAAGGATGCTGCTCATAGTGATTGTCGCTCGTGGGTAGAATTCCTCCGCAACTCTGATGCCCATGGTGTTGAAGTGGTTATTGCTCGCTTCAACATCATGGTCAAGTGGGCAATCTCCGAGATTGTCCTTACGCAAGGTCTTGAGGAGCGAGTACGATGTATTACTAAGTACATTCATATCGCAACTCACTGCCGTCGGTACCGCAACTTTGCTACCCTCGGTCAACTCACTATTGCCCTGTCCAGCAATGAGGTTGCCCGCCTTTCCAAGACTTGGCAGCATGTCGCCCCTCAAGACGTTAAGACGCTTCATGATCTTGAGAAGCTGGTTACTCCCATGCGCAACTTTTACAATCTCCGTGCTGAGATGGAAGTTGGCTCAGACCAGGGCTGCATTCCTTTTGTGGGCATCTACACTCATGACCTCCTTTACAACGCTCAGCGTCCTTCTGAGATGGCTGGCTCGCCTACAACACCCCCTCTGGTCAACTTTGAGCGATGCCGCATTGCCGCTGCCGTTGTCAAGACATTACTTAGGTTGTTGGAGGCCAGTACTCGATACAAGTTCCAACCCATTGAAGGCATCACGGAGCGCTGTCTGTGGATGAGCGCCTTGAGCGATGAGGACATCCGACGCCACTCAGAGATGCTCGAATAAACCGCTACGACCGTGTAGCACCACATTTCTACAACAGATTATACATACAGGAACGATAATTACGACTTATGACTCACCGACTCGACGGCGTTTCATTTCCTATGTTTCAACACTACAAGAGCATACCAGCATGCCTCTGCATTATACCCCGTCTCCTAACTGGCATAAACACCATCAAGCAAAGAAACTACTTTCTTTATCTCGATATTAAACATAATCATCACTATTACCAACAGCATTTGGGACAAAGCAAGGAGTTGGGCACTTTTCTCGTTTCTATTTCACACAATTCATCTATGGAGGCTTCTTGGCCTGGTTTGATCATACACACACAGCGCAAGCGTCATGTTGCGTCTGCTTAACTTTTTTTTTTTTTTGGAGTCCTAATTCATAGAGCGGGAAGTTGGCCGAACGGATGGTCACTGGGAACTTTGGATTCACTTGAAATAAGTGGTTGGCGATGGTGGGACAACAATGGAGTTGATATATCACGGGGCTTAGGGAATGAGTAGATGTAGTGAAGAGTTCAAACAATTGATACCATGTTTACGATAATTACTTGTCTCCTGACGAGAAGCGAATTGTTACTTGTTCGAAAGACATGACAATGTGTGCTGGTAACAGTTACAATTTTTCAGTATCGTCACTCTATACAACAGCTGTTCTACTGATTATACAGACATCACAAGTCGACAGTAAGTTACGGCACACTTGACACACTGATCATGGGTAAACGCGGGTTAGACGACTCATATTTTGTCTCTTCTCGCATCAATACAAATTCCACAGAAACAAAGGCGGGATAACGATCAAGTCCATCCCCTCGGCAGCGCAGGGCTTTCCCTCTCCACCCTCTTCACAGATATGAAAAGGAGGCGAGTATCTTTCCCTCATTAGCACCACCAAGATGAAAACCTTCAATTCCCAGAGAGAGTTCGTAAAATAGTGTCAGCAAGTAATAGAAATCGAAAGGGAGGGAGAAACAAAAGGTTGTCGAATAGTTTGATTGAACACCACACATCCGTCAATGCTTTTTCATCTCTCATCTCTCTTTCTGCTCTTCTCGTCGAGAAACCACATCCCAAATAGTGACAAATTCAATTTCTTCTGTGTTTGAATTTGCTTGGTATCCTCTTTTTTGTTTTTGTTTACCATTCGACAGCAGGGGCAGCTTCGAGCTGCTCGCCATTGCCCTCCTGGGCCTCAGTACCCTACCACTGAGACTCCTTAGGGGCCTCAGCGGAAGCAGCCCACTCGGTGTTAGCGGGAGCAGCACCCCACTCCTCACCGGCAGCGCCATCCCAGCCAGTGGTGGCACCAGCGCCGGAGGCACCGGCGAAGCCAGCAGCGGGAGCCTCCCAGTCGGCACCAGCAGAAGCCTGGAAGCCGGACTCGATGGCGGCAGGGCCCTCCTCCTCAGCACCGGGGACCTTCTCCTCCTCAACCTTCTCCTCAGCCTCAGCCTCAGGGTCGCGGTCTGTATAGTGTTAGTATGCGTTTGCTTGCGGGTGATTTTAGTTAGGAGAGGTAAACGTACAGAAGTAAAGATCGACCATGACGTCCCAGGGAGTCTCGCGGTTGTAGATGGTACCGCGGAGACGGAGGACCTCACGGGCAAGCATCCACCAGACGGCACCAATGGCGTGGCGACCCTTGTTGTTGGTGGGGATAGCGACGTCAACGTACTCGGTGGGAGAGTCAGTGTCGGCGAGGGCAATGACGGGGATGTTGACGTAAGAAGCCTCCTTGATGGCCTGGGCATCGGTACGGGGGTCGGTGACGATGATCAGACGGGGCTCCTTGAAAGATCGGGTGATGTAGTTGGTGAAAGAACCGGGGGTGAAGCGACCAGCGATGGCAGTGGCACCAGTGTGGGCAGCGAACTTGAGAACGGCACGCTGACCGTAAGGACGGGCAGAGATGACACAGATATCGGCGGGGTTGTCGACGGCAGCGATGATACGGGCGGCCAGGACGATCTTCTCCCTGAAGTGCGCTGTTAGCATTTGCGCGCAAGTGTGGTGTTTTGCATTCAAGCTTCTGTGCCCCTCCTCCGAATAGCTTCATTTTCCCAAATATGGAAATCCGCCTTCAAAATCCTGCGCAACCCATTCTGAAGCCCAACAATTCCAAAAAAATTCCAGTTTATACGTACCAGGTCTTGCCAACGTTGATCACGTTAACACCATCCTGACGGGTCTTCCAGAGGTAGTTCTCCATGTGAACCTGGAGGTTCTTGGAGCCGAGGTGGCACTGAGCAGCCAGGAGGGTCTCAATGTCCTGGCTGGTGGCGTTGAAGATGGAGGGCAGGTTGGAGGGAGCCATCTTGACGGATTTCTTCTCTTTGTCTTGGGTGACGAAAAGGGATGGCTTGAGAATGGTGACGGCGAAGAGGATTGTGGTGTTGCGTGCAAAGACTCGCAAATCAGAAAGTTCGCGATCGAATTTTGAGACCCGAAAATGTGTGTGGTGGGAAGCCCTGATGGCCCGCTTGTCCGATTGTGGACTAGTGAACTGATAAGAATTTGACTGCTCTATCTCCACGTGATATTGCGCTAGTACGCTTCGGGTGGCGGCTCGTTGGTGGTTCGGTATCGGCCGTCTGGCTAAGGGAAAATTTGGGGCGAGGTTTTGGACGACAACCCATCAGTCTCTGATATTAAAGCAGTTGCAGGTTGATGCTTCAGTCATGCCCCCCAGAATACCGGCGCTGCCGCGCCTAGGCTCATTGAACCGTATGTTCTTCCTGTAACGATTCACTTTGCCAATGTTGACCAATTGCTCAGTCTGCCTTCGACCCGCTACGAAGCCCGCTACACCCAACTTCCTACCCATTGTCCAGACGGCCAACCTTTCCCAGCGTGAGAAGAAGCGCAAGGCGAAGCAAGACCCTTACCGATGGGCTCAGGCTCAACAGCGAAAGGCCGCCAATGTGCAACGGCGTGAGGAACTCTCTCGTGAACGAGATGAGGCTTGGGGTGATCCTATCAAGGGACAGACAACACCCTTCATAGAGTCTCTCGAATCAGCTGGCCAGAAGGCCACCCGCGAAGTTGCCGATAATGCTAGTAACGAAGCCGCCTCTACTCATGAGCTACCAACATCTCCGGAGCTGCGAAACTACTTCCTTACCAACTCGGAACTCGAAGAGGCCGTCAAGCACGCCTATACTCTCACCAAACCCATGATTGGCGTAGTCGAGTCGCAGATGGAGCCCGGAAGTGGAGAGGATAAGATAAAGGAGCACGAGCAACGACATGAGAAGGCTATCGAGGCCCTGCGCCGTATCACAGCGCTCGACAACAGCAGCGCAAGGGACCGATTCCACGCCAACGTCCGACGTATTGTCGACGAGTTTGGCCGCCACAACACTGATAAGACGCTAAAGCCTAAGCCCAAGTCTATTCATCCCAACACAGTGCCAATGCCTGGTCGATCTGGTCCTGATACCGGCAGCTCTGAAGTCCAGATTGCCATCTTGACGACTAAGATCCACAACCTCTCTCAGGCCCTGCAGATCAACCGAGGATACAAAGATAAGCATAACAAGCGTAACCTGAGATTGTTGATGCATCGAAGGCAGAAGCTTATGAAGTACATGGACCGCAAGGAGAGGGGGAGTGAGCGATGGACTCACATGGTGGAGAAGCTGGGTCTTACACCCGCGACCTGGAAGGACCAGATCTCACTATAAGAGAAGTCTGGAGCTGTTTTTGTAGAATAACTTGTTTCTCTCTATGTACAATACAAGCCACCTGAAAGATGAGCGACGATGCCGCCTTTTGCATCTACCTATCTCTTGTCCTTTGCGCCAGTGTGGAAACTATTCCGTGCCATTATGAGCTCAATTGCTGCTATACTACACAAAATCCTGCTAAAAACAAAAACAAGGTACCGATAACTCCAATCAAAAGACGCTGATGTAGTTGCCGATTCGCTCCTTCTGGTTCTGGGCTATGCATTCGGCAATCCAAGTGATGTTGCGGATTTCCTGTCGATTTGTTAGTTTACGGTAACACATGAATATGAGGGGTTACTGACCTGCTCCCGCAGTTTCACCCAAGCATAGACAATAGCGTGAGTGAACTGCCTAGTGAAAGCATTCTTGGAAATCTCCATCTCCTTCTGGTAAAACATGTCCTCCAGAGTCTTGCTCTCACCAGCGCCACCGCCCATGTTTCCGGGTCCTGATGGGCCGCCACCAACAGAGACGGCATCAAAGAAAGACTTGTAGTCATGAACACCGTCAACTGCCAGGCGAACACCCTCGGGATCCTCAGCTCTCGAGAGCATCAGAGTTCCCTCAGGGTATAATTTGCCAAAGCTGGGGTAGAGCTTGTTACGATCCTGCTTGGACAAATCTGTGCCGAATGAGTTGAGGGTGATGTTGATGGCTCGGCGGTCAGCCTCAAACTCAAGAATCTCGGACATCACCTCAGCGGTCGGTGTGCCAGCCATCTCGGGGTGAGTGTTGACAAAGTTATAAAAGTCCTCTAGGTAGTTCTTGTACAGGGTGTTTCGCACAATCTCGATGTTGAGCTCGTCAAGGTCCTGGTGGCTAAGGCTGCCCTTGAAGTATGGAGCAAGAGGGGTCTCGATAAGCACGCTGTTGTACAGCTCTTCAATGTTGGTAGCAACACAGAGGACAGGCATAGTCTCGAACCAGCCGAGAGGGTGGCATCTCTCAAGAAGCTCGCGAGTATCGCGCTCGTGGAGCGTGCCGGTGATAAGAAGGGCGACATTGTCAATCATGTAGCCGTAGGTGACGTAGTCCATGAAGGTGGCAAGAGAACCGACAGCCTGAGCGCGTACGTATCGGAATTCTGAGATGAGCTTATCAGTCGTCTTGGCCGCAAGAGCTGAGGTCGAGGGGTTGGGTGGTAGAGAAGCGAGGAAGTCGCCGTAAGAAGGACCAAGCTGGAGCTTGAGATCTTGATGCTGTTAGCATGCATGACAGGAGAGGGCATTGAATCATGGTCGCGTACCATCGATCGTCTCGCATTGGGTCAAGTTGTTGTAGGCTGGGCCTGTAAGAAGGCTGTTACGGTAACCTCGAACGATGCCCTCGACGTAGCTGTTCACTGGGATTAGTCTTCATAACTACTGCATGAAGGTTCCATCACCGAGCTAAGACGCACCCGCCGTTGACATTGTAGAGAAGGCCCTCCATCTTGTTTGTAACTGTTGACGTTTTCTTCGGTTCTAGGGTATCGTATTTGAAGTCTGAAGGATGAATGGCCGTCTTTGTGGCCGAGGCGATGAATTACTATGTAAGTCGATCGTCAAAGTTGGTCGCCTAACATTCTAAAGCCTGCGACGCAAGCTGGACATCGCGAGTGGAGACACGTGAGTGGCCCGGAGCGTGGCTGGGGTACGTACTCTACAGCAAACCGGGCTTTTATACCGCCGAATGCCGAAACACCTGCATTACACTTTCCACGGCAGTACGAGACCAAAAAAAGTTGAGTGGATCCTTCCCAAGCTTCTTCTGAAATTTTTCCATCGCCAGCCCACCCTCGAACTTTCCTTTCGCAGCCGCGTACAACAAACCGGACTGTGCCTCGCGAGGAAGCCACGACACCAATCGATTTGAGCGAGAATAACAGGAAGGAACTAACTAATTCACCATGTCGCTCTTTGTGCTTGCCGAAACGCCGGCAGGGTAAGTCGCGACGCTTCAGCCTCGACCTCGACCTCGACTTTGATGATGTCGAGGCAGGTGCAGGTTTACCAGGACATGAGCTGACAATTGGCAGCTACGGCCTGTTCAAGGCTACCGACAAGAAGATGCTCAAGAACGAGGACCTCGCCGCTGAGCTTGGACGACCCGAGAAGGTCGTCGAGATGTAAGTTTTGAACAATTTTCATTTGCGAAAACCTTGTCCATTGAGCACCCGAAATTGTTTTTTCAGGAGCAATTGGACGGTCGCAACATCGCCACAACCCCAGAAACGCATTCACTGACACCTTCCTTCATCACAGGCTCAAGCTCAAGAAGTTTGTCAAGTTCGACAGCGCCGCTACTGCTCTCGAGGAAGCTGCCTCCCTCAAGGAGGGTAAGGTCCCTGAGCTTCTTACCCAACTCCTCGACGACCTCAAGTCCGAGAAGAAGGCTTCGCTCGCCGTCGCCGACATGAAGCTTGGCACTGCCATCTCTAACCTTTCACTCAACATCACTCCTATCTCTGGCTCCAACACCATGGATCTCTTCCGTGGTATTCGAGGTGGAATGGCCAACCTTTTCCCTGGTCTTGTTGAGGAGAACTTTGACCGCATGGCTCTGGGTCTCTCTCACTCTATGTCGCGTCACAAGCTCAAGTTCTCTGCCGACAAGGTCGACTCTATGATCATTCAGGCTGTCAAGCTCCTCGATGATCTTGACAAGGAGCTCAACGTCTACGCTATGCGAACCAAGGAGTGGTACGGATGGCACTTCCCCGAAATGGCCAAGATTCTCAACGACAACTTGGCTTACGCTCGCGTCATTCTGGCTGTTGGTATGCGCACCAACATCGCCGACTCCGATCTCTCTGAGGTCCTCCCCGAGGAGATTGAGGTTCAAATCAAGGCTGCCGCCGAGATCAGCATGGGTACTGAGATCACCGATGAGGATCTTGAGAACATCAAGCTTCTGGCTGACCAGGTTATTGTTTACTCTAACTACCGAACCCAGCTTTCCTCTTACCTCGAGAGCCGTATGCGCGCCATCGCTCCTAACCTGACTGCTCTTGTCGGCACCCTGGTCGGTGCTCGTCTCATCGCCCATGCTGGATCCCTCATCAGCTTGGCCAAGTCCCCTGGTTCCACCATCCAGATTCTCGGTGCCGAGAAGGCCCTCTTCCGTGCCCTCAAGACCAAGCACGACACACCCAAGTACGGTCTCATCTACCACTCTTCACTCATTGGACAGGCCACTGGCCGCAACAAGGGTAAGATCGCCCGTATGCTGGCTGCCAAGGCTGCTCTAGGTCTCCGTGTCGACGCCCTGGGCGATTTTGAGGACGATGTCGATGAGGAGGAGCGCGCTATTCTTGGCCTCAGCAACCGCATCAAGCTTGAGAACCAGCTCCGCAAGCTCGAGGGCAAGCCTCTTCTACCCAAGGGTGCCAACGTCACCCCCGCTGGTGAGATTGTTGGCGCTGGCCAGTTCACCCTCAAGGAGACCCGCCGATACAACGGTGATGCCGATGGTGTTGCCGACGACGAGGAGACCAACGGAACCACTCCCGCCAAGAAGCTCAAGAAGGCCAAGAAGCTCATCGAGGAGGTTGACGAGGAGATGAAGGATGCCGAGGAAGACGAGAGCGACGACGATGCCGCTACTCCCGCTAAGCCCAAGAAGCTCTCCGAGGCTGACTACGAGCGCCTCGCCGAGGCGGCTGGCATTTCTGTCAAGAAGTTCAAGCGCAAGTACGAGCGAGGCGATGTTGAGATGAACGCCGACGGTACACCCAAGGTTGTCAGCAAGAAGGAACTCAAGAAGTTGCGCAAGGCCGAGGAGAAATCTACACCTTCCAAGGCACAACCCGCTGAGGAGACTGATGGCAAGAAGAAGCGCAAGCACGACGACTCAGAAGACGAGGCCGAGCCCAAGAAGGAGAAGAAGCAGAAGAAGAAGAAGCGTCACTCTGAGGCTTAAAGCCCTGAGTGAACTGTCACGGCTAACGTCGTGACAATGCTGAATCGGACACAACTGTAGGACTTCGAGATTATTAATCTCATCCTACCTGCTTTTCTCTTACCCGTCTAATCACTGACGACGAACCATTTCCAAATGAATTACCACAATAAAGTCAACACAACAGACGATTGGAAGGTTTCCGATGTGTAGATATATGATACCTGAGAGACTCCTGGCATGGCAGCTTCTGCCCGCATCTTGTTTCCTGGCTGGCTGGCGTTTGGGCGGAGGGCATATTGGCGTGATTTGGTTTTATCACTTTTTCGTATTTTCTACTTGACCCTCTGTTCCCCGTCCTCTGGATGGTTGCGCGCTGAATTTAGGAGAGGGATCTAGTATGGACTGATGTATCTTACGCGAGTGTGAACAGAGGCGATATAGAAGAAAAAGAATTTGTCAAGTTTAAAAGTTAATCCTGAAGTTTGGCCCTGCTCTACCTACATGGTGTGATTTTGCATTGGTTTTACAGTGAATTTACAGTGATGTGACTGGTGATGGTTTATGAGGACGCGTTCAAACAACTTTGGGTTGCCGATGAGGTGAAAGTTCAGTGTCAAGGGTACCTAGGCAAAACTATCGTGTCTCTCAAAGTTGAAATTCGTGTACTCTTGGTTAGTGGTGAATTAGAATAGCTATATACATTTCCATACATTCACTTCATCACATCGAAGTGCATTATAGAAAGAGTCTGAAACAAAAAGGTATAGTTATTGAAAGCGATTGGGTATTTTCCATAAATTGTAATCATCCAAGAACGTCTTCATTAGAGACTCATCTGAGTCGCGGGTATCCTTCAACAAAGATTAAAGCACTAAGCTACACCACCCCTTTCCACCACTCTCGTTAAAAAAGAAGAGCAAAATAGATACAACTGACGTAACAAAGAGCAAAGAGCGATATCGGTAGTTGGCGAGATGGGTATCAAGGTGCAGCATTGAGAAAGCAAAAGCGTGTCAAGTCATTCAGCTGAGGCGAACGACGGAAGCCGGGGTATAGCGCGAATGGAGACGAGAAGAGAGCAATTGGAACATTGCTTTCGATCAGGTAGACCAAGCTAGAACCCTCAAGCGTTAGCTGGACATTGCCCCAGACGTGGTAGCACGAAGAGAGAACGTCTGGGCTTAGATGTTCTCAACAACGCGGGCGTTCATAGCCTGTTGGAAACCCGAGTCCTGACCTCCAAAGTCTTGATCATGGCTGATAGCATGAGAGCTGGATTCGCCGGTCTCATTGCTCAGAGCAGCGTTAAGAGCACCTCCCATGCCCTGGCTGGCACCAGGCAAGAAGATGACCTTGCTGTTAGCAGACTTGGCCATGGCTTGCATAGCCTCGAGATATCTGATCTGCATGGCAGGAGCTGAGCTAAGAATGTCGGCAGCCTGTCGCATGAGCTTGGCGGATTCGACCTGAAAGTTTGTTAGTGAATGCGCAGCAAACCAAATATGGGTATAAGCTTACCTCGGCCTTAGCAGCAATGATCTTACTTTCACCAATACGCTTGCTCTGGGCAGCCATGGAGAGAGACTCCTGCAGCTCCTGACTGAAGACAATATCCTTGATGAGCATGCTCTCAACCTGAACACCCCAGCCAGCGGCAACATCCTCAATGATTTCTCCGATGGACTGGGCAATCTCCTCGCGACGCTCGATGACATCCTGGAGAACACGAGCACCGACTACATGACGGAGAGTGGTCTGAGTACGTTCCATGAGAGCTTGCTTGACGTTGTTAATACCGAAAGCAGCCTTGTGAGGAGACACTATGTGGTAGTAAATGACTGAGGTCAAACGAAGAGTGACGTTGTCCTTGGTCATGCAGATCTGCTCAGGGACTTCGGTGGTCTGGATCTTGACATCGATCTGTAGGAGTCTCTCGCTGAGAGGGTTGATCTTGACCAGACCAGGATCGACAGCCTTGTAGAACTTTCCAAACTTTGTAACGAGACCGACGTTGCCCTGGTTGACTTCCTTGTAAGGGTTGGGGCAGATGATACAGCAGGGAATGGCGCCCAAGGTTCCAACGATGCCTCCAAGGACGTTCACTGCTGGTGTTAGTTTGTGGTCTTATACTAGATATCAAAAGTAGTACTTACTCATGCTTCCATACCAGTCGTTGGGACCGGCTTCGTGTTCGACAACAGTGGCATACTTGCGCTGAAGATCCTCCTTCTTGGGAGGCTCGACTGTCATCTTGTTGCTGGGAACGAAACCACCATTGCCATCTCCAGGCGCCGGTGCCTTGTGGTGCGCGGAGGAGCTTCCGCCACTGATCATGCCCTCAGTGGACGACATTGTAACTCTTGTTGGTGTTGTGTTGAAGGAAGAAGTGGGTGCTTTGAAGCTGTTTATTGTTGTTCGAGATTGATGCTTTGATCAAATAGAATGTGTTACGTGTGTTACAGACAAGCAGTGTTTCGAAATGAGGTGGGGAGGTGGTGTTATTTAATCTTGTCAGGAAAGTCCAACCCACCCTCAGCTCATCGTTGAGCAACAGCCGCCAAGTCCATTGACGTCGACCTCATTGGAAGGAGCGCTCAATACCACACAAGTTTGGCATAGTGAACGCTGTGCTGTACAGGTGACACGGGGAAAGAGTGATCTGCCTGCGATAAAGTGGATACTGTATGGTATTCAGAAGCTTGATTGGAATTTCTGATAGGCTCACACGGAGCTCAAGCAAGGGTCCTGTGTGGGGCGCAAGGCTTGGGCGTGCCGGGCGTGCTGGGCGTGCCGCTAGGCTTACAGTCTCTATTGCTGCACAAGACTTGCAAGTTTGAAGCTCTACGGAAATACGACCAATACGATGGGGCAGGGAACCTCGGCTTATCAGATCATGAATTAACATCCACAGGCTCGTTAAAATGCTCAACTTCAACTAGAGCAGACAGGGTCTACTGCGAGGCGAAAGATGCTTCGTCAATGGGAATAACACCACTCAGCTAAACTCCATGATAGGGCCAAGCCTTTTGGTTGCTCGGCATCTAACAAACCCGGAAGCGATGTGCGTTGGCCAAGCAGTGCTAACAACCACCTTAGGGACATGTTCAAGGTAATTCCGTATCTCTGTTTCTACCTCGCCAATTTCCAATGCTTTCTCACACAAAATCATTGACCATTCCTACGCCGTACTTGTACTGTTACTGCGCGGAGATAACTTCATACAGATCATGGACTAGAACATACACTAGCTCAGGACGAGAGGCAAACCGTGCAGATCGATAAATCAACTCAGCCTCTTCGACGGTAACGGCTCTGCTGGGCCGCGATACTTTGGCTAGCACATGTCTTATCGCCCGATTCATGTTGAGTTCAATGACCATTGGACTTTTGTCTACGGAGAACCGGCAGAGCTACTGCGAGTCTGACCAATCACAATGTGATCGCAGGCTCGCATTTCACTGCGACTGCGACTGCAGGGTCTAGAAGCGATATTCTCCGCGGTGCAGGACATGTAATGTCATTGGATAAAAGGCGTGTGACCTGCTGCATCGCCTCTGTAATTGTCAGTTACAATGTCGTCCACCTGTCATTGTTGGTCATGTTTTCGGCTTGGCAATGCCGCGATGACATGGTGAATTATCAACTCGATCTGGAAATGCCCGGCAGCGACATGCCGTGGCTGGATGAGACAGGATTCTAGAAAGCTTCCCGGTGGTAATATTGCATGTTCTGGATATCGAAATCTCCAGTTCCGCCCGGCTGTGCCTCAATACCATCTTGCCACTTGTCGATGTGTCCCCGTGTAAGCTAACACAGGCAATCAGGCACTGGCAGACTGGGTCCCTGATCATCTACACCAAAGAAACTAAGCCTTCAGAGGATTTCCTACTCCACAAGGCGGAACGCTAATCTACAAACTTCCCTGGGAGTCATATGATGGACAGGCACGCAAATGACAGCGAACAGTTTATCGACTAGTCAGTACATAGTATATCGGCTCAGCCTCTGCATAGCCTGGGTATCCAGTTGTTTGGTATCGATTAATCCCTGAGCTAGACCGGGGCCGAGCCCGAATTCCGGCCCCATATTTCGATCACGTCCTCCGAGCCCCGGCCGTACAATCGCCGTCACACTGCAGCAATGACGAAAACTGGCATGAAGTTCTCCAGATAAACAACCCGAAGGAAGCATGAGGTCCACTATTAATCATCTAGAAAACTGCCAGCTCCTTTAGGGTCTTGTACAAGGTGGCTATGCAAAGGATTCATATAAGCCTCTACCAACTCAAAGCGCGGTAAGAGGTAGAGAGGTTCAGCCTCAAAGGAATTAGCAAGGCTAAACGTTTATAGCCCTGAAGATTATTCTCATGATGGAAATGACCGTAGTAAGACAGGAGGTATGCGCCTCGTCGAATGCGCCCAGCCAGGTGGTCATCGAGTATAGGGTATTTCTCATAAATGTTCGGTCTGTACCAATTGCGAGCGCGTCAAACTTTAAAGGACTGTCACAGTTTAGTCAATTTGCTAATTTGATAGCAAGCAGGAGCCCTTACACTTTGTGAGATATCGGCTTTGACATTGAGGCTACGTAGGCTTATAATTTATGCATGTGTGCTGATCAAGTCACGTCGCACAGGTACCAGGAACAAATGGAGCAAAGTTCGACAACTGACCAATGACCTAGACTAGCCCCAGTACATGCCGTAATACGTAAAAGAAGAACAATTGGTGGTACATCTCGTTTGGCAAGTCGCGATGCTATTGTCAAACTCAACAATTCATTGCTTCCAAAGTTTTGCAATTGCGAGACAGAGTGTAGCATGGCTGTAGGAGTGCTATTAACGTCACGCCTTTCAACAACAACCCAATATCCCCTGTGGCTTAGTTGGCTAAAGCGTCCGACTGTTATTAAATAGACAATCGGGAGATCGGAAGTTCGAGCCTTCCCGGGGGAGTTGAACCTCTCTTTTGCCTAACTCAACTTTTTATTGCTGTACAGTCGAGTTTTTGTTGCTTGGTATATGAGTGAGATTGATATGAGGTATTGGTATGATGTTTGATGGCCAATTGACGCGACTTTCGCCCAATCACTCGAGCCACGCTGATTCTGACCAGCAGCTGCATGTTTTTGTGAGTTTGACTTGTTTGTCAAGGTGTCATGAGAAGTTGTTGTTCCTCATCACCTGGCGGTTAAAGTCCTAAATAGCACTTATACTTAGAGTGGAAGAAACTACTTAAATCATTTGATGAGACATATCTGTTCAATTGATGTAGAAGCACATGTGAAGACTTCTCCAAAGCCCAAAGAGATCCTCAACAACCAGAACTACTATCATGATCAACCTCACCACTTCCACCTTGTTCTATCTCTTGAACAGACGCTCTCAGAGCCATAGAGAGCAACCCATTGAACCCTACGCTTTCAATTCACCACAAGTCAACCATCGTCTCACCACCTCAACACGCATAACAACATAATGTCCAAATCTTAGGCGGCCATCATCAAGTCAGCTCATCCCCTGTGGCTTAGTTGGCTAAAGCGTCCGACTGTTACTTGCAGACAATCGGGAGATCGGAAGTTCGAGCCTTCCCGGGGGAGAGATCTTCTCTCCGAGATAACCTTTTTGGTCGTTGTGGGTATTTTTTGGTGTTGCGGATTTCAGGCCCCACTAGGGCTGGGATTGTGAAACTGAGTTGAGATGACATTACCGAGTTTAAGAGTGTAGGAAATGCGAGATCAAGTGTCGAGTAATGCAGAGGAGCTGCTGGTGTGTGGATGGCTTCAATACCCCGTTTTGAATTGGTGAATGGGTGACTGATGAGAGATAGAGAAAACGTCAAATGCACGGCCAACCGGGTCAACAAGTAAGCCGATCTCAACGGTTGAGTTCTTTCTCCTCTTTTGAGGTACATTGAAATCCATTACTTGTATCGTACATGCCACTTCTGACCTGTGTCATTTATACTAGTGAAGCATGTGACAGAAAAACTCATTTGGCTTGTGGTGTTATCCTTCGCTTTGCCCATAATCTGACCGACCTCCACGGTTGCGCTGAAGCCACACCCTTGACAACCGAAGGTGAAGGCCATCTTCCACTTCCCGCAGGCTCAAGGTCATAAAGAGAGATGAAGACCGAGACATACATGAGAACCTTGCGCAGAGTGAAATCAGAATCGTCACACATGGTCAGTGACCCATCTAGAACACGTTAGTCAGTACTCGATCAGCAGATGGAAGCAATGGGCATACCTGATGCTCGGATTGAGTAGGGGTTGATCCGCTGTGTCTTTACACCCTTTTCATTCACAACGTCTTCGAGGTAGCGACCAACCTGCCAGATCTTAGAATCGGTAAAGCTTCTAGGGTCGGAGTGATGAAGATCGTTGACAACGTGGGCAAAAGTCCCCTTCTTCAAGACGAAACTCTCTTCCTTGTCTTTGAGTGTGACATCCTCCTTCAAGTACCTCGCCGACCATCCTCCACCATACAACCTCAGTGTTTCAAGGTAGACTCCTTTAAGTAGAGGGCATTCCGTCAGAAGACCTTCCAAATCAAGCTTCTCAATCTGAGGAGGAATCCAGACAGCACCTCCGAACTCATTCTTAGGCAGAACTATCTTGACAAATGGGGTGATTTGTTCACGGATCTGCGATAGAAGAACACGGTCTTGGTAAAGCTCGAACAGAGACCACGAGATGAGTGACGTGGAGTTGACAGTCGTGCTCCAGAGAAGAGCTACATCGAATGCAGCTCGCACATCAGAGGATAGACCGTGTTTTCGGTACACTTCGGTCCTGGCGCGAACAAGCGGGCTGACTGTGTGGAAATCTTGCCATTTCGTTGCTGGTTCCTCATCACTGAGAAACTTGTCCAACTCGTCGTGGAACTCGCGCATGAAAGTACGTAATCTTGAAAGAGCGAACCTGGCCCTCTGGGAGCTCGGGAACGGCGCCCAGACAGGAACACCCATGGCGAGAGAGTGGAAGGCGTCGTTGAAGATCCAGAGGTGAGGCCAAATGTCAGGGTAGATCTCGACAAAGTCCGTGCCGAATACGGAGATGGTGGCAGTCCTGGCAATGAAGGTCTTCATCAGCTCAAAAAAGTCCAGGGCCATTGTCTTTTCTTCCTTGTCTTCCAAAAGTTCTGCGTTGGCCATTCGCTCCCATTCCATCTGGTCGGTAGGATAGCTGTTGAACGAGATTGCATCAGAAGCATTGTCGTCAAGATCTCTGAGAGTAGCTTTGGAAAGATCATCAAGATGAGAGCCACTGAGGTACTCCTTGGTAACCTGGTGAACCTCAGCAGCGGCTTTATCATAAGCTGCAAGATCCTTCTTTGACAGACCAAAGTTGGTCATCATAAGGCGCCTCGCAACATACTCCTTGTCGGCGACAGATTCTGGCTGCTCAAGTAGACTAGTAGCGAGCGAGGGTCGAAAAACAAAAGAGTGAATGCTCTGGAACAGTCGAATGGAAAAGACCCCCTGGGCATATCGATTCCTGAGGCGCGTCAAGGCGGAAGAAGGACTGATAAAGATACGTGGAGCATGACCGAACAGCGGCACCCAGAAAGGTGCAAGAGGCGGTGTTTTAGATCCATCCTTTCGAGAAGAAGATGATTTGCCTGTGAAGAGTCTCGTTGTGATGAAGAGAATGATAGTTGTGACGAGGATAGCGTGTAGGGGGTATCGCCGGGCTTGCGGGATGAGGGTCTCACTGAGACGTTCCCTTAGGCCGTCCATCGTGGATGATGGAGATAAAAGCGGGATTGAGAGCCTTCGAGATGACTCAGGATGGAATCATGGAGGTATGTGATATTGAGTTGATGAAAGTGAGGCAATCTGTCAATTTTATTGCTGAAGATGCAAACTCGAGCTCCTGTATGGACCAGACCCGCCCGTGCTGACTGGCGTTGCTCAGCCGTGAGTTGTAGGGGCTGTGCACTGTAGTTGGAGCGTTATAGTGGACGGTGCATTTTGGTGGAGGTCATGATGGAAACGATCTTTTTTGAGAAGACATTGAATATAACGGGTATCGATTGCCACCGACAAACCGAGTTCAAGTCTCTATATCTCTGTAACTAGGAAGACGCCGGTATCATCAACTGAATGTCCCGTCAGTTCAACATCTCATCACCATCTGCGAAATACCGGACCCAGCATAGATACTGAATCTACCCCATTTCACAGACTGCCACTTCCATTTGAAACACTCAACATGATTCTTAAAAAAACACGTGCAGAAGCCAGCTGGAGCTTCAATTCATTGTACACTGCAGTTCGAGATCATAACGGTTATAAGAACCAATTCAACGCTGGTGGTTTCCGATAAATGACGGGTAGGGCTGCATAAAATGTGTTTGGCGCAGGGATGTTATTGGTTGGTTGTATAGCTTCGGGAAGACGGGCGCAAGGGATGCTTTCCTTCTCTCGCACGCTCATGAGACTCGAGCTGTTGACCAATAATGATACTGAGATGTAGGGATTCTATCATGGGATGTGGTTTGTGTCATGTGTATGGTGTGTGCCAATCTTTTGTGGTCGATTCTAATCATGCTTCATCATGACTGTTTAATACCCTATCCGTGTCTTCGGCACAGGGGCCTGTTGAACGTTGAGTGTTTAACTATTCCAAGAGAATAACAGTTACCGTTGAGAATAACCTCTGAAGCCAATTCTAACCTTAATCTAACGTCTACGTAGTATTTGATTGATATCAATTGTCATTTATCCTATAAGTCAATTGTCTGCTCCTGCTCTCATCGGATCGACACTCCGATCATCGGCTGCCTCAGGCCTCAACTGTTGCATCATCCTGCTAGATCTGGCAACTTACCTTAGGTGAGCTTCCTCATTGCTGCTTATAAACCTGTCTCCCAGCCCGAGATAGACAGTTGCCAGTTGCCAATTACCAGACATTAGACACCTCTTTGGTCTGCTACCGGGTCGTGGCCGGTACCTTGTTGTCTCAGTCTCGCTTGCGTCTTATAAACGCGCTTATCACCGCAGCCAAGTCTGGGTAGCTCCCCCACCATCACCAACCCCAGACATCCCATGATGAGCTCTTCTTGAGCCGAGACGGCCAGTATGATACCTCAATTACTGCAGCGGTCGTCGAGGGCATGTCCCCGGCGTCCTCTTGCACTCTATCGATTGTCTCCCGTGCCTCAACGACCTGGTCTAACACAGACATTCTGGACCTCTGCCCCGCGTCGCGAACAGCCTCAAACACCCAAACCCGCGCCCACACAGACAGATTCAAAATCCACGACGACAAAACCCTCAGCCGTATTTCCTGCAAAGAAACAACCGACAAAACAAAATGATCCTCTTGCGACGGTGGAAAAGTCTGCGACGGAGCAGCGCAAGGCCGACTGGGCCATCATGAAAGAGATGACTCGGTATCTGTGGCCCAAGGATGACTGGGGCACAAAGTTGCGAGTCGGCCTTGCTGTCTCCCTGTTGATTGGCGCAAAGGTTCTGAATGTTCAGGTCCCCTTCTACTTCAAGAGCATTGTCGATTCCATGAACATTGACATTGCTGCTGTTGGAGGTACTGCGACAACGGTCGCTGGAGCCATGATCCTTGCATATGGCGCATCCCGTATAGGCGCAACCATATTCCAGGAACTACGAAACGCCGTGTTCGCCTCCGTCGCCCAGAATGCTATTCGAAGGGTCGCTTGCAACGTTTTTGATCACTTGCTGCGTCTTGACCTCACCTTTCACCTTTCCAAGCAGACCGGTGGCTTGACAAGGGCTTTGGACCGCGGTACCAAGGGAATCAGCTTCATTCTATCTAGTATGGTCTTCCATATCATGCCGACTGCGCTTGAGATTAGCATGGTTTGTGGAATTCTCACCTACAACTATGGCGCCAAATTTGCAGCTCTCACTGTTTTGACAATGGTCAGCTACACTGCCTTCACTATCTGGACTACTGCTTGGCGAACCAAATTCCGACGACAAGCCAATGCGGCTGACAACAAGGCTTCCACTGTGGCAGTCGACTCACTCATCAACTACGAGGCTGTCAAGTATTTCAACAACGAAAAGTTCGAGGTTGCGCGGTACGACAAGGCTCTTCAGCAATATGAAAAGAACTCCATCAAGGTTGCGACATCTCTGGCTCTTCTAAACAGTGGACAAAATATCATCTTCTCTTCGGCACTTACAGGTATGATGTACCTTGCCGCCAATGGTGTTGCTGAGGGTACCCTGACTGTAGGCGACTTGGTCATGGTCAACCAGCTCGTATTCCAACTTTCAGTCCCTCTCAACTTCCTTGGATCCGTCTACCGCGAACTTCGACAGTCTCTGCTGGATATGGAGACCCTATTCAATCTTCAGAAGGTCAATGCCAACATCCAGGAGAAGGCCGATGCAAAGCCCCTGGCTCTTTCAAAAGGTGGCGAGATCAAATTTGAGAACGTCAACTTTGCTTACCACCCGAACCGCCCTATCCTGCGTGATCTTTCATTGACCATTCCCGCTGGTAAGAAGGTTGCTGTTGTCGGTCCCAGCGGATGCGGCAAGTCTACCTTGCTGCGTCTTTTGTTCCGATCTTATGATGTCCAGGGTGGACGAATCTTGATCGATGACCAGGATATCCGAGATGTAAACCTTGAGTCCCTTCGACGCTCCATTGGTGTTGTTCCTCAGGATACTCCCCTATTCAACGACACAGTCGAACACAACATCCGCTACGGTTCTATCAACGCCACCCACGATGAGGTCGTTGCTGTTGCCAAGCGAGCCCACGTCCACAACACCATCCAGTCATTCCCCGATGGCTACGACACCAAGGTTGGCGAACGAGGACTCATGATTTCCGGTGGAGAGAAGCAACGTCTCGCTGTCAGCCGTATTCTGCTCAAGGACCCCCCTCTGCTCTTCTTCGATGAGGCGACAAGCGCCCTTGATACCCACACCGAGCAAGCACTCATGCTCAACATTAATAGCATTTTAAGGGAGAAGGGACGAACAAGCGTTTTTGTCGCTCATCGTCTCCGAACCATCTTTGACTCTGATCTTATCATTGTTCTTAAGGAGGGACAAGTAGCGGAGATGGGTACCCATCGGGAGTTGATCGACCGTGATGGCGTTTACGCCGAGTTGTGGAGTGGTAAGTCGAAACTCTTTCGTGGAGTATCATAACGCTGACAATGTCTTTAGCGCAAGAGACGAGATTCCAGGAGGATGGAGTAGAGAATGAGGAGGGTGAGGAAGAGAAGGGTGACCAGAAGAGGAAATAAAGATAAGACTTACGTGGATACAGCGAAAGAAAGGTCGTACCCTATTATTGCTAAAATGGTACGATGAAACGGAAATACTTCCATATGAGATTCATTGGCTGGTTCAGGAAGGGTGACCGAGATCATGATGCCGAGGTTTCCAAGATCCAGCAAAGTATAATTTCCCACGAGATGGAAATAGGAAAGCTGCGTGAATGATATGCCAACATCTGAAATGGCATAGCCAATTGTTCAATGAGTCAAATGGATCACAAGCTTGTACGAAGTTGCTCTCCTTCAGGGACAATAAAATCTGGAAGAGCACCTCTTTCTTGTTCCTCGGGGTCATATCCACATCCTTATGACTCGGACAAAGATATGTTGGAGAACTGGACTCTGGTCGCACTTCTATCCTCCTCCCTGCCCATTCCCTTTCTTTTATGCAAACTTGTCAACCCGCCGTAATATAGACCAGAGGGATGAGCGTTGGAACTCGTGACTTGTTCTCGTTTCGTATCGATGTGATTGTAGAACCTGATTGACTCAATGTTAGCTTCCTATGTCCAAATAAAGTCTTTATCTAAGATGTTCGCAAGCAATCCAAGTCGTCCTCCCTACCGTCCTGGGGTGCCCAGGGGACTAGGGGACTGCACCAGAGTCGAGATTGAACTTTGTAGCCCGCCACAAGCTACAGCTTGGTAAGTAGAACTTGTGACTTGCAGCTGTGTGGATGTCGAGAACGTGTCGAAGGCCACCATCAAGCCCCAATTGACTGATTGTCGGCGGAGAGCTCTTTTGTGAGAATGACCGATGTGTATGTTGCTTGTTGCAGACACTCTCTTCTTTATCCTCAACGTTGGATCGGATACCTGAAATTATGAAGCTGCTGTCTCTAGCTGAGAAGGGGAGAGTATCGCAGTATCTCTTCTGCAGCCTTTCATCTCCCATGCCACTAATGCATACATCCCGCGAAGGAGGATGCGGCTGACTTGTCAATGAACCCCGTCTGAAGAGCTCAGTATTGGCTGCTCTTTTGTATCTTTCCGTGCTGTTCACTAATCAGAACAGTAGCAACGATGAGTGTGAAATTTCAGGATGCCCTCTGATTTCGTTGCTCTCATAGTAAACCTAAGTACTGTAGAGTCAAGCGTCTTCCGAGCCCTTGAGTAAGTACTGAAGACAAGTACTGAAGACAAGTACTGAAGACAAGGAACTTTTCAAACCGTCTCTGAGGCTGAGCTAATGCCTTTTAATTCATGGGCGTTGGAAAGATTGCGTGTGGTCCAGAACAGTGGGTGGGAGCAATGGAATTCGACGTATTTGTGACCGTATGTCCTTCAATATCCACGTAGATGTCCTCGTCTTATTACTTTCGGAACAGAGACTTGTTTGAGCTAGATATCTCTTTCGAATCAATGGGTATGGAAAACGAAGGGGTGCTTCGAGATAGTTTGTTACCTGCGGCCTGAAAGGAGGACTATGGGATGTTGAATGGTAGCACGTAGGGTATGGCCACAGGGTTTCATCTGTTCAAAGCTGGTCAATATTATCTTCCAAGGCTTTCGTTCAGGGATCATGCTCCTTGTAGTCATGGTTGTTTTCTGACATCACCCGGGGGCAGTCTCTTTCTGACGACATGAATCTCTCGACTGACGCCGAAGCGAATCTGCCCATCTTGGTGTCAACCCCGATACATTGAGACGGCCTTGTAATTCAGAGTTTCGAACTCGGAATCTCTTCATCCCTTCACTGGGCTGATCAGCCAGTCGTCTTCTCGGTTGCTTGGGACATGTAGACTGGTATTGCCTCGTATATCGAAACATATGTCGCTTGGCTCTGAATCTTGGGAGGCCCTGCATCTGTGTCGCCAATAGGTCAGGGATCTCATAGTTTTAGATTTTTGCTTCGCCTGTTGTAACATCGCCAAATTGTTGCCATCTTCAAGATTGAACTGGTCAGCAAACAGTTTGTACCACCAGAAGCTTCCAAAACGACATACCTACTTGCGATTGTGATTTCAGCCAAGGTAAAACCTTGATGTTTTTGGCTTAGGAGCCAGCCTTGCCTAGTGATGCCTGATTCGCCTTTCCACTGGAATTCATGTAGGTTAGAAACTGCAGTGTATTCGGGCACGGGGCTTCCTGTAGGCAACGGGCACTTTCCCGACTGATCCAAGGTGGATAACTAGAGGGTTTCCTTCTTCATAGCCTAATAGTGGCCGCACGCATGAGAGGAAGTGAAGTGTAAGGTTTGGGATCCCCTGTGGACCAGAGTTTGAGTGGCCCGTGATGCTGTTCTTGGTGTCACTTTCATGCTGCGGTAGCTTCATAAATATTGACCAGACCTAGTAAGATCAGTCAAAGGTAAGAGACCCAGATAAGGTGCTTTCGTACTTAAGAAAAAGCCTGGAGTATTTCATGTATTTGAGGGTAGATTTCTCCCCAGTGTAGTGAGGCCAGGCAAACTGTGTTGCGAGCGACACCTTGAAGGGGAAGAGGGCGTTCGGCTTAGGTGCTGTTTTTATTACAGAGCAGCGAGAATGCGATTTGAAACTTCGATGTCAAGAATCAAGGAAGATCCGGATTTGAAAGTATCCAGCTTTTTTGGGTTATTAAACATGTGCTTGTATGCAACATCCTGGGAGGTGTGGGTGAATTTGTGTGAGGATACAGTGGGAGCGAAATGGTTCCAATTGTTTTCGCATACCACTTACAACAAACTTGTCCAAGAAACAACTTCTCCCTAGCATAAACTACTGACGAAGAAGCGAAACAAGCTCACGAGATAGAAACCGTGAAAATCAATTAGAGGATTGTTTTATATCACTTACATCACCAGTAAACCAACATGAGGTCTGTTTATCTTACAACCAGAAGCACTTGTATAGGGTAGCCTGATTCTGACTAATATCTGCTTTTCAACGGCTACCCGAACTTATGTGTACGGCAAGGCGATTAAGAACCTGGACTGTAAATGAAATCACAGTAACAATTGAACATGTTAGTTTATAATCCTGGGTAATACCATATAGTGCTCGATGCCAAGATCTGCAAGATTCAACAGGCCGAGCCGCCACGTGTAGTGTAATTGTGCCCCACGTTGGAGAGTCGATCCATGTAAGAACATCACTAACAACCCAAACCAGCCAATCCATGCGATCCCAATTCCAGTTCCTTTACTACAGAGCAACCCATCATGAAGATACTTCTGCATTCCCACTTCCCAGCTGGCCATGCATATCCCATGCAAGCCGTAGCCCAATCCCTTGTCCGTCGAGGCCACGAGGTCGTCTGGCTCACCAGCGCCGACAATGAAGCTCGTGTACGAGCCGTGGGAGCTACCTTTGTCGCAACACACGCCATTGCCATTGTGGACGCTCCTCTGATAGCTCAGCACGAGACTGGTATTCTGGACAAGGTGTATAAGCGGCTTGAAATCAGGCTCATTGCGCAAGTGAGCGATTATCGTCGGGTATTGCGGGGTTTCAAAGCAGATGTGCTGCTCGTCGATGTGATGCCCTACGGCGCAAGAGCCTTGTACGAACTCGGCGAGATTCCTGTGTATGCGACACTGGGTGTCATTCCCATGTACATGTCGAGTTGGGGTGCGCCGCAGGCGGTTTCGGGGGATAGTCCTTCGACGTCGTTGCTCGGATTGATCTGGAACTTTCTTCATCATCTTTTTAGCCAATGGATTCTCTTGCCATTGCTCCTGCGACCCGTGATAAACGCCCAGAGACAGGAGATGGGATTACCGAACTTACCATACGGCGAGCCTACCGAGTCTTTTACTTACAGCCCCTTTCTTCATATCCAAGCGTCTTCTCCGTCGTTGGAGTTTCGGTTGCTGCCGAAGCCAATCGAGCAGAAGAGGAACACCAAATTCGTTGGCCCGGTTGTAACACAAATCTCAACTAGCTATGTTCAGCTTCCTCCTCAATGGGACGAAATAGTGGCACATCCCCGTGTAGTTGGCATTACACAAGGTACATTGGCAATGGACCCGACGTCGTTGATCATACCAGCCATTGAGGCTCTCTCAAGCGACCCCGATATTCTCCTTGTCGTGGCATCACCTCACGTGGAGGAGATCACATCGAGAATAGGAGAGCCGTCCAACGTACGATTCATCAAATGGATCCCATACCACCTCTTCCTCCCACAGCTTTGTCTTCTCATTACCAACGGGGGTTATGGGAGTATAACGCAGGCGTTGTCACACAAAGTGCCCCTGATTTGTGCCGGACAGACAGAAGACAAAAAGGACACGGCGGCTCGTGTGAGCTGGACCAGGGCTGGCATTGACTTGAAGACGGACAGTCCATCAACTGAGCAGGTGAGAGTTGCAGCGAGGACGATACTGGATGATCGAGGGTACGCGGAGAGGGCTGGGATCTTGGGTGATGAATTGAATGAGCTTGGGGGAGCGGAACGAGCTTCGGAGTTTTTGGAGGAATTGGTCGGTTCTAAGGGGGAATGATAGAGTTAACAATGTGACCCTTGTCATCCAGGGAGAGTATGAGAAGTTAGATATGCTGATACCACCTAGAGACTATTTCACGTCAGATAGTTGATGGATATAACGAATCAAACGATGATGGTTGGGAAACTTGTTGTACAATAAACAGTTCATATAGTAGTCGATTCTGGTAGATAACTAGAATGTCGAGTACATGCCAAAAAATGCTGTATCAGATCCATCGGTTGTAATCGCATAGATTGACATGTAATGCCCCTGATATTATTCCATAATGAAAACACGATATGCTGACGACCTTGGATGAATGGTGTCCCTCAGATCCGGAACTTGTCGCCATAACGGCCAAACAGATAGATCAGTAACTGTTCTGTAATTTGACAAGACCTTGGAATAGGTTAGTATTGCGATCATCATACTTTATGATATGGGGACTCAAGTAAGAGTAGTGACGTACCGTAAAGACGCAATAAATCTTGCGAAGATGCCATTCGAGATGCGATAATATGCTAAGCCCAGAGGGAGCCACGCGCGTACGAAACCTTGAGGAGGAGCATCTACTCCAGCCAGAGAAGAAGATCTCCCAAAGACACTCGCGACCGAGGCGAGATCTTATGGCGTCTCGTTGCCCAGATTTACAGAAGTCGCATTCTGTCACTGCAGTCGTGCGACTCGACCAAAGGCCAACCGATGAGGCGCAGGAACCAAAGAAGCAATATGATGGCTACAATGTCGTACATGACAATATCGAGGCGGTAGCCCCGACTGAAAATGACGACAGCCACCATGATGGGCAGAGACCTTGGCGTTGGATGGGGGATGAGGAATCACTGGTCGTGTCGAGATACGGTTGGTGATCGAGGAGAGGATGATGTCGAAGAGCTTTGGACAAGGAACCAGGACGAAGTGAAGAGTCAAGAGAACTTGAGTGAACTGAGAAAAGACGATGCGGTTAGCGTTTTCTCTGTGTGTTCGAGGGATGAAGAACATAGAAGCACTGACCAGAGTAGATGTTCAGATGGGAACAGTGGATGAAGATGAAAGTGCTTGTTCGAAACACCAGAGAAAAGAACTTGGGGCCTTGGTGTGTATTTTGGGACGGGCTAGAAAGTGTAGGAGGGGGAGAAACGTGAGTGTGCCTGGGTTGTCCACGAGTGCAAAAGTGGGAGAACTGCCCCTCAGAAATGCCAACGCCAGAGCAAGCAGTACGAAGTCTGAGGATGGATGGCCTTTGCAATAGAATATAGTTGAGTGAAAGACTTCTGATCTGTATGAAATATCGAGATAATATTTCTCAAGGAATTCTATCTGCTATGGCGCAATATCTGCATCCTGTGGTGGCCTGGCACCACGTCACGTCACTTGCGAACTACGATGCGACACGACGACGAAAAACAACAAGGTGATAACAGATGAACACGATACATATGTCTAGATGCTGTAACTACGTGTATCGTTTCTAGTGAATATTATATGAGCAAGTGTCACGATATTGCTGGCAGACATATGGGCGTTATTCAAGCAGGTTCTGGATATCTCAAGCCAAACCTCCAACAGAATGCATCGTGATATCTCAACAGTCTGCCAGAATGTAGGCATACCCTTACCAAAACTCTACGCCCACACCATGCACGCAGGTACGGTTCCGCTCCAGACATCATCAACATTACCCCACCATACCTAGCCCACCAAGACATCACCACAGTCACAATCAAAGCAATCTTCTTCTTCAAGCCATGGTACCAGACCATGAACCCAATGAAAAAGGTGTATAGCAACCAAAAATTGCAATAGCCGCCTGCTTGCACAGGTCCACACCCCAGCACCGTAAGGGTACCAGGATGCTTCGCAGGCCCCGGGATTCGTGAGCTCCGATGACTACCGGTCGTTTGGCATAAGGAAAAGAAGAAAAGAAGAAAGGAAGAAAAGAAGAAAGGAAGAAAAGAAGAAAGGAAGAAAAGAAGAAAAGAAGAAGGGAAGGCCAAGGGGAGGGAGAGGGGGTTTATATAGATGGCCAGACCAGGGCGGTGAGAGATCTACTGATCTGCCGCGCGCACAACTGCCGGTTGATCATTCTGGGGAATTACCTGGTCCAAGTGGAGACGAGTAGGGGTCGATTTAATGCGGGTGAGGTGATGTACAGGCCGTTAGCTGTCAGGCCAGGGGCGTTATGCCGGTGGGCGGGCTGTTAGCGTGGGGTCGATGGACGACATCCCAACGACCACGCCGGACACTCAGCTGTGATCTTGCGACCACGAGCCTTGGGAAAAATGGACCACCATTTTTCGAATGAAATGTCGAATTTTAGCTTCCGAGACATATTTTGAAAGTCATTTTTAATTGTTGTGGCGGTTGCCCTGAGACTTTTGGAGGGTGTGTTTTGGGGCATATCTGCGTCCAGCATGAAATATAGAATTGGCGGGACGGTATTTGCACTAAGAGCTACACCACACCAAACGAATCACAAGATAAACAACAGAACTGAATTAAGAGGCAGTGGCAACTACACTCACGGAGAAAATGATGAGTGTTGGAGCATGTATGCATATCAAGTTGTACGACGAGGACTGTCGATCTACACTATGAGATTACAAGTGATATAAATACAATCAAATCACGGGAATACAATCTCATCAATACAGATGCATCAAATACGATTGCATCGCATCTACAAACTGCTGGGACTTGGGGGTGGCAAGTAATTCCACACGGGCTCACCTCAGGGGCGGTCAGGCTCTCGAGCCAGACACCCACGCCGCTCCACCACCATAATGAATCAGAGACTACCTAACTATTGTATATGCCCCGATGCAGAGAATTACCCGAATAACCTATGATCTCAGGCAGAAGTGAGGTAGCCAAGGCAACACTCGCCTTCTCGCCCCTCGGCTCTCGGCTTGTAACACATCAGGGCTTGTCTCTTAAGGCAGCCCTCCTTGGTATTGTCACTGCCACTGCGCGCACAATCACTCGTACCCCCAATTACCAAAAGTCTCAGCTATTTAATCCCCTCCCCCCTCCCATCTTACCTTTCTTCTCTCTCTTCCCTCTTCATATCTCATCACCACCTTCACTCCCAATCCTCCTCCTCCTCCTCTACCACATCAAACATCATTATCATACACCCAAGCAATATCATCATGCCCTCACCTCACACATCTTCACAACTTCAAACCTTCATCACCCACCTGAGCCATGCTCAAGGTCATCCTTGACGCTTCTCCCAAGCCTACTCTTGTCCACTCACCACCACTGCCTCTTCTGTCATCGGAAGTGCTTGCAAGATACGCCCACCACTCAGGCAGGGAAAGGACCGCCTCGTCCAAAAGTTTCGCAACTCGTCGGTAATGCCGGAGGCGGAGCATTACCGCCCCAAGGTCAGTGATCTCTGATGTATTGTTTTGATTTTCGCTAACATACATAGCTTTTCTTCACCGTCCACTCCCCCCTCGTGGTTGAGGTTCGATTCTTTCCAAGTACTCTTTTGTCATCGGAAGTGCTTGCAAGAAATGCTTCATGGCTGGGGTGCCCAGGTCGCGTATCAACCTACACTCGAGGTTCGCGGCCCCGGCCAGGTCACCACTGGACCAACGGTAGTGATCTCCGATGTATTTGTTTCGATCTTCGCTAACATTAGCACATAGCTCGGGGGCGTTCTTTGACTCCATTGCTGGGAGGCACCCCCGGGGTCGGCACCGGGTCTACCTGCGGGGTGCCTCCTCTGTCATCGGAAGTGCTTGCAAGGTAAGTTCCAATTCCACATCGTTACGACACATACTGACCCTGATATGAGTAGACTCTCCTCCGTGAGAGCGACCTCAGCGGTTAGGGACTCGAGGCTCTGCTCTGAGGCCCTGCCCCCTAAGGGTCCCCGCCTCGGACGTGTTTGCAGGAGCTGCACTAGACGCCTCGTTGTGAACCTCGGGTTCATGATGGGATATCCAGTACAGCACTTGCAAGCACTTCCGATGCGCGGTCCCTTCGGGGGTGGGACTTTCTGATCTTTTGGGATGGGACTTGGAATAGGACTTGGGATGGGGGACTTAGACAACTTGACACACCAAACAATTCAAACTCTTCAAACTCATTCTGTTGATATTCGCTTTTATTTGTGAAGTCACCATGCCTGTGACAACTTAGTACTCAATGATAAAACTGGCACTTGAACGTTCCAGTGACGCTTCACCCCAATCCCTGTTCAAGTCACCGACAGCATCATCCTTCTTGGGGTTATGAAACCAACCAGCTACACTGTAAAACCTGTCTATCTATCCTCCGTCCCAACGATAAGCAGATCATCGTCTACATCAATCAAATCACCCACTCGCACCATCACGGCCATACACCTCCCAGCCACAGGGCTACGAATCTCCACCTCCATCTTGCTCGATTCGATATAAAGCTTGTGAACAAGTCAGTGTCAAGTTCTAGTCACTGCCATCACCCAACCAACATCGTGGACTTACCAAGATATCACCTTTCTCAACGTCCGACCCTTCCTTCACTGTGACCTTGTAGCATCGCCCAGGCATCGTTGCTTTGACCCGCTCACCAGAAAGACCCGAACTGTTCACGTCGACACCAAGGCTATCCGCGTTCGTATGAGACTCGACTTCATACGGACGACACAACTCTCCTACGAATGGCGCTTCAGCGATGGCCTTTGCCTGTCGAGAGGCTTGTTTTGAAATATCTTCTTTGTTCTCTTCCAGCCACGCCTCGTATTGTTCAAGGTCGAGAACACCGTCATCGCAGATCTGCACAAGCTCGGACGTGGGCGTGTGATCAAGAACAGCTTCGCTGACAGGATAAAAGGAAATACGATCAAAGCGGCGGAAGAACCAAGCTGCAGCATTTCCAGAATGAACAAGATCGGAGTCCCAGATCTCGATGGTGCGTCCCACAAGCTGATATCCCCCGGGAGAGTCTGTCGCATAGATACACATGTACTGACCCCCGATGCCCACAGCCCCACGGGGTGTGAAAGAACGTGAGGGATTGTACTTTGTTCCGAAGAGGCGATGGCGAGGATCTAGAGGAATTGCACATGGCGAACCCATGAACACATCACCGAGGCCAAGAACCACGAATTCTGCATCACTCAGCACCTTAGTGAAGTCATCGATTCCGTTCAGATTTTCCAAGAACTCGATGTTGCTCGGGAGCCACGGTGCGTCGCTTCGAATCGTGGCTGCATACCGCTCGATAGCTGCACGGCTGACACTATCGTCAAAAGCGATGGGCAGACGGACACTTCTTGAGGGAATGCGGGAAGGCACTTTGTACGAGCCAACATGCTCTATCAAACGGGACAGCATGGTGCTCGGGGATAGGCCACGCTTGTAGGTAACGTGGAGGCTGAAAACACCAGGGGTGAGTTCTTCAACACCAGAAATGGGCTTCTTCTGATGATGCTCGCAGAAGGCAAAGATACCAAAGTTGTGCCGGAGATTGAAGGCAGTAGCATCTCCGAATTCTAACAGGAATGCTCGATCTCCTGCTTGTCGGACTGTTATGTTTTGGCCGTCGTGGTTAATGGTTCCAACGGTAGCAGGGGCATCTTCAATCCTTTGCGCCACGTCCACTTCGTCAGTGGAGATTTTCTTGGGGACCGGAAGAGGTGAAAGGGTCTCAATAGCATAGTCGAGCTGCCTCTCTAACTCAATCGCAGCTTCAACATCAATAGGTTCAAACCGAATCGTATCCCCCGGCCGAACCTGGCCCATCTTCCACAAATCTGCCGAACAGACGACACAAAGCACTACGAACCCGCCGAGACTCGGGCCATCACAGCCAAGAACGACTGCTTCATCCCCGGTGAAGCTTACACTGCCGATCGAGTAAGGGGCATCGTGGATGTTGGATGGGTGTAAGCCTGCTTCGCCGCCGCTCTTGCGTGACCACTCAGGTTGAGGACCTGTGAGACGAACACCAAGACGGTTGCTGTTATGGTGGACCTTCCAATCGCTCATATACAGCGATCTGGCACTCTCGAAGGTAAAGTAGTCCGGGGCGCCATGAGGTCCGGGAACCACTCGAATAGTCCAAGAGGCCTTGGGTTGATGCGGAATAGGCATCGGTGAAGTAGACAGGACAATTTCACTGACAGAAGTATTGGATAGAGGATCGAGAGGCAGGATATCACCTCGTTGAAGTTTGCGGCCGCAAAAGCCCCCGAGTTTCCCAAGTTCGAACGTTGCTCGACTTCCCATCACGATGGGAACCTGAATACCTCCTCGAATCGCAAGAAAGACCTTATGGCCATGTTCGACGACCCCGAGACTCAGAGTCTGACCTGCTTTGATCACAAGAGCTTGGTTCTGAGGAGCAGGCACATCATCGATTGTGACTTGTGTCACACCCCCTGAGACGGCAACAACAGCCTCGCAATGGAACTTCAAGGTTGGACCATTCAAGGTACATTCGAGTCCAGCTGCATCAGATGGGTTGTCGACAAGTCGATTCGCAAGTCGAAAGGAGTACGAGTCCATTGGGCCACTAGGGGAGACACCGATATCCCAGTACCCAGTACGACCAGGGTAATCTTGGACTGTTGTCAAGGCTCCCGGTTGAAGGACTTCAAAAGAGCAGGATTCGATCTGGAAGTCATCCAACGATTTTGTGGTGTACTCGCCAGACGTGAACATGGGAGAGGTTACTATCTGGCGCAAGTACTCGAGGTTGGTCTGTACACCTTCAATGCGCGTAGCTGCAAGGCCATTGGCTAACTTCTCGATAGCTTCCTCACGATTCGCTCCGAATGCAATGATCTTTGCAAGTAGAGGATCGAAAGAGGTAGTAATCTCAGTTCCACAGTTGATCCAGGTATCAACTCGGAGAGCGGAAGGGAACTCAAGGACGGTGATACGACCTGAACAAGGGCGGAAGTTTTGAAGAGGGCTTTCTGCGTATACACGGACTTCAATGGAAGCCCCTGTGACTTCAGGTGTGGTTTCGAACAGCTGAGATGCATTTCCACCTGCAATGTTGAGCATACACTCCACGAGATCTAGACCAGTTACTGACTCGGTTACAGGATGTTCGACCTGCAGCCGAGTGTTCACTTCAAGGAAGTAAAACTCGTTTGTCTCGATATCGTAAATGAACTCAACCGTACCGACATTGCGATAGTTGACCGAGGACGCCAGTCTCAGAGCAGCCGCTCGCATCGACTTGCAGACAGTCTCAGGAACCATAGAGGCGGGACTTTCTTCAACGACCTTTTGATGGCGCCGCTGCAAGGAACAATCTCTCTCACCAGCTGCAATGACACGACCGGTGCCGTCACCGAGGATCTGGACCTCAACGTGCCGTGCATGTTCGACAAACCGTTCGATAAACACACCGCCGTTACCAAAGTTCGCGACAGCTTGTCTTTGAACGCTCTCAAACGTTGCTGTCAGGCTTTCAACGTCTTTGCAGTAACTAAGACCGATACCACCGCCACCAGCGGTACTTTTAAGCATCAGTGGAAATCCAATCTTCTCACCTTCCATGAGGGCCTCCTCCAAGGATGTGAGGAGGTTATCACATCCGGGAACAGTCGGCACATTGGCTGCCATAGCAATTGCGCGCGCACGATGCTTAAGCCCCAGTTCAGCCATTTGCTGTGGAGTTGGTCCAACCCAAACCATGCCCCTTTCTTCAACAGCGGTAGCGAATTGTGCATTCTCAGATAGAAAGCCGTATCCTGGAATAATAGCATCGGTTGAGGACTGTGCAGCGAGGTCTAGGATCTGCCCCATATCCAGGTACGTCTCGGAAACAGAACCCCCCTTGAGCTTCAAAGCAAGGTCGGCTTTGCTAACATGGGCAGCATCTGCATCTGTTTCGGAGTAGATGGCCACAGCCCGAAGACCCATCTTCTGAATAGTCTCAATGATACGAACGGCAATCTCGCCTCGATTTGCGACAAGAACTGTCGAAATAGCACGCTTACCAATGCCGTTCGGCAATGGTATAGCCTGTTTCTCGAGAAAGTCATGATAGGCTCTCCAGCCGCCATAATGTGTGATATCGATAGCTCCATCGAAACCATACCCCTCGCATACGAATCCTTTTACCCAAGACCCATCATTGAGCTCAATTGTGCCGATTGCAAGAGGAGGAGGAATGGTGGACATGAAGCTCGCGAGGGAGGTTTTTGGAAGATTCCATACTTCAACCTCGATTTCTGTGCCTTCATCTGTAGAGACGCGCTTTAAGCCAGGCTTTTTTGGGCCCTTTGTCGTGTTCAATGAGTATAGACGGTAAGCAGACGATGTCTTGGCCGCCTTCACGAGTCTCCCGCCACGGGATACAACATCTTTATTTAAAGGATATCCTGTGAGGTGAGCACCGACAACCGCAATGGGGGTGCACTTAGAAGATACTGAAGATGCCACGACACTAGGTTCATGAGCTCTGAAACCAGTCGCACCCAGCAATCGTTGTTCATCGCCGAACCATTCCCGAGCCCACAAAAGAAGATGAGGCTCTTGCCAACGATTCGATATAAGAGTCATACCAAAGGGAAGCCCATCCGGCCTAAAACCTGCAGGGATAGAAAGCGCCGACCAGTCGAGAAAGTTGACAAAGTTCGTATAAGTGCCGAGAATTGAGTTCTCCACCACCGGACTCTCAGATAGCTGAGCAAGCGTGGGAAAAGTCGGAGCCGTGGGAACGAGTAGCCCGTCGAACTGGGCAAATGCACGTTCGATCTTACGCGTAAGTTCTTGACGGAGGTATTCACCCTCAAACACTTCTGCTGCTGAAAGAGATTGAGCTCTGATAATAATGCCTCGTACAATAGGATCCATCTCCTCCGGGGAGGTCCCCTCGATGAAGTCACGGATGGCTTCGTACCTCTCTGCAACCCACGGACCGTCATACAGTAGCCGTGCAAGTTGGAACAAAAGGTCGAAATCCACTGGAACAAGGGTCCAGCCCAAGCCCTCTATTTTGGCTAAAGCTTTCTCGTATGCTGGACGATGGTCATCGCGACCGAACCAATCCGGTGAGGCACAGACAGCTAGCTTGGGCTTCTCCAGACCAGCGGAGCCGCCGAACTCATTGGCAGGAACACTATCAGGCTCAGGTCGGGCTCTCGAATACGCATCCTTAACATCGTGCCCCTCGGCCACACTGAGAACTGTCTCTGCATCGGTAATGGTAAGACTGAAGATCGAGACGCAATCAAGAGTCCTACACGCCGGGATGACTCCATGAGTGCTCAAAGCACCACGAGTGGGCTTCAGCCCCACGATATTGTTGAGTCCTGCTGGGACCCTACCAGAACCGGCAGTATCTGTGCCCAAAGAGAAAGGCACGATACCACGAGCGACAACAGAGGCGCTTCCAGAGCTGGAGCCACCGCTGACACGGGTAGGATCGAAAGAGTTCGGAACAGCACCATATGGTGACCTCGTACCGACGAGGCCCGTGGCGAACTGGTCAAGATTCGTTTTACCGATGAGGATTGCTCCAGCAGCTTTGAGTTTGGCGATGACCGTGGCATCTGAGGAAGCCGGGGTAGAACGGAACGTTGGACACCCAGCGGTTGTGATGAAACCCTCAGCGTTGATGTTATCCTTTGCAGCGAAGGGAACGCCGTACAGTGGAAGGGAGGTAGGATCAGGATTGAGAGCTTCGAGTTTTGCCCATTGAGCTTTGAGTTGTTTGGGAGAAGCTAACGAGATCCAAGCATGTGTTTTCGAGTTGTATGCCCTTTCAGTTTCGACGAGCGAACAGAGTCTCTCGAGGCCATCGCCGGCAATCTGCGCAGTTTTCCACTGAGATATCGTCAAGGGAACTGTTGATTTGCTACCGTCAGCAATACTATTGGTAGCAGGTTCGAGTGCAGCCATGGTGCTATATAAAAGCGAGAAGAAAGTCTGATGAGGTTCAAGAAGCAAGACCAAGCAGTTGATGTAAGGTAGAATACTGAGCACGTTTCTCAACCGGTTTGACTGCTAGTAGCCAAGTTTTTATACTGATTCTCGGTGAGCAGATCCAATGCGACAAACCTGAATACAACAGTGAATCACTGCCTTGACACGACCAAACTTCCGATCTTGGACAACTGCACAGCGTCAAGCAGCCAAAAGATCTCATAATGACAAGATACCAATTACGCACGAATACCCTGTTTGGCCAAGGAACAAAGGAAGATACAGCTTGCCCGAAGGCCCGGCGGCCGTAGAGACCTGGCCGAATACACGATATTATACGGATTGAGTGTCTGATATATGCACGTTGAAGCGATGAGAAGGGTCAAAGATTCTGGGGGTTTGGGGTTTGAGGTTTAAGTGGGAAATTCCGGTATCGCCGAGTCTAAGCCGTTTTTCATTCCAGCTGTGCTGTCTAGAAGTTCAAGATATACACACACTTTGGACATTGGCTGCGATGATTGACAGTAAGCTAGATTTCTGCAGGATTAAATCGCTATATTAAACGACCAAAGCTCTTCTATTCTTTACTATTGTCTGTGGTTTTAGAAGGAAGCTCGAGAATCGACGATAAGAAGACCCGCAGTTTGAATTGACCAATCACGAGAATCGCCGGCGGCTAAGGCCAACCTGATCGACTTGCTGTATGTTGTTAGGCCGGCGGCGACACCTTTTTCTTATACTACAGGCCAATTGAGGAGGAACTGAAATATCCTTTTTCGATAGATATATTTCTTGGCATGTCGAGTTACAGCACACACATAAGGCCATGCAATGCTATTGGATCCTTGGGCTTGAGTCTGGAAGTGGAGGACTTCTTTCATGCTGTGACACATCAGATCTACATTTTATTTTTGATTCGAGATCTGGAATAAAACATCAAAATTAAGGTTATAATAGTTCAAACTGCTAATAAATACTCTCAGACTAGACCAGACACTACTACAACTGGCCTCATCGCATAAATACTCGTCTACACATATGACCCGGGGCTGTCCGTTTTCCCGTATTCCCGACCCCCGTGGGGGTGTGACAATTCAGTCCAAGCCTGTCTGACTTCTTATCGTGCTACATCCTTGGCCTAGCAAAACCCGACTGATAAGAGAACAGCCGCCGATGGCGGACCCAAAGGATCATGCTCATGCTGTGCGCCCGCCCTGAACAACACGAACTTCTTCTCGCCTCGCCTCGCAAACTGCTTGGCCCACACATACTGCAGTGCACCAGCAAGAAAATGGGCCCCTTGTCTCTTCCAGCGCAGCCACAGACCTAGTCACCCAGACGTTGACTGTGGGGGCCATGTACTCCCGGCCGCTTCATCCTCAGTCTTCTCACCCCGGGGCCGCTCCGTCTGATCTATCCCGGGCCGGATCCGGAAGTGGCCGTCCTTTGATGGCCGCCGGCCCGAGCGGTAACGGTAACGGTAACGGTAACGGCGGTGGGCCGTCTTCTTCATCCAACGCCCGCTCAAGGCCATGTGACACGTGCCGTGTTCGCAAAACGCGCTGTGTAAAGGAAGAGGGCCAGTCGCGATGTGTTCTGTGTACTTTTCACAACCAGCCCTGCACGTTTCTGCGCGGACCTACACCGCGTCAGAGAAGACAGAATCGGGATAGGGAGCGGGAGAAGCAAGTCGAGGCTCGAGATGGAGGGGATGAGACCCAGGGCAACGCTGCGACTTCGCCGCCTGTTGCTGGAGCGTCACCGTCCAGTCGACACGGCGATGCGGCCTCTACTCCAGCAAGCGTGGAAAGTAACCACCAAACCACTCAAATGCAGCAAGTGATGCCATTCGAGGAGAACATGCCTGAACCGGCCCGGCCTAGTATTCTCAGCAATACTCTCGGTCTGGATCTGAAGACACACGCAGAGTATATCGGACCTACCGACTATCGTGATCCCATTCTGCTCGATCTACATCGTCCGAATATTATGAACCAGGAACCTCCGCCATTTCCCATATCATCAACGTTTGCTAGACGCCTAGACTACCAAACAGTTTTTCTCGTCCACCCTGACGAATCCACCGCGTCGGAGAGGATGCGCATTGCAGATCTAGATGCTATCGAAGCAACTGTCCACCCGCTAGGCCGCACTTTGGTTGATCTTTACTTCAGGATTGTTCACCCTAGTTTCCCCGTTTTGCATAAAGACGTGTTCATCAGCAAGCATCGCTTATCGCATCGCCATTTTGCACCTTCTTTACTAGCCGCTGTATACCTGGTGGCTCTTGACTGGCAACTTTACGACAGTTCACTTGCTGGTCGCGAGGTCGAATCTATCCCCGATCCAGCAGCTCTTGAGGAGTTGGCTGAACGCACGATTGCTCAGGACATGCGACGGCCCAAACTCAGCACCCTGGAGGCCGGGCTACTTCTACTACAGCGGAACCGTCGTATTGTCGAGTCAGGCTCTCATACCCACCCCATGTCGAACCGGATGTTCACGGCTCAAATCGTCGCCATGGCTCAGGATCTGGGTATTCATATCGACTGCAGCTCTTGGTCGATTCCTGCGTGGGAAGTTGGTCTTCGACGAAGACTGGCCTGGGCATTATACATGCAGGACCGTTGGGGAGCATGTGTTCACGGCCGACCATTTCTCATCCATGATACCGACTGGGATGTGCGTCCTTGTACTGCATCAGACTACCCTGAGCTTGACCAAATGGACACAGATGTCAACCCAGACCATGCCTCTCCTATCGTTGTTGGCTGGGATTTATTCATCCGTCACATCGAATTGACACAAATTCTAAGCGATGTGATTCGCACATTCTACAGCGCTGGAGCTACTCGCGTGGGAGGGACTTTGGATCAGATGGGAGTTGTTGCTGCTGTCGAGCTGGCAAAGCCCCTGGTTTTCCGTCTCCGAGAATGGCACGCCAATCTGCCACTTCGACTCCAATTACAGAGTACTCAACTCAGAGAGCTGTGTGCTAACGGAGCTCTTCATCTCGCACATGCCGCTGTTGAGATTGCCCTTCACCGCGCCCTAGTACGAATCACGACACCAGATACGCCCACATCTCTTTACGACGTCCTGCGGTCAACAGCCCGAGCCAAACTGCAATCATCTATCGAACTACTCGGATCTCTCCGTCCTGAACACACCGCTGCGTTCTGGGGAAGTGCAGCGGCGTACCAAGCAGCTGAGATTGGTTCTTTAGCTGGACTGCTATGGGCAACTGCAGACTCATTTGATGAGATGGCATGGTGTGCATCTCGTATAGAGGAGCTCAGATGGGCATTGAGAGTTCGAGGTGCAGCGACTCCTTTCGCTAGAGAAGCTTTACGCCTCTTGGAGCGTGATATTGGTGGTCTTGGCATGGTGAAGACTGCTGCAGACAGTATCACATGAAGCGCATTGCGACTTAGGAAAGGTCTCAGCCACACTATCTCAATTGCAGCAAATGAATGACGCTGTTCCATGTGGCTCAACCTAAGACACGAAGCAAACACGAGATTTTGGTGGGAGCAAATGTCTATGACATCACCTGTGTGACGCTTTCACGCGACGCGTCCACTGCTACCCAGACAACCTTCCCGTTTCTCTACGCCTTTACTCTTTGCCTCTACATCCCCTCACAAATCATCAATTGTGCCATATATCAACACTACTGACTACCCAAAATGCCTGATTCAAAGCCCGACAACGTCGAAAAGACCAGCAATGGAGAGGAACAAGCTACAACAGGCGAGAAGCATCAGATCGAGCACCAGTCGCCTGATGCGAAGCGCACAAAGACAGATGGACAAACGACTCTTGATGACATGTTGATCAAGTCTGATGAGAAGGACGACAAGACTAATGGGTCTGCCGAGAAGAACGATGATGACGAGAAGAACGACAATGAAAAGAATGGTGACACCAAGAAAGATGAGGATACCGCCGAGCCCAGTAAGAAGCAGGAGTCTAATGGCGAAGACGCTGTGCAGCCCCATGAGGAGCCTGATGTTCCCTCCAGCGTTCTTGAGAAAGGCATCATCTACTTCTTCATCCGCGGTCGCGTGAACCTTGAAGACCCCGAGAGCGTCGACGACATTGCCCGCTCCTTCATCATGCTCCGTCCCATTGCAAAGGACGCTCGTCTCGGCGACGGCACCATCGCCGAAGCAGGAAACACCCGACTTCTCGCCCTCCCCAAGAAGACCCTTCCCGAAAGCGGCAAAGAACGCTACATGGTATTTGTCGAAAAGTCCGGTGCTTCTTATGACGAGATCAAGAAGGAGTTCCTATCTGCAGACGAGTATGATACCAAGACAGCCGGGACTCGCCGGACACCGCCTGCCAAACCCGTTGGTGAGGGTGTATATGCTATCACAACTACTGGTCGAGAGAGCCATTTGGCATACCTGACTACGCTGCCCGAGAAACTCGGAGAGGTTCAGAAGGAGCTCGGCTTGAAGGAGAAGGGCAGTTTTATCCTCAGCACCAAGAACCCGCAGTTCCCAGGACCGCAGAATGCACAATTACCTGAGACGCCTGACTTTCCCAAGGAGTAAGTAGCACCCCCCTTCATCTGCAACACGGCCACTAACAAGCACAGAATCATCGACGAGTTCCGATCTCTGCGCTGGCTTCCCTCCAAACCAGCCCACTTTGACTACGTCAACACACAAATCCTCCTCATTGGTGATTCATCGGGCATTGAAAATGCCGTTGAGCCGCAGAAGAAGGACCAGAAGAATGGAAAGGAAGACCCCGAGACGGTCCTTGAGCATCTTGAGGACGACGATGTGAAGCGCATGAAGCACCTCGCTGAAGATCAGTCGGCTGCTATCTATGCTGATCTGCACGCCCAGGCTAAGGATTATCCTAAGCTGCAGACAACCTTTTAATGAGTTTATGACGGGGATATGGAGAATGGCGAAATGGGCTACTCGATAGAGGCTGTGGTCAGACCTGAAGGTGTTTACTCAAAATAGACCCGTTATAAGGGTCACGAAATAATGGATTTTACTCGCATATCTTATGAACGTCTTTGCGAACCCATACCCTCGAGAGTTCCGGCGCTCCAATGGGATATAAGTCACAACAATAAAGATGGTGGTAATTTGGTCTCTCTATGTGCTCCATGTCAATCTTGTAATATCTTTCCAAGCATTCTTGGCTACGTGCTCCTTTATAGTCTTCAAACACAAGATAAGTGATCTTCTTTTAACAATAAGCCATGACTTGCTCACAATTAACCTGTGTCGATCCCAAACGTGACCAAAGTTTGCCATGTTAGACATCTCCACCAAAATTGCCAGTATGCACTAGCATTTCTTGGCGCGTCAATTTCCATCTTCTCTGGTCTGTGATCCACCAGCCATTCAATCGTGTTATTCAATCTCCCCCAGGCTTACCATTTCTACTAATGCCGAAATGGACGTTCCCATCGCTGCCAATATCCTTGGCACACTAGGTGCTGTAAGTAACTGATTTATTCCTTACCAACAAAACAGTCTCGCTAACAATGTCAGGTATGCTGGTCTATACAAGTCCGTCTCTCACATACACACCATAAACATAGCTGATACCTCACAGCTTATTCCTCAAATCATTGTCAACTACCGTCGCCATAATGCAACGGGTCTTCAACCGTCGATGATGATGCTCTGGGCGTGGGCTGGTGTCCCACTTGGAGTCTACAACATCGTCAAAGAGTTTAATGTTGCTCTGCGAATTCAGCCCCAGATCTTGACGTTTCTGAGTCTCGTTACGTGGATTCAATGCTATTACTACGAACGGGTATATAAAACTGTCCGCATTGCCACGCCGTGAACTAACGAGAGGTAGAAATGGAGTGTTTATCGCTCTTTACTCGTTGTCGTGCCCATCGCAGCTGTCATGGGCGGTATTCAAGCCGGCCTAATAATCGCCCTTCGAGTCGCAAAATCCCAAGACTTGGACTGGCCTCTAATACTCATGGCCTCTCTATCAGCAGCATTACTTGCAGCCGGTGTGCTAACCCACTACTGGGACATCTGGACACACCGAACCGTGCGCGGAATCTCCTTCCTCTTCGTCGCCATTGACGCAGCAGGCGATGTATTCTCGCTGGCATCCGTGTTTTTCCAGCCTGAGCTGGACATTCTTGGTATCGTGATATACGCGACGGAGTTTGTTCTCTGGTGTGGTGTTTTTGCGTGCGGTGGGTATTACAATCTTTTACCGTGGGCCAGGAAGAGGTTTGGGAAGGAGGCCGACTGTGAGGCAGAGGGGGAGGAGCGTGGGGAGGTTATCATGATGAATGAGAATGAGAACGTTTCGTCGAGTTCTGTGTTTCGGACGGTCAGTGGGAGCGAGGGTGTGAGGGCGAGGAATGCAGTGCGTGGTTCACGGGATGTTGAGTGAGAGGAACCAATGATACGCCTAGGTATTTTCTTACACAAATAAAAGAGAAGTTGTATATATAACGATTATAAGACCTTTAGTAGATCTTTAGGATAGGATTATGTAAAATTATGTAAGTTAGGAAAATTTACTGAAACTTGGTCAAGTTTAGTTGAACTAGACAAAGTAGAAGAGAGGCATCGGGATTTTCACACGCCTACTACACATATAGATAAGGTATGCTTACACACCGGATTCTACGTTTAAGACGACAGGACGTATGCGAGTATTCAAATTCTCTTCAGTCTGGTAACACGGCAGGTCAAGACCTCACTTGTCTTTCCCACCGTCTGCCGACACATCTCTGTCATATTCTATCTTAAGCCATTAACCACCATCAGTCAAGAAGTTCTTGTGTGAGTCTGGCACCTGTCCGTTGCGATACTTCCATAGCCTGCTCAGATCACCCATCCTAGGAACCTCATGCAGTCCGACCCTCCCATTCACCGCATCATTACCTCTGCTCACACTAAAGCCCAGCGGAAGCTCAGCTCTGGAGATCTCTTTGATAGTGCCGTCCTTTCTGCAGCGAACCTTTCGGTTCATAAAGTCTCCCTCTTTGGTATCTCTCGTCTTCCGTAGGCTTTTATCCAGGGGAAACATATCGTCGAGGTAGTGCTGGTTGAGCTGATGCCCACCGCTTCGGTTGATGAACACCTTGCCTGCAAACCGGTTCTCATTCTGGGTGTAATTCCTAGTGAAGTTAAGAACACCAAACCGGCAGGCAAAATCTTTTTCGTTGACGTAGTGTTCGATATGCGGGATGACAGGTAAGCTGGGATCGTTGTCGCGGCACGGGTTGCTAAAGTGATTGGCCATATTGCCAAAGGTATAGACTTCGAGCTTCTGGAGGCTTTCGAGGGGCATCTCGTCCAAAAGCCAGTCAATGATCATTCCTCCTTCGATTCCTCCTTGCGAGTGGAGAATAAAGATGACCTTTTTCTTGCGATCGTCAAGAAGCGCGTTCTTGACAAGGACGTAGCATTCTCTGACGTCCTGCGTGGCATAGAGCAGAGCACGTTGAACCAGACACTGGATAAGATCGAATACAACACCAGCACTCGGGATGTCAGTGTGATTTATCTTGGATGGGTAGATCTACAAGACTTACGTTTTGTTGTGAATACCAATAACTGGTCGATGGAATGTTCGTGAGATGCGGTCAATGTTCTTCTGGAGCCAGTTCTTGCTACAACGCATAGTCAGCTTGACTGGCACAGAACAGCGACTCGAACAACTTACCCTACGCAAATGCCATTAAGGAAAATCCAAGCTTCGTCATCATGGCGAGGCCAACGTCGAGTAATCGCATCTTCCTTTGATCTGAGACCACTGCTAGGAATACCGTTGTTGAAATGCCAACAGATGAATTCATTTACCGCCAAGAACACAGCGATAAAGCCGATGTAAGTAAAAGCTGGGAGAAAGGCCAGTGTAACAAGGGAGACCAAGAATGTCAACTGGGCTACGGAAAGTAACAAGTGAAGGGCAATATCTGTGAGGTTGTCCCATGATGGGTACATCTCACACAGAGATCCTGAGTGCCATGGATAAAGAGGGATGAAAAGGTAGGGAAGATAGAAGATATTCTGAAAGAAGAGTTTCACGTCGGAAATGAAGATTAACCATGGTGTTCCGGTATATGGGGGAGGTATCTCGATGGCTTTGAGACCAACATGAGATGGAGGTTCGATGTAGGGCAGGTGTGATTCGAGATCAATTCGAGGGCGCATCTTGACTATAATCCATATTATGTATTCGGCTGCAAGACATCTGGTTGCCCAATTGATAGGAGTGATGTATTTGTCAAACTTGGTAAAACACACATGTACAAGTATCGGAAGTTTAAGGTAGGAGAATCCCACCATTAGACTTCATGACTAAGAGGGTGATGACGATAGTATGAATGGTCAACAAGCAGCCACTCGTATGCTATAAACTCGTATCCTATTGGAGCTTAATTATTGCCCGTTTAATTGAGCGTTTAAGAAAAGAACGGACATTGAAATGACTGGGTAAGGCTGAATGAGCCGCCAACGTTGTAACAAACGATGTTTTAGTTCCGTAAGACTTTTTAAAGCCGGGGAGATTGTATAATAATTAAAATGCAATAGCTCTTCCAAAGTCGCAAAACACATGTCAGCACGATTCCTCTGACTATTATCATTGTTGGCTTTCTATCCGAATGTGGCCGTTCCCATTGTCTTCGTAAATTCTCGAACTGGTCTGGAGAGATTACCCTGTTTTGGATAGTGTCTCGTATAATCCAGCCACACTTTGGGCTTCCTGGAGGTTAGCCTACTCAGGATAACCTTAAAACTATTTTCCATATCCGTAGCTTGATAACCACCACTTGTTCTTCAATTTGTCTCCATCAACACAATGGAATGGAAGAATGGTTTCTAGACTTGTTCCAGAGCGTGATGATTGCCGCGACAGGGGCTTAGTTTTAGTGGACCTCTACCCCTAGATGCGTCACCCTAAGAATATTCCCTGCTTCCCATTCTATTCCATCATGTCTTTTGCAACTTGCGACTCAAACCAATCCTCACATCGACGTCCCTCTCAAGGCACCCAATAGCAGCACAAGGCCCGAGTGCCATGTCCGAGACTCAGCTGCGATGCCCTCAGTCTGGTCTTCCTCCAGCCGGCGACTGATGCTCAACAAGCGCTTCAGTCGCATGGCCATCGCCGGCCTCTGCACCATCATCTTCCTCATCCTCGTCTTTTGGGGGGCTATCCACGGTAGCTATGGCGTGTCCGAATACTACTCCTTCTCCACGACGAGTTCCTTCTACCCCGTATCCGTCGATCCCGAAGGCAAGACGACACAGGATCTATGCGCTAGCTTTCCCAAGCACATGCTACAGACGATACAGCCTGTTCTGAAGATGGGCCATGCCGATACGAAAGATAGGCTTGACGCTCAATTCGACAGCGTTAGCGCCTGCTTCGGCAAGGACGAATTGCTCGTCTACTCCGACCTTGACGAGGCAGTACACGGCCACCAGGCAATCGATGTCCTCGCCGATCTACCCGCCATCTACTACCACGACAACCCCGATTTCCAAAGTTACTTATGGCAAAAGGAAATGCGGGCGAATGGTACTCTGGATGTGGACAAGGAGGCAACTGCGCGCATCCAAGGATGGAGGATGGACAAGTTCAAGTTCCTACCCATGATCGAGCGTGCGTGGAAAATGAAGCCCAACAAGGACTTTTACTTCTTTTTCGAAACCGATACGTAAGTTTTGCCAGCCTCCACAGCGCTGCGCTGGAAAAAGCCACTAACGGATGCTCTACAGTTACGTTTTCTGGGACAACGCTTTCCGCTTCCTCCAAACCTTCGATCCCGATGCGCCGCTTTATATGGGTTCTCCCTCGCCGGGTAGGCACGACGTTAAACAAGACATAAGGACATGGTTCGCCAATGGCGGGCCCGGGTTTGTGCTCAGCCGTGGCGCAATGAAGGCACTCCTGGTTCGTAAGACAACGCCCTACGGCCAGTACGTCGAACCCCCGGCTGCGGAGAAGTGGCTTCCCATGCTACGGGACGATTGCTGCGGTGACAGCGTAACGGGCTGGGCTCTGTGGAACGTCAGTGTGCCGCTGCGGGGATATTGGCCGCTGTTCAACCCGCATCCTCTGCATAGCATCCCGTTCAGCGACAGGTACTGGTGTCAACCTGTCATGACGCTACACAAGACGCGACCGGAGGATATGGTTAACGTATGGCGGTGGGAGTTTGCCCAAAGACAGCTCGGGGTAAGTAAGATCTTGGTTAAAGTTTGTTTCACACGCTGACTATTACAGCGCCCGCTTCTCTACTCTGATGTTTGGAAATTCCACCACCCAGGCGATCGCGAGATTGCCGAGAATTGGGATAATGGTAAATGGGACTTTTGGGTCGCGCCACCCGAGGCAAGAATCGACTCATTCGAAGCTTGCCAAAAACACTGCAAAGAGAGCAGTGATTGTCTACAGTACAATTGGAGAGGACGAGATGAGCAAAAATGTGTTCTCTCATGGTCTTTCCGACTCGGCGAGCCAAGACAAGCCGAGAAGATCATTGAGCCCGAGGTCAAAGACGACAAGGGCAATGTTATTCCCCCACCACCGGATCGTAAAGATCGGTGGGTGGACTTCAAGTCAGGATGGCTCACTGATAGGATTGAGCAATGGAAGCAGAACAGAAACTGCTCAGAGGTTCAATGGGTGAGACCCAGTATCAAAAGAATTTTCTGATATACCATATGACAATTGAGGAAAAATGTTGTTGAATATAACCAGGCGTTGGGGCGATAAGCATTACAGGTTATAGATTATGCATATGGTACATTTGGCTAAGCGCAGGTTGATGTTTTCTCTAGCCAAATCTTGATTCTTAGCATGGATGGATGGCTGTGGATATGGCCTTATAGTTGTGTTGAGATCATCTCGAGCGATTGTTTAATATGAGATAACACAATGTTGTACATGACTGTCATGCCTTGTTACCCTTCAACCATTATAATAATTAAGACTCATCTCCCCATCAACAGATCGACAACACCCTCACAAGCCAACCTAGATTAATCCCGGTTCACATCCGTAGCGAGAGTCGAGACCATGAACTAACGAACGGAAAACTCTGTTGTTCACTTTAGCTCACAGCCCAAGCCTACAAGGGTCCTCAGTGCAGCTGAGGCTTAAAACGGCTATCCATGGTGCAACGATAAAATTCGCTCACTGAGATCATGTTTGTATCATATGATGCATTTAAATGCTTGGCTGGGATATGCCTCAGTCTAAATAGCCGATACTTAAGGTAGTCATCCATTTTTTAAAAACGTATTGTGCTTCTATCATGACCAGTGCAACCTCATATACTTGCCACATTTCTTACCTCCGATATCGCTGCAATGGGAACGTCTGTAAACCAAGCAGATGAGGCTGCGCAGGGTGCGCACAGCAAAGATGAAGCTATCGCCATTGTGGGCGAGGAGCAACATGCCATTGATCCTATCGTTGCTGCGCGCGCGGTGAGGAAGATTGATATGTTTCTCATACCCGCCATGATCATCGGCTGTACGTATGTTGTTACTTGTATATATACTCCCACTGACGGGTCGCAGATGGTCTGGTTTACTACGACAAAGCCATTCTTGGCTCAGCTGTTCTCTTCGGTATGACAACAGATCTGAACCTCACCATCGTAGACACCTCAACTACACCACCTACCGTCGACACCCGCCGTCTCAGCTGGGCCACGTCGCTCTTCTACTTCGGCATGCTGGCAGGTCTGTATCCCATGACATTCGCCCTGCAGCGCTTCAACATCGGTCGCGTCCTCGGCGGCGTGGTCGTCGTGTGGGCAGCTATCTGCATGCTCACAGCCGCCGTGACAACCCACCAGGGCCTCTACGTGCAGCGCTTCTTCCTCGGGTTCGTGGAGAGCATCATCCCCACCGGCTTCATGTGCATCGTCTCCGGGTACTACACGCAGGCGGAGCAGTCGCTGCGGCAGAGCTGGTGGTTCTCGTCGACGGGGATCTTCACCATCATCGGCGGGTCGCTGAACTACGGTTTTGCGCAGATTACCAGCGGCGGGCTGAAGAGGTGGCAGTACATCTACCTGCTCGCGGGGTCACTGACGTTTCTGTTTGGACTGTTCTGCTTCGTCATGCCGAATTCGCCCGTGTCGGCGTGGTTTCTCACCTCGGAGGAGAGATTCGCGGCGGTGGAGCGGTTGAGACATGGCCAGACGGGTGTGCGGTGTACGAAGTTCAAGGGATCGCAGCTGAAAGAAGCTGTTCTCGATGTCAAGATCTGGCTGATTGCGTTGATGATGGCGTCAGCATACACAGTCAACGGTGCCGTTAGTGGCTTCGGGCCTCTTATCGTCTCGACATTCGGCTGGAGCACGCTGCACTCTATCTTATTCCAGTTCCCCCTGGGCGGACTGTGCTTCATCGTTATTCTCCTGACAGGGTGGCTCGGCTCCAAGTTTACCAACATCCGTATCTTCATGCTCATCTTTACATGTCTGCCTGTAATTGCCGGATGTGCTATTATTTGGAAGAGCGAATGGTCGTACCGCGCTGCGGCGCCTGTGGTGGGATACTCGATCACGGGCTTCTTCGGCGGGACGGTGAGTCTGATTATCACGATTGGAATGTCCAACGTGGCTGGGCACACAAAGAAGAGCTTCATGGCTGCTACGATCTTTGTTGCGTACTGCGTGGGTAACATTGTTGGACCGCAGCTTGTTTGGAGCCAGACGAAGAAGGATCATTATCCTGCCTTGTGGCTGGGATTGATTATCTGGTATGTTTTTATGACTTGTGATTGTGGCCAATTCTGACGGTTTATAGCTACATTATTTGTATCCTTGCTTCGACAGCATTGTACTTTGTTCTCCGTAACGAAAACAGGAGAAGAGATGCTCTGGGTATGGGGGATGAAAGTGAGCGAGCCAAGCTGGCTTTCCAGGACTTGACGGATAAGGAGAACCCATACTTTCGCTATGTCTACTAACCACAAGCGTTATTATGATATAAAAGTAATTGAAGTATTGATAGACGATAATAATGCATAATAAGTGTTCCCATGATACTATGGAATGAGGAACGGAGCATACCCGAGTCACAAATTAACAGACAGTTTTGGAAAACGTCGTGGTATAATCATTAACTAACTATACGTAAGGTATCTATCATAAGCAGCAACTGAAGCCCATCTATATCCAAAAACAATCCTTTTCATTCCCTTACAGCTTAGAAGGCGTCTCATTGTGGTTCTTGATCTCAACGATCAATTTTCCTATTTCCAATTAGCATCACTCCCCCGAAAACAATCACTCTTAAACATACCTGTGTTGATACCCTTGTACAAGTCAACAAGAGCCTGCTCAGCAACCTTGAGGCCGCCCCGCACAACAGTCTCGGTCTTCTTGAGCTTGCCCTCGGAAATCCACTGAGCCAACTCAGCGCGCGCGGCGGGGAACTCCTTGACGTGGTCGAGGACGATGAAGCCCTGCATCTTGATGCGCATCGTGACGATCTGAGAAAAGGCCTTGGGGCCTGTGGGCTTGGCGGCGTTGTACTGGCTGACGAGGCCGCATTCGACGAAGCGGGCGTGCTCCTTTGCGCGCATGAGACACATGTCGAGAATATCACCACCGACTATGTTTTGTTAGTTCTTGTAAGTGTTAGAGGTCTTATAGAGACTTACCATTGTCGTAGTAGACGTCGATAAAGTCCTTGGTAGCCTCGGTGAACTTTTGCTTAAAGTCATCGGCCTTGTAGTTGAGCGCAACATCGAAGCCCAACTCCTCAGTGAGCCACTTGCACTTATCCTCACCACCAGCAATACCCACAACACGAGCACCCTTAAGCTTGGCGATCTGACCAGCAACGCTACCAGTCGCACCAGCAGCGCCAGAGACAACAACGGTCTCACCAGGCTTGGGATCAGCGATCTTGGACATGCCCACCCAGGCAGTCAAGCTGGTCATGCCGAGAGCAGAGAGCATGTCCTTGGGGTCTTGCACACCGGGGTAGTAAGAAGCAGGCTCGAAACGGCCCTCGGGGAGGATGGCGAACTCGGTCCAGCCCGTCATGGCGGCGACGATGTCGCCCTCCTTGGCCTGCTTGCTCTTGGAGGCGAGGACACGGCATGCAGTTGAACCACGCATGGTCTGGCCGATCTGAACAGGAGGGAGATATGATCGGGCATCTGAGACATTGTGTTAGTCACAGTGAATCTGATAATCGTTGACAAATAAGGACCACTAACCTCGAAGCCAGCCTCGCATGGCGGGATCTAAAGAGAGGTATAGCGTCTCAACGAGGATCTCGCCATCCTTGAGATCAGCCGGTGTAGGTGCAGCTGAAGTCTTCTGGGTAAAGGTCTGGCCGGGGATGATGTCGGCGGTAGGGCGCTCAGCGAGCACGATGGAGAGGTTTTCGCGAGACATTGTGGAACAGGGGATTTAAGCTGGCGATCGAATTAGTTTGTTGTTTCTTTTTCCCTTTCTTCAAATTGAGTTTGGAATCGTGTTGTATTGTATGCTGTGTCTCGATCTATGTGTCGTAGGACAGCAGATCGATCCAATGGAGGGGGGTATTTGTACCTGTTTTGGACTTGTTGTTCACGATAGAGACGTAGTGTATCACGATGTACTCCAAAGTCAATCTGATTCAAAGGAACAGTGACTCTAAACAAAGATCTAGTGCGACAATGGGTATAGTATAGTGTACTACAGTTTATAAACCAAGGAAAGCCTCTTGCGTCTTCGGGGTCCAGTCTAGGTATTTGTACCCTTTGCCCCCTTCGTTCCCACTCACGTCCCTTCTTTAGACCGAAACTTAGATCCAAAAAAAGCGAGCGACTAATAAAAGTCGTCATGGGCACGTCTTGTCTATCTGGGGTTGTTATCTCCGTCTGTAGACCGGTAGTAAGCAATATTGCGCCTTCTTTTTCCTTCTCTCTTTTCTATTGAGAAGTATCCATACAGACAGAGACTAAATCCTCTCACACCAGGTTAGCTGGGTTGAGAAGGATGCTCCGTGCAGCCCCAAAAAACGCCTCCTCCGTGCCCGTTGGCCGGGGCGCTATTCCCATACGGATATATCCCCGGGGTGCAGCGTACCATTCGGCACCGGTGGCCTTCGGGGATCGACGTGCTAGCCCCGACTGGCTCCGGACCCATCAGAAGCTGGGGAATTGTTGAGGGGAGAGCCTGAGAGGCCATTTAAGGCTTTCAGGGCAATTCAGCTGAAAGGGACAATGCCCATACAGAGAAACCGTGCCCGGACGAAGGTGCAAAAGGGGGTCAATGCCGAGGTTCGGCCATGCTCTACTAGAGCGGTAATTGGGGCCTTTTGGATGCGCACGTTGACTGTCTGAATGGAACTGCACCGAACCTTTTTTTTTATGAGACATGTAGTCTATGTCATATTTTGTCTGTCTTGGTAATCCTCTCCGAACGAGACACAGAGACGATCCGTCCGCGGGGGGTGGCTTAGAGGCTTAGACGGGGTTTCGGAGTACGGGAGGTGCCTATCAAGGTTATAAATTCGATTCATGTGATGCCGATCACTTTCTTTTAACGACAGAAACGAAGATTGTTTCATCAACCTCGGGACCCTCAGCGGCCGACCGTTGACCGAAGGTTTTCTCAACTGTGGATAATGCGGTAGACGAATTGCTCTCCGGAGCCGGAGGTCTCGGCCGGGCAATTGTCCGCTTTCGACAAGGGGGTTGATCTACGATCAATTGATACCGTCGGTACTTCAGGTTGCTATAGATGCTGAGATCTGATATTATCAGACGTTTCTGATGCGGTAAGCACTTTCTTACTATATTTCGATGACATTGATCATTTCCGGTTCGCAAGCTCGGAAGCTACCCTCTGGTATTATCTGCGCCACGATTAGACACATTAGTCTTGCAACATAATTATTCAATGCATGTTTTGTTATTTAGACATCGGCTGATCGAGTTCTCATCGCATGCATGCTGTTATTGCATAACGTAGCATTGGGCAAGTCTTGCATGATGCAATAGCGGACTGCCGAGGTTACGTACATGAACGCAAGTCCCAAAGTTCCTCAGCTTCTTTTCTTGGCAAACTCCAGCCGATTGAGCCTCGGGAACGGCCAGAGACGGTATATAAACTGATACAGGGATGGGATGTATTTTGAGGCTGGTATCATGCAATGGTGAGTTAATTCCAAATATCGGTTTCGGTCGAATCATTGCATCGTTGTCACCCAAGTTCCTCATTGGGTTCTCGAGGGTGGCGTCTCACAATTTCTCCCATGAAGAATATGCTGGGCATGGGGAATTATTCGCTGTTGCCAGATTATGACTAGACGTACGATAGAAGCTGTCTGGAAGGGAAGTTATGCTTTATGTATGCGCATAATGACCATGATGATATCTCACTTGTAGGTAAGACTTCACGCAAGCTATTGTCTGCTGTCTATACAAGACATGAAGGCTGTTTGTGCTTCACATTCATGAACTGGGCAAGATCGGCAGCCTTTGCCTATCTCTATATCGCAGCATTTCAAGTCGCGCTTTTGTGAAGGGTTCTCGATATCTTGAAAGGATCCGTACTTCTTCTGATCTTTAATAGGTATTAGTGACAACAATGTCCCTGAAGTAGCCAAGACTAATCTACAACTTCGCTCACATGAGCAAAACAAACGCTGAGTATGAACTCATCAATATGCAAATTTTAGTGCAAACACTCTTTATATTCAGCCTCATATCATATTACATGAAATATGCGTAGATCTGACATGAGATGGGAAATGTTGTGTATTTGAAGAAGCGTTCATAGTAAAGTACGGATCCATGCAAAAGTCATAATGACACCGCATATCCGTAAATACTAAGTTCTCGTCCAACATCACTCGCAAGAGTATAGAGATATTTATTGGAGCACTTTTGAGCAAGAGCACATAAGTGATAGGCTATTATATATCCGACAAAAGCTACGCATCTACCTGGATATTTGTAGCATCGGAGTGTTTTAGGCCAACGGAGGAAGCCTTTGTGTGCTGGCTCTGTGTGCACTACTATCTTTGCAGTTATCGATCGCCACACTAGAATTGGTTGTCTACGTTACCAAGATCTTCTGTGTTCCGTTGAGGTGAAATTCTGATTTGTGCGTCTCAACTTGGCTTCTGTTTCCTCGCCGGTCCCATTGTATGAAAAGTATTAAATCACCAACGGGGGTTTTGAGTTTGCACTTAAAGCTTATAGATGACCCCAGTCCGAGATATCCGAACGAGTTGGTGGTCGCTAACCTAGATTTCAGATTCAACGGGAACTGCTTCAGTGATCTAAAGGAAAACAGGTTCTTCCTACCAATCCAAGGTCTACGTCCACTGAGAAAGATTTATAGTCCTTGACATCCGGTCTTCTCACTTGACACAATCACCAACCTCAAATGGGATAGCTGCTGGTAATTTATGCACGATTGTGAACTCGCACGTTGGAAAGTCGTTCACGGATCTGACAGTTAAACTCAGAGATAGTCTTGAAGGTTCTTAAGATTTTAACCTCATTTAACTATCTCAGATGGAGCCTCGAGTATGTCTTCCATAAATTAGCTACGGAATTAGCCACAAAGTACTGAAGACATCAGGACATGACAGACTTCCATTTACCTACCGATGCCTACTAGCCCAGAAGAATATCAACTCCATGCCATAGCGTTTCTGTACCGAAACGAGCCCGACAGTCCTTAAATATGTCACACGCAACAGAGTGTTTATTGATCAAACGCTTCTCAAGACGCTGATATATCCGTCACATAGGATCTCAAAACTACTAGATCCTGTAGACCGGGATTTTATATGTTTTTCTTGTACAGTAGGGTTACAATCGCCTCTACCGAGAGGATCAAGTTGCAAAACCCTGAGAATCATTCCCACTATTGATCCCAGGGGTCTCAGATAGTCATATGTCCAACTCTGAAGACTATTGGTCTATTCTACAGTCTATATGTTATTTTTATGCTAAGTTCTAGTACCCCATCGATTCAAAGTCTTCAGAAAGTTGAATACGGGCTCTTTAGGACTTCGAGTAGTTTTCTACTGATCAAGAATCTTGATGGCCGAAGACCGACGATACTGTAAGTATTGCCGGCAATGCCATTGCCTCCCACACTTGCGGTATCTACCTTTTCTGCCCCTAAAGCTCGAAAACACAGCACCATGAGATATAGCAGATTGCCTCGCCCTGTCGCTATTAGAAGTCAAAGTACACAAATCATACAAAATTGCGAAGTACATATTTAGTTTTATAATGGCCTTAACTACGGAGTAGTCTATGCAATAAAGACGGACCTGGTGCTCTTACGCCATGTAACCTTGGGATGTCGTACGAATACACCAGGTGTCTTTATGTCGTCAACTGCGGAAAGCCGTAGTAGACAAAACGACGGTATTCAGTTACGGTATTGAATGGCGTCTGATACAGCATGTCCCCTTACTTTGGACTATTATAGTGGATGGGTAAAAGGTCCGATAACTTCCTCCCTCCTAAAGTTTTTGTAAGATAAAATAAATTATAATAAACTATAACAAACTACTCTATTTTAGATAATCTTATATAATCTTAGGATGATATAATTTACAAAATACTCTAATTATTATATATTCTTTATATCTATGTTATTATATATTCCTTATTAGCTAATTACTGGAATTTTTATACGAGACTGTAGTCAGTTGGGGTCTAGTCAAGATTGTAGCTTACCTTTGGAAGTCACCTTTACAACTTTGAATGAGCCATGAGACTAGCCTTCAATCCCAGAAACATATTGGCCTAACATAATGCAAGAAAGGATGACTGATATTATGCACGAATTGCCGCCACAGAACAACTGCAGCATTGAAGTAGTACTTTATCTGCTTCCAGGATCTTGCCAAGTTTCGATTGGCCATTGACCCAAAAGCCAAGCCATAACTCTGATCTCGTTGCTGTCAGCGAGTGATCATTTACTAGTGTACCCCAGAGAAAGATAAACGGTAGCAATCTTGGCGTTTCCCGCTCTCATTAGTTGATATACGAGTGAAGAACCATGGAACTTGGGAAACAGTCGTGATAGGCCTCGTTGGAAATGAGACCCCCTCCCACAACCGTTTCTACTAGCCGGGGCCCGATCACGGATACAACTCTAAGATCTCATCGACACATTATCCGATCAAGAGCCTATAACAGGCCATATCAACCACTCACCCACCTCTTCCAATCCAACCTGACACAATCTCCCTGGGTGAAGAAACTCAAATCTGCCGATACAACACTCCATCACCAACCTGAGAATAAGACGACCAACACTCGATGCCATCGGCTCGATCGGGGCCCGAATTTCTCTTTTCGGCTTAACTCGACCGTTTTCCGTCATATCGACCCCAGTTCTCTACCGCAGGTTGGCGTGGTTATCCCTGTAACCACGCCCCATCGCGAAATTAGAAGGATCGTGGAACGTGTATCAGCCCTACCGAAAATGGCCTCAATCTTGGAAGTTGGGCCATTGCAGAGGCGAATGTCATTTCATGCTGCAGGAGCAAGATTGGATGATGGTGCCGGGACCCGAGAAATTTGCTCACGGAAAAAGAAGACTTGTTAAATAATAATAAGCTCGTTCGCACCCCCTTCTTGTTCTGCTTTCACTCACTCCTTCAAATATTTTCTCTCATTTCAGTCACTCATTCTTTTTGACACCGAGACTCTAGACGATCTCTCGGCTCTAGTCCATTCATTCATTCATTCACTTCCGAATACTTTACGCTTCCCTGTCCACCCTTGTCGTGCTGAATTCTTGGCAAGTCCTCGAAACATCGCAAATCCAGCATCCTTTTCGAACATCTGAAACTCGTCTACGTCTATCACGATGAAGTTCCTTCTTCCCATTCTTCTCGCTGCTCCCGCCGTTATGGGCCGGGCTTGCAGGGCTCCACCTGCCCATACCCAGGGCTCATCAGCTCCTGAGAACACGGCTGTCGTGAGTGAGCCAGTCATCTCCGAGGCTCCCAATTATGGTTACCAGAAGCCTTCTCCCGCTGAGGAGGTAAAGTCTGCCATCTCTCATGCTGCGCCTCTGCATACCACTCTGGCTGTTCAGGCGGCTCCCAAGAAGGTCGTCAAGGGCACTTCTAAGTCCAAGGCTGCTTCCAAGCCCAAGGCCACTTCCAAGGCCACTTCCAAGCCCAAGACCGTGTCTAAGCCCAAGCCCAGCAACTCCGGTTCTAGCTCAAGCTCCAGCTCCAAGCCTCTCGGCAATGGTGCCTCTGTCTCGGGGTCTTCCACCTTCTACGGTGGTAACCTTTCGGGCGGAAACTGCATGTTCTCAACCTACACCCTCCCCGCTGGTATTCTCGGAACTGCCTTCTCTGGCCAGAAGTGGGATAACGGCGCCAACTGTGGTGCCTGTATCGAGGTCACCGGACCATCTGGAACTGTCAAGGCCATGGTAAGCACCAACACCACCTTGTTAACAAGTACAATCCGCTAACTTCAATAGATCGTTGACAAGTGCCCTGAATGTGACGCTGGCCACCTCGATCTCTTCCCCGACGCCTTCAAGGCAGTCGGTGGCACCGACGGAATCGTCAAGACCTCTTACAAGTTCGTCGAGTGCGGCATCACCACCCCTCTTGTCCTGCACAACAAGGAGGGCACCTCAGCCAACTGGTTCTCCATCCAGGTCGTCAACGCCAACGAGCCCGTCAAGAGCGTCGAGGTTTCCACCGACGGCGGCAGCACCTGGAAGAAGACTGAGCGCAAGGACTACAACTTCTTCGAGAACCCTGCTGGTTTCGGCACCACCTCTGTTGATGTCAAGGTCACCAGCAGCACTGGAAAGACTGTGGTTGTCAACAAGGTCGGCGTTACTGCTGGCGCTCAGTACAAGGCCAAGGCCAACTTCTAAGGGGTCAGGGGCCTTTGGTGAATTCTTTTATCAATATTTGAGTGGCATGCGATGTTCATGTGGGAGTACAAGTTGAGCAGCTGGCTGCTTTGATGGATCTGTCTTATCAAGTTGTGTACTCGGGTGATGAAATCCATGGCACTCACTAATGATGAAGGAGTAGTGTAGTTTTATCTTCTAGTATATAATTGATAGGAGAATACCACTCCCAAGTTTATACATCCAGTAGGGCGAGACATGCCTATCACATCCTCCTAAGATAACAGATCAGGCGGGCCAGAAAACAATAGGGAAGCCAAGCTCTTATCCGGGTGATATGAAGATTCGATCATGTCTAAGTGCCTAAATAAGGTCTAAGCATTTCGGAACTGTATTCGTATTTATCAAAATTTCTATCCAGGCCATCTCATTTCCATATATCCCAGTAGACACAAGCTAAGATACCTACCATGATCCACTTCACGATCAGTGGTCCATCATCCCTTCTCGTTATCAGAGAAAGTTAAACATCTGGTTTAAAGGAATGATGGATTAAGGCTCAGTTTACTTGTTAGACGGGTTGATCTCCGTTTCCATGGGAAGTCCCCATGCCGGGTTGAATGAACGCGAAAGCTTTCCATTAAGCTCGGAGTGCCGACCACTCCTAGATGGTTATCCTTCTAGATCTTTACGTGAACAAACTGAAGGGTCCCAACGGCAGCATTGGAAATACTCTGGGTATAAACGGGATTGGCAATAATGCTAGCGCTCAGTACAGGCTAACTTCTAACAGTGGAGGTCGGGGGTCTTTCTGATTCACAGTTGGCACTCCGGATACCTATCTGCCACTGGCAAGTGATGGTACTAAAGTGAATATAAATTCTACAATTGTGGCTTGTTAGATTAATAACCCTACCACTTTCTTATAATCCCACTTCTCATAAAGAATTCTTTAATTTTCATAAAGAATCTCCCACGCCCTCCTCTTACACAACCAGGTTCCGTACAGCACAGAAACATAAGTTTTCTAGCCGCTTTTTGGACCATTAATTGAACTAAACATCTATCCAAGTTATCCATGAACCCTCTTTACCACCATCTGACATGTCTCGTTATACGGGAATGACCATGCCAGTCATTCCGCTGCCGGGATTCTAAACACAATCTTTCATTGCCACTTCCCTACCCTAGATGGTCTAGATAGAATAGTATAAAAGGGCAGAGGTTTAAAGAATCACTAAAAGGATTTTCAATCTTTAGGATAACTCAGGATAACTTATAATACTTTAGACTAACTTAGAACAATTCATAAGCCACTTAAGTTCAGCTCAGGATAACTCAACTTGAGAAAAGTAGGAGCTTCAGCGTTTGCCTGTCCTGTAGTCAGACAGAAGGACGAAGTCCCAGTCTGAACATCTGAACCTTTCCCTTTAAGTAGGTTGTATAAAAACCTTGCCATGGCTTTAGTTCCAACTTTCAGAGCTTTCCCTGGTCACGGGAGAACACCATTGAAGAATAGCATCACTCTTGGGCTGGTTTCCCCCAGCAGTCATCAGTAACGTCAATCCCCTCTTCGCTTACTACTCCTCTCTGCGTACAGTTGGAGTAACCTTGAAAACAACAAGATACCCGACCCGAAACCAAGGAAACCCAAGCAAGAACCCAGACGCTAATCTCAATCGAGTCAACGAGTTCCAATTACACCGCAAGAACAATGCAATTTGTATTTAGGCAAATATATCTGAGCAGTTTTGCCAAGCCGGGAAGTTTACTTTAAGATGGGGAACTCTGTAGTCTAGGCGAGATGAATGGAGTAATGATCTGAGGTATCCATCAAATGCTCTTGAGACTCCTGAAACCAGGTTTCCTCCAAGGACAAGAATTTTGATGGTTGAACAGGACAATCGAAAGATAAGCCAAGTGCTTGTGTATCTTGGCAAAGTAGTTGCGCCAACAACACACACCCCTCCATTGTCACAGCTCTTAACTAAAGAATGCAAATAGCACAACGTCAATCACAACTCTTCATCACAAGCTTCATCCCCAGAACAAAATGTGGTCTCCCCCAGTCTTTGTTTACCCCGAATAATTTGGGGAATTTGGGGGAGACAATTCGGGGAATGGAGAAAAACTGGGCCAACATTTCGGCCCTTTCCCCACAGCAACTCGCGAAAGGTGCCGCTGATGACATAGCCAAGAGCTTTTCCAAGTTGTCACTTGAACCAGTTTTTCTCTCTTTTCTCTCTCTCTACCGCCCCTGTTACAACAAGCCTCGGCAGTAATCTCTGATTTGCGAGCAAATACCTCTTGGATCACAACGTTCAGCCACTTATCTCCAACCGCAGACGGGATCACATTAGCCAGTGGAGCCTCGTGTTAGGAGGGAATGCGAACAGACACACAACGCGACGATCATTGCTCTTCTTCATGAGCAATTAAAGGCATGCGCTCCAATCATGGCTCAACTTTATCATCCAAGTCTTCTAAAGAGTTTCTCGAAATCGTATCGCCAGAGTAGAATCACCACGGTAATGGCAGTCGTCTCGGCAGACGAGTTACTCCAAGGTGACATTGCATTCGAGTGTGGTGGTCGGCAGGGCTCCCTTGTCTGCCATGATATCATCTCCCGGGAATACCCTCTCTACGCGTTTTAACCCGTGGAGCCGCTCAAACTCCTGCTTAAGGCATTTGATCAGGGGATAGCGATGTACTCTGAAGCTTAGACAGAGGAGAAGATGTGGTTATGCTCGTGAGGACTGTGTTACTACAGTGGGTGTGTAAAAGTTCTGATGATTTCCTCTGTTCTACATTTTGTATAAGATTATATAAACTATAATAAGATCTTCTAAGTTTATATAAAGTTATATAATTTTATCCTATGATTATCTAAATCACCAACACTCCAAGCCAAACCACGCCACAACCCGTAAACCCAAGCCAAAGCCAAGAGCCAAGAAAACCCCAGAACAAGCCCTGCCCACCAGCGCTATCTTCCTCAAACGACGATCCTCCCCGTGGGCAACAAAACGTTCCCCTCCACAAGATGCATGACGTTCGGGGAGCAGCCCCATCGAAATCGCAAATCCTCACTCGCGCGCTTCTGACTCCTTCTCCACGCTATCCCTGAACACCCATAGGTTTTCTGAATAAGTCGACGATGTGCTTTTTATATATAAAGGAACTGGATTGCGGCCTGGAAAGGGTTTGATCTTTTTGTTTGGCAGTATCGTTTCTTCTTCCACTGAAGCTCTTCACGATATATCCATCCACCATGTATCGAATTTGGAACATCTACGGTATGATACCCTCCTATGAAGCAACGATGTGTCTCGACTAACACGTCGCAGCGCTTGCTGCCATTGGCACCATCGGCGGCATGCTCTTTGGTTTCGACATCAGCTCCATGAGCGCCTGGATTGGCTCAGACCAATATCTTGAGTTCTTCAACCACCCCGGTTCAACAGAGCAGGGCGGCATCACAGCCTCCATGTCAGCTGGATCCTTCGTCGGCGCCCTTATTGCTGGTGTTATCGCCGATCGCCTTGGTCGACGAAAGGCTCTCATGATTGCCTGTCTGTTCTGGATCGCCGGTGCTGTTCTGCAGTGCTCTGCGCAGAATGTTGCCCATCTGATTGTTGGCCGTATCATCAGCGGTGTCGCTGTTGGTATTACGAGTTCGCAGGTTCTTGTGTACCTCGCTGAGCTTGCGCCTTCGGATATCCGAGGTCGTGTTGTTGGTATTCAACAGTGGTCTATTGAATGGGGTACGCTTGACACCTCCCTACTTGCTTGTCATGTTTACTAACAACTCAGGTATCCTCATCATGTACCTCATCTCCTACGGCTGCTCCATCGGCGTCGATGGTCCCGCCGCCTTCCGCATCGCATGGGGCATCCAAGCCATCCCTGGTTTCATCCTCCTCGGCGGTCTCTTCTTCTTCCCCGAGTCGCCCCGATGGCTCGCCCAGCACGACCGTTGGGAGGAAGCCCACTTCAACCTTGCCCACCTGCACGCCGGCGGTGATCTCGACAGCCCCGTTGTCATCGCTGAGATGGAGGAGGTCCGCGAAGCCGTCCGTATTGCCCGCGAGTCCAAGGACATTGGCTATCTCGGCCTCTTTGCGCCTGGTGTCTGGAAGCGCACCGTCGTTGGTGTCAGTGTACAGATTTGGCAACAATTGCTGTAAGTTTACCCCTGAAAATCTTAATAAGAACTTGTACTAACTTGAGTTCAGGGGTGGCAATGTCATGCTTTACTACCTCGTCTACATCTTCAACATGGCTGGAATGACTGGAAACACCGCCCTCACATCCTCCATCATCCAATATGTTATCTTCCTTGTCACAACCGGTCTTGTACTTCCCTTCATTGATCGTCTCGGTCGCCGACCTCTTCTCATTGGCGGAGCTTTGATCTGTGGTATCCTGCATTTCACCAGTGGAGCTGTCATGGCTGTCCACGGCTACCCCGTCGACGGTATCGAAGGTAAGTCCTATTCTATCTTACAAGCTACTGCACAAATACTAACTCTTACAAGGTAACGATATCTTGACTTGGGCCATCAAGGGAGCTCCCGCAAAGGCTGTTATCGCTCTGGCATACATCTTCGTCGGAGTCTACGGTCTCACTTGGGCACCCGTTGCTTGGATCTACGCCAGTGAAGTCTTCCCCCTCAAGTACCGGGCCAAGGGTGTCGGCCTCGCCGCCTCTGGCAACTGGATGTAAGTCACACTCACACCAACGTAACAAATAGATACTGATACAAACTCCACAGCTTCAACCTGGCCCTCGCCTTCTTCGTTCCACCATCATTCACCAACATCCAGTGGCAAACGTACATGATCTTCGGCACCTTCTGCATCGCTATGACCTTCCACGCGTTCTTCACCTACCCGGAGACCGCACGCAAGACCCTCGAGGAAGTCGAGGCGATCTTTGACAGCAACGTGCCCGCTTGGCGTAGTGCCAAGGCCAGCGGTGGCTTCGGAGACCGGGTTGAGGAGGCTAAGCGCACAGGTGGTCTCAAGGGAGAGGTTGACGAGCGGGAGACAACTCACGCTGAGACTGCGTAGTGTTTGGGAGTTTGCTAGCTTGGAATGTATTAGTTACGGAGTTTGAGTATACCCACATGTACAATTATGAATTATATTGTGTCTAGGAATGGAGTTTGCTATACATTTGTCCAAGTAAGCAGTGCCCATTGGGTTGCTGTGACTCATCGTGTCTATGCCATAGAGGGTTCGATCCCAACTCTCTTCGACCTTGACATGTTAGGTAGGCGTGGGCACCTGCTGTTAAGTGAGCGGGCAATAAGCTGTTTGTGTAATGTTGTTACTAACTTTGTTGAATTGGTTGTTGTGGTATCTGGCATTGTGCATAACACCTCCACTGTAATAAGGAATGATTGAAAGATTAAAAGTCCTTCATCAATATCTCGCGACATAATGCACAAATGAGAAACAAAGTTTCCACTCTAAATAATCTTATACAAGTTATACTAAACTCTTCTTAACTCATATAATCTTGGTCAATTTTATTAGTCAGAACCTTTGCACGGAACTGTATGAAGGAGGATACTACAGGAGGCCAAGAGAGTAAAGGTCAAACCTTCCCCAGCAAACCCACTTAAGCGACTTCTACACGGCTCGAGTTCGCTGGCTCATCTTGGTATCAGTGTCTACAAACCATGATCCAACGGACATGAGATTGCGGCAGAAGTCATTCAATCAAAGGATTGCTCTCTTCCTCCAACAGCTAACCTTTGGACAATATGTCAAAGCTTGGTGGTGGGCGGAAAGCTGTCTGTTCCACTTACACTACATTGCCAACATTCTTCCCATAGAGCTTTTAGTTCGATAATGGATTTAACTTAATGTGAAGTCTAAGACTGGTCATGTATGTTACTTGCCTTGGACAGATCTGGTTTGTCGAATTAGAGTCTTAACCATTTGCACCAACGCAAATGTCTACTCAGACCGCTGTAAGAGAATCTCTTGTACATGGGGCGAAGTGTAAAGAATGACTTGATCCAGGATAGCTCTCAAGCCGATTGAACAAACAGTTGCACTTCTGATAACTTCCTCACATCAGGTCACTGACTCGGTGGTCCGACATTTGGATCTGTGTGCTTGTTGTCTTTGTTCAGCCTTGGGTGATGGGTGCTGGGTTTCTTTATATGCAACCATGATCAGTATCAAAAGAGGAAATGTGTAGCGAATTTTCCTTTCTCTTGGATTGGGGTGATACCAAAATGTTTATAATTATACGCTGCCTGGCACTGCTATGCCAGTGGCAGACTGCTTGGAGTGTCGACTATGAATCAGAGGCCGTAGCGGCCAAATGGCCTTCTATAAAGCTGCGAACTGTTCAGATCTCTTTTCCTTCCTCACTCTTTTAACTTTCAACAATTATCCCATTCATCAGATCATCACATTCACCAAAAAATCACTTCTCCATCTACCCAAACCCTTGCGTCATCATGAAGTTCGCAATCACTGGTAAGCTACTGACGTTCCAAAGCCTCGCACAAAGACCTCATCTTTCTAACCACTTGTTCCGCAGCCCTTTTTCTCCTCCTCGGCGCCTCCAACGCGATTCCTTCCGAAGTAACCACCAAGGAAAGTGTTTGCGACATCCAGTGCGCCTTTTGGTACTCCAAGTGCTACCGCCGCCCCTGGGCCTACACCTGCGACGACAGCGGCAAGTTCGTCCGCCGAGGATGGAACCCCGATTGTGAGAAGAACTGTTGGTGCAAGTGCGATGCCAAGTAGAGAGCCAGGTCCGAATCGGAGATGGATATTGTTGGCGATGGTGGAAGGATGAGCATCGACGTCTGGTGGCCTTTGTCTCGGGAGATATGAGTGCTTCGGTTAGATGTACCATTGAGCTTAAGGATGGCAGAAATTAGGAACCAGTGGTAAATCAGAGATGTTTACTCGAAAATCAGTTGAATGATCGTGGTCATGAATGTAATGCGAGTCAGTCACGCGTTGAACAATAGTGTTGAACAGACACATTGCGTATTCTTCCGTGTTGCCATGAAGGTTTATTGTTCTATCTAACACATATCCAAAAAGAACCGAACATGTTGTCCTAGTACAAACGCTGAGCCAAAAAGCACATCTCGCTCGTCATTACTTTTCTATGTCGTTTTGTGAAGATTCAGAAACCTTCCTCACGGTGTTGTTGAACACTGGGCCTGGGTGCCCGATACAGAGACAAAACACGGCAATAACAACAAGCCTATCCAAGGTTAACGTTAGTACCTAGTACTGAAACACCTAACAAAGATCGATGACTTACACTCCCTCAAGGGCAATAAACAGCCCCTCGTTCGTAACAAGATCCGAGTCTTGGTACCCCTCACTCAACTCATAACATCGGAACGCACATCGAGCAAGAATAAGAATAACAGCCGCGCTCACAAAGCCAAAGAAGATGCGCATGCGGTTGTCGATAGCGCCAGCTGCACCACTGCGGAAATAGCGCCAGAGGTAGTCGCCGAGGAGAGCGCAGAAAAGAACGAGGATGACGACTTGCAGTGAAAGACCAGCCAGAGCCACATCAATGCCCGTCTGACTCGAGCCTTGGCTGATGGTCGAGAGGGCTCCGCCTGCGGCTTGCAGTACAAGGCATGTGATGTCGGCGGGGATGAAGAGCCACCAGACAAGCTCCGGTTTGAAGCGGGAGACTTCGGGGGCTAGGTATTTGATACTGTGAGCGGTTAGAAACAGTTATCAGAGAGCCATGGGGAAGATCTCAGTTACATCTTGGACAAAGTAACATAGACGGCAGCTGTGTACCACACAGGACCGCTTGTAATAAACACAATCTGAACCATAAAGCTTCCAAAATTGAAAGGATTCTTGTAGAGAATAATCCTGCCGATATACCCAATGATCTCAAACAAACACCCGACCATCATAAAGCTCATGTAGAACCACTGTTTCCAGCGAATCCCCAGGAACATATGTGCGCCCATGGCGATGGCGTAGAGCACAATAAAGGCGATGTTCGCAGCGAGCGAGGGCCGATATTGGTAAACACTCCATTCTACAGGGCATAGGTCGAGCGTGCAGTTTGCATCTGGTCCGAAGACGATGAGGCCGTCTGGCGGTGCTCGTGACATGGTGATGTGAGGGTGAAGATAATATGATAGGGCTGAGGGAGGTTTGGTGTTTTGGACAGGCGGGAGGGAGAGTATCTATATATTTACAACCGTTTTCTGACATAAACCAATTATCTCCAGGAAAATAAGCTCAATATCCTAATCGCATACTACGTATACACACGACGTTCCAATTCGCACTCGTTTAAACTGCCAAGGGAGGTCAGCTTCTTACCCCCAGTTCATTCTGGCCCTCCCTCAGCCCTGCGACAAAAGCGAGTGCGAGAGACAAGCCAATCAGACGCAGCTCCTGTGAAATTGACTACGCGGAAGCTAGACACTAGATCCTGGACTAATCTGCTTTGAGAAACCCATTCGAGACGACTATATCACTTTTGGGAAAGCCTTTCGAGGTGTGTTTTTGAGAGACGTCATTTAGTAGTGTCATGACGGCTTGATAAAAGGTGATTGTTAGAGGAAGCGTTTTAGGCTGGTGGTTAAAGGTTTAGATTTTCGGGTACCTAGAATTTTAGATAACATTGTCTCAGGCGATCATGCTAAGTTAGCATCTTGCCGCTGTCAGAAGTTTAACATCTACGGTAGTCTACGAACTGGTTGTACTTACGGATACAGTTGGTGTGTAATTCCTCTCTTCTAAAGTTTACTTAAGATAATATAAATTATAATAAACTCTCTTATTTTATATAATTTTATATAATCGTAAGATAAGTTTATGTATAAATTATTCTAATTGTTATCCTGTTTATTTTATATATTCCTAGTTAGGTCGTTATTAGAAGTTTTACGCGGGACTATATACAGCGTACGCACTCCTATGTTACCCATCGTCAAAATCTCCAAGTCTTGTATAAGTAATCTTACAGCTGTTCAGAATAAGCACTGATTAACACCACGACCGTTACTATGTCAAATTCATTGCATACCATAGATGTTTAAAGTAGTAGAGGATATCCACAAGCCAAGCTTCCTAGTTCATTCCCCGTTTCCCTTTGAAGTTTCGGCCCCGAAAACAACGATCAATCCGAACATGGCCGCTTATTCCCCAGCACCATCACTTGTTTAAGTAAATTTATTCCCGCAAGCTACAAACGCCATAAGATAATATAAACTATGCTTTGAGGCAACATCCCGTAGACGTCACTGGCAGATCGGAAGTTCTAATGCCACGGTTTCAGCCTCTGCCGCATGGCGACAGGAGCCGTCTACACCATTCTGTAGTGTACCACTAAGCCAAAGATTCATCACACCCTCAGCGACTGTTGACAACCAATGCTTGCTTACACAGTAGCCGTGAGACAACTGTACTCAACTCTATTCATTCGGGATAGTCTAGGTATCCACTGTTTACATCTCGCCCTACAACTCCTTTGCTCACTACAGCTTCGCTATTTCAAGCAGAGATACCCGCCTCACTCTCAATCTCCTCCTTACTAGGGCACCACTTATCCTGCAGCTCCTTGTCCGTAGACTTCTCGATCACGCCCTTCTCCCACCACTCACCCCAGCTGGTCAAGAAAATACGGTCTCGGTCCTCCGGGAAGTCACTTCTCGTAAGCGCCGCAAGGACGCTCTGTGCACCTGTCACACTTTTAGTAACAATCTCTCATTAAACCAGCAGAAATGAAACTCACCTTCGGGAATCGACTTTGCGTCGGGCATACTGGCTTGAATGCCCATTTGCTTCGCAAGGCCTGTACCGGGAATCAGACCGGGCGAAACGGCAACAACGTCGTTGGTGCCGGCGAGTTGACGGCGCCACCATTGCGCACCGAGCAGGCCGGTGAACTTGGTTTTGCAGTAGATAGGATGTCCGGACACGCCAGAACCGGCTTTGAGCTCCTCGTCAAGCTTGCCTGTACATGCATGAGATACCGAAACAACCCGGCGAGGGGGTAAACTTACTTGGATCAGAAACGGTACGAACAGCGCCTGAGGAAACAAAAACGATCCTCGACTTGCTCTCGACTAACTTCTCCCGCAGGAGGTGTACAAGATAATGCTGCGCTGTCAAATGTTAGTCAACGCCAAGCTTTGTATCACAGGTGCACTTACATAGGTGGTTCACAACATGCGCTTCGCACCATCGCGACCCATTCGGCCCAGATTTAGTATTAGTGTCACCGCTGGCTCCCGCATTGAGCAGCAAATAGTCAATCTTTTCCTGGCCCAGTCTCTCAAGAGTCTGTTCGGCAAACGACTTGACGCTCTTGAGGTCGCTCAACTCCAACGGGAGGATGGCAACCTCGTCCAAAGACCGGTCATACTTGAGCTCATCATAAGACTTTTGCGCTCTCTCCGTGTTGCGTGCTCCAAGGAGGACTCTGTATGGCTGGCTTTGCTCGAGAAGCTGTTTGATAGCTTCCAGGCCCTGGTGCTGTTAGCAATGTTACAATCTAGAATTGGCTGGTTGAGCGTACGATTCCGGATGAAGCACCGGTTGCCACTATCGTTCTCAGAATAGAGCTCATTTTTGCAGCGTCAAGTTAAAAAATACTGTCTGGTTTGGCCGAAATAGTTAGGAATATGCAATGTATTTAAGGGAGAAGAGGTCCAGCGGGGTTCATCGGCGTAAGTGACGTAAACACTGGGATTAAAACAGCGGAAGCAGTTGGTCAGCAATAAATTAATACCACACCGACTCATAGAATATGCTCATTTTATATTTCTTAACTACCTACTGTGTTCATCAGCATCTAGGCTAAGACGGTTTGTAAGCAGAATGTCAGAACCTTGTTTCTCACTCTACGAATCATTTATACACCAGAGAGCGAAAGGGACCCATAGTACAGTTCCATGCAATGCTTCCAACAATATGTAAGCTAGGGATGTAGAGAATATTTTAGGATAAAAGTATAAAATAGTACATAGAGTATAGGCTGAAAAGAGTACAAAATAATTTATATGATAGTATTTAAAATATGAAAGTGAGGAAGTTGTCGGAACTTTTGCATGCACACAGCACCTAGATATATATCGAGCGATGGGTTTTATGAATTAATACGCCGTACCTAAACAACACTTTCCCTTGAAGCCGATCTGAATCTCTAATCCTCCTCTAACTCCTATAATCCATATCAAAACTCGCCATTAATTCCGTATTCATTTTGCAATGGGACCAGGGCCCAACCTTTTTTATGTCGTCAGTACTAGCGCCAAGATGTACTTTACAGAGGTCATGCCGAATATTACTTACATGGCATTTTTCCATCTCGCGATGGTGCTCCGAGGGATCTGGAAGTGATGCGCAGCGTCTAAGGCGGAAGGCGGCGCCATCTCGCCCTGACGCTCGACCCGGTTATGGACCATCCACATAATAACTTCCTCCTTCTTTTTCTTAGAGTAAGTATTCTTCTTGCGAACAATTGGTGTCCTACGCAAAGGTTTGCGCTCCGACAACGGCTTGGGCTTAGGCCCCCTTCGCTTCTTTGATGGAGGACCCATATCCGTTGTTGTTGTTCTCGTCCGTACAGCAGGGTCTGAAGCAGGCGTGGATTCGACAGATTCCGGATCTGGTGATGATGCGGCAGACTCGGGGGCCGGAGTTGAAGCAACAGTCTCAGGTGCAGGAGTTCCCTCAGGTGTGAAGAGAGGACTTTGGGGAGGCTGGGCAACAGGAGGTGCTGGAACCCTTGGAGAAGCCTGCGCCGGGTAGGTAGGCCGGACCATCGGTGGAGGGTGAGGAACAGAAGGCTGTTGCATGTTTGGATGCGGAGCGACGGCCATATGTTCGGGGTGGGCCATTATAGGGTGCACCGTCAGAGCCTGAACAGGGTGAGCCGCCAGAGCCTGGGCCATATGATGCAGCGGTTGAGGCACATGAGGATGCGGGTACCCCATGTTAGGAGGATTCTGATGGTAGGGATGAGGAACATCTACATTCGAATGAGGGTAGAACGCCACTGGATAATGGTGATGGGGAGGAGGAGGAGGGTAGTACACCACTTGATGATAGTGATGAGCAGGAGGAGGAGGCACGTCCGGGTTTAGATGAGGGTAGTACACCACTGGACGAGGTGGAGGTTTGGGCGCGAGAGGTCGCTGAACCGGTCGAGGTGCTCCAATGATTTGAGTCGATTGGGCAACCTGGGACGACTCGGTCGCTTCAGGCGGTTGAGCATCTTGAGGCGGTTGAGGTTGACGCACCTCTGGCTGAGCCATCGATGGTGAATCGGCAGGTTGAGGTTCCTCAGTAGGGTCTGGTGAAGAAGCCGCAGACGGTTCACCCGCCTCGGTCGATTGACCTACTCCAACTGTTTCATCCATTGGCGAAGAAGCTTGTGACTCAGGAGATGCTGTCATCGCATATACGCAACTGCTTGAACAAATATTGGTAGTCTTATAGTCTTGAAGTTATCAATAGCATTGAAAAAGTCGAATAAATAAGAAAAGAATGGACACATCCTCTGACGAATATGAGAGTATTTGATTGGAAGAGTTGATGCAGGACAGAAGTGGCGATGCATGCTCCTGCTTGTTTATGCCCACGAAGACAAAGTCATTTTGTCAGGCTCAGACTAGTTTTGCGCGAAGGTGGCCGAGTTTGTCGAGTTTCAAGGTAAGTAATCCAATAATTCGCATAAGTCTGTCCTCGTAACCCTAACAAGAGTCTTGAGCTGGCCATTCTGCAACCGCTTGGGACTATTGCCCAGATATTATTAGTGACTGGTAATTGAAGATAACATCGCTGGTGCACTACGGCCAGGGCCCGATATTGATGGCAGGCAAGGTGGTCGGTCGGAGGCAGGTCCGCAAGTCTTTCGTCAGAGGAGGTTAGCTCATTTGTTGGCGACGATGGGTAACTTTCACATCTACGTCGTAAATGTCCCAAATATGCTTCATGATGCTGTTCTCTGCAGCGTTCTATTCCGGTCTACGAAACCAGTCTGACTATAATTCATAAATGGCGCTTTTAAACTCTCTTGGTTCGCAGGGACTCAGGCAGCTCAGCAACCTTCTCGTTGAAGAGCTTCTCGGCGTCAGCCCACACTCGAGAGGTCTTGCGGTCCTTGAGGGTGAGGAGAGACTCCTTGAGGCCCTCGCTAAAAGCCTCACTGGCCTCACGGGGCAGCATTGAGGGAAGGTGGTCGATGCTGATGACGGAGAGGGGAAGTGAGTTCTGGTCGTCCTTGATCTCGACAGGAACAGTGGGCTCCTCGAAGGTAGTGTTGATGGAGTAGATGGGGATGGGGTTGTGGGGGTTGGTGGTATCGCAAGAGACGTCGATAACAACGGCCAGGTTGCGGCCAGACTTGGCAAGGAGTTCCTGGTTGATGAAGGGAGGGATGGGCTTGGAGAGGTAGATAGCGTTGAGGAAGATATCAGCCTTGGCGATCTCCTCATAAGGACCTTGGCAAGTTAGCTTGGTATCATTGTAAAGAGTATACAAAACCTACCATCTCGGTCCTTGGTCTCGTTCAAGTCCCAACGGGTGATGTTCTCATCGGGCATACCAGCCTTCAGGAACAAGTCAACAGCACCCTTGCCGCATCGTCCAAGAGCACCAAGCACAAGAGCGGTGGGCTTACGGCCGAGGGACTTCTCAGCCTTGGCCAAGTCCTCGCGGATCTGGTTGACGAGCTCATCCTCGTTCATGTAGTATCCGCGGCCCTCGGTAAATGTCTCGACAGAGGGGAGCTTGGAGGAGGGGTCCTGAAGCTGGTGGGCGAGGGTCTTAATTCCGAGCGCAGCACCGGCGAAACCGGCGTGGAATCCGAAACTATGTCCAGTTAGAAAAGGTGTGTGCCAATCTTTGTTTGCGAAGCTTAGGTCTCAGAGCTGGAAGTGGCAAGCACAGTACTCTGCTCAAAGTCAATGGTATGTGACATCATAGTTTGTGCGGTACAGGCCACTTCCAGGACTTCCAATGGGCAGTTTTGGAGTTTCATGGGGAATATAAACTTACGCAGAAACTCGACGGCCCTGCTCGTCGACTAGGAACTCCAAATCATACAAGACGCTTCCGCCTTGAGGGAAGCGACCGAGAACCTTCTGCCATCCTCCTTGGTTCTAGAAAGTGTCAGTTGGCGCCCTCTCCGACTCAGGATCAAGGTCGTACCTTGTAGCAGTGGGCAAATGACTGAAACAAGTTAGCATGTAGCACATTTGTTTAAACGTATTTCAAGCATACAATGTGGTCGTTCTTGAGAGGGAAATCATCCTCAGGAATTTCCTTGAGGCCAAGGATCAAAGTCTTGGGCTCAGCCTGGGGCCAGGTACCCTCGTTGACGAGGCGCGCACCGGCCTTCTCATACTCGGAGTCCTCGAAGATACGCTTGAACTTGGGGTCGGTAGATGATCGCTCGACGGAGACGGGGTATCCAGCATCGACAAGAGTCTTGATAACTGAGGGGGAGAAAGATCGGTGCTCGAGGGGCTTCTCCTCGGCGCGCAGAAGGATGTGGGGATATTCAGACATGATTGCGACGGTTCTAAAGCTTCTGAAGCTATGGGTCCTACGATTTCGAAGATGATTAGCAACTTGGTTTGGGTATTGCGATCTGATTGCGGAAGAAGGATGCAGGTGGCGGAGAAGTGTGCAACGGCTGAAAAGGCTCAAGGACGGCTCAATTGACGCTAACGAAAACATGAAAACGGGGGAAACGCACAGGAACAATGGCGATGGGATTTGCGAAATAATCAATTGATGGTTCCAAGAATATCGCGTACGTGGTGTTTTTTCAAGTTTTGAATGTTTGTTTTATCTGAGTCACAAAAAAAAGAGTCAAGGGTGAATGTCGTCTGCTCCTTGATCGGCCTTGACGCTGCGACCCCGGCGAAAAATGGCCCCGCTGCCGCTCCCGAACAACCCCGCGGTGGGGCCAATGGCTTCTCTTTAAGGCTTAGCGAGGGGGATTTGAAGCTTCTTCGTCAATTGCATCATCTGCGTCAAAGCTCATGAGAGTGAAGATGCTGAGCTGGAGAGTTGGATTTACGTATGTGAAGGGGGTGTTACATGTATTTTCAAAAATGGCATTAAAGTTCTTTGGCACGAGAATGAGAATTGGTTTCTAAACAGTATCGTTGGAGCTTGTGTTCGTAAACTCAACATTTATACTCGTGAGCTAGAGGTAGCTCCGATCGGTCAAATATGACTGGGGCCGGGTACCTGGATCTTATGATCTAGACAAAAGTCAGGCCAGGCCCAAGAGGCAAATACGACATCAGCTTTTTGACATTATCATGTCTGCATGTCCAGAAGAAGAGGTCTGGGCTTTATATGTTTTGCATGACTATTCATTGGTCATAGAACACTATTTCAACCAATAGAGGTTATCTGTTATTGCAACTTGTAAGACAGGATGAGAATAATCTACTAATGATAGCGTCCCAGTCATTGGGAAATAACCAATAGTCAATTGATGTATCAATTTTTTTTAACTAAATTTTAGAGTTGTTTACGTTCATAAACCGGTCTGGGATCTCGGATTATTAGGATTTGTCCAGAGTCTTGAATACCACCGAATTGAACTAACGTAAACAAACAAACACTATCAATTGTCAACGCGCTCCTGAGCTCAATTCTCCAGGCCACCAACGTCGTCATTCCCTTTATTCAATGCATTAAATTCGTTAGCTTGTCTCAGCTAATCGATCTATAAATCTGGTTCCTGGCCCACTACCCAGCCACCCAACCACCCTCGAAAGTGATCGCCGGAAATGATGCGCACATTGATGAGATCGGATCGCGTTCCTTGGACAACACTTAAGACAACCTTTGGATCGCGCCCTACCTTGTTCAGCTGAATCCCTGCACGCACTTAAACGTCAGGGCCAAGTTGTGTCGATCACGGCAAGCTACTTACGCCAAAAGCTCAAGCTCTGTAAATTGACCGTGGCTTTTCTATGACGCTACGATCGGATGCTGGCTGCCATGACGACACGGCGCAAGCCAAAAGCAATAACGATGCGGTTACAAAACGGGGTGATGGGTCGCGTAGGAATGGTCGGCCACATTCACTTTATTTTCGCATTTACTCGAATCAAACAGCATAACACAACCTTAAACTTACCATAATCCATCAACACACTAGCAATCATGAAGGGCAACGACGAAGTCATCCAAGAATTCAACGAGCTCGTCAACATGACGGCCTCAGATCTCGAGAAGTGGCTTAAGTCAGATGACTCCAACAGTGCAGGCTGGCCCAAGGAGGACGAGAATGGCGAGACTGTTGGTCATGATAGTGGTCGCAAGATCGTCGAGATCTTGAAGGAGAACCCCAAGAAGGATCCCAAGAAGTACACGGATGAGCAAGTCCAGCACATGCGCAAGGTTGTTTCATACTGGTAAGTGTTACCGTACCTGCACAAGTGCCAGATACATAAGTGGTCGGTCAACTGGAGGCTAATTGTATGCAGTAAGCGCCATTTAGCACAGGAGACAAAGTCAAACAACGACAAGTCTCCCGAGGAGGTCAAGAAGACCAAGTCCTACGCGTCGCTTAAGAATTGGGGTCACGATTTCCTCAAGGCTCAAGGAAAGCAGAACGGCAGCAGCAAGAAGGACGACGAAGAGGATAATGAAGAAGAAGAAGTAGAAGAAGAAGAAGAAGCGGACGAGGATGCTGAAGAGGAGCAGGAAGAGAACGACGATGAGGAGAAGAACACTGGCGAGAAGCGAAGAGCAACTCGAAGCCAGACTGGCGCTAATAAGAAGCGAGAGACCCGAAAGGGAGAATCCACAAAGGCCAATGATGATGATGAGGAGGAGGAGGAAGTCGACGATGACTCCGAGAAGAAGCAGACGCAGAAGAAGCAATCCAATGGCAAGAAGTCCAAAGGCAGCACAAAGAAGTCTGAACAAGCCGAAGACGACGATCAAGAAGAGGATGACGGTGGTGACGGCTCAGGCGCAAAGAACGGTCCCAAGAAGGGCGATACCGTGAGCTGGAATTGGGGCCAGGGACAGCCCAAGGGCAAAGTTCTGGATGTCAAGGCTGAAGAGTAAGTCACCAACATTGTTTGTTTAAGAGTTGAGTTGCTAATATGGTGCCCAGTACTTCCATTACCACCAAGAATGGCAATCAGGTCTCCAGAAAGGGAGATGAAGAGGACCCAGCTGTTATTTTGGACACGGGCAAGAACAAGGCGATTAAGAAGGCTCACGAGCTGAACTAAGTGATACCAAGTAGACAGGTCTTTTATGGGTGGGATATTGTACTTCATTTAAAACTTTAATAGTGAAATCTCATTTTTTTTTCTTTTGTTCACTACCGTCTGTCTCTTTCAATTGCATCTCGACAGTGCAACGCCAGTCTCTTGCATGGACGCTCCATTTGATCAAAAAGGATTCTTTCACATACGTAACCAAATCCTTACACATACTTTCAATGACCAACATTCTCAAAGGAGTGCATTTGCAAAAATCGCAAAAAGAAAGCACATCTCAATCAATGAATATGTAGTATAGGAACAGCCCGATGCGGGGGTCGAACCCGCAACCTTGAGATCGCGTACTCGTAAGAGTCTCACGCTCTACCGATTGAGCTAACCGGGCGTGCTTACGATTTGTTGAGATGAGAGGCAGAACTCTGGTACTATAGCGACGTGGTGACATGGCCTCTCTCTTTTGGCCAGATCATCGTATCTGATACCTCCTCACTGCGCTGCTGATTGGTATCAGGTAGGGTCATCGCAAGAACATCTGTAGCATACATGAATAACCTAACGGCCTCCTCTCCTGTATTAGCTTTGGGGAAATGTTTCCTCCTTGCGTCGTGAAATGCCGTGATGAAAGCTTCTGTGAGGTATTCTGTTGCTCACTCACCCCCTTTGATTCGGTCGGAGGAAAGCCACCATGAAACAATAAACGACTAGATCATCGCTATATTTTCAATGTAAGGTAGAAAATATACCTCGAGCCATGTTCGCGTTCTGGTGGTCACCCAACAGTGCATAAGTCGTCTCTTGATGCATTGGCATCTAGCCATGAAGGAACCAAGTTTATCTACAGGGTAGAGCCGACGTTGAAGAGACCCCATCATCAAAGGCCAAGGAGCATGACAGCGCTTAGAACAGTGGGGTTGAGCTTGTGCTTCTATAAACTTACGACCCGACAGTATAAAACGACGATTTATCTGAGCAATTAAAAGTAATTGCTTTATACAAAAGAAGCCTTCAACATCATTCTTTTTACTTCTATTCTCTATTGGCACCATCATACCACTTTCGAGCATGTCCATGGCTTATCATGCCAAAAGCTTAGCTCATGCGGAGTAGCGGATGTGGGGCGCCGCCTGTTTCATGACGAGAGTTCGCAAAGGCTGAATGCGGGCGCAGCTTAAGCTTTCTAGGCTTTCCCATCTCACCATCAACGGGCAACTCTTTTGTTGCTTCGCTTCCCCTCTTTCATTCTCTTTTCCTTCGATCCAGCGTTTTTATTTCTTTTGTGCCTCTATTCAAGTTATCTTCTGGCTATATACTATCCTTTCTTTTGCTATTCTTCCAGCGACTTTCATTTTTTCCGCGACTTCGCGACATGCTCCTGGTCTCTCAATCGCAACCGTCATGACCAGTCACCCTCCAACATGTGAGCTTCGCCAACACTGCGATCGATGTGCAATTAACTGACTGTCGACAGGATTGAACCATATATTCGTGTCCGTCGGGCAATACACGCCAACGATGCCACCCTTCTCTACCGCATTCTCAAGACACATCCAAGTCTTCTCCTCAATCCCGATTTCTCTCCATCAGGTCAATCCAACTCGAACATGCATCTAGCAGCCTCTCTAGGCCACCACGAAGTATGCGAAGTACTTATAAAGCTCGGTCACGAAGATCCGTGCCCTGCGCTTAACGAAAGCCACCAAACCGCGCTGATGCTCGCCGCAGCTGGGGGCCACACCGAAGTCGTCCAGATCCTCGTCGAGCACGACAAAACATGCATCCTTCGCCGTGATATCCGAGGGCGCGATGCCGTGATGGAAGCTAGTCTTGGTGGACACGATACCATCCTACAACTCCTCCTTACCCATGTCCCCGGTGGGCCTTACGAAGCAGTTCGCCGCGCGGATGTTGAAGGCAATACGGCGCTACATTTTGCGAGCGGCAACGGAAATCTGCTGGTGTTGCGAACGCTGCTGGCGGCGGGCGCGGATATTCATAAGCGCAACATCTGGAGTTGGACTCCAGCTGCCTACAGCGCTACTGTTCAGGCCGAAGTCTATCTGAAGGGCTTGGTGAATGAGGTTGGAAAGCGACAGCAGCAGCAGCAGAGAGAGATCGAGACGGCCAAGAAGGGTGGTGGAGTTCGAGTTGTTGAGTCTACAAGCGACGAGGAATGATGTGACATAATTCATCATTGAATCAATGTCGAAACTACGGCTATGGAATGTCACCTGATGGCCATTTTGCACACACATGATCTGGTGTAGACAGCAGCAGAAATACGGGTTTTCACAGAATCAATCATTGCCGAAGATTCCTTATGGACTGCGTTTCACTATCTCATATTATTTATCCGAAACTACACTCGGGCAAACTAAGTTAGCGAGGAGTTACTCTGAATTGAACTGCTTTTTCGTCCTACATTTCAGCCTCATTGACTTGGGCTATCACTACCAAACCCATCGCCCGGTTTGTAGGGTGTTGCAGCCCATTCGCACTATGTCCTATCCGTATGCACACTTACGGTAGTTTAAGTGGCCTGAGCGAACCAGAAATCCAGTGTTTCGCCCGTCTGACAACCACCACCAAACCTAGTCAAGTGATTGGGTACCGGTCAGCAATCGAAGCTGTGTGCCATGCCCATGTGTGACGCACGACACGCTGACAGGGTGTACCATCGTGAATCCCTGTTCGCCCGTTCTGCGTATCACAGTTGACATGACATGGTCTGGCCTTGGAGTTTTGCTTGGAGTTTTGCTTCCCGGGCTTTTCACCCACACGAACCCCACGTGACGGATAGTCCTGGAACAGCTACCAGGTTTGACGTAATGGCTGGTGAATCACCTCAGTTGATGAAGCGGCTGATTGTTCTGAGGACATATACTCACAATCAGTCCCACATTTCGATGACTCTGACTATCTTTTCGAACTGATTCAAAGTCAAGGACATAGTTGACCATGTTCAAGTCTAGTACCATCTATAGCATAAATAGCAGCACATTCCTGTCCTACAGTCTCACTCCTTTCAACCAGTCGCCCATCAAAGTCTTTCAGCTCACTTGCCAGAGCCGTTCTTCATGTCCAACTCAACACCAGTTCGCTGTAGGACAATTGAGAACGTCGATCTTCCGGCGCCCGCGACGAAGTTGATCATCACGCAACATCTGAAAGCATCGCGAGACTCCCCTTATTGGGCCTGGATCATTGTCGGTGCATTTTACGACAGCAATAACAACGTTCTCTGGAGCACAGAGGTCTTTGCTGGTCGTTTGGAAGTCGACTCTGACTCTGACGAGGAGACTGTTGATAGTGAGAGCGAGAGTGGTTCATCAGTGGCAGCGAGCGACACTGAAGATACATCTCCAGGTAAGCCGTGAATACATGGCATTGGTTACAGACATTCATATACAGAGTGTTCTATAAAACCGCCTTTCGCCCTCTCGCGAGTTGATCTGACTTCGTTTAGACATCTATCCTTCCTACCAACGTCCTCTTGACCCTTTCGACTACTATCAAAACGAAGTTTCGCAGCCTCAGCAATCATATCCTCACTGGTACCAAAGCTCACCATTAAGCGTGCCACCTCAAACTTGGGACCCAAGCCGTCAAGGACCTGTACCTGGTTACTGGAACGCTTCGTTCGATCCGAATCTTCGTCGTTGGGTGCATACCTGGCAACCTCTCTGTTGACCCATTCCTCCCCATCCCTCCGTCCTTCCCCGATCTCTCGTCATGTCTGGTGGTTGGAATCCCATCAATGGCCGTGATGCCACGGGTACGCGTCCCAACTTTGCTCCCGTTGGTGCTCCTATGCCTGCACAAGGTCAACCCTACATTCCTCACTTTGGTGGGCCTGGCTATAACTTTGATTTAGTTGCTTCCCCTTATGGCTATGTGTATGGTGCTGGTGCTGCATATGGTCAACCTGCGTACGGTATTCCCCAGGCACCGCTCCCTGGGTTTCAGGCTCAACAAACCTTCTCCCATCAGCCCAACGGCGCGGGCAACATCCTTCCTCGACAGCCACAGACTCAACCTCATGTCGACACCCAAATGCCTGCTGCTCAGCTAACTAACTCCTCCGGCGGTGTCGGCTGTGAGCCCGGCTACAACTACTTCTTCCCAGCTGCCCACACCAAAGTCCACGTCTTCAAGAGCGATACTCCCCCCTGGCAGCTCCCAGCAAACGCACAGATCCCCTTCATAGCATCCCACGTCCCCACGACCACAAAGCTGGGCGACTTGCTCAAGGGCTTCGGCTGTACTAATTCCAACCCCAAGAAAAACAAGTGTTTCGAGCTCTACAGTGGAGGAAACGGCAAGTGGTACAAGGGATACGCGTTCAACGGTGATGATAAGGACGAGTGCGACAAGATCATGGATCAGGTCGGTTGGGACTCGACCAGAACTGGAAATCCGGGAGAGAAGCCGGTTGTTTGTCTCTGGTTCTGCAAGAGCTGATGATGATGGACAGCATGTGAATTGAAATGGCGGGAGATATCCAAGATGGGGCGTTTTTGCTACTCTACTCTTTGGGAGGTTTTGCTAGGGATGCAGTGAGCTTTTGATCTTTAGGTGGTGTTATGGCTAGGAAAGAATTGGAGTCGCTGGCGCTCTTTACGCACTTGATTTTGTTTCTAGTTACGAGTCCTCGATTTGCTTTAGTCTGTTACTGAATTGATAACTATCCGAGTATGTACATATTGCTGCTGGCGGTTTCAATGTCCTTGAGACTGGAGTGCACTGATTACTTGTGGGTTCGCCTTCCCTGAGACAGATATATCAATAAAATATAAAATACAAGCTTATAAAACCCAAAGTACAATGGATAGTACGGAGTGCATTGGATTGTTACTCAGGTGCCGTCAATCCAGGAACCCCTGTACGAGAGTCTTGGTATACAGATGATCGGCATGAGGTACCAAGTCTATTTCAACATCATGTACAAGGTTACTAGTTACACTGAAATTCGTGAAACTTGATATGCATAGAACAAATGTCTACAATTGTCACACAATGGCAAGAAAAGAACGTTGGGCAGTGAGTAGACTAAGCCCGCTTGACACAGTTTTACTAGTAGGGCCAGTAGAGGAATTATTCAACTACTATATTGTACGTGTTTCACTGTTCATGCGTCTTCGAAAGTGCTTTTACAACTTGAATTCTTTTGTATATACTAGAAGTCCAGCCCTTAGAAGTCTCCAGACTAGATATTGTCTACACCCATCACTTATTCTCCTTCTCCTTCTTCCTCCCCCTCCAATGCGTCCTCGCAATCCTCAACAGTCCCCAAGCAAGAAGTCTATAAACCACCACACAAGCCGCCAAGCACGCCACGTTAACCACAGGATCGACATCGAAGTTATACAACTCCAGGACATCCTGCCCCGTCTCAATCGGACACTTCCCATTCGCTAGTCTCTGGTCATCGTTGCACGTAAAGGTAAGACCGCGCAGCGAGTACGGTGCCACAGCGCGTGTGCCGTACCGGATGGGCGAGAGGTAGTTGAAGGCTTTGAAGAGGTCTGGCATGTCGATGGATAGGATACCGGCCATTGTGTTGGCGAGAGCGAGGAAGACGCCCATGATGTTGACGGCGAAACCGGTGTGTCCGAAGAGTGTGTTGAACATGATTCCGAGACTCTCGCCGCAGGATACGATGCCGAAGCAGGCGAATACAGAGACGAAGTAGAGTGTTGCTGTGCGGGGAAGATCCACTGCGATAACGCCCAATACGCCAAAGACCATGCAGCTTATAACCTCAAAGGGCACTTCAAGGATAGTGTACGCAGCAAGGAAAGCATCAACGCTATAGACGCCATCGTCGTCCTCTCTGTAGAACACATCGCGCTCATTCGGATAGATGGCTGTATTCTGCAGCATTCCCACGAAGTAGAACGCACCAATCTCCTGCACGAAGCCCATCCGGTTCTGGACGGAGTAGTAATCGTTGTCGAAGGGTGCGAAGAACAAGGCCAGAACAAGAGCGAGACCGATGACTTGCATGAGACGAGCGATGATGAGCTCTGGCTGACGGTAGGTGTTGATACAGGCGCGGTGGAGAAGAAGGGGAAGAGCTGTTGTGATGGGAGCGCGTTTGCGGATGAGGGCACCTAGTTCGGCGGGGGTAGAGAGGTTGGCTTTGTTGAAAGATCGACGCTGTGGTGTTGGTGACGGTGGAAGAGTTGCATCCTTTGGGGAAGTAACAGATATGTCTGGTTGGTTGGTGGGATCCGGCTGGACTTCATCCTTCTCTTTAATATCAGCAAGGCCTCCTCTCTTCGTCGAGGAATCCTCCTCTTTCCAATGGTCGATCAAAAGCTGCACTCGCTTCCGCGACTCCAACTCTTTGCCCTCCTGCTGTAGATCGATAGTAATCATATCCAATGCAAAGTCCGCAGGGTTTGTATGCTGAGGACACTCATAGCCATGACGTGCAAGATATCCAAGCATATCCTTACCAGCACCCGAGTAAACCTGTGAGCCACCCCGTGCCAGAAGAAGTACGTTTCCAAACTCCCTAAACAGATCAGATCGAGCTTGATGGATTGTAAGAATCAGTGTGCGGCCTTCATTAGCCAGACCCTGAAGCACTTCCATGATAGAGTTCGCGGTAAAAGCATCAAGTCCTGATGTCGGTTCGTCCAGAAGTAGAATGCGAGGATCAGTCAGGACCTGGACTGCGATAGATACTCGGCGCTTCTCTCCTCCAGAGATACCCTTCACAAGTTCACCACCAACCAGGTTATCAGCACAGTCTTTCAAGCCCATCTTCAGAAGAACATCTTCTGCTCGACGGTTCTTTTCCTCTTTACTCATAAACGACGGCAATCGAAGCCCAGCTGCAAACCGAAGTGTCTCGCGGACCGTAAGAGATGGCAACAGTGCATCGTCATCCTGACAGACATAAGAGCACACCGATCGAATAACCGAATCCGAAGGGACAGCACCGTTGAAGGTTAGTTTACCAGCTGGTCGATACTTTGTTCCCACAGAATTGCGTAGACGCAGGGCCATTGAGTTGAGCAGCGACGTCTTTCCACTTCCTGAAGGTCCCATGATTACGTTTAGTACTCCAGCACTAAATGTCGCTGTGATGGGGTTCAAGATGATCTTGGTGGGCAGCTTCTTCCCTCTTGATGATCTCTTATCCAGAGCCAATGAGAATTGATCGAGCTCCAAGTCGATAGCGCGTACATCGGCAACAGATCGTGCAGTCATCTTCTCCTTACCCGCCGAAAGATCTGTATCCGACACACGAGCGCGAGCAATCGTCATCTCGACTTTGATGATATGCAGTCCGATGACCGATAGCACAATGAAAAAGATAACGAAAGCAAGGAGTACCAGAATAGGTTTGGCAACCCAATCTTTGGGAAATCCTAGGGACGACATCACATACGCTCCGGTGTACTGCTTACATCTCGGATCAGATTCTCCACCCGAATAAGGACAATCGTAAAAGCTTCCTTCGAATTCGTTCCCGGTATATGCACTAAAGACGTAGAACTGTTCAAGTCAGTATAAGATCAAGATGACGAGACAAAGATCATACCGTATAAGTAAGCCACTTCAGCCAGCGGACATAAACCGGTAGACTGTTCACGTTGATGAACATGCCACAAGCCATACTCTGCAAAGTAAAGATCAAGTTGGCGATCACACTCGCTCCAGCGAAGTGTCTAACCGTCGCGACACAGGTCATCGCACACGTAACGGCAATGTACTGATTCAGCAGAGTGACAGCGAAAAAGATAAAGAATCGCTCGGCATCGCGCTCAAAGCCAGCCATGAAGTAGAAAATCACGGAGAAGAGGAAAGGCGCCGTTACATCTTCGGTGATCATGCGAGCAATTCGTCGCGAGAGGACAAACGGCAGAGCATCGACACAACCCTCTGAGTTCTCGCGGTCGAATGTTGGGATGTCGAAGGTCATGCGGTACACTTCAAAAATGAGGATGAGGTAGCCTTGAAGACCGGCGGCAGTGTATAGACCACCCTGGCGAGATCGAATGCCGGCTTGGTCGCGGCCGAGGTCGTAGAACATGTATCCAGACACCAGGCCCATAAACACAGCTTCAGTGATGGAAGCCGCCATGCCGAGAGGATCGCGATACGTAACCTTAAGCGTACGATCGGTAAGAACCGTAAGCTGTCGTACAAAGCCAGCATGTTCTTCAGGTCTCTTATCCTTCTTTTTCTTTCCATCACCAACATCAACCGAGTTGTCGAGCGGTTGGTACCGCTTCAACGTCTCCTGACTCCAAGCACTCTTCAAACGCTCGACCTTGGCCGTTGTTTCCTGCTCCAATTCGGGTGTTCGGTTATCAACAGCAGCAATGTCGATGATGAACTCGGCAGGGTTGACAAAAGGGGGCAGGTGGAAGCCCAGCTCACTGAACCATGGGACGGCATCCTTGACAGCCCCTGAAAAGACAGGGCTGCCCTTTGTTAGAACGATCAAGTTGTCGAAGAGATCCCAGATTTCAGAGCGAGGTTGGTGAATAGTCGTGATGATCGTGCGCCCCTTTTGCGCAAGCGTCTTGAGTGTTCGTACAAGCTGGTACGCGCTCGTTGCGTCAAGACCGGTGGTGGGTTCGTCGAGGAAGAGGACAGATGGATTGGCCAGCAGCTGAACACCAATACTTGTACGTCGCTTCTCGCCACCTGAACATCCGTGATGTTGGGAGTTCCCGATTCGTGTGTCGGCGCATTCCTTGAGACCTAGTTCGAGGATGACTTCTTCAACAACCCTCTGACGCTCCTCAGCCGTGGTTGAAGGCGGGAGTCGCAAGTCGGCCGAGTACCGCAGAGTCTCCCTAACAGTCAGAGTTGGCAGCAGGATATCTTGCTGCATAACATAGGCATGGCGCACACTATGCACTCCAACCTTACCGTTGAATGTGGCAATACCTTGTTGGCTTAGCCTGGAACTCAAAACTCTTTCTGCTACCGTGTTGAGCAACGTCGTCTTGCCTGAGCCGCTGCCTCCAATGATGGCTGTTAGTGTTCCTGGTTGCAAATCCGCGTTTACTGAATGAAGCAGCGCTTTCATTTTTGGAGCAGTGCTGAACTTTGACGAGAATAGATCTCCGTAGGTCGAAGGGGCGAGCCATGACGGCGCTGTGTCAACTGAGACAGCCAGTTCGTGAAGCTGAACATGGACAGCTTGTACATCGTCAAGAGACAAGTTACCGCCCCCAGATATAGACAACCTCGAAACATCACTGGTGTGCATACCAGGATCTATCGAGGCATCAGGCGAGCTTGGTCTGTCCATTTTCTCGATATCGATGTTACCGGAGCGGTCGCCGGTGACATTTTGATGCATCGCTGCAGATTGTTTGGTGTAGGTGAAAGCGCGATTTGACGGACGATGTTATCTATTCGTCCACGCTCGGGACATTATGGCCTTGTGCTTGTGAGAGTGAGATGAAAGGAATCGGGTGCTTATTATTATCCAGTTATCAGGCTGTGTTGGGTGTATTAGAAGACGGGGGTTGGTCTATGACGCTGAAGGAATATAGCCGACTTGGAAGACAAGAAGCTAGGTCTGACAGACAATTGAGAAGAAATGAGAACTCAGTCAGATGCAGATGCAGTGCAGATGCAGATGCGAATAGGCACAAAAGATTCCATCTTTGTCTCGTCTGCAGTATAAACCAACCCACACGTAATAAACGAGCTGGTCCCCCCATGGGTAATAGACTATAGACTACCTTACCTGGTCCCATAATACCCGAGAGTGGCACTCTAATTCGTCCCATCGTGTTAAATTCCCAAGCTCAAATCCGAGAAGAGAACAAGACCGATTCAAGGTGTCAAGTGGGCCCCCGCCGAAGCGAGGTTGCGGGGGGTCTTTGCAAGGTTCTAGACCCTGGTTGCCTGGGCCTGGGCAAGAAGAAAAAAGGCATTCAAAAAGAATTGATCCAGAAGCAGAAGTTCAAAGTTCTACTGTAGCTTTGATTAGTGGGATCTGTGTTGGTGGGCGGGCGGCCGATGCTGACGTGGAGAAAGTACCTTAGAAAATGGGGGAGGACATTTCGGAATTGGACTCATCCGAGCAAGGGTTCATGTGAAAGAGGAAAGAGGGAGGCGAACTGCACTGCAGTGATTGTTGGTAGAAACTGCTCACTTGGACTAGATGGATGCATTCTAATTCATCTACAGGTAAGACAAGATTCCTTCCACCAACAGCAGCCAAACTCATCAGCTTATCTCTACCAAAAGCACACCATTTAATACCAAACCCCTAATACAAAATATCATGCATATGACTTTTATTCCTCCCATTCTGACCCTTCGCCTATCAAATCGCGTCAATCCCTGACCCAATGTCACCCTTCGCTTGCATCTCCCAACTCGACGCGATCGTTCGCTTGGCATAAATTGTACCCACGTCGGCTGCGAAACGATGCAACGGCTGTCTCGCTTAGGCCGAGATTTGGAGCTTAATAAAGTCTCTAAACGACTTTTTTCGCGAGACAAGGTTTATTTCGTATTTGACTGATCACGGGAAACCTTACCCGATGTGATGTGCGATTTGGCGGTGATGAGTTGGTGATGTCTTGTCTTTACTGCATGTGAACGAGGACGACGTTGACCTCTCAGGCTGCAATTGGACATGTATGAGATTGGAATCAGTACAGTAATGTAGAAGTGAGAAAACGATAATGTAATGCAATGTAAACTGATCATTGATATGTCTCTATTCCTCATGTCCTCCGGGCATTCTCTCAACTCAGGGTACAAGCACGGAGATTATCCTCCCTAATGCCTCACACCAAGTCCTCAAATGCCGACGGGATTATCATCCACCCCGCAATTTCTCCAAATCATCTCTCGTCCTGCTCCTCCTCCAACAGGTCTCACATGCACATCACATCGAGACATCCAATGACGCCACAATCTCGATGATTTCTCCTCATTACTCGTGTTATAGAGAAATAAATAATACAACAAATAACAAGACATAACTCATATTTCTAATCGCCATCCCTAAACGCCATAACCATATGTTGTCTATATCATCAATCATTTCACACATCTTCGTCTCAAACCGTTCGCTTCTCCGTGATACTCTCGCCAAGAGGCTTGCTGACAACGAATCCTGCATTTGACGCACCAAGCTCAAACACCTTGTTGCCGCGCAGCCACGTCTCCTTGACACGGCCTGTAAACTCGTGACCCTCCCACGGTGAGCATCGGTTCTTCCATCGCATGTCGCCCTGCGTGAACGTCCACTCGTCGGCATCGTCGAACACGCAAATGTCCGCGTCCATGCCGACTCTGATGGCGCCCTTGCGATGTGAGAGACCGACCTGTGCGGCTGTGGCCTGGCAGCACATGCGCACGATGTCGGTGATGCTGGGTGTCTTGGAGAAGTCGGCGCGCTTCTTGGCTGCTGAGTAGAGGATGGGGAGACCGAGACCGACGGAGGAAATGCCACCCCAGGCTGCGAAGAAATCTCCGCGTGCCTTTTGTTCCACGGGATCTTGGACATCAACCGCGGCCACGTCGATCCCTGAGTCGTTGTGGGGAATGTTGGGTCGTCCAGTATCGAGATGCTGAGGAAGGAGCTTCAGTTGTGGTGTGCAAGGTGAGTGATCCGACACGATAGTCTTGATGCATGAATCCTCAGCGACGAGCTCTTCCCAAAGACCATCACGGTTCTTGCCCTCCCGGATAGGTGGGCAGCACTTGTGTCGAGTATCGCCCTCCTCGATCTCCTCAGCAGTCAAACCGAGGTAGTGGAAGCAAGTCTCGGCTGTGATGTTGATACCCGACTTGCGAGCGGCCTTGAGAAGAGGGATGCACTGCGTAGCCGAAAGATGAACGATGTGAAGGTGCAGCGACGGGGCGATGTGCGCTTGGCTGAGGATCTCCTCGACGGCGTATGTTTCGAAAGCAGGAGGCCGAGATTCGAGGAAGGTCTTGTAAGCGTTCAGTTCACCAGTCGGGGCGAGAGGGGGTTCAGAGGTCTGCACGTCGTCGCCTACGGACTGGGTGATGGGAGGAATCATCTCAGCGTGGAACATGAGGGTGGTCGGGCTGTCCTTGAGCTTTTCCATGGCCAGGGCGATATCCTTGGAAGAGACGGCGGGGAACTCATCAACCTAGTGAGTGTCAGCTTGCGACTTACTTACAGCTTACAAAAGATAAGATCAACTTACACCAGACTCAATCAAAAAGCCCTTGAAGCCTCGAACACCAGCTTCGACCAGGGGCATCAACTCATCAGCGTTACCAGGGATTACACCGCCGTAGAAGCCAACATCGACCCAGCACTGTCCTTGACTGGCCCGAAGCTTCTCCTCGAAGCCATGAAGAGTCGTGGTAGGGGGGATGGCATTCAGCGGCATATCCACCACAGTGGTCACACCACCACTCGCGGCAGCGCGGGTGCCAGTCCAGAAGCCCTCCCACTCAGTACGGCCAGGCTCGTTCAAGTGAACGTGAGCATCAACGAGGCCAGGAAGGAGAAGCTTGGGGGTATGGTCGACATAGTCTGTGCCGGCAGGGAAGCTGGATGAGGGGAGGACCTCGGGAACGACTGAGACGATCTTTCCGGTGACGGGGCTGACGACAATAGAAGCGGGAGTGATGACGAGGGAGTCATTAGGAAGGGTAACGACAACTCTGGAGGAAACGAGGACTGAGAGAGGACCCTCTGGGTACTGCTCGGCGTTGGAGGTTGTCATGATGGGCGGATGAAGGGACGTGAACTTGTAAGAGATGCAAGAGTAAAAAGAGAAGGGAAAGAAGAAATATGCTAAGCAAGACAAAAAGACAAAGCTACAGGACCAGGGCTTGTCCAAAATCCGGGGAAAGCTGATTCAGTTTCACTTTCGAATCCCGTTCCGTCGATTCAATCCCGATGCGCGGCCGTTTCTCTCTATCTTATCCCTTATCTCTAGGTCGTTGGAGGGGCAGGGCCACGGATTGGTGGGGTTGCAGAGGCCAGAGATAAGGATAAAAGGCGCGGTGTGGCAGATGATGGAATGATGGTCAGCGACTGATAAGGAGCTTCTATCAAGTTGATTGGTATTCTTATCAAAGGGACAAAAACGATTGGTTTCTTGGCCTTTCAACGAGTGTTTGTTTCTGGAAGAGGAAGAAGAATAAGGAAGAGAACGACCCCAGAATACTGGCTGTCGACTTCTTATCATGAGTTTTCTCGGCTCGGTATTTCACGGGAGTCCAGGCTCAAGAAATCGTATTCATTATTCGATCAAAACACCATTTCCTTCCAATCACTTTCGCCTTACTCTATGCCTCTTCCTCTGTCGCCCAGTCCGAGGTTCCCATTCCTGTACATGTCCGGGCCATGCTGTAGGTCCCACTTAGACAGCCGAAAAGCTTAGCTTATCACAGAGAAGAAAAATCGAATATTCAGGGTCCATCGGACCCTGCCGGTCGCCGCCAAGCCAATCAGAGACTCGAACAACCTGGCCGATGGCGGCAGTGGGTGATTGAATCGAGTAAATATCGAGTAATACAATGCGAAGAACTGCGTGAGTGGGAAAGCGTGAGCATAGCGTTGTATTTAATGTAGCCGTATTTACTCGGAGGAATTCGTTACCTTTTCCCACTCATGGCTTGAGGCTGAGACTATTCGAGGTCTACAACAACAATCGGTCAAGAGCTGATCTGAGAAAAGTCTCGTGAGAAGATGTTGATACCAGCACAGTCAGCAGACATTTCCTAGCAGAACTAGCTCATAATAGTGGCTCCTTGGTGTTTCTCGTGTTGTTGGCAGATGACTCTCGAACACGTTTCTATCGAGTAATGCAATCGGCATCTCATGGTGGTTTGGTCCTAGTTCCTTTAACCCCCGCGGAGTTGCAATCCTCCTATAGTCGCCCTTTCGGCTCTAGCTCTTGTTGAGGATTACTCGATCAAAACACGAAGTTGAGCCAATTGCTCATACCGAGGTTACAGAGTCCAGAGCGTCATCCAATCACTTCTACAGTATGCTCGTTTCGTCACCACACCCTCAACGTTATAGGAATACGACTTCATCCCAAAACAGAAAGCCACTTATACGCAACAGCGTCAAATGTTTCAGTACAATAGACATAATATAAAAATGGTACAAGTACAGTCAATCATACATGCATAACTTCTCATAGCCGTCTACACCTCGGTTTTCGTTGTTCAAAGACAGACAAAGCAAGCCTAAAAGCACAATCATACACCGCCATGATGGCCAATGCTTTCAACTCCCAGTCCCATCTGACCCGTCCGCCATCTTCCAATTCTTTGGCTTTTTATCCGTATGTTGCTTTATCTCCTTTATCGTGAAATAATTGTGATGTGATATGCTATTTGTACACGGCGGAAGAGCTGGGCAACTCGTCCCAGATCATTCCCGCCTTTCGCCCTCCACAGCATCTTTACTTCTGTCGCTTCAGCGACTTGTGCGCCATCTCAATCAATCCATCCTTGGCCTCGCTATCGGGGAAGTCTGCAATCGACGCAATAGCCTTATCCACGTATTCTTGTGCAAGAGCCCGCGTCTGCTCGATGCCGTTGCTTTGGAGAACCAACTCACGTGCCTGTTTCGAATTAGCATGGACCGTCTCCAACAGCCCAGGGAACAATGTGATTTGTCAGGGCCAAGAATATGCAAGCCCAACTTACCCTGTGTACGTCACCCTCCTGGGCAAACTTGCGGCCAACGAGAGCTCCGAGCTCCGGCATCTGCTTCCATGCAAATAGCAGAGGCGCTGTCGCCAGACCCAACTCCAAGTCTGCCCCCGCAGGCTTACCCAGATCAGATCCGCTCTGCGTATAATCCAAAAGGTCGTCCACCAGCTGGAAAGCCAGTCCCAGGTTTCGTCCATACGAGTAAGCAGCATCAACTGTCAGAGCATCGGTGTTGCCTAGCAAAGCCGCGGCCCGACAAGACTTGGAGATGAGAGATGCAGTCTTAAGGTAGGTCTTTTGAAGATAGTAGGTGACTGTCTCCTCAGACCACTTGGGATTTCTCTCGTCCCGCTCGGTGTTCTTAAGCTGCATGAACTCGCCCTCTACGAGGTTGGCGATAACTGTAGCTAACAGCTCTACAACCTCGGGGTTGCGAAGACGAGCCAGCGCGACAGATGCCCTGCCGAGTAGGAAGTCACCTGCCAGAACAGCCATCTTGTTGCCGAATTCCAAGTTAGCCGATGGCGAACCTCGTCGAGAGATAGAGTGGTCGATAACGTCATCGTGAAGAAGCGAAGCCGTATGAATAAGTTCCGTAATTTCGGCAAGCCTTCTTTGACTGGGAAGGATATCAGAGTTGCTGTCGGGGATCTCTTGTTCGAGGGCTGAAAGAGGCTGCGAAGGGTTGACGTCGGCGAGAATTTGAGCTGGTGATATTGAAGCATCGATGCCTCGGTGAGTAACTGTAGGATGTGTGGGGGGTGTCTTGGGGCAGAGATAGGTGGCTCTGCTCATGAGGAGAACGATCAAAGGCCTGACATGCTTGCCCTCAGCCTGGGTATAATATTTGGCCGCACGATCGAGCGACGGATGTCCAGAGCCCAGAAGTTTACGTATGTTGCCCGTCAGAAACTTCATCTCCTTGGCGACACTCCGGAGAGGGTCGATATGCATCGCATCCTTGGAAGCCTTCTTAACGACGTTGCTCACGACATTGGAGGCGACCTGAACGGCAGCACCCCACGCAGAATCCCTTCGCGGGCTGGTATGCAACGAGGCGCTGTGTATCCTCGTAGGAATCCGACCGACGGTCAATTGTCTGCACAAAGCACACGCAGGTGCTGCTGTCAAGTTCGTCCTCGTCCACATCGACTGTCTAGCCATGGTGCCTCGCACCACCGAGGCCCCCGGACGGAGCATCATCGCGGGCGTATGCGCACACGAAGATATGGAGAAAGAGGAAAAAGTCGGGCGGTAAGAGAGTCTCGTACTATGACCGCATTCGCCGATTATATATGAGCAAGTCGTAAAGGTCGTCAATGGAGGGGTAGTCGATATCGATATCGCGAGGGAAATTTGTCGAGATGGGATTTTTGGCCTCTGGTTACCAATTGATCCGACCTCTAAACTTTTCCAGCTCTAGCTGTGTTCTGCTAAGCCGGGGTGGTAAGCGGGCCCGTTCGGCGAGCACCCGATGGCAGCCCGTGCAGAATAGTGCGCTGATTGGGCAGATCTAGCTATGGGGCCGTTGAGTTAGGCGTCAGCGGATGAATCGCTACCGAATCTGAGGAACTGGCCTGGAATAGATTGTAACTTTGGCCTTCCATACCTTGTTTCAATTAACCATCAAGAATAGGAACTCTTATGGATTTTCCGTCCTGGTAACAACCTTGCTTTATTACCTTTTTGTTTCCTTCTAGACCATAGAATAATATGGTACTACTCACAATGACACCCTCCGTCGTGGAGGCATTGGCAACTGCTGAAGCGCCAGAAACACCACAAATCGAGGATCACGATAACGAAGCCGAGTCCGAAGAACCATCACAATCAACCAAAGACCCCTCCTTGGAAGACCCTAAACTCGGAAATCCCATATCGCATGGCCAAATCGTTGACCTATGGAAGCGCTTGAAAGCTCAAGGCAACGCAAACTACACTCTCGAACAACTGCTTCGCGGCGCATCCGTCTACATCCCTCCTCCACCCCCCAAGCCCGAACCTGTGAGTCGATCGATGAAGCTTCGAGCCTCCCATGCTAACCATGCTCCAGTCACCCCAGTACAAAGCCCTCATGGCCCGTCTCCGCCGCGACGAAGAAGCCCGCTCTTACGAACGAATGATCAACCCCGTCCCGCAACAAGAAACCTTCAAAAGCCGCTTCCCCTACAGCGCTGCCGGCTTTGCCGAAGCAAACCGCCCTACATCAGCCGCAGATATCGGTGACGAGGACATCGCGATGGAAGAAGTGCACAAGCAAGTCACGCTGATCATCAATTTCCTGGTCAGCATTGCTGGTGTTGCCGGCACGTTGTGGGTTACAGCGCGGTGGTGGAGCGTTTCATCGAGGTTATTCTTAACTATGGGTGGAAGTATACTCGTCGCTATTGCGGAAGTGGTGGTCTACAATGCGTATATGTGGAAGATGGACGAAGGGAGAAAGAAGAATGGGAAGGTCAAGGAGGTGAGGGAGGTAGTCGAAAGTTGGGTGCTGGGTGAGGATGGTAATGAGGACGAGAAGACGGTTTTAATTAAAGAGAAAGACGATACGGGGAGTGACGGGGTCAGGAAGAGAAGGATGGAACAAAAGAACGAGATATAGATGTAATATGAAGCGAATAACTTTGACAAATGTGACTGAATGGTTATTTTCAAGAGGCAAATAAACGGATTTCTTGTAAAACTTATCAAACTTCAGCAGTTCTGTCTAAGACGAATTTTCGTGGTAAATAATGTAAATAGTTGTTGGTTTGAATTACCCTTGACATACATCAACGAGGCACCATGATAGCGGTGATATCATGGCTCAAGTACGCATGTGACTGCGCGCCAGACGCGTTGAGACGCGTCTTCTCGGATGGTGGGGCACGTCTCTCATTAATGACTTTCTTTCTCTACAATACCTCAATTCCGGTATTAGACCTGGTTCTACTACATGGTTTTTCTTCTTTACGTCGCTCTTTTGCCCTTTTAAATCCGTTCATCTATTCTTTTTCTCTATTTTCTCTTCCTTGAGGGTTCACAGCTACTAAGCGATCTATTTACATTCTACCCCACGCGACAAGACCGATTCGATTGGTCTCAAGCAAAGCATAGGTAGTAGCTACATGAATGGGAAGAACCTGGAAATGTATATCCCCATGCTCTATTGGGTATAAAGAGTATGATGCTGACCTTAGCAGGTCTTCAAGTCCAGCACTAAGTGGTCGGCCGCGAGCGAAACCACTACGAACATACGGCAAACGAAGCATTCGAGATGATTCCCCAAAGGAATCGAGTACGAAGAAGCGGCGCATATCGAGTGAAGCAACATCCTCAGAAACGTCAGCATCCAAGAGTACAGACACCGCAGCACAACCACTTCAGAAGATTGCTGCGGAGGATACCAAGGACACAACCGAATCCACCACAAATACAGACAAACTTGCTGCAAACCCTCCTAAGAAGGGCTCGATCATGAGCTTTTTCAAGCCCATTCCCTCATCATCATCAACAGCGGCATCTAGCCCCAAGAGCGACGAACCACAGCCCGAAACAACGCCACCATCTTCACCACCTCAACCAGCCAGGATAGAAACGCGAAAGAAGCCCCGGCTACTCCGCTTCCGCGGTACCTCACTACCAGTACTCGACAACAAGAGCACAGAGGATGATCAAAGAGAAGTTGCGGAAGCAGGGGATAGCAGCGCGAGATCGGCATTACGAGAGAGCTCGTTGAATCGAGAATCAAGCACGGGTGATGTAAAAACTGGAAAGAAGGCAAAGGCAAAAGTATCGACTGTACAGACGACGCTCAACCTTTCTGCGCAGGCGGCGTTCTCGGAGTGTAAGATCTGTAATACGGTCTGGAATCCGTTATATCCAGATGACGTGAAATTTCACACCAAGCAGCATGCGGCTGTTTTAAGAACAAGAAGGAAGGAAAAGGAAAATTAATTATAGGGCTTGATACCCATTTACGATTAATGAAATAATATTAATACTGCAAGCTTTGGTGTTTATTTACTGGTTGGGTTGGGCTCAAACTGATTTGCAAGCACTGGGAGGAAGATAACTAGCTCGTGAAAATACTGTTTCGATCAATGATTAAAATTGCACTCGAAATGACACAAGATTCTAACTCAACAGGAGATGTTCTGTTCATTGTAGATAAGACTCTGGGAAGGAAATCGTAGCATGAAGTTCAGTGTTATCGGTAGTCATGATGAGACAGACGCCCAGTGATAGCTAAAAAAATTCAAGACTTAGGATCCCTGCATTGGGTAGGGCTGAGCCAAACTAACATTACGTCGATCACCCTTTCTGCAGCATCATAGCGTCGCAAGCCTCTTCGGAGACATCAATAGGTATGATTCAAGGATGAAACGTGGGTGGCATCGCGTGATCCTAGCTATATTTATCCATCCATGGCTATGTGGGTGGCTGTGCTGATGGTAATTATCAAGACACCCACCCAAGAGTCTTCTCGTTTAAACATCTATTATTCGAGCTGTATCTCAACAAACGACATAAACTTCAATGCCAAGAAAAGCAGGGACAGGTTGTATCACCTGTCGGTAAGTCTTGTTCCTCTGTGGTACTCGTCAGTAACTAATATCTGACAGCATACGCCGTGTCAAATGCGACTTGGCTAAGCCCTCATGTCAGCGCTGTCTGACGTCTAAACGTCAATGCGATGGCTATCTCCCCGAGAACTCAACAGTAACCCGTCGTCAGCTCGCAGAAGCAGCTCGTGAGGTCTCGGTGATTGGGCCAATCTCACGGGCTCTGTCTCAGTATCCACGACACAGTAGTGGCAGTCGATCACCGACACCGCCGAATTTGTCGCTCTTTGATGTGTTCCGCACTTTGACGGCGCCGTCAACAGCGGCGTTTATTCCATCCCAGTTCTGGACGAGAGAGCTGCTTCAGCTGGCGCATAGTGAGCCCGCAGTTTGGCATGCTACACTTGCGCTGGGGGCGCTACACCAACGACATGAGTTGTACTGGCAAGGTCATGGGTTTCACACGAGCGAAGGGCTCTGGGCTCAGGCAGCTGAGAATTACGGGCGCGCGATATCCTATGCTCGCGACGTAAAAGATCCGACGAGACTGCTCTCGCTAAGTCTTGCCCTTGTATCAATCACACATATGACTGGTCGTTGGGCAGACAGCCAGGTTCACATCATGGCTGGCCATCGTCTGCTAAACCAGGCGGGACATAGTATAGCGACATCAAGCGCAGCTGAGGTTCTCACGCGGCTTGACCTGCACGCCATGACGTTCTCCGACTCGAGCGCTCCGTATCCTTTCAAACAAGCACCGAGCAGAGTGTGGATTGACGAGGTCATGCTGAAGACTTTCAAGCTGGAGAGCTACGCGCAGGCAGGCACAGCATTGTTCGGGCTCATGAGGAGGATCATGATGCTGGGCGAGAGAACAGCAGATTGGGATGAACGGGCTATAAGCAACGACCAGGAAATGCTCGAGGACACGATACAGGATCTTGTTGCGTGGGAGTACAAGATGGGTCAGTTCGAGATGGACCATCCGAAATTGCATGATCAGAGAGGCGCTATATCTATCAGGCTCTACCATACGTTGTTGCGCACATTCTTGGCAGGGGGAGCTTTTGGGTTAGAGACGCGATGGGATAATCTACTCGGTCTTTACGAGCGGATCCTCACACTCGCGGAGACGTTATGGTCTTACACGCCGAACTGCAACGTTCACTCACCTCTCTCACTAGAGCCAGGAGTCATCGTGCCGGTCTTCATGGTCGCTCAGCGATGTCGTCATCCATGGCTTCGCCGCCGAGCGATTTCATTCCTCTACAAGCTCAAGAGACAAGAAGGCATGTGGTTCAGCGACGGCGCAGCAGCAGTTAGTCGAAAAATCATGGAGATCGAAGGCCAGGCATACTTCGAGAGCGACCTGGGCAAGGGAGAAACTCCATGGCGGATCGCAACAGAGAACATGCCCTGGGAAGCCTGGGCGAGTATCGACTTGGAGGAATTGCCAGCCAAGACAAGCTGGGCTGGGATTGAAAAAGTTCCGGAGGAGAAGAGAATGCGCGAGACGATGGTCATGGTCCTAACAGAGGAGAAGCGGATTGAATTGTCGCTTATAATGAGCTCGGTTGAGAATCCGGGGAGTTATGGCAACGTGCGAACGGAGACGCTTACATATGGATGAAGCTCAGCCACTTTTTGTCTAGCATCAAACTAAACGCCATGAAAAATATTACCCGTGGTTTTCGTATTAAGATCGTCATAATCGCGTTCGTATTCGCGAACCACACCCCAACATCAGAACAACAACAACAACATCAGCAACGGGCCCCGAAACCCCCGAATTTCCATCGTGACATTGGAGAAAAAAAGGGGGATCCACTGAGATTTATAAGTCTTTTTCAAGGTTATTTGCTGGGCAACCAATGGAATTGCTTGCCTTGTCATCGCTGTTCCTGGGGGAGACACTATGGTACGACTCCGGATCTCAAGTGTCCGATATTGCCAAGCATTTCGCTTGGGGAGAGCTTGGAGATCTAGTGACGGTGTAAAATATGGGGTTCTAGCTGCAGAAGGGGGATAGCTAGGACAACTAGGATACCTAGGTAGAGAAAGGGCTATGTTGATCCAATTTTGAGCTAAGGACCCTGTTTCTACTTTCCTGAAAGTTGGACTACTTAAATGAGAGGCGTTTGTACTAAAAGTAAACCTACATCCCGTCCTCCTCACTTCCAACTTTCACTTCTCATAGCAAAACTACACGACATACAACCGACGCCATGAACGCAACTATCGAAACTCCCTCCAATCCATACTGGCCGTTGGATGCCGCCCTCCCGGTCTATGTCGCCAACACGATCCCTTCTCGCACTCTCGTGGGCACGTTCGTAGCTGTTGCGATTGGCATTTTTGCTGTTACGCTCCTGTTGATCCAGTCTGCGCGCCGGACGTTGTCCAAGGGAGAGGTGTTTGCGACGATGTGGTTTGCGATTTGCGGATGCATCCATACCTTCTTCGAGGGTAAGTTTTGCTTTGTTCTTATTTTCAGTGGTGATACTAACAAACAGCCAGGCTACTATGTCTACAACTTCCTTGACATCTCCAGCAGATCTCATCTCTTTGCTCAATTGTGGAAGGAATACGCCCTCTCAGACTCCCGCTACCTAACCCAGGACTCATTCATGGTCCCCATGGAGGGCATCACCGCTACCCTCTGGGGCCCCATGTCATTCTTCTGCGCCTGGGCTATCGTAACACAGCATCCTCTGCGCCACCCATTCCAGCTCATCATCAGCGTTGGACAAATCTACGGCGTCATTCTCTACTTCGCGACATGCCACTTCGACGAGATTGTGCACAACATCGTGTACTGTCGCCCTGAGCAGTTCTACTTCTGGATGTACTACGTGTTCTGCAACGCGATCTGGGTTTTCATTCCTTCTGCGTTGGTCGTGCAGAGCGTGAAAGCCACGGAGGGTGCTTTTGCCAAGGTGCAGGCTGCCGAGAAGAGAAAGAAGGCTCTGTAAGCGGGACGTTGGGTTTGTTAGTGGTTGCAGGGTGGATTGTATATGCATGGTTATGGGGCAAGAGCGGTTAGAGAGGATAGATGGTCTGTTTCTCGTGACGAGGACCTGGTGGTAAAAGTTATTGCGTTGTATGATAGAGCGTTTTGGTCATTGGAGGGACAAAGAGTCGCAAATGAAACACTCAATCTGCGTACAGGGTTATTTTATGAGTGAGTGAGTGGCTGTGTCCTGATGTTGATGTCCCGATCCTGATAATAAAACAGCTGGTGGTCGAACACTTACACTTCAATTGAACCCAAATCACAAATCACAAATCACAAATCACAAATCACAACTGGGACACTTTAAAGCAATTCGTTCTACGATTGGCAGAATTCAATGAGTCTAGTACTCCGTAGGTACGTTATGTTGCGAAGAGCCCGATCGGAGCGACATTTGATTCTCCACTGCTCTTTCACCTAACCTAGACTTGCCGGTGTCCAGATTTTGCCTAGCTAACAGATAGTAAACCAAATTGCTACTGATTAACATTCCACAATGTCACGCCTGCAGGGAAAGGGGTTCAGATACTCAATGTCAGGAAAAGAAATTATACCCAAGCACCTTTCTCTGTGGAAGACGTCATATGCAATTGGAGGAAGATATCTCAATTTATGAATGCTGTCTCAATTGTCGACCAGTGCGTACGGATCAAAACGATTTGTCGGTAAAGCAACAGGGAAGGCCTCAAGAAAAAAGAACATGATCAACCAAGTTCAGCCCGAAATTATCATCCCATGCCGCAAGTCTGGATGTCTCAATGATTACCGCGCCCTGCAGGGCCAGCCTTCGCCTATTGGCATAACATTCTGTGGCGTCGACTACCCTCGCATCTCAAACATCCCTTGAGAACTTGGGAAGCAAGTCTTGGCTCGACACCTCGCAGCTCCAATAGTTCGACTTCAATATAATGCGAGTTACTCCAATTGTATGTGAACTGGCATGGCCCCCTTATCTACTCGCAATCCAGTACCTCCAGCCGACCAATTGTTGACTGCAAGCATACCTTGAGCGTGCAGGTCAATGTGGTGGCGTATCTCAGCTTGTCTTGAATGTCTCTACTTCCTTCGCCCTTGATCTCAAATTCCCTTGTGCCCCTCCTAGTTATAATCAAAATATTCCTCTTGTTGTCTTTCATGTTTCTTTGCAGGTTTCAACCCTCCTTCTCACCGGCCAGTCTGCTTTCGGTGCAGTAACCAAACCAAGATGCTGGCTTCAACAAATCGTCTGCTCAGGCTATTGCCAGCTATTCTTCTCATCATAACTTGCTTCTTATTCGTATCAACACTGCAAGAGGGCAATCAAGAAAGTGCTCTTGGCGATAGTTGGTGGGCTTACAATGAGGGCCAGAAAGCTGCTGCGAGCCCTGCGACAACAACTCCACTAGCATCTGAAGAGAAACCAATTCAGGATTACGAGAAGGACCTGGACGAGATGGATAGGGAACTCGAGGAGTACGAACAAGAAATGATCCGAGTCTCTGAGGATGGTAAAGACGATGGTAAAGACGTTGATGAAGACTACGATGATGATCGAGATGAGATTCAAGATTTGGATGCAGCCGGCGGCGAGGTCCCAGACTTTACACGCTTGAACAACAGCGTTTTGTATCCTACCAAGGATGGAGTCGACTGGGGCAAGTTTGCATACATACAGTATGTCACCGATGAGGACTATCTTTGCAACTCAGTCATGGCTTTCGAGACACTAGATCGTCTGCGTAGCCGGGCTGACCGTCTCATGATGTACCCGGGCGAGATGCTTGCCCCGGATGCCGAAGAGTCGGACACAGTGGCTGGACAGCTTCTGATCAAGGCGCGCGATGAGTACAATGTCAAGCTGCAGCCTATTGAGATCCAGCGTCGAGAAGGAGATGATTGTAAGTTCAAGCTGCAATCTCAGCTGTATGGCACGCTTTCTAACGGAGTTGTAGTGACGTGGGCCGAGTCTTTCACCAAGCTGCTCATCTTCAACCAGACCCAGTACGACAGAGTCCTCTATCTCGACTCAGACGGTATGGTTCTCCAACCCATGGACGAACTCTTCAAGCTCCCACCCTGCCCCGTCGCAATGCCGCGCGCATACTGGCTCTACCAAGACGAGCACCCATCCAAGGTCCTCTCATCGCAGCTCATGGTCGTGCAGCCCAGCAGAGTCGAGTTCGAGCGCATCCTCGAGAAGATGGAGACCATCGACGGAAACGACTACGACATGGAGATAGTCAACGAGCTGTACCTCGACAGCGCGCTCGTGCTGCCGCATCGCCAGTACAACATGCTCTCGGCCGAGTACCGACGAGAGAACCACAGCGACTACCTCGGGTCTGATCGCGAAGAGTGGGATCCCATCGCTGCTTACAACGAGGCTAAGTTTGTGCACTTTTCAGACTGGCCGGTGCCGAAGCCTTGGATCCAGGATCTGGACTTGCGCCTGGAGCATGAGCCGCAGTGTCATATGGTTGATGATGAGTTGAGCTGTACTGAGAGGGAGATTTGGAATAAATTGTACACGGATTTTGCTGTGACGCGCAAGGTAAGTACTCCTTGCGCAGCTGATTTGTCGATGGAATACTGACTTGACTGTGCAGAGAGTGTGTAAAACTGTTGACAAGAGTAAGTTGAAGGAGGAGAAGAAGAAACACTTTTGGAACTTTCGAATTGATAGGAACTAATACAAGAGCTGTATGGTATTGATATGGAAATGAGTTAGACTAATTCTACAATAATAATCAGCGTTTCTTTTATTAAACATATCTAAATACAGCCAAATGGTTAAGGCAAGTGATAGGGGCACGATGTGTAGTACGCCTATAGCTGAAGGATGATGATTTATTTAAATAGACTAATGTATAACTCTTGGACTCTTGATTTTACATCCAGCATATTCCAAAATCAGCACGGTTCAGTGCATAATTGGACTTCATTCTAGCCTCAGACCAATGGCAAAAAGATAACCCAGAACCAGAACGCCATGCAATTTCCCAAGATCCAACGCTCAAACAGCATCTTGGCTTCTAGTGCCACTGTTGTATAAACTCCTGACAGCTTCCCTCAGGCCCTCGATAAACTTGCTCTCGTCTATTGCAACGGCACTCATCTGCCAATCATCAGGTTTGACACCTTTAGGGACCACGGCATGTGTGCTGAAGTATCCATTTCCCATCATTTGCGCCAGATTGCGGAAACCTTTGTGGAAGAACTTATGGGGTAGGATCTCGAAAGTTGCTGAACCTCTGGGGAGAAACATCGTGTGTGTAAGACCAGCGCCGTGAACGCCGGCGAGAAGATCCGTCTTTTGGACGGTCTCGAGTTGGTCCTTGAATGACATAGTAGCAAAATCTACCTCATTGAGAACCATTTTCGGAATGGCTGCGCGAGCCGCGTTCAGGAGTTCAGTCTCGTTACGAAGAGATCGTGTGTTTGTACGCTTGATGAAAGTGACGACAACGTCATCGGTATGCTGGGGTTTCTTGACACCATAGTGTGCGAGAACACGACGAGAAAACGTCTTGATAAGTGATGCATCGCGGCAGTCGTTTGGCTTCCAATCGCCCTGCCAGAGGGGGTTGCTGCCACCTCCCAATGGCAATATGAGATTGGTGGCGGGTTCATTCGAGTTCAGGTCTTTGATGCGACGGATAGGCATCTTTGCGAACAGTTTCCATAGGTCGAAATAAGGCCCGTCTCCCTCTTCATCCAATATCACGACTTGAATGCTCTCTCCATCTTTGGCGGTAATAAAAGGCTCCTTTGTATGAGGATCCACACTGATCTGAAGAATGTCTAATGTGTAGGTAAGACTCATGATCTCCATCATGCAATGCCATGGGTTCGCGGATCCTTCTCGCTTGACAAGGATGGTTGTTGTATTGAGCTTGGATTTCTTATATCCCCCATCCAGCGTGATATGGTTTTCCATGAGATTGCCGGGACCTGTCTCATACCAATAGCGTGTGAGGTATTCTGGCACTGGCCTCACCCCATTCTCAAACTCCTCATTGGAAATGGGTCGGAGGCTGCAATTCATCCGCCATCTCTTCTGCTCGGCATCAAACACCGCGCCTCTAGCATAACACATAGAATCTAAGCGATCTCCGGTAGTGTCGGACCAGAAACAATGGAGATCTGAAGCGGACTCAGGGGTGCAATATGAGACTTCGGATGCGCGGAATTTTTCAAGATATGCTGTTCCATACCGGTCCTCACACCACTCACTCCCTCTGTCTTCATGATGATAATCTTGAGGAAGACCCGGAGTAACGACTGGAAGGCTGGGCGCTTTTGTCTTGTTGGGCTTTGGCTTGGCCTTGGTCGTGGGCTGTGTTGTGGGTTTGGGCTCACTCTCATGTTGAGGTGTAGTCCATTTTGGCCAAGAATCAGAATTGCCTAAGACTTGTCCATGATACGAAGACAAGCCGATTAAAAGACAAGTGAGGACAACGGCACCAAGAGCGATGCGATATCGTCGCACGTTAACGAGGATCATGGCGATAGACGCGGTGAAATATCTGTGTAGAACTTCAACATGTAGCAGGCAAATGTGAGTGACTGAGGAGGCATATAGATCAGGCGGCTCGACTCGACATCCGTCCCTAAATTGCCTGATGGGCAAGAAGCCAAAGTCGCCTCGGATACCTTATTTCTTTGAAACTGTGGCACACAACTTATCCTTGAACTGGGGACACGACCAATCCCAACCCCGGTATATTGGCGCTGACGACTCCCCACTTACTCCTGGTCCGTCACATAATTCCACTTTCTTCATCGTTCTAGCCAAAGAGGTCGATGCTTTGGCGCAGGGGTCCTGAGCCTTTCCCGTCGACATCTCATTTTGCAATGTGGGACGGGTCAGACGAGCCGCTGCGCTCAGCCTCTTGCAACCTATCACAGCCAAGGCGAGCCGCCGACCGAGTTTGGCGCCTTAACGGCTTGTTCTAGCGGGCCATCAATTAAGAAACTTGTAAGGAGATTTGACTAGGACTCCTGCCGAGCGCGCTTATCGGAGCGAGACGAGATGGATGTTTACTTGGTGGACCTCTTCGGGGGTTTATAGGGCTGCGACGACAATGTCTCGGGCGGAAGAAGCACTCGTCGAGATACCTACCATTGGAAAGGGCTGCTCTCTGCAAATGATGGTTGCAGATTTCTGCAATGAATGCAGGAGCACACAGAGCTTGGGCTTTGGCCATTGCAGATTTTACTCCCTCAATTATCCTTGCTAGGTAATGTATGTTGGTAGATAGCCTCAAGCCGAAACACCAGGGGGGTCAGCTGAATATGGGTTTTGGCCGTTGACGATGACAACTCATTGGGCCGTGGTGCCAGTTTGTCAGGGATTCTGTACGTGCTGTGCATCTTGATCAACCTGCTGTGCCAGCATACAATGGGGCAGTTTCTTGATTTAGCTCGCTTATTGCAACTGCGCTTGGGGTGGCCACTGAGCGTGAACTTGCGAGCTCGGAAGTCTGCCTTTCCAGTCGTTGCCTCACCGGGGTCTATCGACAATGATGTTATCCCTGGTCATGTTGTTGGTTGATGGGCGAACCAGGTCCTGGGACGCAGATTCTCTTGATACGGCCCTCCCCCCCAGCTGTCGAGCGTTGGCTGTTCTCTCGTTTCTCTGCTATCTGTCGGTCGATCAGCTCTCGATGAGCAGGACTCTGCATAATCATCATCACGGAATACCATGTGTTGGTAGAATATTGAAGCATCAGTCAGGTTCACAATGCATTCGTTTTCAACCGTGTACCTCTGGGTCTCGCTGTTGCTCTTAGGAAGCAGCACGATGGCCCAGGACTGTGTTCCGTTGCCTTTGTCTATGGGCATCCACAATATCACCACAGCCTCAGGTGAACTTCGACGCGGTGTTTCGCTCAAAGTTGGTAGTCCAGAGCAAGAGTTGTCCTTCTTGCCACGGTGGTAAGTGTTTGTCCTTGAAGCTAACTCGTCGACGAAAATTAACTTGGGACCATTATAGGAATAACAACAACACCATCATTTACGGACCAAAGTGTGATATGGATAATTGGAAGCATGCCGAGTGCGAAACATATCGTGGTGGCTTCTATGTGCCGAAAGATTCCAAGACAAACAGCAAGACAAAGAAAGGCTATGAGCCCCTAACCGAGCCCTTCCCCAAGGACTCTTACGACATCACCACCGATACTATCAGCTGGTCTGAAGACATGGCTCTTGAAAACTTCCCTATTGCTCAACCACTTAATACTTCTAGATGGGATCTTCAAGGCTACTCTCCCCAGCACATCATCGGCATGGACTCCGGTTCCACTATCATGGAGGCACTCAAGAACGCTGGCCGTATCGCCTCCAAATCGTTTGGTTTCTGGTGGGGTCTTGATGGAGTTGGAGAGAAAGACCAAAAAGGGGGTTCGTTTGTGCTGGGAGGTTACGACAGGGCTAAAGCATATGGTGATGGTATCACTACTCAACTAACACACAGCGACAAATGTCCTAGTGGAATGGTGGTAAGTATTTCAGACATGGTACTCAACTTTCAAAATGGCACCGACACCTCCCTGTTTGAGCAGCGCAACGGAGGCACCACGCTTCAGGCCTGCCTTTTGCCCGATATGCCTATTGTCATGGCTATGCCATACGATCCCTATTTCTACAACCTGGCTGTTGCTATAGATAACGCCGAGGTGTCCCGGTCAATGGGAATTGACTTCTGGAACGTTGTTCTTGACGCTGATGTGAAGCCGTGAGTACCAACCTGTTCTGTTTGCTGTATGACATAGGTACTGGAACAGCAATCGCTAACTCTACACTTAGGTACACTGGTGACTTGACATTTAGACTAGAAGGTGATCTTGATATCACGATCCCAAACCGACAACTGATTGTTCCTGATCGAACAATCAAGGACAACGGCGCCACCACTGCAAATGCGAGCCGTCCTGTCATTCGAATCAACTCACTTCAAGAATCTACCAAGACCGCACTGCCATATCTCGGACGTTATTTCTTAACAGCTGCATATGTTGTTCTCAACGCAGACGCCAACGAGTTCACAATCTACCAAGCCAACCCAACCTCAGAAGAAGATTTGGTTGCCCTTGGAGAGGACAACAAGTCCATTGACGCCCAAGCCACGTGCACAGTTCAGCCAACTGCTTCTGCAGACCCAGGCGAAGGCGATGGTACTCAGACCGAAGCCGCCGGTACCGCTACAGCCGAGCCAACGTCGAGCGACAGCAGTGGTGGCAGTGGCAACAACAAAAGCGGCAGCGACGGCGACAACGTGAAGGAGAATGAAGATGAAGGGGGCTTGGCAACTGGTACTGTAGTGGGTATCGCTGTCGGCGTTTGCGTCCCTGCTGTTGCAGGTGCTGCCTTCTTGGTCTGGTTTCTAATGAGACGCAAACAAAAGGCACAAGAGGCGGAGAAGCGGCATTACGAAAGCACCGCTGCGTACGTCTCGTGGTCGCCCGAAACGCCTAAGAACGGATGGCCCACGCAAGGTGTACCGCATTTTATCCCACAAGAGATGGCTACCGATAATCAACCAAAGCAGGGGCCAGTCGAGATGCCCTAATGTGAGGAAGGGCTAGTCATGTCTATTTAATTATTCTTTTTGAACACTGAAGAAGTGGCGGATGGGAACAGGGAGTTGAGGTTTTTAGCAGCGCATATATTTGATGTCAAGCAACGGATTAACGTTAGTGTATAGTGAAGGTTTTGGTAGTTGCGTCTAGATACCATGAACATGTAAATGGCCAATGTACTTATCAATCATAAAAGACCAATAGCTGTTGTTCTTGCCGTTCGTTTATTTTTAGCTAAGCTAAAGGTGTAAGAATGGTATTGCTGAAGGCGAGCATACACACTGGACACTTATCTCGAGCACGACACACTACCGAACTCGTGGGCTGTAAGCTCCAATTTGACTGTTTCGTCCGTACCGATACTAAAATCAGGGTTCAAAGATGTTATTAATTAATGGAAATCAATATATTTTAAAGCTTTGACTTGGGCTTGGTAACGACTCCGACGCACTTAATCTCGATGTCGGCGTTCATCGGTAGAGTCTTGACGGCAACACATCTACAAAGTGTTAGCATTGGTATTCCATGAGCGTATTTGATACGAAGAGACTCACGTTCTAGCAGGCTTAAGATCGCCCCAGTATTCAGCATACACCTCATTCATCTTGGCGTAGTACTTCATATCGGATAGAAAGATATTGACTTCAACCACGTCGTTGAGGCTTGAACCAGCTTCATCGAGAATAGCCCCAAGGTTGCTGATAATTTGGCGCTTCAAGTATTCTAATTAGCATTCTTTCGGTTGTGAAGAGGGTAGCCAACATACTGTATGAGCCTCAATGTCGCCGTCAATGATCCTGCCAGTCTGGGGGTCCATGGCTATTCCGCCCGAGGTGAAGATGAAACCATTGGCGATAATGGCCTGGTTCATCAGGTTTGCTGGTACTTCCGGGGCGTTCTTGGTAGAAACGGGAGTTCTAGACATCTTTATTTCTTGCAAGAGAGTTAGAGACAATTGCGTTGGTTACTTCAATACAAAAAGGTGTTGATTGATTGTCAGTCAATCTTACCAAGCAGCTAGTTGGGCGGGGTGTAGATCTGGCGCCCGAGAGATGGGACCGAGAGATTATCAGAAGACCACAAGTAACCGCAAGTAACCATAACATTGTGCCTTGTTGCTTTATACAATACTGGTTTGATAATGACAAATGACATGGGCTTGAGGGTTGTGTTGTCTAAGTAAAGGAATACTGAATTACTTATTTACCACCACTGAATGACTGCATCGGATTTGTCAGAGTCAAGAGCTCTTATTGACGTGAAAATGAGCAGCCTACTTGAGGAGAAAGGTATATATTAAATCCAACACACCACAATTTCTTTCATCTTACGCGATGAATGAAGCAAAAAAACGCCTACGCTATGCACAACTATTACACTTCTGACCATAAATTATTACCGGATATCTCATCCTTTATTCGGCATGTCCGCTGATTCCCCCCTTGATTCCTTCAAGAATTCCAGCCCACTGGCCACCATGCCGAATTTTTGATACCTCTGAGAACTGATCGCAAGCAATCTTGCGGACGACAAGGGTATCCTTGGCTTTCTTGTGGTTCTTTCCATTGCCGTTCAGTAGGTACTCTTCGAACCACTTCTCTTCAGATTTGTCAAATGGCAAGAAGGCAAGCTGTGTAGCTCGCTCTGAATAGTCTTCATTTCGACCATCCAAGACCGCAGCGATTAGTCGGTTGAAGAGCAGCTCACGGGTGTGAGGGGGGTATGTTCGGGAGTAGAAAAGAGCTTCCGAGATGTTCGTGTGTGCCATCGCATCGAAAAGGAGCTCAAGGGCAGCAGAAGTCTTGAGAATGGGCTGTACGGCGTGGAAGTATGACAGCGCAATGCTGTAATCATGGTCTGACGCAGAGCGCACAAGCACAGTGATGATGTCGTCGGCAAAATCTGGGATAAGAGAGGGGTGGCAGATGTACTCCAGCGCGCGCTAAAGGTAAACTATGTCAGCCTCTGTATCATTAAGGGCACGCGCAAAACATACCGAAAAGTCCTGGTGGTCTAGATACCACAGGCCCTTGATGAATATCTGGTACTTCTTAGGCATGCCAGATGCATCCACAAATGCGTCCGAAACGTTATCGCGACCTGATGTTCGGTCGAAGTCGAGGAGAATGTAGTAGAAGATGGAGAACTTGTGATGGGTCGACATGCCGGCTTCGCAAACCTGCTGGTGCAGCTGCTTCAAGGCATTGTCGGTCTTGGGAGGATAGATCTTGGCTGCAGACTCCATATCAGTATAGTCGCGATCAGCTCGCAGGAGAAAGCATACCCTTTGTGATGCCAACTGCCCTCAAAACACGGTCAATGAAGAGAGCGCTATCGAAGTTTTTGCGAGAAGCCTCGGTCTCTCGTTGGGTATCACGATCGTAGGGATTTGCAATCCCCTCAGGGAATACATCGTGGAAGTTGGCGTAATCGAACATGATGTGATATATACTGTAGAAAAGGCGAGAGACTGAACAACGTTGCGACACAAGCAATGTTTTGATACAATAGCTCAAGAGCTTCAAGTCCGTCAAGGAGCTATCGCGAAACGGGCCAAGTGCTAAAAAGATCCTGGCGCGCAGTCACGTGAAACTGAGCCGCCTCGCGGCCTGTGTTGGTACGTACTATGTTGTTTACATGGCTGCCGATTTGGACATTTCTAAACAAACGCGGGGCGTAACCAGTCCTTTGTACAGCTTCCCTCGACACCACAACTCGGTCGCCAACTCAGATAACCTGGTCAGGTTGTCGTTTGTTTGTAATAATCTTTGTTTGCATACACTCCTTCGCATTTACTCTCGTCTGTGACAAGAGCAATCCTTTACAATGTCATCCCCTGTTAGGCCCCGGCGCACAACTAGGCGCACCGCCATTATCGATTCCGACGATGAGGACGATGTTTCCAACCGCACCAGAAACCCGGACGAAGAGGAGGACTTCGAGCCTGAACAGAAACCAGCTCCTAGACGACAGACTCGCAGCGGACGCAAGTCAACAACCCCTGCTCCTACTCCTGCTGCTGCCCCTAAACCACGAGGCCGTCCGAAAAAGACTGCTGCTCCCTTCGCCTCCGCCGAGTCAAGTGAGATTTTCGACGCCGACACAACAGTTAAGACCGAGTATGAGTCCCCGGCGAAATCCACCCCTCGCCAGCGCAAGAGCGTAGCTCGAAGCTCCATTGCTTCAGTTTCCGACCTTGCCCCTCCAACACCCCAGCCAAAGTCTCCAATGTCTCCCAAGGTTCCAGAGTCTTCTCAAAAGCCTACTGCTGCTGTATTAGCCGACATAACTGATGCAAGTATGAATACTTCCGGCGTCGACGAAACTCAAGCGACTATCAAGCCGATCAAGCCTATGGACACCATCATGGAAAGGCCTATGGATATTGTGCTTAAATCACGAACAATGACTATACCCGTTGTCGAAGATACAACGCCCAAGTCTCGAATTGTTCTGACACATCTCGTGCTCAACAACTTCAAGAGTTACGCCGGCAGACAAGAAGTCGGCCCCTTCCATGCCTCCTTCTCGTCCGTTGTAGGACCCAACGGTTCTGGCAAATCGAACGTTATCGACTCGCTGCTTTTTGTTTTTGGCTTCAGAGCTAGTAAGATGCGACAGGGCAAGATTTCTGCTCTCATTCACAACTCAGCTCAACATCCAAACTTGGACCATTGTGAGGTCGCAGTCTATTTTCAGGAGGTTATGGACCAGGTGAGTAACCCACTATCAGAAGGCGAGTTCAAACTAACAGTTTTAGCCTGGCGGTGGTCATGAAATCATCCCTAAGTCTGAGCTTATTATCTCCCGAAAAGCCTTCAAGAACAACTCGAGCAAATACTACATCAACGGAAAAGAATCCAACTTTACAACAGTTACAACTCTGCTTCGCGATCGGGGTGTCGATCTCGACCACAAGCGATTCCTGATTCTTCAGGGTGAGGTTGAGTCCATTGCTCAGATGAAGGCTAAGGCCGGAAACGAACACGAAGACGGTCTGTTAGAATATTTGGAAGATATCATCGGAACTTCCAAATACAAGGCTCCCATTGAAGAATCCGCTACTGAGGTGGAAACTCTCAATGATATTTGCATGGAAAAGAGCGGTCGAGTTCAGCATGTTGAGAAGGAAAAGAATAGTCTTGAAGACAAGAAGGACAAGGCGATCGCTTTCATCCGCGACGAGAATGAGCTGGCTCTGAAGCAATCTGCTCTTTACCAGCTGTTCATTCACAAGTGCAGTGAGAACGTTAACGTCACAGAGGAGGCTATCGCCCAGATGCAAGCACAATTGGACCTTGAGCTTGAGAAGCACCATGGAGGCGAACAGATCATCAAGAACCTCGAAAAGGAGTATGCCACAGGTGCCAAGGAGTTTGAGGCGCGAGAGAAATCAACACAAGCTCTGGTCAAGGAGATGGCCAAGTTTGAACAGGAACGCGTGAAATTCGACGAAAAGCGGAAGTTCTTGGACGACAAGCGGAAGAAGCTCGAGAAGACCATCGCCAACGCCGAAACGACTTCTGCTGAAGCCGACGAGACCATCCAACAGTGTGGAGAAGAGATTGAGACCCGAACTCAGGAGATTGCAGAGCTCGAGGAACAGGTCCAGACTGCCGAAGCTGAGCTCACCAAGATCAGAGATAGCCTCAAGGGCAAGACCCAAGCCTTCTCTGACCAGATTGCTGCCAAGCAGAAGTCCCTCGAGCCATGGAACGAGAAGATCAACCAAAAACAATCCGCAGTTGCAGTCGCTGAGAGTGAACTCAACATTCTCCAAGAAAAGGCCAATGCTGGTGCTGTGGCCTTGGAGGAGCTTGAGACCAAGATCGCCTCCATCGAGGAAGGCAAATCTGCGAAACGGAAAGAGCTCAAGTCTTGCCAGGCTGAAAAGGCAGAACTTCTCCAGGAGGCTGACAAGATGAAGTCGGAACTAGAGGTACTCGCTGGACAAGAGCCCAAGATTCGCTCAAAGATCTCAAACGCACGTCAAAAGGCCGACGAGGCTCGCTCAAGTTTGTCTAACACACAAGCCAGAGGAAACGTGCTTTCTGCTTTGATGCGCATGAAGGAGTCTGGTCGAATTGATGGTTTCCACGGCCGTCTGGGCAACCTTGGTACGATTGATCAGAAGTACGATGTAGCCATCTCGACAGCGTGTGGTTCTCTGGACAACTTTGTTACTGCAACTGTCGAGGCTGGTCAGCAGTGCATCGAGTACCTTCGAAAGAACAACGTCGGACGAGGTAACTTTATCTGCTTGGACAAACTCAGGAGCCGAGACATGTCACCGATCAAGACTCCAGAGAACGCCCCTCGGTTGTTCGACCTTGTGACTGCAAAGGAGGACAAGTTCCGACCTGCCTTTTACCACGCCATGCAAGATACTCTTGTCGCCTCCGACCTCGCTCAAGCCAACAGAATTGCATACGGCGCTAAGCGATGGCGAGTCGTCACCCTTGACGGCGAGCTCATTGACAAGTCTGGTACTATGTCTGGTGGCGGTACAACCGTCAAGAGAGGCCTCATGTCTTCTAAGCTTGTCTCGGATGTCAGCAAGGAGCAGGTCGCCAAGTTCGAGACCGACCGTGATGGCTGGGAGGCCAAGTTCCAAGAATTCCAAGAGTACCAGCGGGAGTGTGAGACTCGCCTGAAGGAGTTGAATGAGCAGATTCCTCAGCTTGACACCAAGATGCAAAAGATTGGCCTTGAGATTGAGAGTGCGGAGAGGAACATTGCCGACATGCAACGACGCATCAAGGAAGTTAGCAAGGAGCATCAGCCTTCAGCAACTGACAACAGCCGCATTGCTGCTCTTCAGAAGGAGATCGCCAAACACAACAGGGAGGTCGAGAAGCTCCGCGAAGAGACGTCGAGCGTAGAGGACGAGATCAAGGCTCTGCAAGACAAGATCATGGAAGTTGGAGGTGAGAAGCTTCGTGCACAAAGGGCCAAGGTTGATTCCATCAAGGAGGAGATCGCTTCCAATAACGAGGAAATCTCCAACAACGAGGTCCGCAAGGTCAAAGCAGAGAAGCAGAAGATCAAGCTCGAGAAGGACCATGCCAAGTCATCCAAGGAGCTTACAACTGCTTCGAGGGATCTTGAGAAGCTTGAAAACGACATCAACAACCAGGGCGAGAGGGCCGAAGAGCTTCAGGCGCAAGTCGAGGAAGCCCAAGAAGGACTAGCCTCCAAGAAGAAGGAGCTCAAGGCACTTAAGGGTGAGCTCGATGAGAAGGCAGCAGAACTCAATGAGACAAGGGCGGTCGAAATCGAGATGCGGAACAAACTCGAAGAGAACCAGAAGGCTCTTACTGAGAATCAAGCCCGACTCCGTCATTGGAACGACAAACTGTCCAAGATTGTTCTGCAGAACATCGACGACCTTATTGGAGCTTCATCCAGCAGCCAACCAAAGCCTCAGTCACAACCCAAGCCTGAAGCAGGCGATGATGGAGATATCGACATGGAGGATGCTCCTCAAGAAGATGTGGACATGACAGATGCTCCCGAGGAAGATGGGGAGGAAGAGGAGGAAGAGGAAGCAGAAGAAGAGACAACCAACGCACAGCCCAACGAGATTCCAAGATATACACCTGATGAGCTTGCTGACATGAATGAGAGAACACTCAAGGGCGAGATCGCAGCTCTGGAGGAGAAGACTCAAAACGTCAACGTTGACCTAGGCGTCCTTTCCGAGTACCGAAGGAGAGTGGAGGAGCACTTGGCTCGATCTTCAGATCTTCAGACTGCTATCGAACAGCGAGATTCTGCTAAGAAGCGATGTGACGACCTGCGCCGTCTACGGTTGGAAGGCTTTATGGAAGGCTTCAGCGCCATCTCCCTCCGACTCAAGGAGATGTATCAAATGATCACTATGGGAGGAAACGCAGAGCTGGAACTTGTCGACAGTCTGGATCCCTTCAGCGAAGGTATCTTGTTCAGTGTCATGCCACCAAAGAAGAGTTGGAAGAACATCAGCAACCTTTCTGGTGGTGAGAAGACGCTGAGCAGTCTGGCTCTCGTGTTTGCCTTGCACCACTACAAGCCGACTCCTCTGTATGTCATGGACGAGATCGATGCCGCGTTGGATTTCAGAAACGTAAGTACCACCCTCACCCTGAGACACTCGACTGCGATTCGACCACTAGTGTTCACTCTCGCGTGGGCATTCCACATCGAACCCTTCACCCTTCACCCTTCGTATTCTGACTCTGACTAACATGGTACGCAGGTCTCGATCGTTGCCAACTACATCAAGGAGCGCACCAAGAACGCCCAGTTCATCGTCATCTCGCTGCGCAACAACATGTTTGAGCTAGCGGCGCGGCTGGTGGGCGTGTACAAGGTCAATCATATGACCAAGAGTGTGACGATTGAGAACAAGGACTTTATCGTGAGACCGCAAGGGCAACAGCAGCAGCAGAGGACCCAGACGGGTGTTAATACGACGAGTTTGCCGTTTCGGTGATGAGGATGGTGGATAAGATACTTGTTGTATATGACGACGATGATGAATATGGAATTGGGTTGGTTTCGCTGCGGATACCTTGATGATTAGAATATGGATGGAGGATAGATTTATGATTATATCCACACGTTTGGTCTTTGTCGATACGATTTCTTCTTTGCATCTCTCTACAAACGCCGATTTCCCTAATACTAGAGATCAACTAACACTCCCAGACTAAGCTCTTCGCCAATTCCTCCGTGATCAAGCCATCATCGCCCGTCAACCACAACTCAACAAGACTCAACCTGAAGCCGTCCTCCCAATACCGCCACTTGTATCACACTCGCGTCCCACGACCCAGGAACCCCCAGCTCCCGTGTCACCGAGCGCGTCTAGACCTGGACCTGGGACATTAAGGGTCGCTCGTTTCTGGTCCAGTTTCTCGCGAGCCCATGGTGTCTCTTTGACACGATGCAGATACCCGGCTCGATTTGGCAGATGCACATGTTGTGGGACGTCAGAAGTGCCGACTTTTCTCGGCTCTGCATGTGAGTCTTGGATGTCAGGGATGTCGTGTCTCGGCAGATTCTGTTCTGTCTTTGGTGTTGAAACCAGTCTCGAGTATCGGTTCAGATTTCATGGGGTCTTCAGAGAATGGCGGCCTCGTTGTACGGTCTTTCTTTGCGAGGTCTACGATGAAGGAGACCTGGTCTCGTAAGGAGACAGCTGCATCTGTACGTCCTATAAGTAACGCCCAGACAATCCCGTCAGATATCGCCATCTTTCACTCATCATTCCCAATACACTCGTTTTAAGCCAGCATTATGTGGATGCTACTCCCCCTCGTTGTTCACCTCGCCGCTGCGTTTCCCGCCAACTGGAACGAGACAACTGCTTGTCCCCGCGATGCGCTTTATACCTCTCTTGTTGAAAACGGCGGCGGGTTCTGCTCGAGTGTTCTAGAAGGGAACCACTGCGGTGCTGGGTACAGCACGCCTGCTGAGTATGTAAGGTATAATCAAACGCGGATAGCATCCTATGTGAGTGGCTCTTTGAAGGGTTGTGGAGAGAGACTTATGTGATATAGTGCGAGTGTATTCTTACAAGTACGGATGCTATGACTTCGTCGCGCAACTCGTCCAGAACGACGGCGCGGGAAAGTTCAGTCACGGTCGAGTTTTCAGAATCGCAGAGTATGGATATAGAGACGTCGGCGTCAGTGGGACAGCCTGGGTCTGGGAGGTATACTGAGACTTCAACGACTAGAGTCAAGTCGACGACATCTGGACGTGGGAATGGAACTCGATCAACTTCGGCATCTGTCGGAGAGACAACGGAAGATGCGCCAAGGACGAGCCCGTATACCAACACCAGTATATCTGCTACGAAGACACTCAGTCAGGGCTCAACAGGATCCAGAGTTCCATGGAACTTCACCACCTCTGATGTGCCTTCGGATACTCGCGGTCCCGTTTCGATATCAACCTCACGTATTCAGAATCAAACTTCCAGCATACAGCCTAGCTTATTATTCACTGGATCTAGTAATCAGTCCCAAACTTTCCGGTCCAGCATAGGGGCAACATCCCAACCGTCAGATACTCGTGAACCTGCAATGACGCGATCTAGCACCACGAGCGGCTCGCTACCGAGACCTATTCCTGGAAACTCGACTTCGAGTCCTTTGGATAGTGGCACACGTCCAACCGACTCGACGTTCACAGGGTGGAACTCGAGTCTGACCATCCCGAGCATCAGTATCTCTGGGACAGGGAGTTTTGTGCCTTTCCCAACTGTGCCGTTCCCTACGATCTCTGTCTCTACAGGCTCTGAGGTCTCTTCAGTTGGGAGTGTGGTTCCTGGTATCAATGGTACTACCTCTGCATCGAGGAGCAATGACTCGATACCGACTATCAGTATATCTCGTGGGTCATTTGTGCCGTTTCCGACATTTTCATCGCCGAGTCAATCATCTTCAGAGACATCCTCGGGTGGTAGCTTCGCTCCGACCTGGAATAGTACTTCATTGCCTTCTGGGGGTAACGCATCAGCCCCAACGATCAGTGTACCCCTGACCGAAACTTCTGCCCCCATTCCGGGTCTACCACTCCCAACCGGGTTCCTTACAACAGGCTCTGGGGCCAGTGGAAGCATGTTCTCCAGTTGGAACCGCACTACCTCTGCTCCGGGTGGGAATGTGTCGATACCAACGATCAGTATATCCAGAACTGGCACTTTCGTAACGTTTCCAACTCTGCCATTCCCGAGTGAGTCTGTTACCACAGGCTCTCAAACAAGTGGCAATCAATTCCCAGGTCTGAACGGTACTGCCTCTTCCCCCAGTGGAAATATCTCTATACCGACCATCAGCATATCTCGAGCTGGTAGTTCTGTACCGTTCCCAACACTACCGCTACCGACCGAATCGCTATCTACCAATTCTGGGGACTTGACAAGTTCAGTAGGAGGTAGTAGTGGTGTGCCGGGCCTGAATGGTACTGCTTTCCCAACAGGAGGTAACATCTCTGTTCCGGCAATCAGTCTTTCGCAGACTAAGACTCCGATACCTTTTCCAACAGGCTCCCTACCCAGTGTGTCTTTGCCGACAGTGTCTGGATTAACATCAAGCTCGACTAGAAGTGAGAGCGTTGTGCCTAATCGAAATACCACAAGTGGTGGATCAGGAAGTCCTGGCTCTGGACCGACTACCAGCTCGCTTGAGTCGGGGCCAGTTGTGTCTCTTCCAACAGAATCTGGGGTCCTTACAAGTAGTACTCAGAGCGGAGATCTCGGTTGGAATCTCACATCTTCCATCTCAGGCGTTGTGTCTGTACCAACAATCAGTGTACCAACCTCACAAATCCCTGTACCCCTCCCGAGTCTACCATTCCCAACAGACTCATGGGAAGTTTCCAGCAGTATTGAAAGCGGAACCGTTGTCCCCGGTGGTAACACCACAAGTTCTACGCCAGGGAACACTGCGTCTGTTACATCCTTCTCGAGTCCTGTAGCCACGGCTTCAACGTCCGGTAGCGTCTCTAACGGCTCTGCATCTGGCGGTAACGTTACGACAACTGGTATTCCCGAGTTCCCTGCTGCCAACTTCACGCATGTTACACGCACCGCAGCTCTCTCGGAAGAAACATGTCATTCTCTGGCAAGCGACCCAGATGGTGGCCCTACCCGCCGGGCGTTACTGTATAACGCCAGACTTCGTGAGGACAATGTCTCAATCCCCATACCGTACATTGAGTCTGTCGAGTTTGAGGGTGATGGTGTTTATCCTCTCTACATAACCGTCCGTGATGAGGCGGGAGGAATGTACTTTGTCGACATCTCTCGGCGGGGGCAGCTTTCAGTGGTTGATCCTGCTGGATACTTGGTGACACTTGACGCAAAAGGCATTCACTTCTCGGGAAGTAACTGCACGTACGACATATCCATCACGATCGACGACATGTACGAGCAGATAGCCGACTTGGCTGGTGTACAATGTGCCGCTATCAAACGACGTGCCGACGATTTGGACTTTCGCCAGGTTTTGTACCTGCATGATCAATGTGGTAGCGTCGTCGACAAATCGCTCAGGCAGTATCCTCAGCTTCTCGTAGGTGACACAGTCTGCGCAGATGTCGCTGTTGACGGAGACACGGGGCAATGGGACTTTGAATGTACGTTTCCTGGGTCTCAATCTGGATCTTTGAAATGTCAGTGGGCCATCAAGAGCAGCATCATCGACTTCATTACGACAGATCCGTTTGGGGGCTCATGTCCAGACCTGTCTACCGTTGTTACCACCCTTGAAGAATCGGGGAAGGATATCGTTGATCCATCGGAACTTCACAAGGATCTCACTAACCAGGGTTTGTCTACCGACAGGGCAAAGCAAGAAGCAGACGAAGCTATCATTGCGTATACGCAGCTTTGGCAAGCCCTGGGTGCATTCTTCTCCAAGAGCACAGAGTCTTCCACAGGCTCTTTGGAGGAGTACATAGACGTGTACAACGCTCACCGAAGTTTCGAGAATGACATCTGCCAGTCCCTCCACGAAGGCGAGATTCCTCTCAACCTCACTCTCATCGCTGGTGCAACTCGCATCCCCGCCATAACAACCCTCAACTGGGCGCCAGAATCAACACGGCCTTACAACATCACCGTGCAAGACTCTTCACGGATCGCATGTTGTCCGAACGGCAGCGTCGCAGAAGGTGAGGGTTCTGAATGCGCCTATCCACGTGAAGCTATCATCCCAGGCACAGGGTGTGTTTGCGGTAAGAGTGCTGGAGGTGTAGGTATCGCGTTTGAGTGGACTGAGTGCGGGAATTACGCGGGCAGTTGTGAGGCTGATGGGGATTGCAGTGATGGGTATTTGTGCTTGACAGGAAGTTGCTGTGGTGGGGGAGTTTGTGTCGATGCATATGCTTGTTCAGAGAATGGCACTGATTTGGTTCAGTTTGATGGAGTGTTTTAGGGTAGATTGGGTGTAAATCACAACAGATGGTAATGGCGAAGAGCATCATCCATTGGCGATTGAGACACTACAATATTCACTGAGTAATACACGTATTTTCTTTCTCTTTATTGCTTTTCAAAAGAGCATCATGGCTTATGATTCGCTTTTGATGTGAACGATGTTTGTGCGGTCGTTGTGATAACTTGCCGTTTATGTTGAATTGCAAGACTCCACATACGAGATCTCGAAGAAAGCAATCGAACAGGAGATGCAAGCCTAGACATTGACAATACTCTCAGGCCAGGAAGAAGAGGATACGAGGTTCCAGTACGTTGTGAAATCATTCATCTTATGGACAATTGGTGTGGGAAGCAAGACTGCTCACGATAGTACCGCTCGATGCACAGCACTATTTACGAGGACTCCCGACCCGGGGTAACATGCAAGGGTCTCAAGCGCAAGCACTCATACGTCACTAGGAACACTAGAACCACATACAATCACACATCAAGCGAGAAATGCTACAGGAATCATATAATGTTCGTCAAAGACGTGGAGACATCAAACGTCGTCCGATTGAATTTTGGAATTTCTTAGACTCATGATCCCAAAGGTATTCATCCCATCCATTTTTTGAATGTTGCTATCATAACCGGACTCCATCCCAAACATCAACCCATCTAGACCTTAGGGGCAGTGGGGACAATCTTCTTGCCGTCCTTGTTGTAGCGGACGCGAGGAGGAGGGGCACGGTTGCGGCGGCCGACAACGGATCGGACACTATTATATCATGGTCAGCATTCGGAACAGGTCAGAGACGTACCGGAGTGCGAACGGCTGCGCTGGGGCAGGCTGGACGAGTTTCAAAAGGCAAATGGTACAACCAAGGCTCATCTGAAGCACATACGCAACCATGGCGCAGTCGTCACACTCCTGGGGAGGACAACGTACCGGACAATCTTGCCGTGGATGGCGCAAGAGACACAGTACTGCAGCTTCAGGTACATCTTGGGGACGGTGTACTCCGCGAAGACGGAGGCATCGGAGATGTCACCTAGGGGATTGTAAGCAGTTGTTCGGAACGAGAATCAAGAGTGTGGAGGTAAAACGTACGGATAGCAGCAGACTCAACCATGTTGCGGATGGTGAATCTCTTGATAGCCTTATCCTTGGGAGTGCATCGCGAGCAGTTGCTGCATCGGATGGGCTTGACGTGGCCGCGGCCCTTCTTGTTTCGGCCGCTGGAAAGCTTGTTAGCACTGGAGTTCAAGGCGCGCAGGTGCCAAAGCCGTTCAATCGTCGTCGAATATCATCGCGACGTGGTGGCCGCTCGTCGAGAGACATCGTCGGCGACAGTATGCGAGGCGATTGGAGGCGGGCTGGCTGGAGGAGGGGGAGTCGTACTTGTTCTTTCTCTTCTTGACCATCTTGACGGTTGCTGCTGGGGTTAATTCAGGTCACGCAAGTGAAGAAAGGAAAGGGAAGAAGAAGAGAAGAGACTCACTAAAATGTGCGTTTGGCGAAAGGATGCGCGACGATCACTGCAGTCCACTTTTCGAAACGGTTGGTGGGCTCTAGGGCAAGTAGAATTCAGAGCTCAACTGAACCCCACCGCACTGCAGCGAGGGGCAAGGGCCTGGCTCAGCGGGAACCCTAGGTCATGTGATCCCACTTTTCAGTGGTTGTGAATTTCTGAGCGGGCGCCACCTCCGCCAAAAGGTCTTCTTCAACCCATTCGCACCATCTGAGGATTGCTTAGGAAGGCAATAGCTTTATTGTCGAGGTACGTCTGAAAGATGCTGCAAATATCCGCCTCTGTCGTGAGGGCTTCACTGCCTTTCACTTGAGAATTGCCCTTTGTTTTCTACGATCGCAATTCCCACCCCTCCGCGCGCACACTCGACGCTTCGACTTTGAGCCTCGTCAGTTCATCTTCGAAAACTCGAGAACGGCACGAGAGAAGCCCCCACGACTCAGGCGCATGCTTCGCAAATATACTCTTGGATCAGGAATCTAACCTTCTCAGTTAGGCATCATGCAGATTTTCGTCAAGACCCTCACGGGGAAGACGATCACCCTTGAGGTGGAGTCTTCCGACACCATTGACAACGTCAAGTCCAAGATCCAGGACAAGGAGGGCATTCCCCCGGACCAGCAGCGACTTATCTTTGCTGGTAAGCAGCTCGAGGATGGCCGCACCCTGAGCGACTACAACATCCAGAAGGAGTCCACTCTCCACCTGGTCCTCCGCCTCCGTGGTGGTATGGCCAAGAAGCGCAAGAAGAAGGTCTACACCACCCCCAAGAAGATCAAGCACAAGCGCAAGAAGACCAAGCTGGCTGTTCTCAAGTACTACAAGGTCGACTCTGATGGCAAGATCGAGCGACTTCGACGCGAGTGCCCCAGCGACACTGTAAGCACCATCATTCACTCTGCGATTTTTTACAGACCACTAACTCCTCTTCTAGTGCGGCGCTGGTGTCTTCATGGCTGCCATGCAGGATCGCCAGTACTGCGGTCGCTGCCACCTGACCTACGTCTTCGATAAGCAATAAATGCATCACCAAGGGACATGATTGGGATTGATGAAGGAACGGATTAGGTGCCAAAAAAGGGCGTTATGAGGCTGTAGCATAAAGCACATCCGGTTTCTGAGATAATGCATGCTTGATTGAGACGACACAAACTTGATACCACCAATATTTGTCCTGTGAACTGTGATTGTCATTCTGAAACATTGATTCGTTTGTGCCACGAGCATTTGCCACAAGCTTGCGTACAACAGACAACTCAACTTTTACGGCTACAATATACATCCTACCAACCTGTGTATTATATAACGGCAAAATAGTCAATTCATCGTCTGTGAACGCCAAGACTTACTCCCACATGTTCATCCGTATCAATCCTTATCAGCTGAATTTCATAGCCTCGCATGAATTTCCTGGTTCCCACTCGTGAAATTTTATTTCGCCAGAGCCTTGCTTGCCCTGGTGGGGCATGTTCTCAGAGCGACCCGACATGGAGGAGTGGAGAGAGTTCGAGAGGGTCCGGATGGGCTACTGCGGACGGGTATGGTCGGTCCATTGATCTTGGTAGTCATTCTTACTTAGAGGCTGTCTTCTTCATACTCACTAGATACCTAGGTAGATAGTCAACATTACTCTCATCAAATCACAGCCAGTTACGAAATGCCCAATCTTCAGTTAATAGTGTGTTTTTGTAAACAAAGGGTATGAGTTTTCCCTCGTAGTGAAAAACAGTTTTACATCAAGCCAAATGCCCTCAAACGCCCAAAAGCCAGAAGCCAGATCAGATCCTACAAAAACTCCTCAAACAATTGCGCAAGGGCCCCAAGGAATGCCAAATCTCCCCACGCGCCACTCCTGCTCTCCTGGCTATGTGTCGGAGCGCAAACTCTGGCGGGAGAGACTCGCAAGAAGACTCGTGCCGCTTCCTTGTCTGATTCCACGCCGAGTTGACATCGTGATGAATGAGGAGTCGCGTGCTTGGCGGGAGATCCTGGCCTAAATCCCGAGTCCGACTACCCTTGCGCAACGTCTATCATGACTGAAGATGCATCTCCCGTTATCCTCGTTCCTGAAACGTTCAGCTCTGGAACATGCTCATATCTAATAAGACAAGGTAGCATGCCCAATCGCAGTGAAATGATTGGAAGAGCTCTACTCGTCATCCGCAGCCTTGGACTTTCTCTTCTTCTTCTTTTTCTTCTCACCGTCGGCTTCCTCGACGGCGGGGGCCTCCTCGTCATCCTCGTTCTTGCGCTTCTTCTCCTTCTTCTCCTTCTTGTCTTTCTTCTCCTTCTTTTCCTTCTTGTCCTTCTTAGACTTCTTGGCAGACTCGGGCTCAGGGACGTCAGCCATCTCGACATCGGAACCAGCATCCTCGCCGTCCATGATGTCCATGACACCCTTCTGTAGAAATAGTTAGCACTGAACAGCGATTCCGTATCAGATTGCACTTACCATGACGTCGGAGTTCTTGGCGGGCTTCTTGCCAGTGGCGTAGAACTCTAATCGGTCCTCGACCTGCTGCTTGAGGGCCTCACCGAAGCGGGTTGAAGGCTCCTCGGAGAAGTTGTCGATACGACTGGCCATACTGCACTTGTTGGCAAGGTATCGGGAGATGCGACCCTTGTTGCGGACACCGGCCTTGCCGATGAAGCTGCTGTGGTAGATGAGACCGTACTTGGGGGTGTTGCTCTTGGTCTTGAGAGCACGGAAGAGAGCCTTCTCAGCACCGAGAATCTGAAGAGTGGAGGCAGGGTACTTGGAGAGGTTGGTCAAAGAACCAGCGTGAGAGATGAGGCGGGCGGCAACAGGAGTGCCAATGAGGGTCTGCAGGTTGGGGGCGATGTCGGACATCTTCTTCTCGAGGTAGGCGGAAGTGGACTTGCGGTTGTCGGCCTGCTTGACGACGGCCTCAGCAAAGCCATGGATGATCTCGAGATCAGCCTCGGAGATGTCGAGACCCATGGAGACCTTGGCGGCGTCAATGATGGCCTGGGCCTTCTCGCCATCCTCCTCAACAAGGGCGGCAATGTCGTGGAGCTTGTCATCGTTCAAACTCTTCTTGTCGCCAATGGCCAAGACGAGCTTGCAGTAGGTGTAGTTGTCGGAGACAATCTTGACAAGCTCAGGGAAGTGCCAGCCGTACCATTCGTGAACGCGCATGTAGAACTGGTTGACACCCTTGTCCTGGAAGTCGATGGTCGCGCTGGCCTGGATGATGTGGTTGTCGTTGCGGGTAACGCTGAACTTTACCTTGGCGCGGGAGTAGGCGTGACCCATACCCAGACCGGCCTTCTCGACATCGCCATACTTGAGTCCGCCGAGAAGCTTGTCGGCGTGGAGTCGGATACCGCGAATAACGTCGCCAACGATGTCAGAGGTATCGGCGGTCTCGCACTCGAGGCCGGGGAAGAGTCCCTTGATCGCGCCAGCAAGGTTCTTCTCGGAAACACCGAGGACAACCTTGGCCTTCTTGCCGACCTTGGGGAGGTTGAGTTCTAGGACAGACTTGAGGTAGTCCGAGACGATTCCCTCACTGACGAGGTTGATGTTCTCGAGAGCCTCGACGTGACCCCTTGGCAGTGTCAGTTATCGCGCAACGATTGGCATCACGTAGACAAGACAAAAAATACCTGAAAGGGCTGAAGTTGGACAGCTGGACCATCTTGCCGAACTTGGCGAGATCATTGACGGCGGCCTGAGTCTCCTTCAATTTTAATCCGACCGCATCCTGCTGATGCACCACCTTGAAGAGGGCATAGCCCACAGGCGATTCGTAGAGAGCGTAATCGATATGCGACATCTTGTTGTTCCCTGCCGGTGCCGCAATTGGGAATGATTCCGCGTCGAAATGGGTTGTTGATGGCTCGAGGCTTAAGATTTTCACACTTTTTTTCCAGGTGGAAATTTTCTGGCAGCTTGAGCTGCGTGCACGGGCCAACTGAGGCTGGTGTGGCTGGTGCGGAGGTCACGTGGTCTGTAGTGGAATCGGAGATACTTTGAACAAAGCTTTACAGTGTAGCCATATGGGTATCTTAAAGAATGCTTATTTGATTAAAGGTTCTGTTTAAGGCCGTAATGGATATTCATACTAATCATGTACTTGTATGCTCTTTTAAAAAGCAGCATGAACTCAAACTATTGACAGTTTTCATCTCACTCATTCTGACCCACCAGCTCCACTTTGGCTGCTCAGTTGTTCGGGAACCCATTTCGCAGGTTCTCGTACTTGGTCGCGGGATACTCAATACAGTTGTCCTGTCTCATGAGTGCTCCCGGTCCTCCAAATCCCCTCACAACTGTTGTAATCAGACTCTGATCGCCCTCCTTATCCGCACTGCTCTCCCACCACATGGCGCCTCCGAGCTTCCACTTCTTGATATACTCGGCCTTGTCCCACGCGACTCGGGGCGTGTCGTAAGTGACCATAGTGCGCGTCTGGGGGTTGTAGCAGTAGCTTGCGCAGCATGCTCCGTCGCCAAACTCTTGCGCGCCTTCGAGAGGAAGCTTCTTGTAGTCGTACACTCCCGCCTCCCAGGTGCCCGGACCAGTTCCTTGGTAGGGACGACCGGGACCGTCAGTGTTCTCAAACGCTCGGCCGTAGAGCGGCATGCCGAGGACAAGTTTGTGGGGGTTGACGCCGCTGCGAGCATAGAAGTCGATGGCTGCAGATGTAGAGAAGGGGGTTGCCGTGGGGTTGTCGTGAGATGGGTACAGGTTGGCCTGGTGTCCCGCAGTCTGATCCCAAGAACCAGCGTAGTCGTAAGCCATGAGGTTCCAGAAGTCAAGATATTGATCCATTCCGCGAATATCGAGCTTCTGGAAGTTCTGCGCACCAGCGGGGCAGGCCACAGTCAACTCAAAATGATAAGGTTGGCTCAATGTCTGCGAGTAAGCGTCCATCTCGTGACGAACAGCACCGAGCAGCTCAACATAGTTTCTCGCCTCGTCGGCATTTTGAGGGTACTCCCAGTCAATATCAATGCCATCAAAACCGAGATTCTTGATCAAATCAACGCAGCTCTTGGCGAAAGTGTCGCGTCCTTGAGGTGTGCTGGCGGGGGCCTTGAAGTTGCTGCTGTAGGTCCATCCGCCAACACTGAGAAGGACCTTGAGATTTCGGTTGCGTTTCTTTAAGAGGTTGAGCTGCTTCATGCATCCATACAGGTTGGTTCCTACATCGTTCCAGGAGTCGCCATCCCAGTGAATGTCAGTATCAGCCCAAGAGTCGGTGAGATGGCTAGCGGATGTGAGCTGAGTAACTTGGGGGAGAGTAAGGGTAATGGCTTACACCTCGCCAGAGTCGCTACGGACATTGGCAAATGAATAGAGAATATGTGTGAGATTCTCTACAGGGAGGTCTTGAGGACGATGCTTCCGGGCATAAATAGCCCTGTTTTGTGTTAGCTGACGAGCTCGAGTGTCAATACAGGGTAGCTTTGTACCAGTTGACGAAGTACGCAACGGTGCGGAAACCTTCTGGACCGCCGCCCATTTTGACTGTACAAGTGCTAGGGGTATATGTATTTGATAATACTGCTATGAATGCAGCAAAAATGGCGCCTGTAAGTAGGAGACTTGACCAGGTATAATTCCAAGGTCGAAATCTTGGTTGTCTCTGTGCAGGATCCGTGATGATGGAGGGGCACTTAGAGGGGTCGCAAGATGCAGGTGGGGAATCACTTCAGCTTTGAGAGGTCAATAGTAAATAACAAAGTAGATGCATATCAAAGGTCTAGCAGACAATCAGTCATATATAAGAAACGTGGAGGCATCCAAGACTCTTACTCAGCCGCCAACAATTCAACTTTCAGCTCCAAACCAGCTTCCAATCCATGCTCTGCGTCGTCATCTGCGGCGTTGATATTGGTCTGAGCGGCCAAGCGTGGCGGTGCTTAGACGTGGCTAGCGTGGCAATAACTGATCAGTACCTTGGGGTTCACAACAGCAGAATCGGCAGCAAACGGCATTGGCAGCTTGGCAGGTATTAAGTCCAAGAATAGCATACTCATGGTCATGAACTATACCTTCATTATCGCGCTATCGAGCTGGCAAAGTATAAATGCAATAGATCAATGCAAGGCGAAAGGAACTCGATACCATGAGAAGTTTTGTGGATTTTGAAAATGACTAGTAAATGCCTAGTAAATGCCAACGCAATCTTTAGCTCTATGTGAATTGTCATAAGTCGTTTCATCGGTTTCCAGAGAACCTCAAAACACAAACAGGAAATCTTCATTTTCCAAGTCCGTGATGTCCTCAAAACCTTTATTACCCTCTTTCTGATCCGCCCTCTCTCTTTCCAAATCTTCAGCTGCTTGAGAAATCCTATCATCCTCACCACCCGTCGCCTCGCGCAGCACCCCTCCACGCAGCGTTCGCTCCATGCTTTCTATCCGCTCTACCTCCTCAGCAGTCTCGAGGCTTCGGTCAATGAGCACGGCACTCTTTCCAAGTGCGACTCTGCGATGGCTGTGAAGTCGGTTGAGGCGAGCGAGATGTAGAGAGGTGACCACGACGAGACCAATGACGAGGATGTAAAGTGCAAGGTTGGCGCGCAGACCGCGAGTATACGATGGTGCTTCGTTGGGCGTGTATAGCAGAGGACCGACAATGTTACCTGCAGAACCACTGATAAAGATGAGCGCCGACGTGGATTTGCGTTTCGTGTCGCCGGCTGTGTTTTGGGCTGACCACGAGTAGATCAATGGCGCTGTAGTTTGTTAGATCTTGCTTGGGCAACGACTGAGGGTGTACTCACTAATACCAGTAAATGTGCATAAGCAGAAATATCCAGCAAGGCAGACTGCTTTGTTCTCGAGACTGTGCGCAAAGTGCAAGAGAATGGCGCATCCGACGATAGGAGGGATGCACAGCATAACAATGACTGGGCCTTTGAGCTTCCATTTCATGGAGATGTAGGCACTCCCCGAGACCGCGATGATGTGCGAGACGCCGACAGGCACATTGAACAACATGGTCTCGAATGGATCCGATACAAAGGACTTGATGATAAGAGGACCGAACGTGGAGATACCGTTTGAAGGGACGGAAATGCAAAAGATCATAGCCACCCAGCACCAAGTCTTGAGGTCCTTCAACGTCTCGACAACATGGGAGGTCCTCCATTCGCGTGACATGACGCCCATCTGATTGTTTCGAAGGCGCTCGATTGCAATGATTTTGTCCCCATCGCTGAGAAACTTGGCTTCTGTGGGCGAATCCGGCATCCAGAAGAACATCACAAAGGAAACTCCTATGGTAATGGTGCCAAAGAAGAGGAATATTATCTATTGTTGTTAGCAACGCAGAGACAGTATGAATAGCGTCGACATACTTGATAAGGCTTCATTCTCGAATCGATGCTTGCAAGCCCGTAGGTAATGAGACTACCGAGCTGTAAACAAGTGTTAGCTCTGATACCCGGACAGAAGAACGAGACAAGGTACGCACCACCCACGTTAAACCATTCATACAGTACCAAGATCCTATTCTCAACGTCTGCTCTCTTGTAGGGATTAGACAAATCTCACGTTGTCAGAAAAAAAACCATACCTTCTCCTCCACCACATCTGCGTAATAGCAATAAAACTCGGCCCAATACTAGCTTCAAAAGCTCCCAGGAAGAAGCGCGCAACCATCAAAGTTCGGAATTCCTTCGCCCAAGTCATGAGAACCAGCGTCGTTCCCCACGCCAATACCATGGCGCTCGTGAGTTTTCCGATGGGCAACTTGACCAGCGCAAGCGCAAGCGGAGGCTGCATGATCAACTGCGCGAGAAATACAATGCTGCCGAGCCATGAGTACTGGTCGCCTTCGAGGTTTGTGTCTTCGATAAGGCCAAAGATCGAAGCGTATGATAGTGTCGCTTTGTCCAAAGCCTGCAGGAAATACACCGAGAGCATCAAAGGGAGCAGCGCAAGGTCAATGCGACGCAGGATCCGGGCGTCGTCAGCTGGGGAAATGGAGATGTGCTCATCGGGAGAGCGACCCAGTTTGATGAGAAGCATGGCAGCAGCATCGCGATAATCCTCCGACCTGGCATCTCGGCTATCTGAAGGGCCTGCCATGTTATTTTCCGTCTCGTCGCCCGTATCATTCTGTGCGAGAGGCTGGTACTCTCCACCGCCCGACATGGCGACAGAAGAGCGGGTGAAAAATCTTCCTAACATGGCGTTTGGTCGGTTGTCCCAAAGGACTGAGTTCCTCAAGCCCTGATAGGCAATATTTTATTTTCAAGCTTTCTTATCGTGTAAGTCGCACTTGTGAGGGCCTCGTGAGAGGTGAGAACGAGAAATGACGTCGGTGGTCAGTGGTTTCAGAGCCTTTATCGGCGGTTTGGGGGGCCCTGGAAGTGGATGTTATGGCGTGCTTATCACTTTAATTCCGGTGGTCGGGCCCATGCATGGCACACGTGGGATTATACAGCCAATCCAACGATTGTTGAACTAAGTAATCCATGAGTGCAAGTTCCCAAAAACTCAAGGCAACGGTCCAAGTTCCTGGGCTCATGATTTGAGTTCAGACAACCGGCTGCTTAAAGTAGAGATACACGAATCGTATACCTTAATATCTCATGGTCTCTCTGTAAACTTGTTAAGTATACGTCTTTCTTGGTTCCGGATAATTTATATGAACACCAAAACACGGGGAAGAAAGATCTGGATGAGCGTAAGCACTCGACCTACGTTGAATTCTTCCAAGTCTTGAGTGACACCATATGATTATAATATGTCTATTTTGGGTCATTTACTCTGACACCTCGTGATATGGCATTCCGAACAAGTCGGACGGTCAAGTGAGGGGATGATCATGTGGGTGTCTCCGACACTGTGAATAACCGTGATTTGACAATTCACTCGTCTTGACTGGTTGTATCTTACAATATTCCCGATTCCTGTCCATGAGGCAATCAAGGTAAATGCTTGACTGAAGTATTTGAAACCAATGTCTTTATGATTACTTCAAGTTATCTCACTTCCAAAGAGAAAGATTACTTACAGCCAAGGCTTATGGCTAAGATAGTATCTTCACAATTTATCACATACATCTTCGGCATCCTCTTTGACCTGCCTCAGCTGTCCCGACTTCCCGAATCGCAAAACCCTTGAAACAGGAAGGCAAGGCCAATAAGGCACCCATTGATGGCGGTTGGCACTCTTTTTGGGGTTATTAGTCAAAATGCATGTGTCGAAATAGCTGCACTGCGGGTCCTGTATTTATGTACACCCTCTTGTTTCGTGTAATGACTTCTGTTACATTGAAGTCACAGACTGGGCGAAAGCACGATTTAAGACCATGGAAAATGGACCTCCCGAAGCCTTGGAGTTTTGATGGTATTTAGACGAGGTATGTTTGGAACATGCTTGTTCAGGATGAAGATCGACCGAAGGTGTGGTAACGACAAAATAACCCACACATGTTGGAATACTCAGAGCACCTTCAACCTCTCATCATCCTACAGCACAACACGCACAACCAGTTATTTATCTCTAAGTTCTTGAGCGGTATCCAAATCACTGTAGCAGGTCGTCGAATGATCACTTCGCAGGCCATTTGGAAGCAACACAATATGTCAACACCTCACGAGCGGTTGGCTAAATGTCTCGATCAACTTTACGTTACCTCAAACATCTGTAACGTCCCCTTCTCAGCCCCCCAAGTCCTCACCCTCTTGCAAATATGACCATGTATTCTCAATAACAAACAAGAGACATATAATGAGCATGACCGGCTTCACAGACAACCAGCTCATGGTGCGCAATGCCGTGGGCCAAATCTGCTCAGAGTTCCCCAACACATACTGGCAAGAACACGACCAACAAGAGAAAGACCCGAAAGAATTCCACGCCGTCCTTGAAAAAGCCGGGTAGCTTGGCATAGCCCTTCCCGAATCTCTCGGAGGTTCTGATATAGGCATCTCTGAGGCGACGATGATAATGCAGACTATCGCGGAGTCAGGCGCTGGCATGGCGGGCGCGCAGTCTATACACGCCAATGTCTACGCGACACAGCCTCTTGCAAAGTTTGGATCGAAGAGCAGTTGAAAACTGCTATTCCAAAGATCGTCCCTGGCGAGTGTCGGGTGTGTTTCGGTGTCACAGAGCCCAACGCCGGCCTCGATACACTCCGTCTGGAGACAGTCGCAAAACACAACCTAGATGGCTCTTATAGTGTCACTGGACAGAAAATCTGGATCACCTGCGCGCAAGTTGCCTCCAAGATGATACTCCTTGCTCGAACTAACCCCATCGAACAGGTTAAGAAGCCCAGCGAAGGTCTTTCCCTCTTCTGTATTGATCTAGACCGCAGCCAACCAGGTCTTGAGATGCGCAAGATAAAAAAGATGGGCGGTCGAGCGGTTGATGCTAATGAAGTTTTCTTCAACAAATACCACATCCCTCAGTCCTCAATTATTGGAGAGAAAGACAAAGGCTTCAAGATGATTCTCCACGGCATGAACGCAGAGCGCTGTCTTCTCGCCGGCGAAGCTCTCGGGATCGGCTATGCAGCCCTCTCAAGGGCGAGCGAACATCCCCGTACACATATAGTATTCAGACGCCAAATAGGGATGAATCAAGCTATTACGTACCCCCTTGCCGATGCTTTCATAAAGCTCGAGGGGGCTAAGCTGGCGACATATCATGCTGCGCGACTGTATGACCAAAGTAAAACGGATGGTTCTGTGAGACAGGATGAGATCGGGATTCCGGCAAATAGCGCAAAGTACATGGCTGCCGAGGCGGCGTTCACGGCTTGTAAGAGGGCGGTATTAACGCACGGCGGGATGGGATATGCAATGGAGTACGATGTCGCGAGGTGGTTTCGTGAGTGCCTTGTTCCGAGGATAGCACCTGTCGGTAGGGAGATGATATTGAACTACATCAGCGAAAAGGTGCTCGAGCTACCAAGGAGTTACTAGACGGTTCAGCTCAAAGGGTCGGAGTTATCAACATTGGTAAATGGTATTGCACGATACATGTATACCTGACATGAATCAAGGTGAAATTTTACAGATTTTAGTCTAAATACCTCTATAATACATCAAAAGCAATGACAAGTTCCTAAGCCTCAATCTGAGACTTAACCCACTTTTCAAGACCGCCACGAGCAATGATCTCTTGCACGTTGGCAGGCAACTCACCAACCTTCTGCTCCCACGACGAACCATCCTTCTCGGTGATAACGACCTTGGATCGGCGGACATCCCAGAGGAACTTCCAGCCAGTGCGACGAGTCAAGGGCTTCTCGGAATCGTTCTTGTATGTCTCCCGGAGACGCTCGACAAGACGGGGAACCTCGACGCCCATGAGGGCGTTGTTAATGCTGTTGCGGCTGAAGATGTTGCCGAAGCTGCCGGAGACGACGAGAGGGATCTTCTTGGCTAGAATGGCGGTGGCGGCTTGCTCACGCGAGCTTCCACAGCCGAAGTTGAAGCCGGTGACGAGGATATCGCCGGCCTTGGCGACCTTGCCGAATTCTGTGTCGTAGTTCTCCATGCACACCTCAGCCATCTTCTCGACGGAGACGTTGTCCTGGTATGTGTACTTGCCTAAATCGAAGTTAGTTTGGTCCCTAGTAGCATCAGGAGCTTCACTTACCGGGGTAGATGCCATCAGTGTTGATGTTGTCGCTATCGCAGAAGACAATCTCGCCCTCAACCTTCTCAGGGAAGCCAGGGAGAATCTCAGTTAGAGACTCGTCTCCTTCGGTAGCAGCGGGACTGGCCTTCTCAGCAGCACCCTCGCCGTTCTCAGCAGCGGCAATCATGGCGTCAGCTTCACGGATGAGCTTGTCAAGAGCATCCTCGATGGACAGGGCCTTGTCGGCAACAAAGTCGCCGCTTCCCTCACCAATGATGACCTTCTCAACACCTTCAGGCTTCTGGTACCAGCCAGGGCCAGCAATCTTACCCTTGAGAGCACTGGCAGCAACAATCTCGGGACTGGCAAGATAGGCCTTGGCAGAGGTAGACCCCATGCGACCCTTTGATATGTTAAGAATGGCGTATTTACTAAATGGGGGGAGTACATACCTTGAAGTTACGGTTACTGGCGCTGATACCGACCTCACCAGGCTCAAGAAGACCAGTTCCCTACTTGTGGTTAGTTTACTGTGACGCACATTGATGGCAGGTGAAGGGATATACGTACAAGACCGATACAGGGACCACACCCAGCAGGAAGAGCTTCAGCACCGGCTTCAAGCAGGACTTGCCAGTCACCAGCCTCCTCAGCAATCTGCTGTTCGGGAAGCGAAGCCGCAGCGATGTAGAATTTGACACCAGAAGCAATCTTGGCCTCCTTGTTCTCCTTAGCAGCCTCGCGGAAGACACGGGCAGCAGCGGCAATATCAGAGGCTCTGGAGTTAGTGCACGAAACGAGGTAGGCCTTGTTGACGGGAATGTCCTCGGCCTCGAGGTTCTTCAGAGGAGTAGCGATCTTGACAGAGTTGGGACCAGCAACAATTGGTGACAGAGTAGACAGGTTCAGGTAGAGCTCCTTGGCGTATGTGGCACCAGGGTCAGCGGCCAACATGTTCTGCTCCAGCTCGTCGATTCGCTTGTGGTTGATGCGGTCCTTGGAGGAACCACCGAACATGGCGTTGGTGGTAGCCTTGCCGCGGTACCATGAGAGGAGCATCTCGTCAACGGGGAAGACACCAGCGAGCGCACCCCATTCCGTGGTCATGTTACTGATTGTCAGACGGTCATCAATAGGGAGGCTTTCACCACCGGCAAACTCGACGGCGTGGTTCAGCACTTGATCGTCGCGGAAAAGACCGCAAAGAGCAATGATGACATCCTTTCCAGTAACACCAGGGGGGAGGATACCGGTGAAGGTAACCTTGGCGACGGGAGGGACTTGCCACCATGTTTGTCCAGTAGCCCAGATGGAGGCGGCATCTGTACGAACTACAGCAGTACCGAGACAACCGATTCCACCATACATGTTACTATGACTATCACTAGCCACAGAAACAGTGCCTGGCCAGGCGTAACCTTCTTCGACCATAATCTGATGTCCAATACCTCTGCCTGCGGGGTAGTGTGTGACTCCATGCTTCTCGGCAAATTCGTGGATGAGCGAGTATTTCTTGAGGTTCGATTCTGACTTGTTCTGAACATCGTGGTCCAGTGTGAAGACAACTTGGCGATTGTTATGGACCTTGGAGGCACCGATTTCGAGGAACTTCTTTGCAATTGGCCAGGTGTTATCGTGGCTCATACAGTGATGCGGCGATAGTGTTATGTAGTCTCCTGCCTTGATCTTCTTGCCCGGAGCGAGGCCAACGGCGTAATTCTGGGCAATCTTCTCGACGAGAGTCTGAGGGTTCTCCACAGTAGGTGGCTGCTGGAACTGGAAAGCGGAGGGGTTGGGAGCATTCTCGAGCTGGGAGTGGAAAGCGTATTGTCGTCGGGGAGTCTCAGATGTATAGGCGCGGTACTGGGATGTGGCGATGGCGAGGGATCGAGAGCGGGCTGTCAAAGCTCGGGATTGTAGCCGCGCAACAGCGACGGCATTGAGAGCGATTGCTCTCCTCTAGAGTAGAAGTATCAGTCTACGATCTTAAGAGTTGGTGGGGAGGGCGGGCACGATGTGCAAGTCCTCGAAATAGTCACTGCGGGTGGGAGGAACCATGAAGGCTGAGACATACAAAGGCGACCATTATGAAGCACGAAATTCGGAAACAAGAGCAAAGACCATGCCAGAAAGTTAATTCTGGACTGAGAAAGTGACAATTTCGAGTGGAAAACAAGAGTGCGAGGTTAAGTTTGGGGATAGCTTCATTCTCTTCTGCGAAGCCGGCCTCGGAGATGGGTCACAAAAAGTTTCTGGGGAAAAGCCGGCGGAATAATAATGAAGACAATGTGATTGGCCGGAAGTTGATTGCCTGGATCCCGGAAGTTGACCGCCTGCCGAGAGTGGAGCGCCCATTTTGGAACGTCTTTAACCAGCATACCTACGGATAGTATTGAAGACAATAATATTCGTCCAGTGACTTGCTGTTAATGCTTCAGGATAAGACTTATTCTGAATTCTATCAATTCCACCATCTGCTTACAAGCTTGGCAAAGATTTGCCTAAAGCTAAGAAAGTTCAATAAGTACTGGTTGTATTGAGGTGTCTCCTGCGTTGTGGTCGTGTGAGCATAACTCAAGCCGACGCAATTATGAATTAAATTATGAACCATTTGCAACTGAAAGATGGCATTAGACGGTGTATCACTCAAGTCAATGCGAGCTTCGGTTACTATGCCGTTAGGTGTGAAGTACACCATATTTACTGTAATAAACACGGGTGTCTCCAGTGCTTGGCTGATTTGAAGGATTTCCCCTCCTCCAACCTTCGAGCCCCGCATATCACTTATACAGATTGCAACCTTGACCACTTCATAATGTCTTCAAAACTTCGCAAGCTCAAAGCAAGCGAGGCAGCGGCCCACTTACTGGAAACCTTTTCGGGCAAGTCTATCATTCGTCGCCAACTTGTCGACGCAAACCAGCTGGAAAAATTAGTATTTACGCTTAACCGACCCAGCCTCGTGGTCCAGGGGACGCCTGTGCCCCCGGGATATCACTTGGTGTACTTCACACCCGACGGCACCGAGGCGGAACTTGGTGCTGATGGAAGTGATACTACATTCAATGCCTCCGCCCCCTTTACACGGAGGATGTGGGCCGGCGGGAAGATGACCTGGGAGAGTGATGTATTGCTCCGTGTTGGCGATGAGGTTGAGGAGACGACAGAACTTCTAAGCGCAACACCAAAGAAGAGCCGATCGGCAGGAGAGATGGTTCTGGTGGAAGTTGAGAAGAAATTCCGAGGCCCGAAAGGGTTGGCGCTGACGGACCGTCGGTCATGGGTGTTTAGACCTGAGATTGACCCTGATACCGTGAAAGAGGCGCATAATAAATCTCTTGTTGAAGATGTCGTCAGAGGGCCGTCCTTCATAAGAGATCTCGATGCCAAAAGTCAAGGTAAGTGTCCCCGGGGCAGCAAATAGGTAGTCATTGACTGACAAATCCCAGGTCACCCTATAAGAGAACTTTGCTGGTCACCAGTTGGTCTCTTCAGATTCTCAGCCCTGACATTCAACGGGCATATGATACACTACAACCAAGACTGGGCCCAGAATGTCGAAGGTCATCCAGGTGAAGTTGTGCATGGGCCCCTCAATCTCATCAATATACTAGACTATTGGCGAGATACACATGGCAGTGGCCAAGGACCTCGAGATATAGTGTACAGGGCGTTGTCGCCATTATATGCTGGCCAGACATACAATATTCGTACTTCAGCCACCCGCGATACGTCTGATAGAAAGGCATATGATGTTTCGGTAGAGAGGGACGGGACGGTTTGTATGAAGAGTGAGATCACAGCTTGACATACGGTCTCATCTCAGTACAAAAGACACTGTTGAGGTCACAATTGATGGCGGAATTGAGCAGAATTCCACTTTACAGCAGTACAAGTACAATATAGATCTTATGTGAGGGTGTACCCAAACGTCTGCCAAAGTACAACTCTCCACAAGCGCACATGTATTCAGCTCTTTATCAATGAATAATGTACAATTCTTCCCGTCTAAACCCAATTCGCGCTAGAATACAAAGGAATCTCTTCTACATTACGAGTCTTTAGGCAAGGAGCATGCGGGAAGGATCCTCGATGTACTTCTTGACGGTGTTCAGGAAAGTGACGGCCTCTCTGCCATCAATGAGACGGTGATCGTAGGTCAAGCTGATGTACATCATCTTATGCAAGTTAGCCAGGAACATTTTGTTGTATTGTTTAGTGGAGACTTACAGGTCGGATAACAGCCTCGCCGTTGATGGCAACGACCTCCTGTCGGATACCGTTCATGTTGAAGACAGCGGCCTGGGGGTAGTTGATGACGGGCGTGCCGAACATGGAGCCGAAGATACCCGGGTTGCTGATGGAGAAGCTACCGCCCTCCATATCCTCCATGGTAAGCTTACCATCACGAGCCTGTACGTACGTAGTTAGCACCTGGACGAACTAGCATCACATCTCAAGCCAACTTACCTTCTTGGCAGCCGAAGCGACCTCGCGTTCAAGCTCAACAATGCTAAGCTCGTGTGTGTTTCTCAACACAGGGGTGACAAGACCCTTAGGGGCGGAAACAGCGATGCTAACATCGACGTAGTCCTTGTATGTGATGATCTCCTTCTCGGTATCGATGGTGGCGTTGATCTGGGGGACCTTCTGGGCAGCCATGGTGGTAGCCTTTGTGAAAGCACCCATGTAGCCTAAGCGCACGCCGTGCTCCTCGGCGACCTCCTCCTTGTACTTGGCTCGCCATGCGATCAGGTTGGACATGTCGACTTCTTGGATGGTGGTGAGCGAGGCACAGGTGTTTTGGGATTGTTTGAGCCGGCCGGCGATGGTCTTTCGCATACGGGACATTTTCTCCTGCGAAGAACTGTTTAGCAGTGGATACCAGTCGCAGTTAGGGAATACTTACAACTCGCTCGCCTCGACCAGGGCCGCTTGAGGCGCTCTTAGGGGGAGGTGTAGGCTTGGACTCCTTAGGAGCAGGCTTCGACTCAGCAGGCTTTGATGGCTTGGGAGACTCCTGAGCAGGAGCAGATTGCTTCTCCTCGGACTTGGCGGGTTGCTGATCGGGCTTTGACTCCTCCTTCTTGGGCTCCTCCTTGGCTGGTTTTTGCTCCTCTCCCTCGCTCTTCTTGGCAGAGCCAGCATCTTTACCCGTCACGATACGCGCAAGATCCTGTCCGACGACAACAGTATCGCCCTCCTCAACAAAATACTCAGCGATAGAACCGGGCTCATTCGCGTTGACAAGGACGTCGATCTTGTCGGTCTCGATGCTAGCAATCTCCTCGTCCTGCTCGACCTGCTCGCCAACCTTCTTGGCCAAGCTGGATAACGTTCCTTCGGTGATGGACTCGGCCATCGGGGGCACGGAGACGATATAAGAGCCATTGAGGAAGCCGGAGTTGCTGAACAGACGACGCTGGGGGTCGACGGCGCCGCGCTGGCAGAGGATTGCGCTGTGGGAGAGGGCGCTGATGGGCTGGACTCGGATGGCGGCTCGTGATAGGCCGGAGAGGCCTGTAGCAGCCTTCATGCGCATAAAGGAAGCCATCGTGAGGGTTGGCGGGAGGTGGTTGACGTATTAACTGGAAGAGGTGGAAGATTGGAGATCGATCGTGGGGAACGAAAATACGTTCGGTTCTGATTTAAGCGGGCCGAGCCTCTGGACACACGGACTTGCAGTGCCTTTAAAGATGTGTTTACACGGGCTACAAGGGGTGTGCTAATATTTACATGGACTATCATAGATATCGTTCAAAAGGATACTGTTATTTGACTCCGAGGATATTTTACAAGTCCGATATTGATGTTGTGCTGCATTGAAAGCCTGGAGCCAGTGGGAAGCTTTTTCGCGATACGTCACTTGAACTCACTGATGAGATCTAAAATGAGCACTTCACCTTTAATCAGCTCACCTTGGAACTGCACGGAGCTCGGTAGCTCCAGGTGAGTAGCCCGGCCCTTTCCACAAACTTCCAGCCAGCCTGGGTCTAGACGAAAATACCCGAAACCGCTCCCGGATATTGAAGACCGACGGTGAAGTTCGTGATTCTCCGAGCCATTCAGCGCAGCCTATCTCCAATCTGTAACGTCGAAAGGTTTCATCGGCTTAACAGTCTCAACGCCGACAAGCCATTACCAAAATAGATTCGCAATTCTGACAACTGCTCATTTAGGATCGTGAGCTTCTTACTTTGTGGAGCAAGGTGACTTAGCTAGGTCAGGGTGAGCATTAAGCTGCGGCAATGTTCGGCATAGTGAACTGTGACACTTCATCTGCAGTTTGTGCCTTAGGCATGCAGGTATGGGCCTGTGATATTTAACTCCTCCGGTGCCTCACCTTTCCAGAGGACTGGGCCTGGGAAACGCCGTCTACGCCTGAACTGCAGCTGGAATGCGAGTAAGGTTGAGGCTGGCGGGCCGGTACCGTTGTGATGGTACAGAACCCAAATTCCTTGGCGCGTTAAGGCAAAGAGGTCAGAAGTGGCTTTCACATCAAGGGCAAGTCAACCGGCATAATTGTTTGACAAATTAGGAATTGGATTGGATTTCATCCAGTGGTATCTAAGGCAAGGTAATCAGCCATGCTGATGTGATATCCAAACGCCGGGCCGAGGGTCGCCGCCCTGTTCATACGCTATCGTCACGCCGTTGTGCGGAAATGCCTCTCTCTTCATCTATGCGACCACCCGTTTCGCTAGCTTCATAGTCCTTGGCGGACGTGTATTTCCTGAACGGACTTGATATCTCGTTTTGCGTGCCGTGTGGCCATTCAGCCATGTCGTATATATCTGGCGGGCCTGTCGCCAGTTCGTGCGTTGAGCTACCTCCGTCGTTCTCGCGGGATCTCGTCTTGGACACGCCTGTGAGTCGGATACCATTGCTGAATGGGACGCTGAACGGGGCGCTGAACTGAGTCGATTGACCGCCGCTGTTCGAGGTGAGGAATGATCCTGGCAGGACTTTACGGGCTACAGGTCGAAGCATTGGAAGGCAAGCTGTTCATCGATTAGCGCATGCTCGGTTGTGTCAAACGAACGAAACATACCAGCAATTACAGCAAAGTTGCACTCGGCGATCGACCAAGCATAGTGAAGACCCATCTGTATCGTCATTTCCTTAGAATCCGACTTGAATTTGAACGACTCGATGAGGACGAAGATGGAGGCGAGACAGGTCATGGCACCAAACGCGAACAGCGCAATGACAGCAAATTTCTGGCCTTTTGGAAGATGAAGCTTGCCAACTTCAATGGCCGGGAGAATGAGAATGGCGCAGTCAATCAAAACATGCGTCAGGACAGTCGAGAAGAAGAACGTCGATTCGCGGATATGGCATTTTGCGTCCTTCTCTTCTTGCGTTCCCTCCCACATTACTGTGATGGGCAGGCATTGCAGTGTTACCATGAACAATCGTAATAGGAACCACGACACCGTAACGCACGAGAGGATTTGGATAGGTATTCGGATGTCGGAGAATTGAAAGAGGCGCCAGTAAAAGGCAAGAACGGCGAATTTTGAGAATGCGATGGCGAACGTGTAAGTAAAGCTCGTCGTCCACATATGGATCCAAGCCAGGCGGTTCTTGTCTTGAAAGGTGAAGTCGTCGGTAAGTCCAACCTCCATGGGTTTTCCAAGTCCATCCTTGATCCAGATCATTCCATTCGTCAACAATGCCAATGATCCCAGCTTGAACAATATTAGAGCATGCTATCTGGAAGCGACATAGAGAGTGAGACATACCCAGCCGACAACGGCAAAGGCATCATCGGAGCCATATCCAGCCTTTGTTATTTTCCGCGCAAAAAGTCGAGCTACGAGTGCCAAGGTCGCGAGCGGAAGGGTTATGGCGGCCGCAGCAATGATATTGGGGGTGTCATCCCTCATGATGCATGGTTGGAAGTATTGCTGGGACACACAAGGCACAAATGGGTCCCCCGCAAAGCGTATGATAAAATGCGGAAACCAGAGCCCCAGAAGCAGAAGAGAAATGGGGAAGTATTAAAGAGAACGGGGCAATCTGAGTGTGGTGACTCGACCTGGGGTGGTCGAGTGTTTTCTTTCTTCCCCAGACCACCTGAAACCCCGATGAAAAACGGGCCATCGTCGAGAAGAGCCAACGGTCGAGCTTGGAAATGGGCTAGGAGAGAAAAAAGACTGCGCTATTAACGCCCCTGGCGCCCCCCATGGGGGGAGGTGATGCCTAGAGGCTTGTGACGATGGTCGGTCTGGGGACGTCCTTGGCCCTGGTATTCGGGTCCCACTGAAAAAACACTGGGCAAGGTGATTAGGCCCGGTCAGGTGCTTTATAAGTCGATCATTATCTAGAGTCTTGTTTTTGGAGACTTGACATGATGATCACAGTGGCGAATCTCTTCCAAATCTTTCACTGCGGACCGCGGCAGTTCTGGTCTGTCAGACATGCTAAACATGGCCCTGCAACTGCGTCCTCGTCTGACATTGAGCTGCCACTTCTGGTACCGCTGTCAAATGCATGTCACGCATTGATCGCCCAGCGCCTCGCTTCTCAGCTTCTTCCAAGGGATTCGAAGAAGCAGCAATCAACCTACCTATTCGGGCGTAGTCAGCTTCAGGTCTTAATCAATCCAATGATAATCTGAACCGCAATGCATGAAGATGGTGTGGGATAATAGCTCAATCCAGGCCTTGGCGGTGCCTGCATTTTTAGCAGCGACCACGCGACAAAACAGATATCACTCATTCTAAACCAATTCATGATATGGGGCATGCGTCTCTTGCGATTAGGGGTCGAGGCCCATGTTGTAGCCTTATCTTGAATTGCGGACCTGTCAGCTTGATAGAGCCAAGCTTTGTATTCGGACCGTTAAATAAAATGGATCTCAGGCCGCGACTTGCGCTTTGACTGCCAACAGCAATTCCATATCGTGCAGTGGCCGAGGCATTGATCAAGAGGCAATGCATTCGTAATCAACGGATAGTAGAGAAATTTCAGCAAAAACGAGCCATTGCCGTGGAAATAGACCAGTTCAAAACTTCTGAACTCTAAATCCCACGCGTGAAATAGCCTTTCGGGAGAACGGATCTTAACCGTTGGTCGCATCATCCTCTCTCGCTCAACGTCTTGACCGTCATGGATATGGTATCAATGCTTGCAAAAAGCCCATCTTTCTAATGCGGAAAATTTGCTCCGCCTATCAATTCGAATCTCAGTTTTATTGAGTTCCACGAAGCTTATCTTGAGTTCCACAGTCGAGACCTTGCGGGTGATCCGCCAGTCCCTTACATTCACTGGGTATTGAGGTTACATCCGTCTAATTCCCGATGCTTCTTCCGAGTGGAGACATGCACCAGTGTTCTCTGTGATAGTTAACGAAAGACTACCACGGTGAGCTCATCGTTAATCACCTACTAGTAGGTGGGAGCGTCTGGTGAACTTTTTTCAAGTTACATATTGTAGATGTTGTATTACTTACTACTTGAACTGTTGATGGAACCAAGAAAATAGTAGTCTCTCGTACCTTGATTCTTGAAAAGTGTAAGCAGTTGGGTGAGTTGGAATCAAAGTAAGCTTCTTTACAAATCAATAGCCCTACCTTAGTTTCTATCTCTTTATAGGTAAACAGACAAGTTGTTCTCGACTGTTTGCCTGCTCTTTGCTGCTGATTCATCCTTAGGGCAATGACCCTGTGCTTTCTGTTACACTTCGCGTGACTCACATGTAAGTCTTGATTAATAAGGCCAGTCCCGAGAGAGAAGAGTCCCTGACTGAGATTATCCCTGGCTTCCCCGAGAAGGTTGAGGGCGAGATTATCTTCTGCGATAGCGACAACATCAAACTGATGGCATCAACCCCAGTATGTGAAGCCCCTGATGTCACGTTTAAGTTGACAATATTGTATTTCCTGATACGCGAGTATCTCGAAAGATGGCAAGGGGTATGGCTAACATACGTGAAATCTGCGTGCATCCTCGCAATGCGCAGAATCCTTCTATCAGAATTGGTATCGAGGTGACCACACGCGGCCGTACTTCTATCCTACCTACACTTTGCAAGTCCCAGGGAGAAGCCAAGTAAACATTTTGTAACACCACAAAAGGTTTCATGAAGATATTTGATCGTATCTTTGGAACATGCGTCCCAGCAGAACTGCAGAAGATAGTCTTTTCACCTCTAGCTTTGACCTTATCTTGAACCCTGGCCTGAACTATTGGCCCATGGCAACATCGTTGTATCCACTGCCTTAGCTGAGTCACATTGATCGTGTTAGTTCAAGATCAAATTCCAATGAAACATCGTGAAGCGGCAAGGAGACTTATTTCATTGGCTAAGTATCCCCCAAATACCCCTTGTCACAATCGACATGTCTCATTAGATGATGAGCTCACGTTTCCGATGTTCAACCAATGTCTTTGTAGCGACCGAAATCACAGAAATGGGCATACAGGAGTGTTTAGAAGTGCAAAGATGGACTTTTCGAAGTCACCCATGGCAACGCCCAATAAAGCCTGGTTGGTTCAATATTATAGGCTAGACATAAATAATACTTTACAAAAGCCTGCTAGGCCTGTTGTATTGAGTTAGCATCCGATTTTGGAGTCATCCACAGCTTAACTACAGTATCAGAAACTATCGATGTTGAAAAAGGTTGGAGCTTTATAAAACCTCTTTTGGAATTGACTAGTAATACCACCTTCCTAAAGTGACGGCGAGTGAATCAAAACTCAAGGTGCGCGTATTCGCGTAAGAGAAGCCTGAGTCTATCGTTGCATTGAAATTGATGCAGACTGAGCAAAAAACTTCATTCAGCAAATCTTCTTCAGTGGAGTGTTCGATATGCATTTCTTCATCATAATCATACGTCATATAAGATAATTAGGATAGAGTTTGGTCACAGATTTCCCGATGTCAAGCCAAAAAGGCCCATGGTTACAGTTACATCTGGCTATGTTACAGTCGAGTAACATCCCCCGCACTTGTTGCGGAACCAGTTCGTTATTGTCTAGGATCGACATAGATAAGAACAAACAATAGCGGGGGGTTGGGCGTTATAATACCTGCGAATGGCTTGATATTAAAGATCTAGATTTACTTACGGTCTGTAGTAAATTTACGATACTTGCGACGAAGTAACATGTTAGTCCAAAGATACTTGGCGATAGCCGTCCTGCCCACAGTCGGGTTTCTTGTTTCAGCTCAAGACCTTGTACCTCCAATTCTTGAGTCAACTGCATCATTTCAGGAAGAGACTTGGTCAATCGATTCGAGCCCAAAGGTGATATATATCGACGACAAGTTTGCTTCGGCTTCTGATGCCGATGGTGTGACTCTCATTCCACCCACTGCACACGATTTCGCTATCACCTTTCGGGACGACCTCGCTCAGATCACCGGAGTTAATTGGACGTTGAAGCATGTTAGCAAGCTTCCAACAAATGCGAGCGGTATCTCACTAGGTGCTTACACCGGGGAAGCCTCTGACCTTACCTACGAAAATGGGAAATCTGCCTCTGAAGGCTATGAGATACAGATCAACTCCCGCCGTGTATTCATCGGTGGAAATGGCGCTCGAGGAATGTGGTGGGGGACCAGGACGTTGCTCCAGCTGCTTCTCGTAGGCAACGGTACTGCCATCGGCAATATTGGCAGAGATGCCCCGGCCTATGCAACGCGAGGATATATGTTGGACGCAGGGCGAAAGTGGTATTCGAAGGACTTCCTCAAGGAAATGTGCAGCTACGCATCTTTCTTCAAGATGAATGAGTTCCACTATCACCTAAGCGACAACTATCCGCTAAACCGGGGCAAGAACGAGACTTGGCAGGACGTTTACTCACACTTTTCACTGCTGCCCGAGGATAAGGATCTTCGTGGCATTCTTCACGGCCGTGAGAATGAGACTTTGTCGAAGACTGACTTTGCCGATCTTCAAAGCCACTGCGCTTCTCGCGGCGTCACTGTAATTCCAGAGATCGAGGCCCCTGGCCATTCCTTGTATCTCACTAAATGGAAACCAGAGCTCGCTCTCCCCAAGAAAGATCTTTTGAACCTGACTCACCCGGACACGTTGCCTACGGTACAGAGCATTTGGACCGAGTTTCTCCCGTGGTTTGAAACGAAGGAAGTTCACATTGGTGCTGATGAGTACGATGCTGAACTAGCAGATGACTATATCACTTTTGTCAACAAGATGAGCCGCTTCATCAACTCCACTTCTGACAAACGAAGCCGCATCTGGGGAACCCATGAACCGTCCAAGAAAAATCAGACCATTGACAAAGATGTCGTCATTCAACACTGGCAATATGGCCAGTCAAATCCTGTGCAGCTCGTCAAGGATGGCTACGAGGTGATCAACTCGGAGGATTGGTGGGCTTACACAAGTCTCAAGAACGACCACATGCCAATCTTACCAGCGAGATATCCACAATTCTTCAACGAGAGCCGTGTCCTCAACTTCGCCAACAAGGACGAGTGGCAGTGGACGCCTGCAGACTTCAATCCTGTCAACACTAGCTTGCAACTCAAGGATAGCGAGTCACGACTTAGGGGTGCAACCCTGGCGGCGTGGAATGATAATGGGCCTGATGCTTCTACTCAATTGGAGGCATATTATTCCATGCGCCGAGGTATCGCTCTGGTGGGGGCGCGCGCATGGAGCGGTAGTCGTGGGCCTCAATTGCTAGAAGAGACGACCGATACTAGCATTGATTTCTATTCTCCGAGGGCTCCAGACCAGAACCTTGACCGAGTGCTGTCTTCAGCAAGAGAAAATGACGGAACATTGTTGTCATGGACTCGTTCTAGCAGCGACAGAAAGCAGGTGCACCTTGGCCATGGAAGTAAAGGGATGAACTATACACTTACTCTATCTGTGAGCGGGCCCTTCACTCTATCTGGCCCGGATAACTCTTTAGTCTTCGACAAAGACGGAAATCTCGTATTCACTGCAGATGGATGGGAGTATCCCCTCCGACAAGTCAGCAGCGAAGACGCTCGTGAACTCGACCCTGGCCATCCAGGCCGCATATGGGCCAACGCCAGCTCATCCACACATGAACCTATCGCAATCTCAACACCCAGCAATATCACCCTGGCCACAGACGTGCTCCACGGAACAGTCGTTTTGATCGACGGTGACGTGGTTGGGAGATTCGAGGTATTTGTCTATGGCGGGAGGAACACCCTGTTTAGCTGGAGTCAAATGGCTTTGGTCGCACCGCTGGAGAAGCTAGAGGGAGGCGTAGATCATCTACTGTTGAAAGGAACTGCCGAGTTTTCGAACGCGGACAAACCCGAACCTGCAGGAGTTCCACATGGAAATCATGCTGCAGGTTGTGCTTCATCGCCCGTATTGATTACTATTGGCTTAGTGGGAGCGAGCCTGCTGGCTGCATGTCTTTGAAATCTAAGCTTTTGTTGGTGGAGATATAGTAGAGGGTTTAATCCGATTGGAAGACGCATAGATTCAGTATGCACGGGACCGTTTAAGCGGCCCGAGCCTTTCACTATATCTGCAGACGCACTCGTGTGATACCGAAAACTATTGAATTTACTAGTAGTTACATGTTATGATATGTCCGGCCCTCCGAAAAGGGAAGATTACAATCTGACCAAGAAAGTAATGAGTGTGAATGTGTCTAGTTTGATGTTCTAGAGATGTATAAGATCAGAGAACTTCTCACTCAATAATCTGTTCTTTAGCCCTTCAAAATACACTGCTTCCTCACTCTCAAAACACACACATTAAAATTCCAAACATCCAAATCTTTTCAATCTCTAACAATGCAACTCACTGCTACCTTCCTCGCCCTTTTTGCCAGCCAGGCACTTTCCGTCAACATGTGGTCGCACCCCAACGCCGAAGCTGAATGCGGCACTCTCGGGGTCATGGAATGGGACCTTGATACCCTCAAGGACTACAAGATTGCGGATCTTCGCAAATGCAAGAACCATCCGCTCTCGGAGAGCCTTCACACTCGCAATGGAAGGGATGACCTCAATGTTTTGAGCAAGAGGAAGTGTGTGTCGCCGTCCAGCGGGAGTTATGGATGCTCAGAAGGGTGGTGTTGGTCACGATGTGGCGAGGTTTGGAACCGGGGCGAATGGTGCTGGCTGGCTAAAAATAATGGAACGGGTAATTGGAAGTCATGCTCTAATGCTGGTGGCTGCCGTGGAAGTGATTTGTTTTGCGGTAAGGGCAATTGCAAGGAATGTGGATGTAGTTGTTAGGGTCTCGTCTTGATACCGGACATTTGAGACTAATTCAAGAGGAATGATGGATGTATCAGTCAAGGAAGCTTGATCATGGCCCATGGCTGATAGAAACAGATGAGATAGTCACCGGTAACAATATACCTTGTTATCTTGCCACAAGCTTAATCGACAGTACCCTACATTAGACCCAGCCGCCCATGGCTCAAGCGATAACAACCCTTATTAACTTTAGGAGTTTGTCCCTGATTTCAATGTGACATTGATTTATCAAGCGAGGGATTATCCGATGTTCTTTCATGGTCACAGATCTCCTGGAGAAATTATTAAGTCAGTTGGGGTACGGCGTGATATATTCCCACTCAGGTTGCATACCTTTCTCTTCGCGCTGAAGTCTGTATACAACCGATTCCATATTGTTCTTCCCGTGCAATCCTCCATTCCATCCGCGGTACGGGTACAATTAGGCTGTACCTCCAGGCGCTTCTCCTCAGCTATAGGCTTCCACGGCTTCGGCAACGGCCAATCTGAAAAGTGAATAAGCTTGGCCTCGCTATACACAGACACAGGATCCCAAACTTCAATGCCTGAACCAAGATGCAGAGTATGATTGTCATTGCAGAATTCTCCGCTGAGAAGAGCATAGCGACGGTGGGGAAACATCAGGGCGCTATCGCGGTAGAGCTGGTTGACTATTTCCATATCGTATTCGCCGTAGACGGCTGCTTGTACCCTCTCCATGATGCGCGTGAGTTCAGTTTTGGAGGGTTTGATCAGCATAACATGGGAAGAGAGTAATTTTTGCGGAAAGATCCAATAGGCGCGAGGCATCGCCACTGGTGCAGGAGGCAGAGTGAAAAGTTCGTCTATGGCTTGCAGCAGAACGGACTCTGAGTCAACGGAGAGGACACGGTCGTATTGCGTCTGGTTGAATGCCAATAACTTTGTATAGGATTCGGCCTCACGTAGCTGGATGCACTGTTGGTTTACTGGAAAGAACTGGATCGCAGCGTGCAACTTATTACGCGATACAGCCCAACTTGTTTGAAGAGTGATGGGTACAATCTTGACATTATACTCATCTCGCGCTTTGCTGATCAGATAAGCATCGCTAGAATTGACCATTTCTGGTTCAAGCATGCTTGAAGGAACTAACATAACACGGTCGGGGCGACTGTAAAGGCGTTCCAAAGCGTCAAAGAACATGAGAGCTTTGCAAAGATATTCACTATTTATGACATATTGGATGTAGGCGAAGCGTGACCAGTCGATGTTGGTGGCTAAATGGAATTAAGATGAGGGGAATGTTTCCGATATTGGCCCTGGGGTTCGCAAGAGGTAAAATACAGCAAGAATGGCGAGAACAGCGATGATCGCCAATAAGCGAAGCCTCTTCGTGGCCATGGGAATTTGGAGGCGAGCGAAGTAGACGTCGAACAAGCTGGCTGTTCCGGCTCAAACGATCACAATATGAGCAGACAAGAATTTGGGAGATTTACAGTAGGTAGTCCAGGATAAAATCAAGTATGGGGTGAAAGTGAGTGAACCTGAAGAGGGGACCAACAACGCGGGATGAAAGAGGAAGGAAATTGGGACTGTTTAGTCATGTACCATACAACAATAGAACAAAGAGTATTTATCCCTGCGAGTCCGTGTACTTCAGTACTAACCATGGAAACCCGAACAACAAATATTGATCTCATCCACAAAATCCATTCGCGAAACAGACAGGGGATTAGTGCTCACGCGAGATCAACATGAAAGTAATTGTAACTCTAACTTGGCATTAGGGGTAATAGTTAATGTTGCAATTCCAACTGTGCTCACTTAGATTTAACAAGCAGATAGTCAGTATCTTAAAGTTCTTATAAGTCTCCTAGTGGAGAATATTTGCCCAACACAACTGATACAGAGTCTAGATAGCTTGGTGTAGCTACACAACCTTCTTACATTGGCGACCTTGACTAAGGGTTTGTGCAGCTGTGGCTTAGCTAGCCTTGGCAAACTAAAGATGCGTATACTGATCGTTTGTATTTTCCTAATAGTTCTAGGGTAAGGTGACTATCCCTTTAATACTAGTTAACTGACTACTTCATATTGATTTTAGAATTCTTCGATTGAATCGTCACAAACATGGGTACCCCCGGTCCCATGCAGCAGAGTTCAGCAAATGTACGCGGAGTGTACAGCTCGTTATTGTTCAGGTATGATGTTAGAATACTAGTCCCGAACTTTCTTGTGAACAGCACCTCAAGAGAGTTCGAACTTGATGTTTTGCCCCTAAATGTACGATCAAATGATCAAGTGAACAAAATATTGCAGGACCATATAATCCCAATGATAGTACGGTGCTAGGTCTCCCAAGCTCACTAACTATTTGGCAACTTGCTATGATCTCAGATATCCTGGCATCCCAACAAGACAACAAAATGCCGGTTGTTGGTTCTGGTGCGGCCTGCACCCACACTCCCCAAGAGGGAAACCCTACTAACCAGATAGCCGGGGGAGATGATGGTCAGAATGGACGTGATGAGACACTTTAGGATGCGCCTCCCGCTACTGCTCTGAACTATGCATCTGAGTGTTTCTGGCCCAACATCCGCAAACATGTCCTCGGCCACGCCTCTCCCAACGACCCCCCCATTAAAGCCATTTGTCCTGTCTGCTGGGACCAGGTAAGTATCGCCGGTCTCCCATGCCCCCCTGACGAAGGAAAGCAGTGCCTGATAGCCCCCTGCGGCCACATCATGTGCTACGAATGCTGGCCCAAGAAGGAATTCGAAGATGATGGCATGAATCGAGCTAACCAGCGCCAGTGTCCTGTCTGTCGCTTGATTATTGAGTGCGAGACTTGCGGTCGTAGTTGCATCAAGGAGAAAGCTCCTGAGTATTATTGCGATGTGGACGATGTTGGGGATGTGCCGCTCACTGTGACTGAGACGGATCTTCCATACAGTCCTACCTGTTTTGAGTGTATGTGGCCTCGGCTTCAGACTGATGATGGTTGGTGGTTCAAGAAGCGTGGGCGTCGCCGTCGTGATGCAGAAGAATAGGCTAACTCAAGTAGATAGTACAGTTCATCTATGGAACGATGCCGCGGTGGTGCAGTAGAAGAAACCATCAATGTATGTATGTGTTTTAGAAAACGTCTGGGCTATAGTGGGCGTAAAAAAGGCCCGACAATTTCGTCTCTTCTGTAGTTTATATATGTAAACTATTCATAACACCCCTAATCTCCTCATGTAGTGGAAATGCCAGCTATAGTCGCAACTCCTGCACAAGAATCCGCTGTATCTTTTCCAAATACATCTGAATATCTTCAGGGTTCTCGTAGGCATCATTGAAACTATGCACTAGTCTAAACTTCCCCTGAAACGTGTAAAAGAATAGCATTGACATTCCCAGCACAATATCCGCACCAAACTTGAAGTCCCTTACTTTGATGCCGTTGTACTCGCGGTTGATGAAGCGCTCAACGACCCCTAGACTGCTGACAAGAGCATCCTTAGGCGGAGGAGCCTTCAGGAATTCTGGGTTTGAGGCAACATCTCGCATCCCACGCTTGAAGTGGCCAGTCGTCTCCAAAGCTTCTGGGTCTTGCACAAAAGTCTTGTAGTATTTGTTGAATGACTCAACAAGATCCCAGTAGGAAGTAGGGAGGTCAACCTTGTGCGGGTGGGGAGCGTAGTACACTGATGCTGCATACTTGCTCGAGTTGTACGGTGCGGGTAGATATGGTCGAAGGTTAAACTGGTTCATCGAAGTATAGCGAGATTGATTGGATTCAGGGTCTGCATACTCCATGATTACACGTACATAAGTCGCGTGAACTGCAGAAGTAACACTAATGCCTTTAGAATGACAGATCTTGACCAAAAGAGCGGTGGTGTCAGGTGAGAACACAAGTTCCGCATGCTTGCAATTTCCAGCAGGCGCTGTGCCAAGTTCTGAAACAGGGCCTATGGCAGGTTGATTACTTAGATAGTACCCAAGTAAATCCTCTGCCTCTTTCTTCGCACTTGTGGATTCTTCAGAGAATCTTAGTACCTCTTCCAAGATTGGAGCAAGTTGAGCATGTTCATCGCCGAAGGTAATTTTCTTCTCGGGCTGTGCAAGCGCTTGAAGAAAGCTGTGGCAGATCATCTCCATGCCTGTGCCATCAAAAGTATAGTGATGCCCACGGAGAACGATTTCCGAGGACGCTGGGATATAGTATAGTGTTGTCTGCTTGATTGGCTTGATAGACTGTTGCATCTCTTCTGCGCTGCATGCATGAGATACAATGAAAGTATCTGTGAGCCACTTCTCCAAGGACTCCTCCGAGGGGATAGTATAAATTCTCTTCATATCCTCAATAGTCGTGGCGATTTGAGGTTGTTCGAGGCGCAATTGCTTCCAGGCGTTTCGAAGATCAGATATCACATCCGAGGAGTTAATCTCAAGCTTGAGGGCGGAGAAGAGTGTGTAGTGTTCTCTCCCATCGCACGTGCTAGCAGACATATTTGCGATCATGACAAAGTAGGCTTCTAGTCCATCGAGTGGACGTTCCCAGCGGGTGTCTGATATCTGTGTCCACGGCATTGTTGCGAGAAGTCTAAGGGGCAGGAAAGGATAAAACAGGAGATGGTTTGAGAATGAATTATGACAAGAACAACGAGAAAATGCTCACGGCTTTATAGACTTTGTGCCTTGTAGAGCCATGTCGTCAAACGGCATATCCCGCCATACTATGAAGTTGACGCTATCCCCCAATCGTCGATATGGAGCGCTGAAGGATTCACGTCTTAGCCATGACTGGTTAGACTATTACAACGTATCCAAGTTTTAAATCCCATATAGACACGACGACGTGGTAATACAAGGGTTTAAAACTAATCTTTATCTTGGCTTATCTTCAGGCTTGTACTAAACAGCCTGAGATCATCTAAATTAAGAAACCTGGACAGTTATTACCCTGGCCTTGTTTATAGATAAGTGCCGGAGTGGAGAGGTGAGATGGAATATTAGTTTTAGGAGAATAACTATACCTCCTATTTAATAGCCTCTCTTGTGACGACTTTAGGGAGTTAGCAAAGGGAAAGAACAGCAAAAGATCCATATGTTCTACCCGGTTTCATAAGTCGGCACAGTAACAGACTTGTCTAAGGTTAGAGTGCCTCGATGTACAAGCACACGATAATCAGCAGTATGTGGGTACCGGTGCTAATAGAAATAAGGGAAAGGTCTCGAGCCCTTGGAGCACAGTCTAAGAAACAACTGACAACCATATACCGCATACCCCCAGTACAACAAAACGCAGGAAATATCCGAAACTGATTGTATCGGATACAGAAATAGAGTTTCATATGTCACATTTAGTGGAGGGTCATAGGTTATGTGGGATTGAAAGAAAGTATGGCAGGCTATATGTGTATGGTTTTTAGATACCATATAGCAGTTCTAGTGATGATGTTCCGTCTAAAATAACGAACGATTATAGAAATGATAACACCGTATTCAACTGTCGAAAAAGTTCAAACCATCAAATATCAACCTTTTAATCCTCAACAACCATCTTCTCTCGTACCGAGACCAGGAATCGGTAAACCTTATCGCATGTCGCACGCCTGGTGTAATCAACGTCTAACATTTCGTGGCCAACAAAGTCGAGAATTTCGTTGATGCGCACACCTTGGGGACCAAGCCGATCAGCCATATCCTTGTTTGTTTGAATGAACTATTGTCCAGTGAGCTTGCTGCGAAGAATCTCATATCAATTTGATCAGGGACCGGATAGGGAGAAAACGTACGTCAATAACAGCCTTCTTCAGAAATCGACGTCCAAGTGCCCCGGAGAGATCGCGCTCAGAGAAGTCGATGCCGAAGAACCTGTCCATGTGCCATGTACCTTTCTGCCGGCCAACATCATCCTCACTCAAGCGTGCGCACTCGTACAGCTTGTGTGCTTCTGGCCCTTGTATCGCCCAGGTCAGCATCTCTGTGTAGACGCAGCCCAGAGCCCATACATCCGACCGTCTGGAAACGCCACATATATAGTCATTGTGCTCTGGGGATGCATAGGTTGGAGACACGGGGCCGTTACCCCTGCGGTGTGATCTAGAGGCTTTCGTATGGAACCTTGTCAAGCCAAAGTCGGACAGTACAAGCCTACCGGCTGGATCACGATCGGTGAAGCGCAAGATATTGTCGGGCTTGACATCACCATGGATTCCATAGAAGTCCTCTTTCCCGTCAATACACCAGCGTGAAAGATCGTCGTGAGCATCATGCATACCACAGAGTCCTTCTGCAAGTCCTGTCATTTGCAAGACAATCCATTCATATAGCTGAGTTCCCGAAAGTCGTAGCTCGTAGGGGTTCATCTCCATGAGCTCAGACAAGCTACCTCCCTGAGCCCATTTGAAGAGAAGACATGGTCTGTCACCATGTTTAAAAGCAGCGTGTAGCTCGAGAACATGTGGCTCAGATGAAACTTTCTTCAAGGCGTACAATTCCTGCTTGAATTCGAAATCTGTCGCATCGTCTGATTTCAGAATCTTGAGAGCGAACTCTTCATGTTCATGCTCACTCTGAGAGAGGTTAGATCATCGGAAACAACGGGAACTCAATCAAGGTTATACTCACAGACGCATGGTTGTTTTTGTGGATTCTTACTTTGTATACATCGGAAAACATACTCTTCCTTTTCGACTCCATGTAGGTCCATGGAAGGATAGCATGAGAATGGAAAGCGGGCCAGTCATCTTGTTTCATGTCCGCCTTCGACAAGACAGGTGGAAGAATCTCCCACTGTTCCCGATAGAACTCGGCCTGGAAACGATCTTCATCGTCCATAAAACAGCATCCAGGCTGACGAAGATCGTTGAGGATACAGCCGTTTTGTGTAAGAAGGGTTTCACCATCCCAGACGAGAGGAAGGTTAGCGTCTGTGATGGAATTTTCCACGAATCGAACAAGCTTGTTTAAATCGCCTGACATGACCAGTATTCCGAATACTGCCAGAGCTTGTGGATCCGACTTGCTTCCAGACTCGAAGTCGTCGAAGATCCAGCGAGTAAATGAATTTGCGGCATCGTGATGGAACTCTTTTTTCAGTTCATTTAGGACGTTCTCCCGGGTGCAAATTCGATGCAGCTCGCCGGAAGGCAGGAAGTGCTTGGTTCCGTCTGGCTGTGCTCTTACCTTGGCTCTCTGCATAATGTCGCGTAGAGACACCAGAGATTCCTGCGATGTAGATGTGACGACCATGTTTGCGAGAAGCCAAACGGCCAACGTATTACTCTAGATGCTTGGCAGGTAGCAATTATTTAAATAAACTAGGTGTAATGGGGATAGAATAAATGCTGGACTCGTACCAGGTAAAGAGTACAAGCCAGCTATTGTGATAGTTTCTGACAATGAAGAGTAAAGAATATTGAGAGTATCTGAAATCTTCATATAGAGCGTACACAGGGTGGGGAGTCCGGGATGACATACGCAGCAAGCACTTAACAAGTGGACTAATTCCTCGCGCATAGCCACACACGATGCATTCTCTTTAATGTCTTTGGGGTTACACAACAAGTGGCTGGCGGACGCGGTAGACACCACACACGGCACAGCCAGGCGCCATGAACAACAGAGCATGATGAAATGAGGCGCAGTCCTGGACGGAATTGCCATTGGTCGGTTGAGAAAGGGCAGACAAAACATAATAATTGGACACCTGTCCAGCCTTCTCCAACCCTTCGTTCTATGCCACATCTTCGACCAGATTCTAACAAAGCCTTTGTCTCAATCATCACTTTCAACAGCAGTCACATCATTAAAATCTATCTAATACAATGCAACTGCAGTATACAACCCTTTTGCCAGGTTCCATGATTGATCCAGGCCGACTCGAAAGCATCTTGAATGTAATATTTGATGGGCACTATGTGGTTCAAGTAAGAAAAGAAAAAGGCTTTTGGTATATGGAACTAACACCGTAACAGCTGCGACGCGATGAGTATACAATACTCGCACCGCGTGAACTCTCTTCCAAAGAGGCGAGAATGTGCTACTAAAGGACGCGCGCGTGTATGGTCTGCTGCTGCAACCAGCGTATTCAGATCGGGGTCTTTAATATCCAGCTTCAGAGTGCTCAGATTGAACAGGGATTTGACCGCTTAGGATATGGAGCTACAAAGGGGCATGGATAACCTCATGGTGGACGGGGTTTCTTGATGATGGACTCGACTGCGTATGGGTGGTCATAAATACTCACAGTTTATGTCTTTTTCTTATTTCCTTGGAGTCTTTTTCTTTCTTTTTACAGTTTGCAGTTGTTATATTGGTATCCCAGGCCACTATCGAATACTACAATGTACCTTGCGTTATAGAAAGACCACCAGAATTTGAATGTACACATCCTTTTTTGGAAACGCTGTACAATACTATTCTTCTTGAGGCAATAACACATTGCTGTTAATTAGTCTTCCTCAAGAGCCATCTTCCTAAACTCGATAACGAATGCCTGACTAGAATCCCCTCGTTGCATCATTATTAAGGCATGGTTCAAGTGTAGCAGTTACGTTAACCACGGTAATGCACCCTGATCCTTTGGTTGATGTCTGAAATTTCAGTCTTTGTGGAAACATAAGCAGCCGTCAAATCTTCGTACAAGCACGGGTTTACTATGTTTACTCACATCTGAGAGCCGATGGGGAATCTTGACCGTCCATTGATTTGCGCTAAACTAACAACAATAAGCCTCTTCGCTTTCGAGATGGATCGTGTATTTATTTACCCCTTCCAGCTCGAACTGGCCACTGCCGAACTTCTCTCTCAATACTGCTTCTAACGCTTCCCCGTTGGCATATGGGATCGGAAGGACTTGCGTGAATTGCATAGTTGGTGGTCTTGAGAAGGTAAAGCCGATGTTTGCTTGTCATCGTGGTGAGGATAGACAGGAGGCATAAGATAACAGATGTTCGAACGGAAGCAATGGGACTTAGTTGGTAGGAAATTGTATAATCGATAACAACGCCAACTGCAGTTACAGGATTATGAACTACAATATTACACAACATAGTGGCTGAAGTTACAACACTTTCCACAAGTCTCTTCTGCCTTGCATACATGCCAATGAACAATCTTGCTAACATTCGATCTCTCTTCAGCCCACGCCCAAAATGGCCTGTATACTAATGTGCTTTTCAAGCAGTCTTGAGCTTGAAATAACAACCAAGCCTTGATACACACGATGGCTATGTGCCAATGTTTGCATGTCAGTCAGCCTACAGAAGTCTGCTGGGATTGAGCCGCGTAATCATCCTCAAGGGTCGCCCGGCTGTTATGGGAATATTTGGATTAGACACGTGCTATACATGTAGTTTTATTGCTGAATGTGCAGAAGTCCTGTCAGCTGGCCTGGAGCAATGTTGCCGATTGGCTATTTGGTGGTTTTGAGGCCATCCACCAAATTGCCAACTGGCATGCACATTGACCTCCTTATCGTAAACCCAGACTATATGATGTTTAGAAACAACTATCTAAAGCACCCAGACAAAATGTGGCATTTGTGACATTCTGGAGCAATTGTAACCGAAAACTCGTTGTGAAATGGGTTGGCTAAGCCTAGGCTCTCTGATCCCAGAGGATGATCTCCGGACGTTGACGTTCTCCGATGTACGCCCAAGCTACATTCTCAGCCTTGTAAAACCAAAAGAGGTATGGACTTACGAAGCCTTTTGGGTTGATAGACGAATAACGTGCAAAAGCGACCTCTGAAGACTGAAATATGGAACATATCGACAGAAGCGCAGTGGAATGAATGGCTTTCACGGGTAAGCTTCCACCATTCTTGGTTTTTTATAAAGCTGTTGACACCTTCAAGCTCTTGTCGACGAAAGCCGAAAAATATGGAAGTGCCATCCAGCTTTTGTGCGTTTCAAATCTCAAGTGAAGCGTGTGTTAGTAACAAGGAGATAGACTATGCGGACGCGCAAAGAAACGTTTTTCGGATCCGTTAATCCTTGCCAACTTACCATTTCCGAAATCCGTGTTTGGAAGAATTAAAACCGCTTTTAGAATACACCGGTCTGTTATTCGTGTCATCAACAGGAATACTAGTTGCACTTTTGTCGCGTTTCCAACAATAGATATACAAGAAGACCCCAAGGAATGTATCGGTGGGTAACGCGCATCCTATGGCCTGAAAGACGTCTGATGAAATAAAGTATACAACTACAGAACAGCCTGTACATGGCCCGGTGATCTGGCCCTCTCAGCATCCTTCTTTCCCCGAACCCTTGCCACACATGCTGTTGTGTATGGCTGCGACGAACATCATGTTCAGATGCTCATGAAACGCTTGACCGAATGTGGCCACGATATGTTGAATCCCATGATTTTGCCAACACTGCTGGCAGAAATCGAGAGAGAGCGTCACGTTTCAGCGCTTCGCCAAAATTCGATGAAGACTGTTCAACGCATACATGATCTGACAGTTAACAAAAAATACCTGATGGAGCAGAACGGCTGCATTGAGTCTTCTAGCTCAAACTCGACACAGGAGGACTCAGTCATTGCGTGGCTAAACATGAACCATCTGAAAAACGGATTGCAAAACTGGCAGCAACAAATTAGAAAGATGGTAGCTCATATTGACGACATGACCACGACACGAAGAGGGTGGGATGAACTCGAAGATGTCAGAATAGGATAGGATGGCCTGGAAAGATTGAAGAATTCAGGAATACGTATCAGGCGGAGACTTCAGGAGCTTGTGGATGAGTACGACGAACATGTCCGAGAGTGCTCGACTGTAATTGACGGGCTGAGTCTAGCAACATCAACAGTGAGTACTCCACTACCTACTTGGACAGATGTTGACCAAGCCCAGGAAGTCCGACATTCGAATGAAAAAAGTGGCATTTAGTACTCTGGTAGTCTCAAGGTTAACCCAAAGAGACGGCAATCTCATGAAATCCATAGCCCTCCTGACAATGATCTACTTACCAGTGACCTTCGCTTCAGTAAGATCCCAGTCAATCTTTTCCCTTCCTTTTCATTCATATTCTAAATCAACTGACACAGCGCCAGAGCTTCTTCTCAATGGACTTTTTCCAATGGCCTGGGTCTAGTGACTCGGTTGTGACGCCATATATCTGGGTCTATGCTATTGTTGCAGCTGGGTTGACAGCGGCGACCGTTGGCGCCTTTATGGTGTTCAATGTGAGAAAGACACGGCAATTTCAGTCTTGGGAACACAGCGAAGTCTGATATTAGCAGACAGATTGTGCAGAGTTGGAGGTCCTTAATACCTAGCTTTATTCCAAATCCTTAGATTATAAAGAGCTACATCTCATTAACATTATGAACACTTCAAGGGCTGATACAATAGTTAAGACATTTTCACCTTTCCTTAAGAGAAAGATAATGCCAGGCTTAATATAACAAAATAAAATACTATACATTCATATAAAGTCTCTAATAAAGCTTCTATCGCTGGGGTATATAACTTTTCCCTTTTAGGTAACCCGCCCAGCTACAATGACAATCTTACAATCCACAACGCCTTTAAACCCTTGAGTCTGCATGCACGGAAGCCTTTGACATCCCATTACGATCTCCATACCAGGATCCTCCCTCAATGCCGCCGTGCGTAACATTGTATGTCTTGGAAACAACAATATCCGCCAGCTTAATGTTCTTGGAGGAGAGAATTGATTCCTGGCTACCCCTATCACTGGGCTTAGCCCCGTCGTTGATGCTCGGCGTGAGTTCGTAGGGTCCTGAGATATCTTGTGCCGTACCACCGCCGCCGCGAGTACCCCGAGATCTGGCTGTTGTGCGATAAGAAGAGGTGATCTCGCTGGCAGATTGTCCAGACCAGAAAGATTTTGAGAATAGGGGTCGAAGGACGGGGATGTTGACGGTGAGGATTCCAACGATGGTCTCACGAACACCCCATGAGTTGATGGTGAGCGCTGAGGGGTTGTCTGCGAGGGTGAGGACGACGCGGGTGATGGCTGCTGCGATGACGAAGGCGCCGGAGGAGAGAAGGAGTCCAATGACGATTTTCCTACGCTTGTTAGTAACGCAGTCAGGATACGGGGCGTTGGTCGAGACCTACTTGCGGAATGGAACCTGAAGCTTCCAGAGAAGAGGCATAGGGATACATAGGATAAGGCCGTCAGTCCTACTGCAGTTAGAACGCCAAGCAATAATCATAGTTATTAGTGATGTGACTTACAGAACATTAAGGACGGTTGTGACCAGGAAGTTCTGCATCTTGAAAGTGCATACCACTACAACACTTATTAGTTCCGAATCAAGTGCAAGGGTTGAGGTAACGAACATCCAGGATTAGGCACAACCCTATGATCAGTTAGTAAGACTCATGCCATCTTGTACAAGCTATCGCAACTTACTGCCAGTTCTTTTGTGTAGGGAAGCATCCAAAAGTGATCTAAAGCCCGGTTAGCCATGCTCTCCAAGCCGCAACTGTATCACGTATCACGTACTGTAAGGAAGACAGCCACATAGGAGACCGCGCTCAAAATGGAAACAGTCTTGACGAAGACATTGTGCCAAGTGCCAATCGTCATTCGCGAGAAGAAACACAGCATGGTACCCTTGAGGGACCAAATCAGGGCGGTGTACGCATACCAAGCCGCGAGTTGCAGTTTGGATCCCTTCTCGTATTCGGCGATTTCATGTTGGGTCAATTCTGGAAGAACCATCAGCTTTCTTTATTCTCTCTTTCGTGTTTCGGGGCGAACGTACGGAGTGTCTGGGCTTCGACCCCAGCTTCGATGTTGGTGCCCAAATGGTCTAGGAAGGATAAGTCGATGGTTATATCGGGTTGTTGACAAGAGTAGGCTTACAAATTAGATGCACCGTGAATGCATCCACAGAGTAGAATATCAAGACCAGGAAGGAAAAGAGGTCATCGCCCTGCAGTCCGCGCAACCCTACTGTTTTGAAGCGTACAGCAAATCGGGTCAAGATAATACAGGTGCCGACGACATAGAGGGCCCACACCTCAATAAGGAACTGCCAATATCAGTACGCGGTTGATCCAATGGTTCGAATGACATACAGACGGCCTATGCTCAGAAACGGGCATTGTTTACACGACGATGAAACAAAACAAAAAAGACCACAACTGGACGAATATTCGACCCCTTTGGTAACGGGAAACGAGTCCGCATTTATCAAAAGCAAAACTCCTCTAGCTGTGTTTTCCAGGAGGATGCACTAACGCAAGCCTTCCTCCATGGCCTATCACTAGCGACTTAGCTCCGCTGCACCGGCGACGTCGAACGCTTATAAGATGGGCTAGTCCTGGATGAGATAGATCATAAAGTACTTTTTGTTTCACAAAGTCAATTGTGATGGTGGTGGCTTTGCCGCGTTGTGCAGACGATGAGCCGTGTGGTGTTTTGCGCTGTAGACAAGACCATGTTTCTCCATGCCTGTAATGATTAAGCTACGCCATGAAACGCAGCTGGTTTTACTATTCAAATCAATTCTCGTATTTATGTTCACAATGTTCTCAGCCTCAAAGGTCGTGCTTTGCCGAAGGAGATCGGCTTATTTACGAGTCATTCGATCCCAGCGATTGCCGGGCCGGGATCTACATCTCCATCTCCATCTCCACGGATCACGGATCACGGTAGCAATAAAAGCGGAGACGATCAAGATCGGTTCAAAATGACGAGTCAATTTTGATTTAAAATGACCCGGACTCTAATTTTCTTTTTATAGTTAATCCAGTCTGACATGGTCCATCGACGACATATATCTATCAGTGTTCTTCGAAGCTCACCCCGCGCGTCGGTTACTTGCATCCCTCAACTGTCACTCAACCTTTCCCTACGCAAGCTGAGAGTCTCTGATCTTATTATTTGTCATGGCTAATAAACTTAAATAAATTACCCTACGTTTCATGATTAGCCAGGCATTTTGCCATTGCCGCCCCAGACTAACCGACTCGCGCGAGTCTAGACCAAGCCACATCGTCAAGGCTACATTTTTTCAATTCCCTTGTCCAATAGCTTAACGATGTGGCTTCCCGCGGGTTTCTTTAGTGCACCGTCTTTTTCATGGACTAGCGCGGAAGCCGGTTCATAGGTTGGATCGGGTTACGTACGAGTAAAGGCATCCTGAGTCGCTTAAATCCATCGAGAGAAACGATCATCATGTAGGGAGTCTGAGTATCTTTGGTAACTTATACTGTTCAGTCTACATAAGGTGAGGAAGAGGAGAATAGTCCACCTGCTGTCCGGCTCGGAAGAAGATGTCGGGTTAGATGAAGCTATGAACATGTTCCCCGTTACGGTATAAAACCAAGACACGGACAATTTAGACCTGCTTCAGGATGGGGTTTTAGGTAATCTAGTAATTCGCCGATGTGCCCCTGATCATGATCCCGATAATCGACGGGTCCCTGCGTTTCTTCAAGGGATCTATGCATAGCCCAGCTAATTAGACCAATGACCCCTGACCGGGAGTTAAAATCCTCAGTTAGAGTGATACTCTACTTCAATCAGCTCCGTCAACCATAATGCCGTGTAAAGTATTTATGTAATGATAGACAAATGATACAATTAAACTCAAATAAGAGTATAATTCGTGAGTCAGATAGTATAGAAATCAAAAGACCTTGAGCAAACATTCAGCATCGTTCGATATCGTCTGAGCTCACTATGTTGATTGGACTGAAGGACAAAAAGCACAGAAAACTATCAACTGTTACATCGGGACAGCTACGAGCCCACTGCACCAGAGCCATGCATCCTTAGAGAAACGGACCAGGTTTGCGACTGGGGCTAACATAAAACATGGAAATGATCGTTGCAATCTTTACTATGTCTGTGTCCCAATTCTCGAACAAGACCTAAAAGAACTCACCAGTCTAGGTTCCGAAGCGGTATCGGTGCTAGCCGTAGAACTATACTACAAATAACCAAGCTCTACCGGTAATTCCTTAAAGGTTCCGCCACGTGGAGAACTTAAATGATGTCTTTCTGATTTGGGAAATTTTATGCTAGCCTTTGCCGGAACCTTCCGTTAATTAAACACGCGAACACCAACATTGAAGATCAACTGGAAAGGTTCAAGAGCTATACCCTAAGTAACACTGGATGGGAACAAACGAATAGGGGGAAGGGATACGCACCCATTTGTCGCCCTATGGCAAGATGGGTTAAAGGCGAGGCCATATCCTTGCTAGTTCTAGGTACCCGTACCTCCCCTGTATTGTACAGACCACCGCCAGACGTTTGCTTTGGTGTGCCTGCTATACAATGACTGTATTATTTCTTGTTTCCGTCTTTTTTACATTTTGCCGCTCGTCTCCGCCATCTTGAAGAAAGTCGGGGCCGCCTTGATGAGCCACTTGGGTTCAATGCTACTTGTCCAACCCATATATTCACGCGTTGTGGTCATTGATGCTCCTACCCTGGAACAAAGCCCAACGAATCATCCACTTCCATTTTCTGACTCCCGTCAGAGTAAATAATTGGAAAGCACAAAGCAGATGATTTAATGGGCATATCAATTACGACACATGTAGCTTTACAAGTTGCTTCGCACTGCTGAAACATGGAAATCTATTTCACTGTAATATGGTTCCTGTTCATCGTCATGTAAACTGGCAGTATTTACGTAGTCGCCCTGATGTCCACCAAGTCGAGCTTGACATTAGGGCTTATTCTGCGAAACCTTTCTCAACGTCTCCAACGGCGATGTTTGTGCCAGAACAGTAGCATAAGACCCAAACCGCACATGAACAGCCTCCTTCGGCTTTGGATCCCAACAGTAAAAACGTCCTGTCGACCTCATATTCTCCAAATCAATAACAACAATCGACTCAACTGGCATGACTGTCTCAGTCCAGAACAACATATACAAATTGTCTCGCAGTTTGAGCATCTGGCACTTCTCAGCATCTGCGATGCCCTCTTCTGTCCCGCTGAGACAATGCCAGGTCATAGTGCCCTTGTTGAGATAAACATGCTCATAAGCGTCTCGAGGAGTGTATCGATAGAGGATGTGCTTTCCGATGAGCTCATCGGTGACTGGGAATGGCTCAACACGCTTATCTCCGAATGTGACTGCGTTGATGAAAGAGGTGGCTGTTCGTCGCTGACCGTTCTCATCCTTGAAGCTTGATACACCGGCAATAGCCTGTCCAGTGACGGTGTCGATGATCAGGCTGACTACTTCATCGTAGGTGGGCTTGAAGAAGTCGATGAAGAAAATGTCTGGTCGCACTTCAAATGCCTTGTATTTGGCCGGGGCAGTAAGACCTGCTCCTTCTCCCTCGAGGATCTTCCACGTAATAGTATCCGCCCCAAAGTCATGAGAGATCTTCCAACCGTTGTCGTAGGTATGTTCAAAGCATTTACCCTGTAGCTTAGTGGATGCTGGCATGAGGTGCTCCTCAAAGCCATCAGCCATTTCCTGGAGGGTTGGCCATTTGGCCACTGGAACATAGTCTGACTTCTCTGAAGTAGCAGATGGAACCATGTTGATGAATAACAAAGGCTTGGGAGATGGAAAATATGAAATACGAGACTGTTCTTAGGGTGTTACTGAAAGGATTGTATGTCAAAGAAAGAACTTGTCTTGAAAAGCCTGTTAACTTAAGGAGAGAACCGCATCTTTATAATAAACCTTCGAACAGCATGCTGAGTGGTCATCTAGCTATATCTCAGACCTTCAGTTCGATATCGGTTACTCATTACTATCAAGTTCCGCAAATTCCGTAAAGGTATTGATACAGTAGTCCTATCAAAAACGGAGCTCCCCCGCATTATCATGAAGATGCTGGGGCGCCATCGATCACGACCTTACCACTTACAGAATAAAAGTGCGAGGTCCCCCACCTATTTCTGCCTTTGGCGTGCGGAGAAGTGAATTTGGAACTCTGTTCAGAGGTCTCGGAGGACTTCTTTTTGCCATCAGACCGGCAACCGAGATACCTAACATCGGCAAATGACACACTCTGGCTGTATTCGGATTTTGAAAGGCCGAAAGTCCTTTGATGACGATTCATTGTCTTTCTCCGAGTCTCCGAGCTTTTCGTATTGCAGCTTCATTCTCTTACTTTTATGATAAGTCAAAGAAGGGTCATCCCTGTCCTTGTTCCTTGTAAAATTGAACTGGTTGGAGGATGGCCAGCCTGGCAAAAGAGCAAGCATAGGACAATCGATTAATAAACATAGATAGTCAAATTCCTCTTACTATCCTAGAATGGTTTCCAGTCCAGCGTCTGTCATAACATCAATCCAGTGTACACTCAAAATTGGACTTTTATGGTAAGACGCAGAATCAGGCACCGTCATGGCTGCTGAGTCCATCCGGGCCCAGACCTCCTGAAGCATGGTAGCTACCCTGTTGATCGTCTGAAGTCTAAGAGACAAGAATGACTTGTGTAGTCTCTCAAGTACAAATGTTCTCCAGCCTATGACTGACAATTTAATGCTGGTGTCTTCACCTGAATTGAATCCAAGTGCACTTCCTGCTGCCAAAAGTATAATGGTCTGAATGGCAATGGTTCGGGAATCCTCCGGAATAGTGTTCATAGTTTTTAATATCTCCACTGCAAGCTCCAAGACATGGTGCGCCAGTAACCCATCCTGGTTCTGATCATTCTGTAGGTCTCGTGTGAGTTCAGGGAAGGCCCGGTCAAGCTCAAGACGAGCCACCAGCTGATAGCATTTAGCTATCTTGGAGAGATGATCTGCTGGAGTCCTGTAGTCCCCAGTATCTTGTATATGTGTGGCAGATGGTATCTGACATTGGTCTACATCCAGACTTAGAGAGAAAGCCTGGGTGAGTAATTCGAGGTGATAGCTTGATGCATCCATATTAGGCTTCATTGAGGAGTTGCATAAATTCAGACACCGCGTCTGCCGTACTAAGGTGATACATTTGGCGAGATGTATCAATATATTCGCGCCCACTCCGGTCCATGGGCAGGGATAGCAAAAGGTAGTACATGGCAAAGCGGAGAATGCGTCTAGGTATGAAAGTGCGTCAATCTCTTGATCAATCAAACAGGAGGCCATGACTTCCCAATAGATCATTGACGAAGCTATTAGGCGGTGAAGGCGATAAGAGGGAGCCTGCAGATTGGCAAGGTCGAATTGGGCCATCCAAATACGGAATACTTGTCGAGCCCCGTAAAAATGGCACAAGCCTAGGGAAGAAGGATCGTGCCAGCTCTGTAGGTTCAGATGTAAGCCTCATAAGATCACTGCTGAGGAAATACCTACAGAGGTCATGCCAACAAGGGTGATGCCCAAGATCAAGTCATCTTTTATCGTTGGCGCGGTTGAGGTGCGAAGAAGCCCCACGCAGCCCTGGCTCTGAGTAGCCAATCCATGTTGGGTAGCATGTATCTTGGCAAGTTCTCTCGATATATGTGAAATAGCTTCCGTCTGGAAGTTCAACGGTGTCGAAGACGTGTCTTGTTGTTGCTGGCTTAGATGGGCCGCTGATGCACTCAGGATGCTATTGAACACAATGGGGGAGTTTCGTATCAATTCCAGCAGATCGGACCGATAAGGGTTGTTAGGTGAGTCAAATGATGATAGGACCTGGCATGCCGATGAGAAGTAGTGGCCCAAAAGCTTGGACGACTCTTCCTGCGGAGAGTACAGAATAAGGGAACAGTCGGTGTTAGATGGAGCGTCAATTGCAAACGAGTGCCCTGAGCGAGGGCCAGCATAGGAATGGATGCCATAGTCAATCTCGTACTTGGTTGACCATTTGACTGGACGTTTGTAGCCAGGACATGTCAGGTCTGATTTGATGCAGCGAGTACAGGCGGGCTCTGCTTCATCGCATTTCAGCTTCTTCAGCAGCGTTTAGCCAGCTATTGATGAAGTCATCGAGGGTAAAGGTGTTAGACGTACGCGTTTCTTACAAGTAATGCATCCGCCTATTAATTTATATATTATTAGCTTACGGAGGGAATGTTTGGTCGACACTCAGAGTCAAACTCACTCCTCACTTTTTGTCGCCTTCGGAACGATGCCGATGAAACAGGGATTTGACTCATGACGACTAATTGGTGGTAAAGAAGAGCAATAGTATCATTGCATTATAAGTCCGTATCAAGCATCATATATCAGGGTTCCACATGGCTCAAATCACCACTAATGTACCCTGGTAACTTGTCCGTGAGATAAGAACGTTGTCCAAAACTATAAGATAGGCGAACAGTCGGAACCGGAAGTGGATTTCCGTTGATCGAAGTCATGTGGTTATCAAATGGCATTGGCAAGCTGGGATTGGCTAGCTCTCCCTGGACACCACTAAATGAACCTTGCCCTTTTGAGTTACCAAGATGTTTATTAGGTGAGATAACAGGATGTATGGAGTAGGTACGCTATAGTCAACGCTACAGTCCCGTGCAAAAATGCCGATAACAACCCAACTAGAAATACGTATAATCATAAAGATGTATAAAATACATAATACTAATAATATTTTATAAATAATCTTAGGATATCATTTTATAATATCATATTGAGTAAGAGAGTTTATCATAATTTATATTATCTTAGATCAAGTATAGAAGGGAGGAAATTGTCGGAACTTTTGCTCACGTACTATAAAGGGAACAGCAGTACCACACAGACAATCATAGTATATCCGAGTCTCCAATTGTACCACGAGATGTAAATCTCCATATATTATTACAGAATGTGCATGTATTGAAGGACTGATGCCACACCCACCAAGGCAAACTAATGTACTGTTCCCTCCAGCACTTCGGCATCAGTCAATGGACCAACATACCGTTTGCTGACTCTCAAAGGCCAATAAATACAGCCAAATACAAGAGCACCACCCAATACAACAGGTGCATAGTTCATGTTAACTGCAGTAATCGGTTGAAAGGGAGGGAAAAGAAGGAAGATGCAAGTATACAGGAGATAGATGACCGCAAAAATGTTGATGGGTAGACCTGCTTTGCCGAGTCGCCAAGGACCCCAGAGCAAGGTTTCGGGTCGGAATAAGCGACGCCAAATCAACAAAATGATCGGAATCAGATATGAGACCTGTAGGCTGACCACAGCAAGGGATAGTATCGCGTTGAAGGCTGTTGTCGAACCAATGTTGATGAGACTCAGCAGCATAAGGAGAAAGCTGACGACGATAATGGATATGGTAGGAATTTGTCGACGTTTGTCAACACTGGCAATCTTTTCAGAAAATGGAAGACCTGGTTAATCATCATGTTAGTGACTTATAAATTAAGGTTCAGGCCGACTTACCCCCATCTCTTGCAAACGCCCACATGATTCGAGCCGCCGCTGTAAGGAGAGGAACTGTCGCCAAGATTGCCATAACAGTGATCATAGCAGTCATGGTGGTAGCAGCGGCAACGCTGCCAGTCATATGAAGGAAAATCTCAATGATTGGGAACCCTGTAGGTGTAGCCAAAGCCGCCGAAATATCTCCCATGAAGAAGAGAATTATAAGGAGGAAGGCAAATCCTAAAGGACCGTTGACCAAGAGACAGCCTACCATAGCCCTAGGTACACCCATCTCAGCATTGTTCATCTCCTCACTGAGATGAGTAGCACCATCGTAGCCGATGAGGACATAGCAAGAACTGAGAAGTCCTATACTCCAGGCCACTGCGTCGTTGCCCCATCCGGAGTTGTTCTCGAAATGCGAAAAGACGAATTCGGCCGAGTGCTTGCTTGGTGATTTCACGGCCATGGTGACTATGATGGCAATGAAGAAGGTGACGTGCAGCACCAGAGTCAATTTCTCGATGAGGGGCAGCTTGTTACTGGAAAAGATACAAATGCAGGCGGATCCGAGAAGGACGGCCCAGAAGAGCAGCGTGCCATGCCATCTCTGGAAGACATAGGAGTCGGGATAGTTGAGGACGAGAAGACCTTGGATCTGTGTTCCGGCGAGAAAGGGGGAACTGCCAGCAGAAGCAATCCAACCCAGCGTTCTTCATCTTGTCAGTCTATGTTTTCTTCCTTCTCGTGTCTAGGTTCGACCGTGACTCACGAGATATATCCAGCAAACCAGCTGGTAAGGGGTCGACTCGTTTTCGGGCTCAGCTTGGCGACGAAGTGATATTGTCCGCCGGCAGTAGGATAGCTAGTAATGGCTTCATCAGTACTTGCTCGGGATTAGGACAGAGTAGCTTACCTGGATGCCAGTTCGGCCAAAGAACTGGCAGAGCAGAGTGATCCGACAAAGGCCACAATGAGGCCGTAAACAAGGGAGACGGGTCCGCCGCTTACGAGTCCAGCAGCGAGTGTACTTTGGATAAAGGTCAATTTGAATCATAGCAATGGTATTGGATGCCTTACCTAGATAATGCTTCCCATGTTGCCATCAGATTCACGCATGTCGCGACCATGGCAGTAAGGGAGAAGTTGCGCTATCATCACCTGTCAGCACGCTCACTCCTAGGAAGCAGTATCTCATACCTTGGTCTGCTGAACATAGCCATGGCGCTCCAGATTCTGTTCATCCTGGTTCTGCGAGCCAGGATGCTTCTCATTGTCAGCTTTAGAAGATGTCATATCGAGGGACATGTTGATTTTCGAATCGATGTCTGGGAGAGGAATAATAACAAGAGCGGATAGCCAGACATGCTCGCGACTTTATGTTTCTCCCAGTTATGATAATTCGGAATCCCTGGTCTGGGGTAATGGCGGACGTAGCAGGCATCTGACGTCTAGCGTGCTGCATTGGGGAAAAAAGTGCGCGTGGCGACGCTAGCTAGCATGATTTTCGTTATCATCGTCAGGGGACCTCGACGTTAGTAAAGCTTACCCCCGCATTTTTCGATGAAGGTTTAAACTGTGGTCTACTGCAGGACTGATTGAGACGTAATCAGATAGCAGATGTTCAGTTCCGAGATCTCTATCATTACCGAAACGTCTCCAACAGATACAGATGTGTCAGGGTGGTAATTACGAAATCTCGGGAACAAATCGCAAACGAGGTCAATACATAGGGTTGAAAGATTATCGATGTTGGACTCTAGAACTGCCACCTCGAAACGCATAACTGTTGGTAAGTACAGCTCTCAGGGGGAAAGAAGAAATAACAGTCTAAAGGTTGCCTAGTTGAGGAGGATATGAATCTTATCGATGTTCTGATCTAATTTGTTAAAGAAACTCGTATTCAGAGTTCCAAAGTAGAAAGGCATCACTTGACTAAATATAATAAAGTACTAAGGAAATTATATGATTTTGTATAATTTTATTATTATGTATTTTATCTCTTATGTAACTTTGTAAAACTTAATTAATCTCTATATCTATTTTATGTCTTTTACAATGAATTTATATAATAAAAGCGATCTTGGTGAGAAACAGGTGTACCATCATTTCTTATGTCTCACTGGCTAACACATATGGTTACAGTATGATAACAATTTTATGATAGACGACCTCTCAGATATCGTGGGTCGATCTCAACTTTTGAATGCAGGAGTAAGGCTCGCATCAATCTCGCTTGTGATCTTAGGTATACTTTCCATATCGAGATACTTACCAACTGGCTCTTTCTATGTTATGAGACGCCACGGCACGTGAGGTGCTCACATCACAATGCCGTAGTCATGTAGACTACCTCAGTAGAACTTCACCTTAACAACAATGTGTGCCACACACTGTTTTCCCAAGTAGCCCCGGACATCCCGGTCGATACCCCATTTCCTTTTCGTTCCGAGAAGAGCATCCTCATCACCTGAGAATCAGACACATTCTTTTTCATGCGGCATCGCCCTCTATCCTCCTCCACAACACGAGGAGAGAATGTGGGAACGCATACAGTATTCCAAAGTTCCATGGAACGGGACGCTCCCCCGTGCCCTCTTTTCTTTGTGAGTTCTTTTGTTACTATCTTGATTCAATAAGCGCTAATAATATCAATAGTTCGCTCTACTACAACAACCACCGTTAGTATATCAGACTTTAGGACTAGTATAATTGTCTGACTACATTTAGATGAGCCGAAGGTCCTCTCCCGCCGGCTGGTTCGCGGTCCACCGGCTGGTGTGTCACTGATAACATAGTAGAAGATATCTTATAGCCTCAAATCGTGGTTCTTCAGGCCCTTGATGTCGATCGGTTCCCGGAGCAGGCCGAGGACTGGGTCTTTGCCCGGCCTCATGAGCTTCCGGGGTACGTTTTGCGGGCGGCGGTTCCGGCCCGCATGGCCTTCGGTGCCTGGCTCCTGAGGGTGAGGCCCTGAGGAAGTCTCCTCAGCGCTTGACACCATTTCGGTACCATTTTGGCCTTCGGGGTCATGGAAGAAGCCCGTGTCCGTGGGCAGCAGCTTCTCGCATGGTGGCTGGAAGATGGGTCTCCCACCCCTTCTCCCTCCTCTTCCTCCTCCTCCTCCTCCTCCTCCTCCTCCTCCTCCTCCTCCTCCTACTATTCTTCTTCCGCGACCTCTGAGGCACCACGCTTTGCACCTTCCCCGGACGACGCTCTTTTGATTTGGCAGATTTAAGATAGCGAAGCTTTAGAGGAGCATTCCCAAACTACTAGACTGGCCGAAGGAACTTTCAAGATATTGGCATTAAACCAGACTGGGCTCTCACTCGGCCACCCGAGACCTTACCAATCAGACTGAGAACCTGATACAGGAGTCTAGAGCCCTTACATGGAAGTTGTAGCAACGCATTTTCTCAACCACCACACGGCGCGGCTGGAACATGTAGAGCTTCTCTTTCCAAGATACCTATCGTCTGTCCAGTAAATAACTTTCCATAGCCTCAGCTTGCTTTAGAAAACCTTACTCTGAACTTTGCTTTATCTTATCACGCGTGATCCAACTTTCACTTCTAAGTTTGGCTGCGGCCCTTTTCCAAGGTATAAATATTTCCTACTTGTCCTTCTGACCCTTATTCCATCACACAAGAGCTACATCGCCTTCTTCGCCGAAAATGATTTTCTGGTACAAAATTTGCGCTGAAATCAGGCACATGATCCTGCTGCAACTCGCCAGGGCGGTGCCTCACGAGAAACGTGCTATGGCGAGATATGCTCGTGTCTCTAAAGAATGGCAGATTTTCTTCGATCCAAATTCTTTTCGAAGTCTGAAGATACAATCCGCGGACCTAGACCGATTCCAGGAGGTCTTTGCTGTGCATCGACGCAGGGCCTACCTGCAACATCTTGGCTTGAAGACAACTATTCCCCAGCACAGGTTCGAGCTCTTACGTTCGGTGCGTAGCAACGATCTCGAAAACCTATTTGCCCAAATTATGCTTCTTCCTAAGCGAGCAACTGGATATGACATGCATATGCCATGGATAGAGCAGCAAGAATATAAGAACAACATGGAGTTCGATATCGCATTGCGCTCTCTCTCCCACTGCTTGACATCTTGGACAATGGGACAGGTTCATTCTCTCGGTATTAAGCTAGAGATTATCGCCGACTCCAAAAACCATTGGCAAGAGGCTGCCACCGTGATCCGAGAGTTGTGCGAACCTATGGTGATCCATACACCAGACCCAATGGTTGTGAGCAGCTACATGCAGGAGAAAACCCTGAGAGCCGCCGACTTGGGTTTCCACTTCTTACTCGGAGTGATGAACTGGAGGCTCCCCGTGGTTCAGATTATCTCTGACGTATCGATACCGAAAAGCAACATCCATCAATTCGAGCCCAAAGCAATTGGGCGCATCTTGAACTCCCTTCCTCGCCTGTCGACTTTCACATGGGCGATCAGACCACACGTCCGCCGGAGAATAGAGCTCCACTTCTACGAACAGCTTCAAGAGACCGTGAACATGTGGCCTACATCGTTAACAAGAGTGGGACTTACGCAATGACCCTCTACAGGGCTACAGAGAATGGGGAACCCCGAGCTCATATCCCTGGTATCGACGTTGTCTGTGCAGTTCAAAGATCTGGAGATTACATCCGCCTACTCTGGCACAAACGAGCTCCTGTTCTGGGCTAAGGTAGCAAACATATCTGTAAAGGCGGACAGCCGAATTTGATACGGCGGTAGTTGTGGGTGTGGAAATGTTCCAACAATTTTCTTTTACTTGTTTCATATTTTAATACTTGGCCGAGTTTGATCAAAGTTATGCGGATAGGATATTAGTCAAGTTTAATAGATTGGATCGCCAAAGGTTGTTATTGAAAGAAGAGAATTCGAGAAAAGGTATCTAAAACACAAAACGATCTCGCTCATCACCAATCACCCACGCCTAAGCACCCAGACCAAACGCCTTCTTGGCACGCTCAAAGTACTCAAGTCTCGGCTCCACCTCAGTCTCAACACACTCCTCGATATAAAGCTTAAACGCAGCATCGATATCCCCCTTGAAGGCCTGTCGAACATTATCCTTGCATTGCGTAGCGAGAAACCAAGCACCACTGCCGAAGTTGTACTTGTCCACCGTGACCTTATCCAGCATATCATTCAGCACATTATCCGACAATCCCTCGACAGAAGTAATCCCCTCGAAGCCGCCGCTGAGCGCGGGGATGCTCTTGGCGTACAGGAGGTTGTAGCTCGCCATCTGCATGTTGGCGGTACCCTGGCCGGGTCTGCCGGGGGACTTGTTGCGCTTGTACTGGAAGTCGACCGACTCAAAGGCCATGAGGGCCAGGACGGCAGCCATTTCCTTGACGTTGTAGATGCCGTGCTCCTGGAAGCCGCTGATGAGAAAGGGGGCGGCTTGCTTGGCAGTGCGGCACTCTTTGTTTCCCGTGGCGCAGATCTTGGACTTGGGAGCGATTTGCTCGATGATGGGAGCGGCGTAGAGAGTGGCGCTGGCGATGTTGGCGATGCCAAGGATGAGAGATAGAGTAGTGAACTTCATGTTAACGAGTAGCGAGTTGAAAGAGTGGTAGAGAGTAGAAAAAGAATGTGTTTATGCAAATCCACCAGGGATTATCTTGTAAAAAAGGAGTGTTAAGTAAAAGGAACGTGAGGTACCAGCCAGCGAACGATCAACAACGAACAAGTGACGATGCTTCAACACAGTGAATGGTGAACAGAGATGCCAAGAAAACAGAACAAAGAACCAAATGGGAAATCTCGTCTAGAAATACAAAAATCTTACCCTGGTGTAGCATCAAATGATCACCAAAGCACACGGACCAATCACATTCCTGGATGAGGCGCAGACGACAGATGGTGAAACAGTGAAACGCTTGAAACGAACTACGATGGCCCAATGAAGCTTAGCACTGACCAAAACTCGCGGGGACGGGGGCCAATTGATTGATCTGCAAGGGCTAGAGCTCGGGAGTCCGGCACCGTGGGCTGTAAGTTACAGGGGGTTTAGGGGGCTTCAGGCTGTTTGCGGTGGCGAAGGAAGAGTCCGTGTTAGTGGCTCCCTCTCTCTCACTGAATCCTCTGTCTCACCAAATCCTTTCATCAAGCGTCAGCCACTCTCACGCATTGAACAAAGAAAAGGGTTAGAATTAAAGTACCAAACTAATACCTCCATGATATCATCCTTCGAGCCCTATCGTTTCCAATTAATACAACCCAATAGCTTAATCATCCCAAGTAACCTTCATAGAGGTAGGGAACGGCCAAATGCTGCCCCAGTCCTCCGTCATATACACGTAGAATCCGCCTGGTCTCGGCACCTTCTTCAGCTCGCCCTGCGCACCGGGCACCCTCCTGAGACCCTTCTTCCTGAACAGCGCCCTGAAAAGCTCCGTCAGCGCAACCTGGCTGATATCCCTTCCGAGACACGCGTGCGGACCGACGCCGTAGTGGATGTATGTGTCCAGCGGCCGACGCGGGTTGACCGTCTCCGGATCCGGGAAGATGCTGGGGTCTTTGGCCGCGGATACGAAAGATACAAAGACCCGGTCGCCTGGCTTCACGGGCACAGAGCGGCCGTCGTCTTCTTGGATTGTGTCGGCGACGGCGGCTTCGCGGTAAAGACCGAATGTGCCGGCCATGCGGATACCTTCCATGGCATAGCCCAGCAGGAGAGCATCCGTCTCGTCGCCTGTCTCCAGAGCTGCAATGCGATGGAGTTCAGGGCGGTATTTCTCACCAGCGGGAGAAAGGTACCAATCCAATGTTTGCGCAAACTACAACTGTTAGCATCACGCACGCCACAACCTGGAATGTTCAACTTACCACCTGAGCCTGGTTCGGCACCATAGCTCCGGCCGTGGGCAGAATCTGACTCCACACGATGTCATACGTGCTCAGTCCAGCCTTCTTCAGCCCCTTGGCCATGTTCTCTCCGTACGCAGCCAGCGGATCGTGGTTCTTGTCAGGCTTGGCGGTGAACAAGCCCTTGACGCCAACGCTGGTAGCCAACTTGACGTTCATCTCGACAATCTTGCCTAGCGCCTGCGCAACCTCCCTCGCGCCCTGTCGCAGGGGGAACGACTTGGCCGGATCGATGTCGAAGAAGATGCACACAAAGATAACCGCCAGGATCATGTAGAGCTCCTGCTCGGAGAAAATACCCTTGGGGTTCTCCTCCGTCTTGAGGGGGAGGTTGAACATGCGCGATACGAAATGCGTGTGCGCAACGTTGCCCACGTCGCGGACAACATCGACCTGCGTCTTCCCCGCAAGCTTGTACGACTTGCGCGCCAGCAGCTTCTCCGCCGTTGTCGCGTAGAACGACTTGACCGCGTTGCGCCAGGTGTCGTTGTACAGCAGCCTGCCCATGCACTTCCTCTGCTGTGCGTGCAGCTCCGTGTCGCCCGAGAGCATGAAGCGGCCGCCGCCCTCGCCCATGAGGTGCTTGAGGCCCTCCTCCCAGCAGACGCGATACTTGGTCTGGTCCTCGAGGATGTACTTGGCCGCTCTGTAGCCGACGATGTTGATGCGCGTGGCTGTGGGTGCGGGACGGCCAAAGTCGAAGCGGTCTACGCGCTTAATGTCCGTGAGGATCTTGTGGTTCTCCGTGGGTATGACCATTGGGTAATGTGCGTAGACGGAGTTGCCCTTGAAGTGCTGCGGGAAAGCGCGCAGGAAGAGCTTGTAGAAAACGCAGCCGTGGTTGATCTTGAGATCGTAGTCCACCTCCTTGTAGCCCCAGTTCGTCAAGTGGCGCGGGTTGTAGTCTGTGGTGTAGTACCTATCACCACGGACGAGGGCCACGGCGTCGGAGAGAACGACTCGGGAGATGGTGTACGTAGGAGCGATGCCCACACCCGGAGACATGGGCGTCTTGGCCTCCTCTGCGACGATACCGGGGTACAGCTCAACGTAGTCAGGATGCTGGTAGAGGTTCTTCAAAGACTCAGCGATTTCAGGATCAGAGTTGATTTCCTCGAAAGTATCGTAGGCCTTGAGACCGAAATGCTTACGGAACTCATTGAGGCCAGCGAGATTCCACTTACGGCCACGCAAGATGCCCAGCATTTCGATAGGCTTCATGATACGTGGGACGTTACGTCCACCAAAAGCACCACCAGGCTGTTCAATCGCCGTGGCAAGCGCCTCGACAAGCTCATCATCGTTGAACTTGCCATCAGGACCTCTCTTGAATCCACCGAAAGTTCTCTCAGAGGGCTCATCAGCAACCGACGCCTCAAAGGCCTTGAGAGCCCTCATCATTGTCTGCAGGTTCATAGGCCCGTAGTTCTCACCCAGGAGATCGGTGTAGAAATCCTGGACCCATTTCTCGTCCATCTCGGAGAGGCACGAATGCCAGCGGTAGCAAAGGTTGAACTCTGCCGAAACGGCGTTTCCAGTTCCGCTATCAGAGAGATCCTTGGTGCCTACCGAAACACCCATCTCCTGACGAGGATCAAGAGTCCACGTAGTGTCAACGCGGTTAAGGTTGATGATGTTGCGCACATAGTCAATAAGCGTGATATTGATGTACAAGCCCGAAGTGACAAGACGTGCTGTCTCAAAGAGCTCTGTATCGCGCTTCTTCCACGCCGCCTCTGCTGCCTCAGGATCAAGATTCTCAGCAGGCTTGGTGAAGCGACCGCCTTCATTGATGTCGGCCAGGTTGGTCGCGACGTGGTTGTGGAAGCGGTTGAACATGATGAGAAGAATGGGTACACCGGGGGGGTTGCCGATGAGACGCTTGTCAGCGAAGCAATCGGGCTTGAGCTGGCCGTCCTTGAATGTTCTGATAGAGTCGCGGTCTTTCTCGGTTGAGCCGTACAGAGGAGCGAGATCGAGATACGAGGATGAGTCGTTCTGGTTGGGGTCCTTTAGGTTTGTCCAGAAGAGATCTGCATGAGCTGTTAGCTACTACTCGCTGCTGCAAAGGAGGGTGTTACTTACCGTGGATGATGATGGTAGCCCAGTACCAAAGAATACTCGAGACATTATTCGGGTTCTTCTTAAACCCATCTCTCGCAAAGAGGGACTCGAAAATGGCTTCCGGATCAGGCTGCGCACCCAGGGACATACCCTTCGGTTTAACCGTCCTCGAGTATGGTGTCCTCGCAGCACCAAGCTGAGGAAGAAGCGGGTTCTACGCAGTCAGTCAAACACACTTGCTATCGGTCAAGAACGTTAACTTACATTGTTAGACCCATCTGGCTGTCGGAAGCGGAACTTGTCGCCCATGTACAGCATAGGCGGGTGATCAATTGAGTTCCACAGCTGAGCGATGAAGCTATTGGTGAGAGCCTCCTGGACCTTTGAGTGGTCACTCAGATTGGCAACGAGCTGAATCGTCCTCTCCATGAGCATGGTCTTGTCATCCTGCTGCATCTCACCCTTGACCTTGCTGCGAACAATCTCAAACAACGTCTTCAGATCTACTATCGTCAGCGTCTCTCCAACCCTCACAAAACCACCCACAACTCACCTTTTCCTCGCAGACGACGAACATCCTGCTTAAGACCCGGTCTGGTATCAACGACACGATACGACCCATCGCCCATCTCCCTAGGAAGCGGTCTCTTGGAAAGCACGCGCAGCTTCTTGAAGCTCTTCACAACGCCCTCTTTCTTCTCCTCTGGCTGAGCCTGCGTCTTAGGCCGTGCCTGAGGAGCAGCGGCGTGCTTCCCCTTGCCATTGCTATTGCCGTTGCTATTGCCATTGCTGTAGCCGTTCATGCCGTTCTTTTCCTGGGGGGACGCCATTGCGAAGGTAGGTATCTAGAAAAGGAACAAAACACAGAGAACGTTCAGACAGTTGTGGTGGGCGTGTGCCCGTCTTTATCACTCCATGCTCTACATAGTTACGTGAGACACGGGCGGCATTCCAATCTCCCGCGCGCAAAGAACCTCACACATACACACACCGCGATAGGGAAAGAAAGTCCCATGGCTGGACAGCTGCAGAAAGCGGTGGGACAACCTGTGATCTGCAGAGTGATGTGCGCGGAGTCGGACAGGACGGGACGGTGTATTGGAAGCTCCAGCCAAGGGCTGGCATGATTGGTTTCGGTGACATTCAGGCCAAGGCGCCACTGGGGGGGAAAGGGTCAATCAATGGTCTGAGTTGTATTAATAAGACGACGGCACTGTTTAGTAGATAACTATTGAGGATCTACACTGCTACGCTCTTCACATGTCTGAGATCTTGTCTTGGATGCGAGACATGGGCTTTTGATGCTGCGAAGCAGATTGAGTTGCCTTGGCCAGCAATGACATGCCTCACAAGATTATGAATACAGACTCAACACTGATGCACTAGCTAACCAACCTCTCCCACATCAACAGCTTCTCATCTCCAAACTCCCAACTGTGAGAATTCGATAGCGGTCCGGGCCTTCAGCCCTTTACACGCTTGGCTCCCGTACAGTATCGTCCTCACACTAAAATCCTCCCGTCCGCAGGGCAGCCCTAACTGCATGCAACCCAACTTTTTCAGCTCTCCCCCCCATCCTCTGACGATCTTCCTCAACTGAGACATTCAATCGTGAATGGTCAGAGCTGAAAAGCCTCGTTTGGTATAGGGCGCATGCACAAGCTCTGCCGTGTGTAGGGGGAGGGAAAGAGACAATGACGTGGTGTGTCCTGGATGGAGGAAAGGTGGTAGGTGTGTTGGTTAACTCAATTGTCTCTGTTTTTCTTGGTGAAATATTGTTGCCATTGGGAGAGACAATTGGTAAACAAAGGCTTATATCTCCATCATAACATCGATATTTCCTCTATCTTTACAACAACCATAACAACAACACACTCTCCCTCGGTTTGTAATTACCTTATTATCATACGCAGATCCCCTCCTCCTATAGTAAGATCCAACCCGGTCACACCCAAGGGATAGGGAATAGCTATCTCAGCTGAAGAAGATCCCTGCACGCAGCTCTTTTTGGGTTCACCACTATCGATCGCCCCAGACCCAAAGGAGAAAAGAGATGACTTTCCACTGCCGACATCTCCCCCAATCCCAAAGCCTAATCTCGGCTTTTGAACACTTGCTCCACAGCGGGACAGAAGATCAGCACGTCAGAGAGAGAAAAAGAAAAGAAGCTCCACTGACAACAGACCGAGGGAGCACTGCACATGTACCGTTTTGGTCCTACCGTCAGACCATGTACTCTGTCTGATGTTGTGCAAACACACTACATGGTATACTTCCGAATACTCTCTAAATGCACTGCGATAAAGCCATTCATATTGTCATGTTTACTAATCTCTTGAATCAACCGCTGCCACTTAAACTCCAGCGCTATGCATGTCCATCCATCCCATGGCCTCGCCTGTATCCATTCCCGCTTGCTCTATTTGGTCCGCAGATCGTGTACATAAAAGTCCAGCTTATCGCTCTCATACACATGACCCTTGGGTTGCCCCGCTCCTCGATAGATGTTGTCAATCGAGTGCTGGTGGAACGTGTCCTGATGTCTACAGTTCAGGATGTGATCCAATCCCGGAGGATGAGTTAATCGAAAGATGCCGTATCTGACTGTGTTAGTTTTAATCATGACGACAGATCGGGGTTGACTTACGAAGGCTGGAATTTTGGCGCGCAGACAATAGCCACACTCTCGGGCATCATGACCTGGTACCCGGCATGTGTGTGCAGATCTCGCGAACTCATGAAACATGTCTGTGTCGGATGTGTATGGATCCATCCAAGTAGCAACAAGTCCTCCTTCATACAGTAATCAAACATGCTCTCCTCATTCTCCGTCTCACACGTATCCGACGTGCATTTCTGGTCGGGAATCAAGAGACACCGGACAAAAAGCGCATTGTTGATGGGTGTACCGCACAGCATGCCGCACATCTCAAGCCCCCGACGTGTGTTATCAGCAGCGATATCGAGGAATTTCTGCCGGAGGTTTTTCGGGAGGAAGAGAGATCGTATCGGATCGCCGTTCTCGAGGTATGCGCCTGGTTTAAAGGTGAGACGTTCCTTTTTGGGAAGAGTTGGTGGGCCAGCGTCACCAGATGGACTGAGCGCCTCCTTCCGAGGGATTTCAGGACGGTCATTCGCATACTGAGGCGATGGGGAAGGAACAAGAGGTGCGTATCCTGCGAGAGGCACCTTTTGCGGAAGACTTGGCGGCTGTGTCTGTGATAGCGATGAGCTCTGTAGGGGTTCTTTGGGTGGTAAAGCAACAGGCTCTTTTGGTGGTCTGCTAGGCTGTATTGATGGGGTCGTCGGTGTGTGGCTTCTTTCGTAGTCAACAGGTCGAGGTCTGGAGATGGATGGGTAGTTGTAGGTGTGCGATGTCGGTCGGAAATCATCGTCGGTACGTCTTTCTTGCGCCGCATCGAGGGCCTGCCTCGTCGCCTCCATCTGCCGTCGAAGATCATCATCACCTCCAACACGCGCACCGTCCCATTGATCCCACCTTCCACCTCTTCTTCGCGACATGATATCGTCATCGGCAATCCCAGCCTGTCTCGTGACCCTTCTTGCGGTGTCTCTTCGTATCAGCTCTTTCTGCGCCAGGTCCACCGCCAAGTCTTGATGATCGCTAGCATCCAGAATCTTTGCATTGCCAGTCAAGCTTGGGTCGCGCGCCGCAAACTGTTCGTATTGAGACGAGGGTTCCGGCGTCTTGGCACCCGCCTGGGGCGACAGCGCCATTCGTTCCCACTCCTTGACAGCATTCTCGATCTCGGGCTTCAGCTGTTCGAGGTCCTGAATAACACGCTTGATACGTTTCGACAGCGCCAGATATGCCTTCTTGTTTTCGGGGTCTTTGATTTGAGGGTGTGTCGGCATGTACTTGAGAATAAGGGTCGAGTGCCGATACAGCATCATGTAAGCTCGACCGAAATCGCCGTCGGAGACTGCAAAAGAGGCCTAGACAATGTCAGGTAAAATACGACAAAAAAAACAAGACTTGACAAACCTCTTGGTATAGCGTCTCAGCCGCACGTATCCAGTGCTTGAAAGGAATGTTTGTAAGGAAGTTGAAGCTCTCCGCCTGAGCCACCAACTCCTTGATGGTCTGAGGCCGAGAGGGCCGCATTGCTATCTGTGAATCCATGATAGCGGAAGTGGAACAGAGAAACGTTTGGAGATGACTGTCGTAGAGTCGTCAAAGAGTATTATATCCGGCACATGGTCGTCAAGTAAAAGCGCCGCGTGGCTCGTGAACAGCAACTACAAAGAGCTGCCTGGAATCGGGAATGAAGATGGAATCAAATCGATGGGTCCTGTGACGACGCGCCTTGCGGTGTCGGTACCTTGATTGCCCCTCCATGCCCAATCGCGGGGAATTGTCTTATCCAGCATGAGATGACGAAAGTGAATATATGCATGTAAAGAGGGATCTCCGATCACAGCCTCACCTGTGGTGTGGCTTCAGCCACATCAGGCATCAAAGCAACAGCCACACTTTTCGCTGTCATGGAGTAATGGCGTGTTCTGTTTATGAGAATCGTACAATTACAACACTCACCTGCAATGCACTCCCCACGCTGTCTCACCGAGTTGGGGCCCTCCTTGAAATTTGTTTGAGCATTGGCGTCGAAAAGGAGCAAATCTGTTCTGTTCCGATTTATTCCGTGGTCTATTAACGGTGTCGGGATTTCTCGCCTTCGAAATATACCCAGCATCCATGGTTCAGGTTCGGGGAAACCGGATCTCGACCCCTGGTGAAAATGGTATTTCCAGAACAGGAAACAAGTCAAGATGGGATAAAAGAGGCGGCGGCACTTCAAGGTTCATCTGGATAAGGAAGTCTGGTTAGTTATGAGATCTGATCATGGAGGTCATGATGCAAATGTCAGGAGGATTCGTCTCCTCCAAAACCCCCAAAGTACACCTCATTCATCATGATCATGATCGCTTCGCCGCTACCATGTCATGTCGGTCAACCCCACGGTGAAAAAAGTCAATGGTCCCATCGGCCATCGGCCCATCTATCCACGCCCATGACACCTCAGGTAAGGGAGCATTGACCACGGTGTGGCCAAAAGGGCCTTTGTTATGAGGCTGCCAGGATATATGCCGTACGCTCAACAGGTTCAGCATCTCCTGAGTTAATTTTTTCCAAGGGGCTTCGAAGTTTAAAAACCGGCTTCTCCCTAGTTCTTGGCCTCAAATAGAAGTTGTCGTTTTGTATTTAAACACTCACGCATCACAACAAGTTCATCATACCTCAGCATACATCGTCTAATCTCGTCCTACCTCATTTCACTTACACACTTCAAAATGGAAGCTCTCAAGAATACCTCTACCGTTTCTGCTGTCGAAGTCAACCCCTTCGATATCAACGCTGCGCGAACATGTATGTGGCCGTTAGAGACACCTCCATGCAATAAACTAACATGCACAGCTGCTGTAAACGCCGCCATTGACGTCTTCACAATTGACCAAGGGCACGTCACGATCCCCAACGACCTCTGCCCTCTCGATGCACTCTCCAGCATCCTCCGCAACATCTCATCTGTCTTTGAGCTCGACGTCTGCCCCGAGCTCAACCTTACATGCCGCGACATCCTCCACCGCATCCTCCAATCCATCTTTGACACAAACACTCAATTGGTTCTCGAGCAAGAGACATCCGAGATCTTTGCCCACCTAAGCTCCAAGCAACAAGCCCGCATCCTTGCCCAGGCCATCGCCGCTTTCACCGTCGTCTTCCAACGCCTGGCCCAAACTGGCGAGAAGGTCAACTATGGCGTCCTGAACCGCGAAGCGCAGCTCTTCGCCGAGAGCGACCAGCGGGCTTTGATGCAGGGTCTCATCGAGGGTGATAATGTATTTGAAGAATGTCGCAAGAAGAGTGACATCGCCGAGGCCATTCTCGCTGCTATTGACGCTGACGAGGACGCTGCGACACCTCAGCCTGTGGCTGCCGACGACAAGCACGACTTTGTCTTCTCACCAAGCGCAGCCCTGGAACACAAGAGTATGGGCGTGCCTTGGGGCTTCAGCATCATGGCCATCAACTAGATCTTATCACGAATCACGACTGGCGTTTCAGGGGCAATGGAACATAAAGGATACTCCCCTATTGGCGTTATATAGCGCGGCGCTCAACAGAGTGCCAGATGTTTCTATGCATTATCATCATCCATATTTTGTAGAATATAACTCAACTCATGATCTATTTTTTCTTCCACTTCTCTCTCCTCTTTTGTGACATTACTGGGATGCCTCCTTGCCCTTGCCTTGAGCTTGTGCCTGAGCATTTGACTGGATCTGGATAATTTCAGACTTCTTCTTCTCCAGTTTTTCCTGTGTTTCTTGAATTTGGCTCTCTAGTCGTATGCTGAATTGAGATGTTAGCTTCTGACAGACGAGAGATCAGGCTTGAGTGGTATGTCACTCACATTTCACTGCCGATAAAGTCGAGACGACCCTTGACTGTGTTCTCAGCCTCGAACTTATCCTGCTTCAGCAACACAGGACCGGAGAGCTTGTAGATGGTCTCGCCATCTTGTAGCCGGTCAAACTCCTGAGTCTGGGTTAGAAGATGAAGGGAGATGCTCGTTGACAAGACCAACCTGTTGCACACCAACATTCTCCTGCTTCTGGCCCTCGAGCTTTTGTCGTGATGCAATTGCATTCTGAAGTTCTGTGTGGCGCATGTCAGTATTATTTCTCCCGCTCACTCAGCTTGACAAAAACATAGACATACCGCCTTGAAGCTTCTGGAAGTCCTCAGACAAAGCCTGAAGTCGCGCTTGAGCGTCCGACATTGTGTTTGAGATTCAGGTATTGGTGTTGTAAAATGTGGTAAGATATCTCTAAGCAGGTACAAATATTCCTGCCTATTTTTGATTCGTCTCTTTCGTGTACCTTTTCCCTTTTGCTGTCGCCTAAACAGCCAAGGTCATATCGAGGTCCGATACAGTAAAGTTGTGCAGCCCCTCTCTGCCCCGCTATAAGAATGGCGCTCATCCAAGGCAATCAATGGAGATGTTTCCCCGCCAATCGCCAATCCCAGCCTGTACTGCACTGCACCAGTTGCCTTGCTTCATCGACTTGTACCCCATCCACCATCTTGATCGCGACTCCAGCCTTTTGAGCTGCCTTTTGATACTCGACCTTTGACTTTGCTTGTTCCTGTTCCCTCTGGGGGATTTGCACCAAGCCCGACCGATCGTCTCCTCCGACGTCCCATCTCGTCCTCAAAAACCCCCTCCCCCACGTTTACCTCGGTGCCTCCAGGGCCAACGTCACCATGTCGACCAACTTTCGCGACCGCGCCATCGCGGAGGTGCAGAAGGCGATCACCGCCGACCACAACAAGGAGTATCAAAAGGCCTTCGACCTCTACATGTCTTCCATGGAGCTCTGGGTCAAGGCGCTCAAGTGGGAGAAGAACAAGGCTCTCAAGGTCACCATGCAGGAGAAGATGGCCACCTACCTCGACCGCGCCGAGAAGCTCAAGCAATTCCTAGCCGCCGAGAACGACACCAACGGAAATGGAAACGGCGGTGGAAAAGCCATGATGGGCTCTAACGGAGGCTCAACTGGCAAGGGCAAGCCTGCTGCGAATGAGGACGACGATAGCAAGAAGTTGCGCAACGCTCTGTCTGGTGCCATCCTCCAGGAAAGGCCCAACGTGCGGTGGGAGGACATCGCTGGTCTCGAGGCCGCCAAAGAGACGCTGAAGGAGGCCGTTGTGTTGCCCATCAAGTTCCCCAGTTTGTTCCAGGGCAAGCGACAAGCATGGAAGGGTATCCTGCTGTACGGTCCGCCAGGAACGGGTAAAAGTTACCTCGCCAAGGCTGTAGCTACAGAAGCAAACAGTACCTTCTTCAGTATCAGCAGTTCTGACTTGGTCAGCAAATGGATGGGTGAAAGTGAAAGGTGAGCTTCCCCGCAGTGACGATGCTGCTGTTATCTAACCCGGCTCTGCGCAGATTGGTCAAGCTTCTGTTCTCTATGGCGCGCGAAAACAAGCCTTCAGTTATCTTCATCGATGAAATTGATGCGCTCTGTGGTCCCCGAGGTGAGGGCGAATCCGAGGCCTCACGTCGTATAAAGACCGAAATCCTGGTTCAGATGGATGGTGTTGGCAACGACAGCAAAGGCATCTTGGTTCTGGGCGCTACCAATATCCCTTGGCAACTCGATGCTGCCATTCGACGCCGTTTCCAGCGACGTGTGCATATTGGTCTTCCCGACATGAATGGTCGTGCGCGCATGTTTAAGTTGGCCATCGGTGATACCGAAACTGGTTTGCAGGCGAGCGACTACAATATCCTGGCACAAAAGTCAGAAGGCATGTCTGGTAGTGATATTGCCAACGTGGTTCAATCCGCTCTTATGCGACCAGTCCGCAAGATTCTACAAGCTACACACTTCAAGCCCGTGAGTATCGTCTTCGGTCTAACATTCGCCCCACAGCTAACAAACTTCAGGTTATGAAAGATGGCAAGCGCATGCTGACGCCCTGCTCCCCCGGCGACCCAGAAAAGATCGAGATGACATATGACGACGTCACATCAGACGAGCTCATGGCGCCAGATGTGCAGCTCAAGGACTTCGAGATGGCCCTCGATGACTCGCATCCGACTGTATCCAAGGACGATATCGCAAGGCAGATCGAGTGGACCAACGAGTTTGGTAGCGAGGGCGCATGATGAAATGATGAGGTTGATAGTCAATTATCACAGACACATAAAGCAAGGCAGGGGGAGGCAGCGAGTTATTACAGAATTGTCTCTTACAGCATGGCGGCGTCTCGTGGAGTTTTATTTATCTTGTAGCTTGGGCATCTGGTGCGGAAATGAAATGTTGGGTTCTCGAAGATGGGTCAAGGGATTAAGTGCGCGCGAACGTGATTGGGAAGTAGATTCTACGGGCACAAGTATTTACATGTGGCTGTATGAGGTCACCAAAGGCCATTGTTGGGGTTTAAGCTTAACAGGGGCTCGAAAGTATAGTATCTATATAGGGTAGTTGACAATTGACCGAAGTTGAAGACGAATACTGTCCACGACCATACTATGTTACTCATGATAACTTGCTAAACGAGTGAGGCAAAATAAAGATGAAAGCTTGGAACGTGCCGTTGGTGGAAGAGACGTTACACAATGAGATCAATTACGGTTTGTCGTTTTGACAGTTTTCGAGGCTGTATGATCACACTTTGCTAACTGGGTTACCAACAGCTTTGAGAGTGCCCCACCATCTACCCGCCCCACCAACCAATCTCACCAATCTTATCTTATCCATCTAATCTCTTAGCGGTCAATCACGGCAAAACACTTTATTTCCCATCATGATCGCTTCCAGTCCATCCCACCAAGTACCCTTCGTGCATATCTCACTTCCCACTCCAACCTCATGTTCATCGCTCGACGAAATGTGCGGAAACCCCTTGCGTGGCCGCTCCGAAGCGTCCAGATACGCCATGCAACGAATAAAATCACAAATAGCCAACTCGAGGCCAGCAACGAGATATCAGAGAGGCTAAAGAATACAGGCAATTGGGTCTGGGGTCGAGGGAGGAGTCCGAAGAAGTCTAATGCTTCGGGTGATAAGAACCGCGCGAATATTACTAGCGAGAAACTCTGCGGTATGTTTCTCTTTACCTGATTCACCAAACTTGCGCTTATCCTGCATCTAGATGATATCGCCAACTACATTGGCCCCTCGCTCGAGCGCCATCGTGGCTGCGATCTCGTCGATATTAACCCTGGCGTGGGCCTCTGGAGCAAAACACTCCACGAAATAGTCCAGCCCCGACAACACATCCTCATGGAACCCGACATCGAGCTCTACAAACCGTTCCTCGGAGACTTCATCAACAAACCCAATGTCAAAGTCATTCCCAAACCCGGCATCCTCTGGAAAGACCTCAACGCCATGCTTGAATCCCTCCCCAAACAAACCATACGTGACCCCGCCGCTGAACCCGAGCGCAACGACACTCTCCTCGTCAACGTCAACCTCGCCTATTTCCCGCCAAAGAAGTACCAGATGTTCGAATGCGTCAGCACCATGGTTCTCTACCAGCTCATGTCCAGCATCCGCACCGCCTCTCTCTTCCAGCAATACGGTCTTGTTCGCATGCTCGTCTGGGTTTCAGACGACGGCAAGCGCAGACTTATGCCCCGAAGTGCTATCCGTCGGAAACGCAGCGCCTTTGAAGCCGAACTCGCCTGCGAATGGATCCACGAGATCGCCGGCCAGGATGTCGAGGTCGAAGACCGCTACGAGCTTCGTGATGAGTGGATCAACATGGAATCCGGCTACGGATGCCTCGAGCGTATGGAAAAAGCTGGTCTTACAATGCCTAAAGGTCGCGAGACGATTGTCTACAAAAATCTTACCGCTAATCGAGAACACGCCGGTCAACTTCTCGCTGGCGTCTACCCCCCCTTGCACAACCGACCCTTCCGCCAAGAACTCGAAGAGCTCGAGAGCGCCTTCGCCAATTCTGATGACGCGATTGCGCCAACTCGGCTCAAGTCTCTACGCTTCCGCGATAAGTACGACACCGGAGACGCACAGCTATATCTCGAACTTCTCCAGCAACGCGACGCTCTTACGAAGCTCCACCGTGACTCCCCTGCCGAGTTCCCTGCCGCCCAGGACGCTTTCAACGCACGACTCGAGAACGTGAAGAAGAACACACGTAAGGAGTGGCATATGGTCCGCGACAACTACCATCTCTTCCGGCAGAAGAAGCCCGCTCTCTTCTGGGACCGTCGCCCCTTCGAGCCCCTCGCTGCGCGCGCCGATGAGTTCTACCCACAGGCATCCTTCGCACTCCTCGATTTCCAGCCCAAAGCAATGAGCAAGTACGTCCGCCAGCACGGCCCAGAGTCGACCAACGGCACCATCTCCGACACCATGCTGCGATACTGGTGGCAGCACATGCTCACCCCCGTTGACAAAGCCATGGACGGCCTGTGGCCTGGCTTTGGCGACCTTGCACCCCTCGTTTCCTCAATCCACGATCCAGCCAGAGGAGGAACACCGCTGTCCGGCCACGGAGGTTTGTCCTCAAGATGTATCACTGAGGAGCAATGGGCGGAAATTATCAAGACGTACCTCGAGTGGCCATTTGCACCAGCGTATTCGACGCTTGTGGGACGTCTGATGGACGACTATGATGGTTCACCAGATGACGATGAATCCAGAAGTGGAGCCATGGGGGCTGCATAAACGACAAGACAATGTATGACTACGAATTGGACTAGGAGCATAGAACGGCGTTTCAAGGCATTTGCATCAACAATCACACTGTACCATCACCAAAAGAACAAATAGAAATGTATATCATGTTAATATTGATACAACAAAATGAACTGTTAAATCCGCCAAGTATGTCTTTTTACTTGACACCGGGGGCTATGCCATTTTGACTCTATATGTACCTTGCTTTGAAAACCGCCTAGATGCCCCCATAAACCCACCCCTCACAAGTCACGATGGTCGAAGTCCGTAGACAAAACGACATGCATCATCCAGATAGTTAAAAAGTTCGTCACGCCGAAAAAGAAAACACAAGACAAAAAAAAAAAAAAAAGAACGCCATTGCCTTCCAAGCAAATCAAGGCCAACTCCGTGCAGAATGGATACAATCGCAACATACAATCGGTCATTTAGAGCTTGAAGGACTTCCACGTCTTCTCGATGGAGGGATCTTTGATGGCATCGTCGACCCAGCCCATCTTGTCGCGATCATCGGCAATGACTCGTCCGTACTCGAGGAGGAGTCTCAGGACGTAGATCTGCATGTCTTCCTTGCGAAGCACCTTATTCGCCCACGATTTGCCTTCGAGAGCGATTCTCTTCGCTGCCTTGTCGTTGCCGCTCACATCGGCGTACCCGCGGAAGTACTCCATGATTCCGTAGAAGTCCTGGAATCGGTTGTCCATGGGGACGAAGTGAACCCATGGGACCAAGCGGCTATCGTGCCACTCCCGGAAGAGAGTGGCCTTTATAGGGAGTGAAGTCGAGTTAAGGAAGCCGAGGTATCGACCTGAGAAGGAGTTCCCGTCGATATCGGGAACGTACTTGTAGTCGAACTGCTCATGCATATCCATGCCATCCACCTTGGCGAAGTAATGATCCGTGTACCAACATCTGCCATCTTCCTCACTAGGAGAGCACATGAGATCGACAAAACCAGCGTCCGACCATTCGCCAATCCATTCTCCGAGCCGTCCCTGAGCCTGCGCTTGGAGATGATACTTCTCCGATGGAAGGACAAAGTTCTCTGGCTTCTCTTTGCCTGATTCCGCCGCAGATACCTTTGTCTGGTTGAGCATCGACACAAAGCGATGGCGATGGAATCCACGCCAGTTCTCAGCCTTGTTCTTTCCTCCTGTTGCAACACCTCGCCAGACTACAGTACTACCCTTGTTCTGCCACTCAACATCGTTGTCCTCGCCACCGGTGAATCGATCTTCGGCTTCCCAGTAAATCGGAGGAGGGAGGAGAATCTCGTTATTGATAGCTAGTTTGGAACCACCAAACATAGGAAACAAGATCTTGGTGGATGACACAGAGATCGGGTTGATCAGAAGACCATTGAGGCCTTGCAGATCCGGCTGATGACAGATGCTGGCCGAGTGGGTAAAGTTGGACACGTAGCCCGCGAAAGAGTGCTCGTCGGCGTTCGAAATATCGATATCGGGAGGGTTGTTGAAGGTTTCCATTAACGGAGCTTGACGTGCCGGACTATCCGGAGGACATCCTCGACGAGCAATGGGCCAGTAAGGACCTATAGATTGTTAGCATACATCGTATAAGGAGCCTGGGGACGATCGTACTGGTCTTCTCCCATCGCTTAAAAGGAATCCTGGCATTCCTGTCATGTCGTCCAGCCGTGGGCAGCTTCTGGAATTCCGAAACCACCTCCTTTGCAGGCCAAAGACTGCGAGATTCTGCTCCCTTGATCATATAGCCATTGATGTCCTCCCAAGGCACCACTAGACGGGGCTCGTCCATGGCATTTAAGGGCATATCCAAATCAGGAACCATGTGTTCAATCGAGCGAATCATGTCGAGCCAGATCAGGGTCCAGAACCAGTCACTTGTAGAGTTGGCCTTGCCGTTTCGAATGTGAATCGACATCTCGAAGCTGTACGCCTCCTTACGAATGATGGGCTGGGGAACGCCCCAGAACGGATCGATATCGTGGTAAACCTGGTCCCAGAACTCCTCGACAACAATGGCATTGTTCTGCTTGGCGAATTCGAACCACTTGTCGAAACCCGGAGGGGGATGACGTCCACGGCGCTTGCGATAGGCTTGCGCAGCCTCTTCGAGAGTATGCGACTCCTGGGACAGGAGGTCCTTGTATCTCTTTCCACCATCATGTATGAGTTTGTCAATCGGGTGAGCGCCTTGGACAGGCTTATCTTTTACTATCTTCACGGCGGGTAGTTAGCAAGGGGTAGTCGAAGCCATGAGTCGTGTCGTACGTACAGGTTGTTGCGCTGCTTTGGGCGGAGGTATAGGTTCCGAACTGTCAGCAGCTGGTTGTTCCGACCTTTCTAGAGGTAGGACTGGAGGTGAAGGGACACGGTTGGTGAACGTCCAGAGTCCGAAGAGAACGAGGGCGGCGAAAGCGCCGAAGCGAATGAAGGAGGAACTGCGCCGTGTCCTAAAGCCAGGCGCAAGCATCTTGGGCATATCGGCGGGGGTATTATTATTTGATTTAGAGGTAGTCGTGGCCGATGAAGGCGCAACGCAAGAAAGATCTGACGCCAGCGACAGAAACGAATGCGCAGCCAAGTTTTCGTGGTGTCGAATCGAGGGCGAGATGACGAATTGGAGTAGAGTCGATCGCGGGGCACAAGGGTCGAATATGAAACTGTGTCGACTCGCGATGAGGAAGTGGAAAGAAAAAAGACGTCGAGAGGATTAATGAAGTCGCTTCCTTCACCGCATGATTAAACGTCCTTCGATCCAACGGTCGCAGGCAATGGTGATGCCAAGCTGTTGTGTTTTTTTCTCTCGCTGTTCTTCTGTCCTGTACTTTCCTGACGGGAGAAACGTGGGGAGAGTGGATTTTGGGTTTTGGTAGGAGTAGAGAGAATGGACAGACAAGGATGTCAAAGATAAAGGGGGCTTCTGAACAGAAGAATCTAGCCACGCGAGAGCAGAGACAAATAATAGGCGAAGGAAGAGAAGAAAAGTGAGGTGCCTGTCTAGGATATGGGAAGAGATTTTGAGAAGGAGGGAAAACGCACGAAACATGAATCGCTGGAATGAGGGAGAGAATGAAAAGAAGGAGCTTGTGAACCAAGATTTGCTGGCCCGGAATCTAGGCCAAGCACTGCAGGACAGCTCCAGCTTTAGACTAGCCCAACCTAAAATGTGGGATCACCAATTTAGCTGCCGGACGATACTTGCGTCTACACTGTATATTGGCTGAGACTCGAAGTATCCTCTCAGGGGCTGGACGGGCGATTTTGGAGAAGCGCCTTGACCAGGAAAGGTCCCCGGTGGATATCAATCGGGGGGCTCAACTAGGGGTTCTGTATTTTTTCCTTCCTACAGGGGAGATTTCGATCCTGTAGCCTTTAACCACAGATTAAACTTGGGGCAATCAGGGGGCCGATCAGACGCTTTACACGCGTCAAGTTGATTGTGGTTGCATCGTCGCACTGTATTTTTGTGCATCGCTCTTTATATCACAAGACGAATTGATCAACGTCGTAGAGAAAGCAAACATGTCTCGGGCAAGAGTACGTGGACGGCCAATCCGATCTCTTGTGCATGTCGTTGTCACTCTCACGCAACGGTTGGAGTAAGACAAAGATCAAAGTTTGAAGGCAAGCAGAGAGATAGTGAGATAAGGGTACAGTGTCCTCTTTGGAGCGGACGTCTAAGTCTGCGACAGTGTTTCATTGGAATATCCATGCGCGTGGAGGGGACGCGTGTCAGAGTGGTTTCTGGTTGCATGGTCCAGGGCCGGGCTTGAATCTCACAGCCTTGAATTGACGCCAATTCATCAACTTGACATCATTCGTAGAATTGCTTGTTTCAAGGCTGACGGTTACAACTTCACCACTTCAAGTCATTGGTTTAAGGTGTAGCTTGATCCAAAGTCCTTCTCAATGGGTAGACAGCGACTCTTATCGACTTGATGGGACTGCTGTCCTGTCAAGATTGCGACAAATACCTCCATGTTCTAATTAACGAATGCTACAATCCAATGTCCCACAGAAATATCCTGGAGTCTGCGTTAGCCACCGTCGACCGACTCAATCCATGCCGTTAGTTAACAAAACCACAAACCCAAAAGTCTATCGAACGATTTACCGTTTCTTTTTTAAGAAAATGTTTCAATAAGCCAAGACGGATAGAATGTTTCTTCCGCATAACGCTTAGCCACAAGCCAGGAATAAACCACGCCTCTGAATAATCCTCCCGGCGGCGCAGATAGATAACTTACAGTAGCACTGAGCTTATTCCGGACAGCCCCTGAGTGGTGTGGCTGCTAGGCCCGCTGCTAACGCGGGCGCGATCTCTCCTAAACCATGGATGTTCGAATGAGATCCTCGTCGTGGGAGTGGATATCGAATTTCCAAGCCGCTCTTTGCTTGTCTTTATTTTTGGTCAAGGCATAGAACAAGATGTCTGCTAGCCTATAGTTGAAGCATTGGAATGCGTTCTTGATCGCTTCGTTGTCGTGGAGTCGTCGGGGTTCATCACAACCTCAACCCCCAAGCGCATACTCAACCCACAACATAACGAGATCTATAACCAGAGACACAGATACACTAGACTCACAAAATCCCTGCACATCTGAAAGACTGTCTAGAAGCTGACAGCTTGGCACAAACGAGGCTGAAAAGATGTTTGTACCCGGGACGGCTAGTGACGTCTACGGCTCGCACGGCAGCCAGCAATTCGATTCATTCCTTTGCAAACAATAGATCTTGGTATATCCTTGAGATCCGATGCTAAGCTTTTGTTGTGGAGAACCCGTCCGAAACAGAGGCGAGTCTAATCCGTGGACATGGAGTAATACGAGCTGTCATGGGCAATTGGGGGTTTCTAGTCAGCTGATAAGCTGATCTCTGCCACTGACTCAGCTGAGACGTCGGCGATTGCTTATATGCCAGTCAGTAGAGTAGTAATTGATGAAGTCAGTCTTCATTTCAAGAGGAGGCCCAGGATAGACAATTCAGCGTGACGGTCAGGGTCAATAAGTTGGTGTAGATATGACACCCAGCCTTTCAACCTGATTCGTTTGTCCGACAAACTGACCAGGCATGAGGAAAACATTGCGAGTTATTCGCATCCTCATGACCTCGGACATTGTCCTACCCCAATAATCGCAACCGTCTGCTTATCCGGGCTTGTCGCTCACTCTGTCCAACGTAAAACGAGCTGTCAACTCGCCAACAACTGCCAAAACACAATCGCTTTGTGACCTGCCACATCCGTCTCCAGATCCGCGCTCGTCGCACATAAGGTCACGTATATACCGCCAAGCCTAGGCATTGCGGTTTTCCTACCCCTTAGAGTCCTGCGACTTGCGATGCGTTATTTCGAGTGGTAAGGATTTATTGGAATTTATTTTGAAGAATGTCGAGTTTGTGAGAGAATGTTCCTGGTGGGGTTAGACTTGCGGCTCCGGAGCTTCCCCAGTCCACAGGAAATAAACCGGCTAACAAAACGGTTGTGAATGTCAATGATCTACGGATACTTCCCACGTATTACCTACGCAACGTGGGGATATGGACATTGTTCGAAGATTCCACGAATTGTCAAGGTCCTCCTTGTCGGCGGAAAATCGGCGAGGATAGAGGATCGTTCAAGCCAAGGTTTTGCAAAGTTCCATTAAACGGGTCCATCAGTAAGAAGATAACGAAGGGCGGTTATTGCGGGCGTCATGCGTGGGCAAAAGGACAAAGACATAAGTCAGAGGCTGCAAGAAACTAGTAACTTAGGGGTAAGAAGCGAGAGGTTGCAGAGACAGCTAGTAACTTAGGGGAAGGCAGACCCGCGACTCTTATGCCCGTTGGCTCCGAGGCTCCTCCGTCCAAAATACAGCTAGTAACTTAGGGGTAAGGAGTGCCGGGCATCACCCACGGCATGACCTGGCTTGCCTGGGAACGACGAGAGATGGATGCTTGCCATTACCTAACATTACCTAACAGCGAAGATGGTTATCTACGGTTGACACCGGTCATCCCACGTTCAGAGTTGCGCCGGCGGGCGTCAGAAAAAGAGAGAGACAAGAGAACGGTGAAGACCTTTAGACTGTGGAAGACAAGAATAGAGTGAAGCTACGGACACTTCCACGTGCAACTTTACCAGGCGAAAAACATAGGACGGTTGACAGCCGGCACTTGACTCGAAGTGGAGGGACAAGCTGTGCTGGGCCCTGGAAAAGGGACAATTGAATTGGATGCCGCAGCGGGAGAAAGCAGAAAAAAGATGGAGAAATATGCGTAACAGAAACCACCTTTACCCAGACCCAGATCAGCGGGACCGCGCTATCTCTGGCAGCCTCCAGCCAACAGAAACGCAGAAATCGACTCCCTCCAAGCCCAAACTGGGGTGGGCTTGTCGGATGACCACACCTCCAAGACCCAAGACGCAAAAAACGCCCTTGACAAAGAGCAACTCTAAAAGCACATTTCACCTTTTTTTTGCGTGTCTCGCTCTGACTGTGAGTTTCGTATGTAACAGATACCCCCGCGCATACGCACCCGCACACGCTATTACCTTATCCATATTCCGCTTCCAGGCCTCGTGTTTATTGGGGGTGAGGGTGAGAGGAAGTGTCTGTGCCGTCGGCCGATTGCAGCCTATCGAGAAGGTAGAAAGGTCCAAGGTGGGAACAGAGAGAGGCCGAGAAGAAGGATGGCGGTGCCATTGACGTCCCGAATACAAATGGAGGCTTCCTCGCTGACTCTTGGTTGAGCTTGTTCTTCTCTTCTCTCTTCTTTATCTCCTGTCACAACCTCATAAACATCACTGCCTCTCAACCCATTGCTACGTCTTATCTCTTATCGTAGCTTCTACGTCATCCCTAGCCTATCCCCCACATTCCGCCGCTTACACTCCCAAAATCGCCAATATGAACACTGGTCTCGTCAACAGCCGCTTCCTTTCCAAACCCGATGAGGTCGGCGTCGTCGCCGTTGGCTTCTCCGGCGGCCAGCCCAAAGCCGGTGTGGACATTGGCCCCGCCGCTCTCATCCAGTCCGGTCTCCTCACTGAGATCCGCGATGAGCTCGGCTACAAGCTGTTCGGCGATGAGTCCGTCCAGCAGTTCGAGGACCTCGTCCCTGAGTCAGACCCCGACTACCGCGGCATGAAGAAGGCCCGCCATGCGTCGGCCGTTACCCGCAAGATCGCTTCTCACACCTACGAGCACTCTCGCGAGGGCCGCATGACTCTCACCCTTGGCGGTGACCACAGCATTGCCATTGGTACTATTGCCGGAACAGCCAAGGCTACCCGCGAGCGCCTCAACCGCGAGATCGCTGTTATCTGGGTTGATGCCCACACCGACATCAACACACCTGAGAGCAGCGACAGTGGTAACATCCACGGCATGCCTGTTGCTTTCTTGACCGGTTTGGCCAAGGACGACAACGAGGAGTACTTTGGCTGGATCGAGGATGATATGCGTCTGAGCATCAAGAAGCTGGTGTACATCGGTCTCCGCTCCGTTGACATTGGCGAGAAGAAGATCCTACGTGAGCATGGCATCAAGGCTTTCAGCATGCACGATGTTGACCGGTAAGATTGATCCGCATCTCACTCAACTTTGTTCTTTACTAACCTTTTACTCACAGTCACGGTATTGGCCGCGTCGTCGAGATGGCCCTCGCCCACATTGGCAACGACACCCCCATCCACCTCTCCTTCGACGTCGATGCCCTCGACCCCATGTGGGCTCCCAGCACCGGCACACCCGTCCGCGGCGGCCTGACTCTCCGCGAGGGTGACTTCATCTGCGAAAGCGTGCACGAGACAGGCAACCTGGTCGCCATCGACTTGGTCGAGGTGAACCCCCAGCTGGCCGACGGAAAGCTGGCCGAGCAGAACACAATCCACGCTGGCTGCTCGCTGGTGCGGTGCGCTCTGGGCGAGACACTGCTATAGGCTCAAATCGGGTTGGGAATTTTCTTTGGGTAGGGCGAATGCATCGATAGGGAGTACTGTCTGTGTTTGCGGATGACTGAATGATATCCTTGAGTTGAAATGAATGATTGGGTTGGTGCATATCATATACAAGCGGGACTACGAGATCGCTCTCGAAATAAAATGTCACTTTCTTTCCTCGGGAATTGTAGTATTCGTTGGTTGTTTCATGTGAAGTGTAACAGATTTCTACCAGCTATGGTCGTTAATTAGCGCAAGCTTCAATTAACTCAGCACATTCGGTAATGGAAATCAATTCTCGATAATATCACAAAATAACTGCCAATTGTTCAATCTCCTGACCGATCGTCTCATTAAACAAACCATCTCGAAGGCTGGGACTGGGTCCTTTACTTTTCGACGTGTCCCTGTGCATCCATTCAGAAGCCTTTCCAGCGTCACCACCCCCTGTCCGTGTCGCATCCCCAGCCACGCGCAGCGACCACCAACCTCCTCGTGAAAGCCTCACCCAATTCTGCATTGGGTGTTTAATTTCACTCAGTGCATCGATTGGACGGATTTCTCTACCATCAAATTCATCCCTTGTCTGTTGACTTTGTCCCATTTCAATATTTTTTGCTTCTTCTTTATTCTCGACCGCCGGATAATTCTCAAATACCCAGGAATCCAACGGCGATTGAACTGTGACATATCATAGTCTATGATCATCTGCGCCTGATTATTACCCTACCTAATACCTGCCCCAGCTACGATATCAGTGGCCTCAATTCTTCCCTTGGCATCTCGACCCGACGTCACATCCTCCACCAATACAGCAAAAAACTCCACCCCCGGATCTGCCGACGCGGGATTAAAAAAATCACCACTATATCTCGACAAAACGACTTCGGTAACGCGTGAGGTATCAACGCAGACTGCTATCGAGGCACCCGATCTTCGAACCGCAAGGCACCTCGGATTTACTGGTCTATATACGCGCCGCGATCGGCGGGGCTGCTTAGCAACGTGGCAGTCAATTAGGAGCGACAGACGCGTGTTTGTTTGGGTAGCAGAACAAGGGAAGATTTTTGAATCCCCTCGATTTCGAGAGGACAAAGCGATTGTTCGTTCGACCGAGCTATTCACATTTGGAAGGCACTTCAACATCGCATCTCCAACATGGTTGCTAAATCAACACTTACCGGCTTGACCGGCACGACGGGAACGTCAGCAATGACAGGAACAACAGGATGGACGGGGACGAGCTACAACAGGTCTTCAATGACTTACGATGGCCCTCCGCCCTCGACGTATGTGCGAACCTACAACTGGCCGCCTCTGCAGTTGAACTTCTGGATCTTTGTGATCCTTCTTGCTTCCTCAAGCATCATCGGCGTGTTTGCGACCTTCATCCAGGTCCAGAACCAGCTCGAGCTCGGCGTTCCTTGGTAAGTTTACAAACTATCGCTTCCAAGACAATGGCTAACAGATGCAGGTACTTCCCCTACTTCATCACCGTCGCCTCGCTCTCGATCCTCTTCATCGTCGGCATCTTCTGGCTTATTTCCCAGCGACGACTTCTCCCTGCGATAGTCATGGTCGGTGGCTTTATGTTCTTTGTACTATGGCTTACGGGACTCGTCGTCGTTGCGATGCAGCTGTTTGGACCTGACGGGTCTATCCAGAGCGTGTGTGATGTCCAGGTCTTTGGGAGGAATCCCAAGGGCACCAGTGTCGCGACGATGGCGTGGCTTCAACAGCGAAACATATGTACGTTCCCCTCCGACTACGTCTAGTCCAACTGCTAATAAATCGATAGGTCAATCTTGGCAGCTGGTTTTCGCGATGTCTCTCATCGGCACTCTTTTTTTCGTCTGGGTCATGATTATGGCGTATCAGGTCTTTGTCAACTCGTAACGAACCAGCACACGAATGAACATGTCTACAAAGGAACAAGAATTGCATTTTAATAACGAATTAACGATGCATGGCAGATGAAAGCCACGGAGTTGAGTGATTTAATACGAGATGCATTGGCCTGCACAGGAAGGAGTTTATTTTCAGTGTAGGATTGAGCAGAAGAAAACGGAATGGTTTATGGTGCATTTACAGAGACGAAATCATAAGTTTGAGTAGTATAGACCGGAACTGGTAATTGTTTTCGTAATACAAGGTAATAGTTATGCATATCAATCGGATTTGGTTACTATCGTGATGGTCGGCTGCCTCTGAACTTTCCAGCCTCTGGTGAGGGAAAAGAAGATCTAGAACCTCATAGTACATCAGCGCCTTGCTTGATTCTCCTTAGCTCCATCATGCACATGCTCACAAGCATTCAACCTGCAGTGAGTCCGCCTCTGGAATCGCAGTCCTTTCAGCTCCCTTTGCGCGGCGGTGTCGCTAGCTCAGGCCATTCAGCTGGACAGGATGAAGACTAGCCCCACATAAGCTCCAAGGTGGAAAGGGCATCACGACAATCATCGAGTGCGATTCCAGACAAAATTTGGAAACTTCACATATTGAAACAATCATGATGGAAGCCCAGAGGCCGCTTCTTCCGAGATCTCACCAGGACATACAGTGCATACCTGATATTCGGCAGTTTGTACCGTGTAAACTGGGCATTTCAGGGTCTCGGTGACGTAGAAGCTAAAGCTTGTGCACCCCTGCACAGTATAGTGGGAGGATCTATTGGTGATGACGAAAGAGGGGGAATGATGGTCAGCGCAGCGCGTGGGAAGTGCCAGGAATCGAGATGCGATCTGCGGGTTATTTCTCCATCTGATGGCTTGAACCAAGCTTGAAAAGGTTTCACTATTATTAGATCCGGCTCAGACAAAGGTATAAGAAGGACGAGTGCTGCTGCTCCAAGTCTACCCCTCTCATCATCACATCAACTACTCTACAATCAACCACTTCACAACACTTTAAAAACCACCACTTCCTCCCTCACAAACATCATAATGGATTTCGTCAAGAAGGCTATGAGCGGTGGCAGCTCTGATGCTTCCAAGACCGGCGGCAGCACCGGCACCACCAACAACAACCAGGACTACGGTGACAAGGGTAAGTTCTTCCCAAAGAGCCATACCAGATCATATACTAACCCTCCCTTCAGCTGCCTCTTTCCTCAACGACAAGGCCGGCTTCAACATCTCCAAGGACAACCAGGAGAAGGCCACCGACTTTGCCCGCAGCCAGTACGAGAAGTCATCTGGGTAAGTGGCGTCTCTAAGTGGCGTATACAAAGTTGTGGCTGACAATGATGCAGATCCAAGATTGACCCCAAGTACTCCAACTAAGGAGAATCTTCAATTATATAATGATCATTGAAGCTCAAAGCGATAATGAACGAGTACGAATTAATATAAAATAATTGCCAATTACTTACTAGGACCTTAAATGCTTGTGACATTATGCTTGACATGTGAATGTGTTGGTGGCTGAGAGATGCGAATATCATCCACCTAACCCAAAAATTGAATGGATGTCAAGCTCTGTCTCGCTGCGATAAGAGTTTCCTCCTCGATTAGCGATGTCAGACTTTATCTCGGCCCCAACCCTGGTTTCAATGTTGCGCCATTCAGTGTCAGACGGCGCTTCAATGGCTGTTTCAGTTGTGATTCTGATTCTGATTCTGATTCTGAATAGTACAATGACTCTCAGCATGAGCAATAGTTCAGTTGGACAGCTACGTTAATACTGGTAGCAAATACGTTTGATTTAGTGTCAATGCCATTGCTCAATTATTATTAAATGAACTTTGTTAAGAGACTAGCAAATGCTTATGTGCTGGCAATGGTTGTCCCCAGCAACGACCACATGGACAAGCCCCGCTATTTCCCCTCCAGCCGCCGCTAAACGGACAGGCTACCGATACGAGGTCTCCCATTGGTAGGCTGTTGATACCATTCAACGGCACCCAGCAGTAATGGCCAGTTTAGCGCTCTCGGGTCCCGTCAGGTTTTCATTTTAGGGAGGAGTTTTGGGGGTTAATCAACGCCCAGTGGCCCAGGCCCCAGGCATAACATTCAAACACCCGGCCATTTCCTCCCTTAGATCGAAAATCCCCCAATTGACATCAGCAACCAAAATTCAATCACAGCTGCAGCTGCTTTCGCATCGCGGCCGTCGCAATGCATCATGGCCAACGATGAGCAAGACCGCGACCAAAGCCCAAGGGCTCAGGCTTCAAGCCCCAGCAATAGCATCACTATCAACGACGGTTCGCGTCCTCAGACAGCCCATCGCGTCTCACACGGACATGACGACCACGAGGCCGCCGAGACATCAGACATGACTGACGATACAGTCGCCGACACGTCGCAAGCGCATGCACAGACAACAAATTCGGCCACAGAATCAGTGGCATCTCCACACGACATCGCCATCACAGTTGATGATACGCATGCAAAATCCCAGACTCGGTCAAACCCGCAGAGCAATCCCCCGGCCTCTACAAGCCACGACGACTCCATGCTGCTGCACCGCCCTGGACATACTGCCCCTGAGACCAGCTACTTCGACCCTATCTCTGTCGATCTCACCCGTGCTCACGACGATTCATTAACCGAGGAGGACGTTAGACGCCACTTGGGAGACGTGGAGTCTAGTTTTCTGCCCGCCTTATCGCCCATTCCTACCGCATCCACGAACCTGGCTGGAGGCGTCGACGACACGTTCCAGTTCGACTCTCCCATAAAAAAGCCTGCCCCTCAGCCAGCGCAGCAACAGCAGCAGCAACAGCAACAGCAGCAGGAACAGCACCAGCATCAGCCGGAGGACGAACAAGATGTAACTGGAACCATAGACACTTCCAACTTTGAGGCATTCTCTTCATCGCCCACCGCCGCCGCTACTAGGAGGACCATTTCGCGCGCTGTGAGCATGGCGAGCCAGTCTGGGGAGAATCACAACACAAGCTACGACGAAAGCGAGAACCAGGATACCGAACAGGAAAGCTCACAAGTGTCTAGCGCTGGCGATAACGAAGCCCCTTTATCGAGAACTCATTCCCTGACCGACAAAGTTGATGCTGGCAGTACCCCCGGACAAGCACTGCGAACTCGACGACCCAAATACTTGCGCAGTCGTTTTGGAAGCCAGCGCTCATCCACGTCTTCATTTGCAACAAATTCCGAATCTCACGAGGGGAGTGACATGACCGTTGGTCTCGGTACTGATTACGCTCTTCAGTCCGGAGGTGCAGTTCCCTCGATGGGTTTAATGCGAAATCCAAGCAACCCAATGCTACGGACCATCAGCATAGGAAGCATGGGCAGCGTTGGGTCGGTATTTGGCGCGGAGGATTACACCGACACTTCATTACCGCAACTCGAGCCGCTACCCGAAGTCGATAGTCCCGAACGGCCGCGACCCCACGATTTGCTTTCCACACCAAAACCCTCTAAGGAAGGGTTCACCACGGCGCCTACGGATACTGTTATTGCGCGACATGTTAGAAACGTCCAGGTACCGGAGTCTCTGGCCAAAGAGTACAAGTACAAAGGCGGTCTGGAAACCCCTCGTCAACCTTCATCAATCGCCATGGGGTCGGTAACTACGGCCCGGTCCGGAAAGAACCTGACACTCAAAGAGCAGAGCAGTACGATTGAGAGATTGTCCAAGGAGAATTTTGATCTGAAGCTCAAAGTTATGTTCTTGAGCGATCGCCTGGACAAGCTATCAGAAGAGGGTATCAAGGAGATGATTTCAGAAAATGTCGACCTCAAGACTGGCCTTGCGGTACTGCAGCGCGACAATAAGGTTCTGCGAAGGAGGGTTAAAGAATTGGAGAAACAGGTCAGAGACGAAGGGGAGCGACCAAGTACCGCGCACAGTGGTACATCATCAACAGACCAAACTGCCCGAATGGGAGAAGAGGAGGCTCAACGGGAAGAAGAACTTATCTTCTTGCGGGAACGGGTTGAGGAGTATGCGGAGGAGATTGAGCGGCTACGGTCGGAAAGTTTAACCAAAGAGAATGAGAGACGGAAGTTTGCAGACGTCGTTAGGTCGCTAGGAGAACGAACGAGCGAAAACATGGAGAGACAAGAAGAAGCCGACGTCTGGAAGGATCTACTCGAACAGGAGACTGCGCGTAGAGAACAAGCCGACGACGAAAACAAGCGATTACGAGAGGAGGTGTTCAGGCTGAAGCAGGACGTGTCCTCTCTTAATGGCGGACAGGGAGGTTTGCATCACACCACAAACATCTACAACATTACCAAAAAGCACCGCGATGGTAACTTGTCACCAACCCGGCCTGTCTCTCATATGTCGAACGATATGGAAAGCTCGAATGGCAACTTCAGCTCGGCTACGACCCTTGTTGATGAGCTTCGCCGAGAGAGTGAGCAGCTGCGCCATGAAAACGCTGAGCTAAGGCGCGAGGTTGGCGCGCAGACATCCATGCTGACTTCGAGGAACCGCGAAAAGGAGCGCCTCTACCAGGAGATTGAGGATCTCAAGATGGCTCAGCGACGAGGTCGGCCTGCCCCTTCAACCATCGACAGCCTTCTCGACCGATCGGCTTCACAGGTTGGTGGGCACGATAGACCTCAATCGCGCGGTAGCATGCGAACACGGACTCAAATCGAGGATGAGGTCGAGCGAGAGGAGATCGAGAATAAGATGGCCGATATGCGCGACAAGATCAGCGAAGTCAAGCTGCAGAATCAAGAGTTGCAGCGCGAGCTTGAGATCTGCATGGAAGACTTTGAGACTGCTATTGACGGCAAGCGACAGGCTGAAGAGGCGGCAATTACTCTCCAGGAGGACCTCAACAACGCCATGAACGATCTTGTGGCCCTGCAATCTGAACGCGACGAAGCTCTCCGCGAACAAAGCGAGATGGAGAACGAGTTTGAATCGCTGAGGAAGGAGGCGCAGGAGGAGATTGATGCGTTGGAGTCAGAGGCCGATCAACAAGCCGAAGAGATGCAACGAGTGCAAGCAGACCTTCAGGACCGCTCAGAAAACTTTGACGCCTTACAGGAAGAGATGCGCAAGATGAGTGAGGCCTTAATACGACTTGAAGACGACCAGGAGAACAAGTTGCGCCGTATCCAGCAGCTCGAGCAGGAGCTTGATTCATCCAACAAGGAGCTCGAGGATCTAGAGCAGAAACTCATGGAAGCCAACGATAAGAATCAACGGCTATCTGTGCAACAAGAGTCATCTCAGGGGGAGATTGCATTCCTACGGGAAGAGCAAGAGGGCGACAAGATCCGGATCGGAGACCTTGAGGCTGCCATGGCCAACGCCGAGCAGAGCATACGCGATGAAAAGGAACGAGTCAAGGAGTTGGAGAACCGTCTCCAACAGGAGCGTCACCAGCGTGAGATCGTGGCTGACCAAGAGAAGGAGGAGGTGCAGCAGTTCGTCAATGAACTCAACAGGGAGGCTTCGGCTGCCAAGGATGAGGCGCGCCGTCTGCGTAAGAACCTAACGTCGAGAGAGGTTGAGGCGACGGAGTGGAAGGAGAGGCTGATGGAGCTCGAGAATAACCTTCGTGAGGCTCTGGGTGACCTCAACGGTACCCGTTCTTCTCTTCTTAAGGTATGTTGTCTCGCTGTCGTGGGAGTATACTTGCTAACGTTCTACAGTCTATTGCCAAGTTACAACGTGAGCTCGAAAACACAATCCGAGACCTTGATGCAAGCAAGGCAGCCCTGGTGGAGAAGGATCGTATTATCAAGATGCGCGATTCTTTACTTGAATCGCATGCTCTCGAGAGTCGCAAGCTTGCCGAGCTGCTTGAAAAGGAGCGCCTCGCCCACCGAAACACAAAGTCACAGTACGAGACTTTCCAGAAGTCACACCAGCATCTTACTCGCACCGCCAGCAGTCAGGATATCCGTATTGCTGAGCTGGAGACGAACAAGAGCTCTGATCGCAGGAAGATTGCAGTTCTCGAGCAAACAGCACGAGATCAATTGCAGGAACGCAACGAGTTACTGCTTCAACTGTGGCACAAGCTCAGCCACTTGTGTGGCAGAGAATGGGTTCACGGTAACTCACTTATTGATCGCCAGGTTCTGCCGTCAATCGAGGTGATTGCAAACAGACTGCCCAGCTTCTCTAAGAACCTGATGGCTGCGGTCAAAGCTATCGAGAACATGGTTGGGTCGTTTGAAGTGCGGATCAAGTCAGTGGAGCGCGATCTGCATCGTGAGTACCAGAGTCTCGAGAGCAATCTTGAGACACGTACCAAGAAACTGGATCGCTTGGAGACGATGGTTAGAAACTCTATTGCTACCGGCACAATGAGCCACGATGCTCGGTACAACCGTCTAGAAGAGGCATACCGCCAACTCAAAGTTGAGAACACCACACTGCGCACCGCTAACGACGTGCGAGCGCGCGCAGCCCATTCAGCAAGAGACAGCTCCGACGCTCTCGTCCCGCACTCACCCTCACCATCCGTCCCGCGCGGCCCAGGTGATCAGAACCGCGACCGCACGAGTCGTTCCAGATCACGCTCCACCATGACAAGGGCGCACACCACAAACGCGCTCCCAGGGTCTTCCGCCGGCGGTGTCGGCCTCAGGGACATGGCAGCCCTCAGCGAGGAAAACGCCAGCGGGGCCAACGACAACAGATGGCTCTTCCGCCTGCGCGACATGGAGTACAAGCTCAAAATGGAGCGCGAGGGGCGGAACCAGGACCGGCACGCGGCGCGGCAGAGATTGGGAGGCTTGGAGATGGAGAATAGGGACTTAAAAGAGCGTATGAAGAGGGCTTTGGGGGACATCGATTGAAAGCATTAGGAGTTGGGGAGGAATGAATGAACGGACGTTTGATAAGGGAATGAACTCATCAAATAGGAGCTAGGGTGTTTTGTGGATTATTTGTTTGTTTTATTTTATTTTACCCTATTCTTTGGCGGTTTGTATAATACAGGTATTGTATGACGGGCGCGTGTGGAGATAGCATGGTGGATCGAGGGGCATTAACATACTTGGGTATTTTTAGTTGTTCAATTGCGTATCTTTGTTGACGTGATATATGACCTGATACTATAAGATTTGGTGTTTCGGTGGTGTTGATGTTCACTGTCTATTGATGTTGGTCTTGGTCTTGTTGATGGTTGTGGATATCAATTGGGTTACCCGGTAGTACTGTGTTTGAGATACTTACACTGTATGGCTTCCCAGACGCTGTGTATACAAATTTGTTTGTTGTCACAGAGGAAACTCCTACTCAGAAACAAAGAAAGCGAAAGGCTCAGGAATAGCTAGGAGTTAAGTAAACGTAGTATTAGAGACGAAATGATTGTAACATAGAAACCTATCTTATTAAGTTTGCGCACTAATATGGGTCAATGAAAGAACGCTACATCTCAAGCTAATTTCAGTCCCACTTCATACAGCGAGTAGACATCACAGCACTGTAGTCTCAAGTCTTCTTTAGAGTGTCTTATCAGGCGGCCCGCAAAAGGAAAAAAACCAGGGACTCCAGATATGATTGACAGAAATAATTCGCCGGTCGTAGTCCACCAACGGCAGCAGAGTGTTCGAATATTTCTGTTGTTGCACATCTTGATATCAGGTCAATCACGATTATTTTGCTACCCACCTACTCATCTTTAACCAACCCATCTCATCTCACAAACTCTGCTTCTGTGGTTACACAAGCCACACCTTTCCACAACAAGTGTCCCCTCACGAAAATCTCCGCCGTCTTATTCATCACGGACTTGCCGGATTGGGAAACGCCGCGTCTCCTCACCACGGGATATAAGACATCACTCCACGGCACTCCGTCGTCAGCTTTTGTGTATTGTTATCTTCACTACTCCGGTCGCCTTTACCTATTATATCGCTTTTAATCAGTGTCGCAATTCCTTTCACAATGCTGCGCGCCAGGACACAAGGCGCAAGCCCAGGCTTGAGGCGCTGCATGGCATCAGCCTCCAAGAAAGAAGGCAACATCTCAGACTCTTTCGCATCCCTCTCGGGCACGAAAAAAGAACCTCTTCCTGATCGCTTCCGCGAGAGGAAATTAGAGATTGTCCAAGGCCGAGAAAAACAGATCAAGCGGAGCTGGAAGGCACTGCTGAGAGAACTGAAGAGGGAGAATGGCATCATTGGGAAGAGAGGCCCGAGGGCCGTGCCACAAATTGACTATGAGGACTTGCAGGCCAATGGGAAGGTTTTAAGGAAGTTGAAGGATGAGATTCAGAAGACGGGTGTTGTTGTCGTTAGGGGCGTTATCCCTGAGGATGAGGCAAGGGCGTATAAAGATGTGGTGGAGGATTATGTTAAGAAGAATCCTTCTACAAAAGGTAGCAAACATCACTCTTCAACATTTGAAGCACTTCACTGATAATCTTAGCGTTCCCTCCCCATGATCCTCAAGTCTACGAACTCTACTGGTCCCTCCCCCAACTCCAAGCCCGCTCCCACCCCAACTTCCTCCGCGTCCAGCACCACCTCATGTCCCTCCTATGGCATAAGTCCAACCCCGACAGCATCATCTCCCTCGACCACCCCTTTAGTTACGCCGACCGTCTCCGCATCCGTCAGCCCGGCGATGCGTCTTTCGCTCTGGGCCCCCACATCGACGGCGGCAGCGTCGAGCGCTGGGAGAAAGAAGGCTACGGTCGCGGAGGTGTGTACGATAGCATCCTGGAGGGGAGGTATGAGGAGTATGATCCCTGGGACGCAAGCGGTCGTGTAGACGCCGTGAACAACCGCTACGATGGACTGGGCGCTTGTTCAATGTTTAGAATGTGGCAGGGATGGATGAGCATGAGCCATACTAAGCCTGGTGAGGGAACGCTGCTGGTCAATCCGCTCGTGAAGCTGTCCATGGCGTATGTGCTGCTCAGGCCGTTCTTCCAGGCAAAGAAGTTCTCCAGGGGGAGGGAGTACCTGGATGAAAAGAACTGGGAGTTTATGGAAGAGAATATGGATAGTGAACTGCAGGGTGCGACGTTGGGGAAGGGACAGGAGCTGACAGATGAGTTGCACCCGCATTTGGAGCTGAAGAAGTCCATGGTACACGTCCCTGAGATTCGACCTGGCGATTTCGTAGCATGGCACTGCGACAGTAAGTCCCTCTCTTTCCTGGTTCAAGAAAGATGCACGCTAACAACCCCAGCAATTCACGCCGTCGACAAAGTCCACAACGGAACCACCGACTCGAGCGTGCTCTACATCCCTGTATGTCCCGTGACGGAGCAAAACGCAGAGTACATGGCCCGGCAGCGCTCAGCGTTCCAGCGGGGCACGCCGGGGCCGGACTTCCCCGGCGGCGCGGGCGAGTCGGAGCATGTGGGTCGGCCTGCGGAGGACGTCCTGGACGGGCCGGGTAAGAGGGCCATGGGGCTGGAGGGGTTAGCGGTGGAGGGGTCGACGGGAGGGGCGAGGGAGGCGGTGGAGAAGGCGAATGCGCTTCTGGGCTTTTGATCAATTGCGTTTGTAAGCATTTTCTTTCTTTTTTGTGTTAGTTCCGTGCTTTGTCCGTCTTTGGCCCGTGGTTTGTAATCTGGTGGACTTCGGTGTTGGTGTTGGTGTTTCATCGCCCAACGCGGCAATGCTCTGTATCATATCGGCAGTTGAAGCATATTCCGCAACTGACACGTCAACAAACCGTTACAAATCTCTCTCCTGACACAGAGTCGCTTCCACCCGTGAACCCTTCAAACCCGCCCGCTGCGGATGTCGGTATTAGGACCGACGACCCGTAGTCCAATTAACACCTCTAGTGTCAGTTATTTCAGACGGGGTTGGATCCACGTAGCGATGGGCCGACCCCTCATTAGTAATCGATCAGGAACCATCTAGCAAGTTCAGTCGATCTTGTTGAAGTTCCAGAAGCGGTGAAGGGGTTTGTGGAGAAAGTGAATGTGAGAGAAGAGGACAGACGTTGGATAACGGGGCAGAAATAAAGGGATATATATATACCTGTAGGTTATCGCCCCGGAATCCTCGGACAGATCAATCTCATCACGCAATCATTCACTATACCCAATCCATACCACACATACCCCATACCAAACTCAATTCGCCCATCATGAGCTACACCCTCTACGACGCCGCCATCCTCCACGCCAAGGATGCTCTGAACTCCCTCTCCAGCATCCTCAAGAAGGCCGAGTCCCACGCCAACGCCGCCTCCTTCCCCACCGCCAAGCTGGCCGAGGACATGCTCGACCTGAACTTCCAGGTGCACTTCACGACCGACACAGCGCAGAAGATCGCCGCGCGCCTGACCGGCAGCGAGCCCCTCACACTCGCCCGCGAGGACTGCAACTCCTTCGAGGGCTACCACGCGCGCATCGCGCAGGTGCTCGAGGTGCTCAACAAGGTGGACAGGGAGCTCGTTGAGAAGCGCATCGACGAGGTCGTCACCATTGGCCTCGGACCTGGAAAGTCGGCTGACATGAAGTGCCGCGACTTTGCTCAGGGATACGCCATTCCCAATGTTTTCTTCCACTTGACTACTGCTTATGCGATCTTGAGAAAGGAGGGTGTTGACCTGGGCAAGATGGATTTCCTCACCCCTTTCGTGGGACAGTACCTTTCTTAGATTAAGGGCTGTATTTAATAATTGAATAAAAGAATTGTTTGACTCTTCATGAATTATTTTATTTATTGAGTAAATGTGACTGTGAACTGGATACTTGTCATGCAATTGGTACTCGCTGTTAAACTCGTTTTATATGTCATGACATGATCATGACACCAACAACGGAGGTTTGAAGGTTGTCAAGATGTGTGTGTGTGTGTGTATATTTTTCGTTATATGGGCACCTAGGTCCTGCTAACTGCCTGCTGGCGTAAGATGACGTGCTAAGCTAACTATAGGGTAGGTGGCCTAAGCTTGGGCTGGTATTATCTTAGTCCGGTGTATGCGTTATGTGCCGGGGGCCTTTATAACCACTCCTAGCTGCCTGTCGTTGCGTTCTCTTTTTTTTATTTTCCCTATACTTATCTAGTATTTTGTAATTTGCTTATTTTTCTTGCTAAATTCCCGTCCGTGGGATTCCTTGGTGCGTTTTATAGAGATTATTTTTACTATTTTTATTTAGTGCCTTTAGTAGGACTAGAGGAGCTTTATTTTTTATTTATTGTAGCTGCTAGAGCTATATAGTTAGTAAGTTAATCTCCTAGCTAAATATTAATTATTATCTTGATAGAAAACTTTCTTTGGCCGGGATATGTGTGGTTATGTAACTAAATATAAGAATATTATAATGCTATGATAAAGGAAATATAGGGTTAGAGAGTAAGGTTTTTAGTCCTTAGTAGTGTGGATAGGTGGATTTAAAGAACTCTGTCCTTGCTATAAGGTCTGTATATATATGGAATTTGCGGCCTAGTGACCGGTAAATTGTGGTATTTGGTTCTTGTTGTAGTGGTAGCCTTTTACTTTGGTTTACTTTTCTGTAGTAGAAGATATGGTGTGGGTTCTTGTGGTGCCTATAGGAGCACTCTGTTTGAGTGTCTTTGTGGTTAAACCGCTGGTGGTATTTGGTAAAGTCGCTGTGGTGTGTTCTTGTGGCTAATAGGTGGTGTAGGGTGGTCCTTGGAAGAGCCAGTTTCTTAGGGTACTGTATACTTGCCTTGAGGTCTAGGGGTTTATATACCTCCGGTATGTTATTATGCTACTAGGTAGAGAAGTCTTTTTATGCCTTAGCCCTTGCCGTTCTTTTAATGTAAGATAGGGTAGGTAGGAGGTTTAGGGGGGGGCTTGCTGTAGCCTCTTTTCGCCAGGGTATTTATAGCCTTGTTGCCTTTAATGCTAAGGTGTCCTAGGCACTATTTAATATTGACTGCTTTGTGCTTTTGTGTTACTTTTTGGAATTTAAGATAGAAGTATTAAGAGGACTTGCTAGGTCTTCCCTTTAATCTTATTATAGCCGCTAAGTTATTTAGGTAGATATGTATAGGTATTTTATAAGTTGTGACTCTAACTGTGTAGTTAAGGCCAGCTATTGCCCTGATTACCTTTATATTAAAGACCTTTGCTAACTTTAGTTCTTTATAGCCCTAAGTAATCTGCTTCCTGTCCTTATGGATGCTGTACCTAAAGCCGACCCTGTGGTCTTATATTGATCCGTCTGAGTATACTACTAGATCCCTCTATGGGACTGTGGTTAGCTATTGTTAGAATTTAGCCGTAGCTAATTGTTTGCTTGTAGTTATTGGGGTAGTTAGGGGGGTTTTTAGTAGGAGGAGAGGTTAAGGGGTGTGTAGGAGTATGTCTGTAGTCCTGAAGAGGAGAGTATGCTGGCTGCTAAGTAGTATGGCTTGGCTTATTAGTGGGTGATCTATATTTAGGGTAAGGAGCCTATTTATAAACTGCCTTTTATAGCTCTTAAGGAAAATCTTAAGTAAAGGGAAGCCATTTTTGTAATATAGGGTGGCTAGGGGGGTAGTCTTTTAGACTAATATTACTGCTCTTAGGGCTAAGTAATATACTATTCTTATCTTATTTAGTAAAGTAATATACTTCCTTGGCTTTTTATTATCTTTATTCCTGGGGTACTATACTGCAGTACTGTATAGAAGTATTGGTTTAATGTAGGCTTTAACTGCCTTATAGGTATAATTAGGTAGAGGGCTATGCTTGGTATTAGCAATCTGCCGTAGTAGGTTAGCCACTGTACCTGCCTTTATAGTCTACTTCTAAGTATATACCTTCTAGTTAAGCTTCCGGTCTAGCTAGAAACCTAATTATTATATAGTATTTAGGTCTGCTTTTTTATAAGTGTTGTTATAATAGATAGAAGGGTTTATTTCTTTCTTTTTAGTCTTACAAGAGAAGTATATAACTTCTATCTTAGAGGGGTTAAAGAGGACTCTATTCTTAAACCCCTATTAAATAAGGCTTATAAGGTCCTTATTAGCCGCTATTAATGTCTTTGCAAGTGATTTTCCAATCCTTAGTATAGCTATATTATTAGTATAGTTAAATCTTATTGCTAGAGCGTAAAATTGTATTTTTATTAGCCCTAGGTCTACTCCTATATCTATCTATCCTATATTATATATAGCTACGGTATATAGCAGGAAGAGTATAAGGGAAGCCAATAATCCTTATGGGAGTCTGCAGTTAAGGGGGGCCTTCTCTATAAGTATGTTTTGTAGTTAGACCCTGGCATTCCTATTAGTTATAAAGGAGAGTGCCTAGTGGATAATTAGCGTTGGCTATCCTTGCTTGTATAGGGTGAGCGCTAGGTGGTTATATAGTGCTATATTAAAGGCTTTTTGTATATTAGCTGTAATTAATATAGCTACTAGCCCCTGCTAGAGTGCGTACTTAATGTTGTTAATTAGTGCTGTTATTAGGTTAACTGTAGACCTTTTTAGGAAAGCCTTAATCTACTGTAGGTATAGGACCTTATAAGTAATTACTATATATAAGATTCTTTATGTAATTAGTCTTTCTAGTCCCTTACTAAGGTAAGAGAGTAATAAGATTAAATGCTATAAGCAAGGAGAGGAGAGGTCTCTTTTCCCTGGCTTAGGGATTATAACCACCTTAGCCCCCTTAAAGCAAGTTAGGTAATATTCTGCCTATAGGTAATCTTTAAAAAGTATCTAGGTATACTCTTTAGTATATAGCCAGGCTATTTTTAGTAGCTTAATAGTAATATTATTAGCGCCTGGGGATATATTCCCTGTGTGGGTGGTGGTATTTTTTACCTCCTTCTAGGTAATATCTAGTTAGAATGGTATCTTTTTAGGGTAGGTTCCTTCCTAGGGGTCGGTAATATTATCCCCGGTGGTTTTCCTTTTTAATGTTAACTTATATAGGGTTTTAGCTCGCTCTAGCTAGGTCTTATAGACTATCCCCTTGTGCTCTAGAGGGGGGGGCTTAAACTGCCTGCCTTCTTTAAGCTATATAGTAATTTTAAAGATATTATTTAGGTCTTTTATTTTAGAGGTTTGCTTTTATTAGTAGTCTTTCTTGCTCTGGCTAGTAACCTTTTGTAAGTAATGTTGTATGTCTAAGGTGTGGTTGCTAATCCCTGTCTTTACTGCGGCTGTGTATATAAGATATGCTTCTGCGTACTCTTCGGTCCACTAGGGGGCCTGTAATGTATGGCTGCGTAGTAGGTTGCTGGTGGCTAGGATTGCGAATTGGAAGATGTTGGCTAGGGCTGCTGCCTAGCTGTCTAGGTTTCCTAGGGTCTATGTCCTCTTATAGGATAGGTAAGTGGCTTCTTCCCTTATAACCTCTTTAAATTGGCTATAGTCCTTAACCTTTCTGTGGCTAGGGACTGTTAGGACCTTGGGGTGTATTGAAAGTATGATGCTTAGGGTAAAGTGGTTTGAGGTTATTTATAGGTGGTCTTTAACTATGGCCTTGGCTCCTGGGATATTAGAGAAAGCTAGATCTATGGTATATCTATATAGGTTAGTAGGTATATTATAGGGGTTTAGTATAGAGAGTTTATTACTTTTGGCCTACTAGGTAATATTATTGCCTTGGCTGTAGTATAATTTTAATTACTATAAGCTATGGCATGTATTAAAGTCTCCTGTAATTATATAGCGCTTAGGGACTATGCTTTTAAATAGAGATTCTAGTATACTGTCGTCTGAGATGTCCCTATAGAAGTTAACTATTAAACGGCTGCCTATCTGTAATTATAATATATCCCTTGACTGGAATAGGTAGATTTAGTTGGCTATAAGCTTTTTAAAGACGTAAGATAGTACCCTAGGTTATATATATGTTTTCTAGTGCTTGATCGGTAAGTAGCTGTAGTATGTATTATATATCTTTAACTTGTAGCCGTATTTAGTTATTATCTATGGTTCTTATAGGAGTATAATATTATATCCTTCTTTATATACTAGTATTAGTGCCATGTTATGTAAGCTAGATCCTTTACCTACATTTATCTAGAAGATATAAAGAGGGTTATCATAGTCCCTTTAGTGCTAGGTGCCTAGTATATAATTAGTTTAGGATTAGAGTTAACTTACTGCCTTTTAGTAGGTAATTACGCCCTTGGCTGAGAGTTAGTGTAGTCTAGGGTAATTGCCATTAACCTTGCTTGTCGTTCTGCGGGTAATAAGATAGGTAGGCCAGTGGGAGGGGAGCTTTCCGGTATAGGGGGGTTAGCCCTAACATAGAGTCTCTTGCCTGCCTGTCTAATCTAGCTCTTCTCATTCTTAATAAGTCTCTAAACCTATTTATTTTCTCTCCTAGGATAGGCTAGGTATTTTTTATAGTCTACTGGGTAAGGGCCTCTATAGTTAATATACTTCCTTATATAGCAGTCTACTATTATATTATTATACTTCCCCTGGCTACAGTCTTTATACTTTTCTATATATATATAGCAATTAGTAAGGTAATAGTCCTAGTAGTTATTATACTAGGGGATTAAGGCCGGCTTATTAATTAATTTAGTAAATTGGCTTATTTTAAAAAGTTAAAACCTTTTTTTTAACTTCTCTAGGAAGGATATTAAGATTATCTTTACTGGTCTCTAATCCTGGTTATATCTTAAGGCATAGATACTAATTAGGGTAATCCTAGCCTAGGTCTATACCTTATTATATATTTCAGGGTCTATACTAACTTCTTTTACCCCGATTTTCGAGATATTACAGGGAATCCCTATAATAATATATATATACTAGATCTAGGCCGCTTCTATATCTTTAATACCGATCTTAATATAGATCTTAGCTTTAGCCTCTAGGATTTTATAATAAATATTATAATCCGTAGGGTAAAGTGCCTACCCTATCTTGGTTTAGCTTACTTAGGGAATAGTACTTAGGCTAAAGGCTAGAAGTGAGGTAATGGCATCTCAGATCCTATATACTTAGATATTAAGTATAGGGGACTTAAAGTGAAGTCTAATAAAAACTCTAATATTATTACTTAATGTATTATTATTATCTTTAGTAGGTCTTTATTAATACTTAGGCTGAGGTCTGGCGTGTTATTTATTAGAATGCTTAAGCTCCTAGAGGCCGGTTATAAGAGCTATTATATAGGTTAGCTTTATAGTCTTAGGTACTATCTTACTGCTAAGTTATTCCCCTTTAACCAGTGCTATATAGATTTAAGTAAGTTTATATATAAGGTCTTTTGTAATATATATACTAGGTCTTTATATAAACTATTATGCTGTATTGTTAAATGCTTTACAGAAGGCTATGGCGGTCTTAATTTTTTCTTTAAGGGCGCTGTGACTGTCCTATATAATCCCTTGGAGGATATTAGTGGTTTATAAAGCGTGTCTTAAGTCCTCTAGCCCCTATGGCTTGATAGAGGTTATAAGGAGATCGCTACTGGCTGGGCTGGCATATTAAATAAAGTCTTCTGCATTCCTTAATAAGCTGCCCTATGGTATACCCTGGGGAGTAATAGCTTCTATGCCGAGGTGCTGGTAGCCATCTCAAAGGAATACGTCCTTCGCGCCGTGGTTAAGTTTCTTGGGGGTCTTTACCCTAAGGTCGAAGTGGCTAGAGGCCATGGGGCCGTCTGCCTAGGTTAAGTTGTATGTCTGTTAGTGACTTGGCTGTATGTCTGTATGTCTCCTTAACAGCAGTTGCCAAGGAGTGTAGATATAGGAGGGAAGTTTTGATCTCGTCCGATGAAATCTCTTGGAAGGTTGTCAAGATCATGACCATTAGTTCAAGTCTAGGGTAGCCGCAAACCAGAGTCTTTGTCATCCTTCGCCACCCCTCCATCAATTACACGCCCTCAAACTCCAATATTCAAATCCAACATCAGCATCATCACCACCGTTAAAATGGCCGCGCACTGGTGGCTACTCCGCGCAATTCAGTCCTTCGAGGTACGCTCCCTTAACACCAAATCGTCAAACTATACTAACAGCCCGTAGGACCACATCGTCGCATCCGTACGAAAACCCCAACCCTCCCGAACGCCTCCATCGCTAACAACGCCCAGATCCTCCGACGACCCGGTTTCCATCGCGCAGTAGGACGCATACACAAGACGATACACGAAAAGCAATATGGACGAAACCCACACGAGCCGTTAGCACCCGGGGAAGCGACCGGTATGTTCCCCGCCATTCCGAAGCGATTGAGTGTGGCAGATGAGCTGACTGAAGCACAGCGGATCCTAATTCTGGCGATCGAAACGAGCGCTTCGCAAGGCATTTTATCGAAGAGCTGAAGAACCAGTTCAGAGGGAAGCCGACGGATCTGCCGAGCGATAGACCGAAGAAGTGAAGCAGAGGTGGAAGTTATTAATGATGTTATGATACCCTGGATACTCCGTCCTCGATCACACCGAAATGATCGGTCGGAGGGTTTTCGATAAGCTTTTGGGCTTTACTTTTGCGACTGGGAAAGATGGTACAGCTTGGAGAGGCAAGTTTTGGTGTTGGATTCGGGAGCTCTGAAGATTGGCTTTACAACTGTACGATAAGCGTTGAACATGGAAGTATGGATACCAGCGGTCTTTCGCTGTACGACAAATGTTACCGTTCGATTTGTTTGTCGCTCATTTTGAAACTTGAAGCTATGGAATCGTGCACAGCGACTTAGTTGATGCACATCAATGTGCGACCCAAACAAGCTGAGTAGATGTGCCATTCCATCTCCCTCAGAGGAGCTGTGAACTGCATCGTTCCCCTGAGCTGTACGTCCGAGTAGCGATGGCATCAGCATTTATATTGGCACCACTGCAGCAAAACCCTGCAACAATCTACCCTTGCGATATTGCTGGTTGCCTCCTATACTGACACTGATAATTATCTGTACTTGTGTTAGCTATGTAAACACCTCTGGGACTGTGGACGGACCTTGTATTACACATTACATTATCGATACCTCCACGACGCCATTTGCTCTTCCTGGGTATCGTAACCACTTTTCCCATTTCCATGTTTCTAGTTCAACGCCAATCCCTCCCTATCATGTTGAGTTGTTCTTGCAACCGGAGCAGTCGCTTCAGAGTTGGGTCCGTTCCAAGCACCTCATCCGACTCCCTACAAATTGCACGGGAGACAACACGCCACGAAGTTTATGTTGGTGCCAACTAGACCAGATAATTGTCCCCATCTCTCCAAGTTCATTTTTGGAAGCGCCAAGCGGCCCAAACGCCGTGTCGGGTACTGGACCAGGGCCTTATCCGGCTCATGCTGAAGGAGAGCGGTCGTTTCGGTGCTGTCGGCTTCGGCTGAAGATGTGTTCCACATTATGGCGTTGACAAAAACGAGACATCGTTCTCAGAGTTCATGGCCATTTTATAACCATACTTTCTGTTTGCCTCTTTGCTGACCGTGAGCACTACTGTCATCTCACTGACAACCACTACCGTGGGTGGTCAGAGTCATACAACATAGACTCAAAATAGCCGCGACTCACGATATGGAGAAAGCGAGATTTAGCTCCAAGGGTAATACCAAAATAGGATCTAACGCGCAACATCAACCAATCACATATTGCCCTTCACAAGATCGGCAATGCTGACGAGGATTATGAGGTGTCTGGTTGTGAATGGCTCACGACAACGTCGCGTACTGCCCCCAATCTACCCAATTCATGGGAAGACCAATGTCGAGATTCGCCTCGAGAGCGTCCTCCACGGCGCCTAAATTGAAGCTGGGATCGATAGCGCCAAAGACATCTGCCCCGGAGATGGCGTCGATGAGCGAAAAGTCAACGGGTTGCTCCACGCTAGGCACAGAATTGATCATGGTGGGATTGGCTACTGCGCCAGAAAACTCAGGCGGCCGAGGGACGGGTTGGGAAAGGGAAGAGGGGACGGAGTTTGGTGTTCCCTCATGCGGAGGCGGTGTCGCCTCTCTCGTGAGAGTGTTAGCAGCACGTTCCATCTCTTTCAACACCCGTTCCCCCAGCCCAGCCACGACATTAGCGCTCCAGAAATAATCACCGAACTTGCGAAGCATCTCACAATTGCGTCGAAACGCGTGCATGGCCCGGCCTCGAAACATGGGCAGCCGGCTGTGTCTCATCTTGCGATACTCGACGCTCAGGGCGAGACACACGGCGTAGGGGACGAAGGGCATGGGGCTTAGGTGGTCGCGAAGAACAGCGCAGGCGATCCTCTCGGCGGCGAGGGAGCGGCGGGCGTTGGCGGAGGGGGGTGGGAGGGTTGATGCTGCTGTGAGAGTGCCGGGACGCGGGAGACGGCATGATAGGATGATGACGGCGTGGTAGAAGGTTTCGATCGTTGCTGGGATTTGTTAGGATTAGTTGGGAATTAGGGATGATGACCGACCTATTAGAGAGCCAGGGACCTTGAGGGCATCGGCGTTGACAATCATGGCTTCGAGGACTGGGAGGTCGATGTATGCTATTTTGTCCAGACCTGATGCCTCAGCGCTTGGTCCCGGGCGATACAGCTCAATCACTTGATCCAACCATTGTATGACAGACAAGAAGAGCCTAAAACAAGGCGGGCGCTTCTTAATACAGCCGTCAAGATTAGCACCGATGTCCCTCTCATGCATCAAGCAGGGTCTTCCGTAAGCAGCAGCATTTATCCGATCAACCGCCCAGACGGCACAGAACAACGTCTCCAGTTCCTCGCAATTCGGCGCATCATACCTAAGAAGGTGAAGACCGAGGGTTTGGATGTGGTGGATTGCTCGTCCGCCGAGTTGCGCGGGGAGATCTGCTTCTTCGGAGCTGCTTGGTTGAGTGTACAGGGCGAGGATGATGAGAGCTCTGATGTGAAGGACGCGATCTGTGATGATACTTGTTTCGAGGATGGCGCGCACGGCGGAAGATAGCGATTGCATAAAGTCTTGACATTCTAATACCTCGTCGCCGCGGTTTTGCAATCGGAGATATCGCGCCATGGAGGGATCGGTGGATGCGGCTAGACAGACCAGCTGCCGAAGCACGATAGTCACAGGCTCATCGGCGGGAAGTTCAAGAGCTGGCTCAGGAATAACGGGGAGGATAGGATGGATCTTGTCGAGGTACAAACGGCGCAACTGGCGGAAATCTTGTTCTGGTGGAAGACATGAGAGACAATGCTCCTTTACGAAGGGAAGCAGGAATTGATCCATGATAGGCGGAGGTCGCGAGGTGATGAACTGAGACGCCTGGCCAGGACCACCATTGGACGATAGCCAAATACCCACATCGCCTTTCTGAGAAGTTTCGCGGACTGAAGCTGAGCCTGTTGCTTCCATGAACATGCCCTCTGGGTTGAGATCACCGACGAAGCGGGAGGAGGATTGCGTTTTGGGCGTGCTGGTGGATTCTCGTAATGTAGGCGAGGGGAAAGTGGGATCACGAGACTGAGGAGATGGACGCGCCATTCCGCTATGATCTGGAAGAGCTGTTCTCGGTGTAGAGAGAGGAATCGTTCTTTTTGGCTAGTTAGAATTGGCGATGTGGTGATCGACGGACGACTCACGCTGACCCGGCTTGTGAATCATCTTGCGGTTCCTCTGAGCCCGTCACAGGCGGCGACACGGTACTCTCATCCACAGCATCCTCAGCGTGAACACACCTTCTCTACATACTGTCAGTGTCCATTCAATGATCGCCAGATGCAGTGGACTCACCTTCTTCTTGCGACATGAAGCACAAGCATGCTGGACCTGCTTGCGCTTCACGGGGAGGCCGCCGCGTGAGGGATCGGAGGCGACGAACTTGACATGTTTTGACGGCGTGGGCATTGTTCTCATGGCCATTTTTTGGTTTCACGCCATGAGTGAGGCGGGTGGAGAATGTCAATGCAGCAGTGAGTGAGTGAGAGAGAGTGTGAGTGAGAGTGGGAGTGAGAAGTGAGTAATCGGATTGGATGGACTTTCAAGGTGAAGGACGCGTGGTGGGGTCGGTGAGGCCATGGTGGGGGATTAGTCAGCTCGGTAAGGGGGAACTTGTCAACACCAAGGGGGAGGATCGTGAGAATTAGTCTGAGAATTGGTTTTTAAGGGAATTGCACAATGTAAACATGCGCGATAAGAATAATAGCATTATGGATCTGGGTGTAATTGTGACGAATAATACTTGGACGCTCACGGGTATGTAAGGCTCCCTATAGACATAAGCAAAGGCATATTATTGTCAAATGAGAATGCTCCTTAGAATTGCAGAAATAGATTCGAATGCCCCTGTCAGGCTAGACGTGTATCGGCAATTAGACAACGGATAAGCCAGGGTCTTGCTGGTGACCCATAGTCTCGGGTGCACAGCGACAGACCACAACCGAGAGACATCGCGTGTGCACGAACACCGCAATATCAGCGATTGCATTTAGACAAAGTATGACATAAATACAACACTCTACGGATATAGAATATCCCATCTAACAAATACGATCAACAAAGATCATCACAAGACTCCCCTCGGTTGCCCCTTCAATATCGCCAATCCCCAATGAGTGGACCCGTCCAAACAAACACCACCGCCGTGAATTCTGCAAGCCATTAACACGGTCTTTTGCACCAAAAACAAAACCCCAAATTCACGGTCATTATTGACTCGACCCCACCATTTCTCATTGGCTGTTTTGCAAAACCCTGCATCGCGAAGAAATGGTTGGCTCCGAAGTATCAACAGCATACGCGCTACACCACAATAGGAAAAGAGTAAACAGTGTGCCAGGGTCTGCTTGAAGGTCGCCTTCAACACGTCCTGGTGCAAGGGATGGGATGTTTATTTGGGAGGTGTTGTCATGGAAAGCTGTGTTTTTTTAAATGCTACACTTTCGCTGCCTTTTTGTTTTGGTTGGTCGTTACTGTTTTTATTTATTTCTAATCTTGGAATATTCTCTGTCTAGTACTGAGTATCTGCGGTGGACATCGTCAATTGAATCATCATGGAGGACATCAACCTCCCAATCGCATTAAGACGTGCGCGTCGCTGCAGCATCAAAACAGAGCCGATGCCGGACCTGCCATCATCTCCTGCAATGCCTACCAAGACTCCCAAAAGAGGCACAAAAAGAAGAGTCCGTTTCTCAGACCCTTTCCCGGCTTCTTCAGGCCTGACCCCAATGGTCGGGCGCATCTCCGTCGCAACACCTAAGCGCCGTCGCCATTCATCTGCGCCTGTAGAAACAACGCCCAACACAATCCGCTCCAGCCCTGCACTTCCTCAGAGCGGCGAGGTCACTTTTCTGCCCCTGCGACAGGTCCTCGATGGTCGCGTCCAGCGGCGCATTCGGCGCAATGGACTCAGTGAAGAGATGAACACCATCCAACAGGAGAAGCGACGACGGTCCATTGAGACCAAGGCTGAGATTGAGAAGCTGAGAGGTGAACTCAAGGCCCGCGATCACGAGATCTACGAGCTGCAGAATGCCACCGTCGTTATGGACACCGATCGGATCTGGGATCTTGAGAAGCAGATCCAGGATCTTCAGGATGAGCTGAGCAAGAGATCTGGACGCGGCATGGATCAGAGCAGAGGGTACAACTGGACTCTAGCTGCGCGAGACAAGATCTCGGCCGAGTTCATGGACATGACACCCGATGAGGATGAGTTTGGGGATGAGACGATGGCGCATTTTGTCACCAGCACCCCATCTAGAGCGAGGACATCTTTCATGACACCCCCTGCGACGAGTCCAACCATCCCCGGGACACCACACTATGATCTTCCTGTTATGATGACGGATGATGTTGGTGTCCAAGCTTGTTTCTCTGATCCCAATCAGCAGCGATTGGAAGAAGAAGTTTCGTCTCTTCAATTCGAGGTCACCAAGTTGACCGATACCCTTGAGTCGTATAGAGCCCTCAGCGGCCGTCTAACCGATAAACTCTCCGACTTTACACCTACCACCGAGACCACAACCTCACATGAAGGTCTCGAGTCACAGATCAACGCCATGCTCCAAACAATGTCCGACAGAGCATGCGCCCTCCAACAACTCACTTCCTCCATTACCAAACTCGGCTTCACCGGCACCGATGCCAGCGAGATGATCACATCTCTAGCCTCCGGCTTTCGTGCCGCCCGCCTGGAGCTGGAGTATCTCACACCCGGCGAGATCACCCTCCCGCTCTCATCCCACGGCGCAGAAGTCCTCGACCTCATGCTAACGCGGCTGCGCGACATGGCCAAGCGAGCCAAGGAGGACGAGGATGCCATCGATGAGTACCACGAGATTGAGCTCTCTCTGCGGAAACAACTCGATGCTCGCGTCACTGTCATGGATGGTCTCAAAGGGGAGATGTGCAAGGCCGAGAAACTCATGAGCGACAAGATGGCGAGGATACGTGAGCTCGAGGTAGCAAACCAGCGTCTCAAGGGCGCAGTGGATGGCTACCTGCGCGACATCTCAGAGCTCGAGAACCTCGTTGAGCGAATGGAGCGTGAGGCGCACGACGCAGAAGACGAGTACAGCGTGCAACTTGAAGTCAAGCGCAAGGTCCTCACACGGAAGGAAGACACCATCGCCGAGCTAGAGAACAAGCTGGCGGGAGCTTTGCAGCGCTCTGCGGATCTTCAGAAGCAGATGCAAGACGTGCAGGAATCCAAGCTGCACGACATAGCAGAGCTGAACAAGCGCCACGGCGCCGCCCTCGCAGCAGGCGACGCAAGCGTCGCCAAGTACCGCGGAGAGATCGACAGAGTGAACGCATCGCTGCGCTCCGCGCATTCAACAATCTGCAGTCTGCGTGTTGAGAACGGCGGGTTGAAGAGCCAGATGGAGGAGGAGCGGACGCAAGCCAAGGCGGTTATCGATTCAATGAAGGAGGAGCTGCAGCGCGTGGTGCAGATGAGCCAGGAGTTCCTGACGCCGAGGAGCAAAGCGCCGACGGTTGCTGAGGAGTCTGAGGCATCATCTTCCAAGCCGGTTGTTCGTCGCGGGTATCTCTCTGCTGGGTCCGCACGACGGTCAAGTAGGAAGCGACCGAGTCGGGGTCGAGATAGCGGAATGGGATTGCTGGATGAAGACGAGGAGGAGTTCTTCTAAGGATATTAATCCTGGAAGATGGCCTAAAAACTTTCACTTAAGCATTATTTTCTTTGTCTAGCATATTTTTATTTAATTCACCTTCATTCAAGATGTTCTCGTGGAAAGTTGCCTCTTTTGGTGAACATTTTATCTCCCCCCAGTTCCCGACACGATAGCCGAGATCCGACTCTCCACCCCCGTATTTCCAGCCAATCTAATCAATCTCTGCACCGGCATAGCCGTCCGAGTTCGGCCGCGCAAAACCGCCATCCCTATCTAATTTCGCAATTTCGACTCATCTCACTTCACAACTTTCAACACCCCCTACCATAAAACACACATATTCCTATAAAACACACATTCATAATGACAATACTACTCCTCCGCAGCGCCTTTACACGGCAAACATCGCGTTTCCCCCAAATCCAACGCCGTCTGCAATCCTCGCCGCGAAAAACCGAGGAGGCAGTCCCCGTGCCAAGCACCGTTGCGCCATTACCTCTCTGGCAGAGACTAGGGCCCCTGACGACCGCAGCGCGAGCATATGCGCGGGCGCAGTCCAAGAGGCCTTATAGGACGCAAGTTGCGACCGCGGTGGTTATTTACATAGCTGCGGATTTGAGTGCGCAGTATGTTAGTGATAACGAGTATGACCCTGCGCGGACGGTGAGGAATGCGGTTATTGGTGGATTGGCTGCTATACCGAACTATAAATGGTGAGTAGTTCTGTTTCTGATAAGATATGGAGTTAACAGGTTTAGGTTTTTATTTCTGTCGCATAACTTCAACTACTCATCGCGCATCCTGTCCATCGCCACAAAAGTCGCTGTTGGCCAAGCATGCTTCACACCAATCTTCAACACATATTTCTTCAGCGCCCAGGCCCTTCTTTCCGGCGAGAGTATCTCGGGGACAATCGAGCGGGTAAAAGACACCGTCCCAACCAGCATCGTGAACTCGTGCAAGCTGTGGCCCATGGTAACGGCCTTCAGCTTCACGTTCCTGCCTATTGACTGGCGACCTCTGTTCCACGGCGTGGTGGCGGTGGGATGGCAGACGTACTTGAGCTTTCTGAATAGGCAGGCTGAGATGAAGGAGAGGATTAGGCATGCGGAAGAGAAGCACGTTGAGGTTAGGAAGGAAAAGATGGGGTTTGCTGTGGCTCAGGCTGCTTGAAAAGCGTTTCTTTTGTTTTGTGTATTGGTGCTGTTATAGATTTCTTTGAGTATGATAGAATTAGACATAGATGGAGTTTTGGTAGAGTGGGTTGCATTTTCACTACTGATGCGACTGAGTCAGTATAATGCCAGTTCTTGTTTGCTATCTATATAGTAGAAATTGAAATCTGCACTGGCTGACCGAACTTTTGAGGAATGGATTTGGGACTTCTTGTAATAACCCGGCAGCAACTTATCGTATATAGAGAAATACGTATTCAAAAACACAAAAACTTTCAAATCGTTCTGAGTAGATGTATGCAAAGGTAGGTTCTGGGCATCATAGTATACTCTTTTAATGAAGAGCTTGCAGTCGTTAAGATCTTACTTCGTTTACTTCGACTGATATTGCTCTTGTGAATGATTCCCTTGGCATTCCTGAACTTGCTGTGAGAGACCACTATGGCCGAGTCAAATAGATTGGACATGAACAATTTACTTTGGCTCGGACACACTTCTGCTAATCTTTGTTCCTCATCTTATCCATTACTCCCAAGTCATGCTTAGCTGCGTAGATGGATTCTCATCATGAGAGGATCAGTGTGAAACTTCTTTTCTCTGGTGACACAAGACGATAGCTTTCCGTTGAGTCTGCGTTACTTAGACATCACGTTGTCAGTATAATAGAGCAGATATCAATATATCTGAGGCTTTCTATAGGCTTGGCTACGATGGAGTACATCTAATCTGAGAAATTGTATTAAATAGGGCGAAGAAAGGTTAGGTGGCTGGGTAAGTGGCTGGACTCAATATAAGTATCCTCGAGGGTGATATATGAACGATTGGACTATTATAATGAAATATCAAAAGTCATTTATGTTAAATTCAGGCTAGGGGGCTATTCATTCAACGAATTTCAAATCGGAAGTTAATTCGTTCGATATGGGATAAGAGCTAGGATATTGGTAACCTAATGCTTAGCTAGTGTCCTATTCATTTAATCATCATTAATCTCATTAACTACAACACCTTCCAGCTTCTTAATCTTCTCAAGACACTCTTTAGTCACAGGACTTATCGAGTTAGTTGAAGCATGTTAAACAACAGATTGATCGTAAACTCACGGAGGTATGCCAATTGGGGGCAGAGACTTAGTTTCAATCCAATATTCCTCGCCGGTATCCTGCTGAATAAGCCTGAAGAAACTCTGAATCAGCTGAAGATATTATTGATGAGGGAGGGTTTGCATACTCTCTGAGCTGTTGTTGATAGACCTCCCACGCTTCAATGCCCCTGAAATTGTAGCGAATTCTCTATAGACCTCATTAGCTTGAGCATTTGACAAGATATCTTCAATAGGCAAATACAATTTTATCAGACATGATGACAATGATAAGAGTAAATCCTGTGAAATGTAGGTTGAATAAATATGTGAGTTGGAGTTGTCTGGAAACTAAATGTCCTGAGAAGCGGGATCCTTTTTATCTTTTTATATTTGCCCATTCTATGTTGGAGCGAACTCCCCTCCTCGCAGCAATCATGGTGGCTGGCTCAATTCTTGTCTCACTTTCAGCTTTTGTCGATCTTACACTCATTAACTTTTCGATGACATCAAGGATATGTTACTTTCCAGACGACGCACTCCCATTGGGGAGCTTCCCATTCCGTAGCAACTCACTGGTCGATCGATGCATTGTTTTGTCTTACGTTCCCTTGAAATCGACCGATAAGCGATTCTCGCGTCATCGATAATCCAATGGCAGGACGCGGACGGCTCATGTTTACAGCTAATGCAAGCCGAGGAGAAGGTTTTGAAAGACTGGCTGCAGGATGGGAGCAGAGCCCTTTAACAGGCGGAGAAACTTCTGAGACTGGCTAGGTATGCATGGAATTATCGATTCGGCCGAACTTTGTGGTCAAAGACCCTGATGTGAATCGGAAGATCACTGTCGCTGCTCCATTCGGTTCCTGATTTGCTAGTGGCACTGAGACAACCACGTATGCCGGTGCAAGGAAATTGCAGAAGGTAAATCCATTGACTGACGTGGTCGCGTAGCGGTCTGCCATGTAGTGCCACGACTTGACCCAAAAGGAAAATAGTATGAGCAGGTTCTTGTTCGGAGCACCTCGAGTGAGAAAATGCCCAGTGTAAAACTGTTTATGGTGTGCATCTCCGAGAAAGTAGGTGCAGTTATCATAGCAGCCGATACCGAGTTGCCTTTGAGTATGCAGGTAAGACACCAAAAGTCGTGCTACTTAAACCTATTAAAAACAATGATTATCCTACAGCTTACCACGAAGAGCATTTGAGAAATTCTCATGAACGATTCCAGTAGGAGAACAAGTCGATATGCCTTGCTTAGATTAACTTCAACAACTGTTCGAACCACAGACATACTCCAACGTCTTATCTCTGACCGTTGCTGACGCTCGCCTGAACTTTTCATGCTTTCTCGCTGAAGATGGGCCTCCAGTGATCATCCAACCAATGGTAAATATGCCGTTTTGTCTCATCGCCTTTCGGGCTTTTGGTTCTCGTCCATTTGCCATTCGAGTGGTAACGTTGATCTCAACTATAATGGCCCATTGAAGCACCTGGCAGCTCCGGAGTACCGGTATAACTCAATGCCACAAAAGGACTGCTGGCTGCGAAGGTTGCAAGGAAGTAAGACATCAGCCAATGAGAAGGTTTACCATGTGCTTTTAATCAACGAATCTGCAAGGCTCTCCAAAAGACTGCCCCTGTTTCAGCGAAAGAGGGTTTGAGAGGGGTATGAGCCAACGAAAAATGGCGAAAATCCTCGTTTACTGGAAATGGGACGGACAATATGGATATAGATGAAAGATAAGGAACAGGCTGACAGAGTTGCTCTTTACCGTTCATGTCACTCTATACCTATTTAACCAGCTCTTCCATCGTCTTGGCGATGGTAAATTCAGAAGTTCCTGGGTCGCATTGCCAGTGGTGGTGGATTTCCCAAATACGACAGCATAACCACCGAGCAATGAGATCTTGACCTCTGGCATCAACATCCACAGAGAATCATTATCCCAGGATGAAATTGATGTTTCGAGTTCTCTTCTCCTTTATAACGAGAGCATAGCTAGTTGATGAGGAAAGGTGCAAGTCTCGACAAGTAGATGAACAAAGAAAAGTGTTGATACGATCCTCTGCCATTATCAAAGATCAGGACACGCACAGTCCCTGGCTTGTTGATTTCAAGCGTATTGACAATTATGCATGCCTCACCCATAAAAGCATTAGAGAACAATCTCAGTATAATAATCTTTATGGGCTTAAACGCGTAGGGTACCACAAGATAACGCTGGATTATCTCGCTAATGGTTGATGTAGGAAGCGTTGGAAATGAGACTGGACGAGGTACCTTCTATCTTTATGATTAAATGAAGTCGTATACTAACCAGTAAACCACATATCGCTTTAATAATTTCTTTTTTAAAGTTGGAAAAGATAACTATTGTATATAAAATTGTCTCTGAAACATAATTTATGTACCTGCCTTATTAACGTACATAGTTTAAAGAGCCCTATGTCGCTTTGATACATCTTAGATACGTACGATGTTCCATTAACTATATATCACTTTGAGTTCACACGCGAGAAACGCCCTTTCGGCAACAACAACCTGGCCCCATCTTGATGAGCGCCAATAACTTTGGAGTAACTTATACACTTAATACTTAATACATAACATAAAAAGCAATTTTAAACTAATTATATTAACTTATTTAAACAATCTTTCCCACCTAACTATGCTTACTAAGTAGGCCGAACTTGATATGTTGGGTTAATGTATAATATACTGCTCCTACACTTGTGTTAATAATTACTCAAGACGAGTTCCAGGCAGGTATTCTGATAATACAAACCTTTATTTTTTACCTTTGCTGTTGGTAACTTTTATCCTCTGTATTGCATGCATGAATCGCTTTAAAGCGGGCCCTTTCGTACTGAACACTTAGTGGCTCGCCTCGGTACGTCATCTCCTTATCCTCGATGATGGAGACTGGAACCCAGGAAATAGTATATTGAGACATCACTGGATATGCTGAATGGAATATTATGAATGAATTTATGCCTGAAGATGTTCTCAAGCCCTAGCAAAGCCTGATGATGCCTTGACATTGGAAACCTGTAAGCAATGGGCGTGTTATATAATGCTGATTAGATCTCGCGCAGCCGGCAAAATGAGGCTCCGATGCTTAAATGAACCCTGGACTATATAAACCCTAGTGCACCTTGGCCAGTTTTACTCTCAAAGCACATGGGGAAGTTCCCAAAGACCGGTGACATACATCAGATCAGACAGAATCCTTAAGTTTATTATAGCATATCCAAGTCAGATCATTTACTGTTGGTTTACACGAGATCAGGAGATTGTTGCTATCGCTCATAATCACATTTGCTTTAGAGTCTAGAATCCGCACATGATATCACCTCCTTCGCGGCATTGATATAGTATCCGCCATTAAGTGTTGCACCAGGACTGGTCTGGAACAGCTCCCTGACAAGGGGATTGTTGTGGCTGCGAAAGCCTGGAACATACGAATTTAGTGGGAGGGGGTTTTGTTGGTTCTGAAGCGAATGGGAGCCTGGTGGGAGGGTGGTGTCAATGGCTGACTGTGCGATGGAATTGACACAGAGGTGGGGCCAGAAAGTTCAAGCGTGAGACCTTCACCAAGATATTACGAAGTACTTGCTAGTTTTTGACACTCGTTTCTGGCCAGAAGTTGGGAAGTTGATTAAGAGAAATGCTCCAGAGAATTATTATAGCTCTATCTTATCCCAACTAGAACACTTTTATTTATTTCTATTCTCCTTTTGTCTAATCTCTGGTAATAATTGACTTTGAATCCAGGCAGATGGATACCAGACCAAAAGCCAAAAGCCAAAAGCAGCCCAAGCATGCGACTACAATCTCGCAGCGCAATCCAACCCAATGCTATCGTGGCGTAGAGTGGATTTGTTGGACAACCCCAGGTCCTCAAACTTCAGCGATTGACGCCATCGAGAATAATTATAGCATGGAAGAGCTTACTGAAACCTGCAATTCGGCAATATATGCCGGCAATATCTTTAAATCACACAGTCGACGACCACAAGTTACCGTTCAAGAGATGCCCCAGGGCGACGTACAATCCACTGGAAGCAGTGCTCTTTCACTGATAGAACCCAATTCAATTCTGCCTATGGAGATTGGGGGATGGATACCAAATCAAACATCGCTTGATCCTATTCAACAACACAAAACGGCGAGATGGTCTTCCTCCAGGACTGTTCATTTTGACACCCGTCTGGGCTAATTCCGCCACTTTTCAATGACCGACAAGCGGCTTAAAATCGGTGTGTCTCCTTCATTTGGAAACTGCAACTCACTTGTGGGTGAATCGACAGTTGACAGCTAAATTATCAGGTCACCACGTTGGTGGGTATCTATGCCCAATTTTCCCGCCACCGATAAAGCTCGGAGGTCCATGCCCATTAGAGTTGAGAGACTCTACTTTTCGAATCGTCGCAACGCTCTTTTCGGGTTCGTCATAGGTGCCAACTGGCCATATGAAAATTGGCCATGTGCCGGTTTACACTCGACTCCTCTATTTTTCTGTGTATGGTATAATGCCAAGAGTCAGGTATATTGAGACAACAACAATACTAGTCTAAACTTTACGGTGGAGCTGAAAACAAAAAGACTACCTAATATTTATCAAGTAACTTTATGCCTAATCTTTGTTTGTAGCACATTAATGGAGCTGAAAACAAACGATGTTCACTACTCAAAATTCGTTCCAGCATTTGGTGCCAATTTGCGCAGCTGATAGTTTAGTTGTCACGAATAAACGGAAGTACATGTCCGCCGCAGCTCGATCAGATCATTCCGAGCCGATTACTGATCGCCTCGCCCGTTACCCCTGTTATAAATGTGATAAGGCTGATTTACAGTGGGTCAGTTTCTGTAGGTGCCATGATGATCTTTATCTGCTTTACAGAGTTTCAACGGCAGTTTAAATGGCGAAGTTGGTATCTTACGAGGAAAGGTACCATGCCATGGAGTAGCCGATCATGCCACGATATTCATCCTGGCCCTCGTCTCTTTGCATTTTGGTTAGCTGAAATGCATGCCTGCGGCGATATTACCCCATTGTCACTTCATGCGACAAGCTAATAATTAGGTTTGCTATTTATTTCAACTTTAGTCCTCAGTTAAATTTGTTATATACATGTACGCTCTTATACTTGTTACGCCATTTACTTGCGTGCTAACTGCCAGCATTACTAGAAGTCATCTGCTACAAGTTGCATGCATGTACAGAAACAAATCCGGAACACCAGTCCTCTAAATAAGAATCTCAAAGTGGTTGGCGCAACAACATGTCTTTTGAACAAGACATGTCTCTTGCAGAAAACATAGGAGACAGCGGGTTATTCCTGGACACTGCCCTATTCCAAGATAATGAACCCTTTGACGACATGCACTGCTTTGGTTTTGTTCGGCAAAATATACCAGAATATCTTCTGTCGTGGGGGTGGAGTGCTTCTTCTCTTGGACATTTCCCCATAAACTACGAAGCGTTCCCATTACCTATTCCAGCTTCCGAGCCCTGCAATTATGGTCAACAGCCATACCATTTGCTGGAAGGGGACACTTCCGATAGCCCAATGTGTCTTACACAAGAGAGTGGTCCATCTTCCGAATTCACCGAAGCGTCTCCATGCTCAGAAGTATTTGGATTGGGTATAAAATCTGGCTCCGGCAATTCGCAGCCTCCCGACTCTGTGCAATCACACTTTGGACAGGCTACTTCTCAGCAAACTATCGATATGTCCGAGGCCACAGCGCAGCGCAAGTCTTCCCGAGACCATCGGGATAGACCAGAGAGATCTGTTGTGTCGAATACTTCAAGACCAGAAGAGCACCGGCCGAAGACGAACCCGCCAAAGGGGAGGAGGTGTGAGAAGAAATCCGAAAGAAATCAACTATTTTCTGTCACTAAATTCCACCACCGAGTGAATAGAACCAAGTTGAGCAATGATAAGAAAGAAAAGAAGAGGACTAAGCAGGAGCAGAACCGTCTCGCTGCGGCCAGATGTCGTGATCGCAAGCGGAATCTGGCCAGCGCACTGAATAACGAGGTGGAAGCACTAAAGGATCGGCACGATGAACTTCTTTCATGCTACAACGAGCTCAGATGTGAAGTCATCGGATTGAAAACTGAGGTCTTGCGGCATAGCGATTGCGGTTGTGATTTCATTCAACGCTATATCCTGGCTGCAGCCAACACAACCGTAGATGAGCTGACAAAACAACATCCCTCGCCGAATAGTTGTAACATACATGGGGCCGTTGTAGGATGATAGAAAGAAGTTGTTGATGCATCAAAGTACTTATTGAAGGGATTTTGTTGTACCGAGGTCCAGCAGTTTAACTTTCAAAAATGACCTGTAGGCTGCATGTAAACTATATTATTAATTATTTTGACTAACGGGTTCCTGTGTTTTCTTTGACCACGTATTTGGAAAACACACTTCGTGCACCGACCAGGTAACTCCGGCTGCCCGACATAGGTAGCACTAAGACAGGGTATGTAAAAAAAACAAGCTTTTTACTGCGTAACATCGACTCAGTTGAATCCGCTGCTTACGCGACAAACAAACATCAGTCACGTTATGCAAAATGCATGCAGCGTGGTCGGGGTAATTGCGAAATGACGTGTAAAATATTCAGTGACAGCACTAATATTCGAGGAGTTTCTGATGTCTGCTGAAGTAGCACTCTCCTCAATACTATATAATATGATTTGACAGCTAAAGAAAAGTGTATGCAGGCAAAAATGGGCTGTTAAGTCATGATGGCGTTGTCACAGGTCCAACATGACAAAATTCGGGTGGAGAGGACCGTTCAGTGTACGGTAAAATATCATCACGATGGATCTGACAGTTCGAAGAAAGCAAAGATGAGATATGATGATACCGTCGACGCTAATCAAAAATGGTGCATCGAATTGCTTACCGTGCATCAAGCATGCAAGGTCTAGACCCCAGCCATGAGAAGGATCTAGGCCCTTGGATCAGTCCATCTTTTTCAGCCAGTTGAAGCCACGCCAATACAAAACGTCGAGTGAGGCTATAGGAGCACAAATTATTACCGACCCCATCACATGTTTGCGCGGGGTCTTCCAAGAGATTGCTAGAGAGATAAGCAAAAAGCGTGGTCGGTCGAATGGACCTGATTAACCGCATTGCCCGAGAGGGAGTGCAAAGGTAACGGCGGTAACCGCCGAAAAATGCATACCGTACCATAACTTACCACAGTGATGTTTTGTGCAGAAACAACACGAGATAATCGTGAGAACACCACCACAAACGGAAGATTGATGGGATTCGGCACTGTGATGTCGCATACGTATAAGAATAAAGCCTGTACAGCAAACCGTTTCTGCCAATGTTTCAAGCCAGTATAAACTTTCTCTGATAATCAATGCCCAACCTCAACATGTCTACTCATACCATCGCTGTTGACCCTAGTGACTCCTGGGATAGACGAAACAGCGGACACGAGGTGCGTGACCAGGCCCGACAGTTCCCACCCTTCTCGGTAGTTAGGTAAAGTTTAATTTACTTCCCCATTCATTTTCCCCCACTTGGTGTTTTGACCAAAGCCCATCAGTTGCAATTTGGCAATCACGGCGTCAGGTTGATTGTTTGGTACTGATGTCCCGTAGTCACTACCTGCTTGCCACTTTTTGGACCAGATCGACCAAATTGAAGAGGGTCCTGTCGAGATTGAAGACTTGATATACGGCAATTCATCATGGAGACTTGGCTCATACAATCCAAATCTTTCAGCTCTCGACTCCTCTCTCGCAGATCCATTGTCGTGGGATCCAACCACATCTCCAACTGGTACCTCTGACCCTGAAGAATCCAACTTGAGTCAAGGTATCACGATGAGACCTGATTTGTCCGAGTTTGGTCGGTGCAGCATGAATCAGGACAAAGGCCTCAGCCTAGCATATGAATCAAAGGGCCCAACGGCGACCAGCGTTAGTTTGCAGACAGACAGGATAGAAGATGACTCAAAACCATCTGCTCCAGCAAAGATGCGCTCGGCCTCTCGCAAGCCAAAGACCTTTAGTAGGGGAAGGCCGTCTCTTCCGGCCAGCATTCGACAAGCTCGCAAGTCACACAACAACGTGGAAAGACAGTACCGGTCGCGACTCAAGTTTCGTTTCGAGAGATTACTCTCGGTGCTTCAGGCATCTATGCCCAAGGCTGAAAGCAAGGGCGAGAACGGCACGGTGAAGGATGATTACTGCTTCAGCAGAGGGGAGGTATTGGATGCTGCGAGAGACCGCATTTTGACTTTGGAGAAAGAGAACAGGACACTGGCGACCCGTGTCGAATTTCTAAGCCAGAATCTTGTGCTTAATTGAAAGGAGCAAGTCTTGGTCAAGATAATCAACAAGAGGGGGCACGTCATGTACAATAATACAATCAATCATTCGAGGTTAAGCAGGGACACATAGAAAGTGCATACCGCAGGGTTACCATAAATACAACCAAATACTGGCTTCAACGCAGAAAAGACTTTCAACCCTATCCTAAGCTTATTTGTGCTTTGTGATGAATTGTTGGGTCGGTAAGTGGCTGTCAAACCGCTTTGGATGGATTGGTGGACAGTAGCGCTGACACGCCGGGCCTGGAATTCCGCATCGGGGCGCCGCTAGGCTGACACTGTAAAATGCTGGTCCTGTAACATGAGAAAGGGGCTGAACCGTCATACATGTTTATATATGGGCTGGACTTGGTCTCTGAGGCATGGGTCCCGGTGATGAGAAGTGAAAGGCACAGATAGGACATGTGTCGTGCTCAGCAAAGTACCAAGCAGCAATGCAGTCGGCATGAAAGGTATGCTCGCACGCCAAATGACGAATCATATCTGAGTCCTTGACAACATCGAAACAGATAACACTGAAGATGGATATGTATTGTCAGCTAAATGTTTGATGCAACTGTCGGATCTTGATGAGGACATACCATATCATGCTGGGAGCCGGAACCGCCCATGCGGCATGTTGCTCATGTGAAAGCTCAGATCTCAAGGCTTGGCTTGTTTTGGGGGGAGCGACCGCGTTTAGGTGAGGCAGATCTCTGGGTTCGCATCTGGGCTGCCTTGCCGATACGGAAGATGAAGAACTGGTCGAGTCATCGATGAGTGGAACTCCATATCTCGCCCATGCATAAAACCTTGGCAGTTGTTAGCCAACCCGCTCACACTGACCGTTTGGCTGGAGGGGATGCTTACCGGGGTGCAGCTATGAGAAGCAAGATTATGAGGGCAAAGAGAGGTAATATTATGACAGGGAGCCATCCAAATTCTGTGTGATTGTGGATTGGATCGCCAGGACCCTGGGCGGGGACGGGGAAGCTGCTGTTGGTCGCAGGCATGGCTTGCGTGTGTACGTACAGTACTGAAAAGACAGGCAAGGGACCAGGAGGTCTGCGCCATACCTCGGGGCCTACGCTTCTAATAGTAGAACGTACATTGCGGCTTGAGCCGGATTAGTCTGCTTTATGGTCTGACTTATTTCCAAGCCACGTCAGATTATATCATGCTATGATAGAACCATACCAAACAGTTGTGTTGATCTGATGGTATCTTGTCTGGCAGTCCGATGGACATTAGTTCCCTGGGTCATAGAGATTGAGGATAGTATAGCATGAATCTCACCCTCCGTTCAATAGGTCTGCGGATTGCTGCGATAAGCTTGTTTATATGCCGGATTTCAATCACATGATCCGGCACACATGGGAAGCGAAGTCTCGAGACCGAAGGGTGGCCCCTCGAGAGGCGGGTGCAGTGACTAAGATAAATCTCTGCCGGTGGACGCGGGCTGGCCTATTGCTTTTGAAAACCAAAAATTTCACTCCAACTTTATTGACCCATCTCTTAACATCTTATGTTTTTCATCATGTCGAACATCCCAGAGCTCCTGTATCATATAATCCTGACTGTCATCGATTATCACGTTGACCCTTCAGGAGCTCAACGATCCATCCACATCTTGGGCACTCGTTCCACCTTGGAAGCCGCCAAAGACTCATCGTACAGAGTCCTGCAAGCACTCAGATACAAGCCCCAAGACTTTGTTCAATTTGCTGTTCACTCCAGTCACACCGGAACCTGGGCTCACGGGAACGGAGTTCTAGTTTACGCAAAAGCCCCCGCCGGCCAGGTCTTCCTGGTTTCCGTGCAGGCTACACCCAACACCGAGGACTTGGTGATGGACCACGAAGGCGGCGTTATCTTACCCAGGGGTGTCTCGTCGCTGCACTACATCGTACAGACCACGATCGACTACAACAAGGACCGGACTGGATGTGAGCAGGAGATGCAAATCGAGGGGACATTTGTTCACCGGTCAAGGGCTCTCGCGGCGGCCCAAAAGCTACTAGATCCTCTTGATTATGTAGACTACGAAACGCCAGAGAAGATGGCTGATGAATGGCCATTTGGAGAGGAAGTGGTTGCGCATGCAGTGGCCGAGACAGGTCAGAATATCACGATTGCCGTGACAACTGCCAGTGACTCGCATCTTCGCCATGAAAAATGAGTCTCACGGGAGACAGAGGGACATTGCTATGGGGACCAAATTGCATCCAACTCAAAGCCACTTATCCGTTCTATACACTCATTTGGGTTCATTATGCATTTATTTTAACTAGGGCTAGGCCGAGAGTTTGGCGTCGGGCCGTTCATCTATCAAGCATGTGGGGATCTGGTTGGGGAATATGCTTTTCTTGAGCTGCATGAGTCTAAATTGCCACGAATATCAGTTCCATGTAAGATAGCAATTGCAGGTAGCCAGTATTTTATATATTTGCAAGATCTAGCCTTTTTGAGTTTTGTTACCTGATAAACATCCGGTTAGATAAGAATGACCAGGACAAAATGAAAAGGGACTAAAGACTTTCAAGAGAGTTTCTCATCGAGGAAGAGAAGGGCAGGAGACTTCGATTTGGCTGCGGGGCCATCTAAGACTCTGAACTTCCAAGACCACCTTGGCGTCGCATCTGGATGAAGCGTTTCTAAACCCTTCTGACCTAAAAGGCCAATGCAGCGCTAAAAGTGTCGGATGACAGGGCACGGTCTTCAACATCCAATCTTGGTTTGTGTTGCCGCTAGCTCCAATCTCAGCGGAGGACTGCCGGCAGAAAACGTTAGGCTCTGCTAGTACTGTAGACATGCCGATTTGGTAGCAAGACAAGACAAGCTTTCAGCTCAAAGGCCCAATTCTTGTTTAGATCAGCCACATCGTGTAAATATTCATCCCCAGCAGCTTACATCGAATTCTACCTCGGCCTTGTAGGCGAAAGGTATTGGATTGGATTCATTACGATTTCAATCTTTTCTAAGATGGTAGCTTCTAATTTTAAAAATCAATTTTCCATGTTATGTCGTCATGCAAAAAATGCAATGCAAACCAACACCAACCAAAAACATCATCATGAGTACACTCAATACAAAACAGCAACCAAATAACTATTCAATGAGAGACAAGCGAGCATAAACACAGTCAAACTTCAAGAACAGATCTTACTCATCAACCACAAAAGTAACCTTTATCAGTCCCTCCAGCAAGCCAGGTCAGGTGGGCATCAAAAGTGAAAGCCGGGAGGGACACAGTATGGTGACCCATTTACCTTGTTGAAAAGGCAGGCAGTTTTGGGAGGGCAAACACCAGCAAACTAAGTAAATCATCAGTAAATGGCCTCTGATAAACAAATTGACTAAATCGCTTACCACCCAAGTATGGTCAACGTTGCAGACCTGCCAGCCTTTGTTGTCGGGAGTGCACGAGTAGGTTCCAGGAGTGCACTTCTTGACGGGAGGCGCCGCAGCTCCAAGAGTAGCTAATACAGTAATGAGAAGAGTGGTAGTCTTCATCGCGAGGTTGTAATATAGTGATTGACTCTAACAATAGAGAGAAGTGGTTGTAGCGAGTGCGTTGTTTTGATTATTAGTGAGGGATTCGGATGGTAGAGGGCAGTGAGTGCGTTCTTTTATACTGCGGTTCAATGCCGTTTGAGAGTCCATTTACCTGAAGATCTGTCGATTGTCTCGTGATACACGCAGTGAAGAAGCGGCACTGTTTCTTAGTTCTACTTATTTTTAGTACGGTTTCTCACCCAAGCATGGCAACATCATAATTATACGATTGAAAAGTAAGACGGTGTCGACATGCATGTGATGCAGCACGAGATGATATGATAGTGCATCGACTTTTCAAATGGTGCATTGGTGGCATCATGATATTCCCGCGCATTGTCGTGTGACACCATGAAAGCTTTAAAACGGCAACGCCCGATGAGATTGGATGGTCAAGTTTAAGTGGTGATACGTTTCTCAAGCCACGAGAGGATGTCTACAGAATCATGATGCAAGCCACCGCCATGGTCTCCAGGATGACGCGGTCCTTTAGCCCACTCACCCTTCCATCTGACTGATGACTCGCAACTTACAAGTCTTAGACTCATGATACATCAGAACAGAGGTCAGAACATGTAGTACGCATAAGTTTTATTTGCGCCATTCGTAGTATTGCCTCGATTGCCCAATACCATTCATTCGCCACTTTTATACAAAAGGAACAGGTGCTTCTGACAAGCATAAGCAACATCTAAGAATTTTCCTGCATCTTCTAGTCTAGTTCTGCAAATGGACAATTCTCGTATCGCAATTATTGGCGTCGGCGAAGTCGGCGGCGTTGTTGCTTACAATCTCACGCTCAACTCCATCGCCAGCGAGCTGCTTCTCGTTGACGTTGATCTCAGTGTGAGAAACGCCCAGATTGAAGACCTTTCCGACGTGGCCTTTTGCACCAACAGCACCACGCGCATACGGCCTGCGACGTACCGGGAGGCATCCCAGAGCGACATTGTAGTCATCACGGCAGCAACCCGGCACACTCTAGGTACGAGATCAAACTCATCAATGCCTTCAGATCCTCGCTTAAACTATTGATAGGACAAACCACGGTTGACTACATAGCTCGAAATGTGTGGATGGTCAGAGAAGTAGTCGATGCAATGAAACCTTTTCGGCGCGACACTATTCTACTCGTTGTGGCGAATCCCGTTGATTTGCTCACCTCTATCGCCAAAGATATCTCTGGGCTCCCAGCCTCTCAAGTCATAGGCTCAGGGACCTTTTTGGACACTTCTAGGCTTCGTGGAATGGTGGCAACCCGGGCTTTTGTGAGTGTTTGTGACCCTTTATCATACCCTCACCACCGCAGACTGACCAAGTATATTCTAGGTCTCCCCATCTTCCATAGATATCAATGTTGTAGGTGTTCACGGGCAAGAGCAAGTTGTTGCCTGGTCAAGCGCAAGTATTTGTGGAGTGCCCGTTTGCGAAATGGAGGAGTTGAGTATCCAAAACCGTTTGAAACTTGCCGGTGTATGCAAAACTCGTTCTCAGGAGATAGCTCTAGGCAAGGGGGCTGCTCCATTTGGGATTGGTTCTGTTACTGCAAGTATATGCGTTTCTATTCTTTTGGACAAGTTGGATGTCTGTCCAGTATCCCACTATCAAGAGCAGTTTCAATGTTGCTTGAGCATGCCGGCTGTCATTGGGAGGGGGGGTATTCGGCATGCACCGCGGCTGCGGTTGTCTGATCAGGAGAAAACCGCTGTTGCAGAATCAGCGAAGCGCTTGAAGCAAAGCATCGAGTCGAGCGAAAAGTCCTGGCAATGAAAGATCTCTTCACTGAATGATGTAGATAGTTTGCAGTCAGGCTTGTTAGGATTTGGGAGGTTTGAAATTGAATGATTTGTACCTACAAGGTGAAATAAACGGGTGCAATCGCCGTTGTACCCACCAAATTTCTTGAATGTGCTGGTCTTCAATGCTGTAGGCCAAGAAGTTCCTGTTGAAAAAGGGTGTGCAATATCTCTCAAGCCAACGATCAAAGGTCACAACCAGAGGAACACTCCATCGAACACACGAGGGTTACTTCAACAGTATTGTCAAATCAATGCCGACCTCACATACATGTGAACAGTCCGCTATGTAAGGATCGGCTAAGATACGAAAATGTAGTTCAATTAATACATACAACAAGACTACAACAACGAAACCATAGTAATAACTATCATGTACCAATTCCAGCAACAATCATGGCTTTTCACTAGCCACAACATGGCGCTTCACCTGAACGAAGCTATCAGGGCTAACAGAGATGGAATCGATGCCAGCATCTACCAGGAACTTGGCGAATTCCGGATGATCACTCGGGGCTTGACCACAGAGACCAATCTTGCAGTTCCCATTGTGAGCTTCCTTGATAACCCTGGAAATCATCCACTGGACTGCCTCGTCCCGCTCATTAAAGAGGTCAGCCAGCACACCCGAGTCACGGTCCACTCCCAGTACAAGCTGAGTCAGATCATTAGATCCGATTGAAAAGCCATCAAAGTGGTTGGTGAAGCTGGAGGCCAGAATGACATTCGATGGGATCTCACACATGACGTAGACCTTGAGACCATCCTCACCACGCCTGAGTCCATTCTCGGCCATGACGTCCAGCACCTTGCTGGCTTCTTTGACAGTTCGACAGAAGGGTATCATGACAATGGCATTCTTGAGCCCCATCTCCTCACGGACTCTCCTGATAGCACGGCACTCGAGATCAAAGCCCTCCCTGTAGTGTGGCGAGTAGTAGCGTGAGGCTCCGCGAAAACCTATCATGGGGTTTTCTTCCTTGAACTCAAACTCGTTACCTCCTATGAGACGCGCATACTCGTTGGTTTTGAAATCGCTCATGCGGATTATAGCGGGCTTGGGGTAGACAGTGGCACATAGAGTTGCCAGACCACAGGCTAGCTTCTCAACAAAGTAGTCAGATTTGTTGATGTATCCAACCGTGAGCTTCTCGATTTTTCGCTTGGCATCCTGATCCTTGAGTCGATCAAAGTGAACAAGAGCCATGGGGTGGACCTGGATAGCGTTGGTGACAACAAACTCCATACGTGCAAGCCCAATACCATCAGATGGGAGTCGCCACCAGTGATAGGCAGAAGATGGATTGGCAAGATTGAGCATGACCTTTGTGCGAACCATAGGCAGCTCAGACAGATGAACCGTCTGGGTAGTGATGTCGGAGATTCCGTCATATACAAGACCCGTGTCACCCTCTGCGCATGATACAGTGACGTCCTGGCCAGTGTGCAGAACGTAGGTGGCATTACCAGTACCTACCACTGCGGGAACACCGAGTTCACGACTGACAATAGCCGCATGAGAGGTTCGCCCACCTTGGTCGGTGATAATAGCAGCGGCACGCTTCATGATTGGCACCCAGTCTGGGTCTGTAGCCTCAGTCACCAGAATTGAACCGTCAACGAATTTATCGATTTCTGAGACGGAGTTGAGGAGGCAGATGTTTCCCACTGTGGCCTTATCTCCGATCGAAAGTCCAGTAGTCAGCGTATGACCTCTTTTTCCGACCGTGTACGTCTTGAAAATATTCGAGTCACGACGCGACTGCACCGTCTCTGGTCGAGATTGGACAATGAAAAGCTTTCCTGTGATGCCGTCCTTTGCCCATTCCATATCCATGGGACATCCATAGTGCTCTTCAATGGCACAAGCCCATCGAGCAAGCTGCAGGATCTCGTCATCCTGGAGGACAAACGTAGCCCTCTCGGCCTTGGACGTGGGCACGTTGCGAGTAGGCGCATTCTCATCACCATAAACCATCTTGATGGACTTGTCGCCACGTTTCTTATCAAGAATAGGCAATAGCTTCTTGTCGCTCAAGAGGGGTTTGAAAACCTGATATTCGTCAGGGTTCACGGTCCCCTGTACAACTGTTTCCCCAAGGCCCCAGGCAGCGTTGATAAGCACAATCTTGTCGAAGCCACTCTCGGTATCTATGGAGAACATGACGCCTGAACCCCCAAGATCCGAGCGGACCATCTGTTGCACCCCAACAGAGAGGGCGACGGCTTTGTGATCGAACTTCCTCAGCTGGCGATAACTGATGGCTCGATCAGTGAAGAGTGAAGCATAACACTTTCGGCAAGCATCCAGCAGAGCCTCTTCGCCTTTGATGTTCAAGTACGTCTCCTGCTGGCCGGCAAAGCTCGCATCGGGTAGATCTTCAGCTGTTGCGCTGGAGCGTACAGCAACGCTCAGCTTGTCGACTTTGGCTTTAGAGCAAAGTTCGCGGTACCCCGTCAGGATAGCCTCTGCAGTATCTGCTGGCCAAGTACCGCGAAGAAAGAGGTTTCGAATAGCGTGTCCTGTCTCTGCAAGGGTTTGATGACCAGCCTGCCAATCACTGATGAACTCTTCCATCTTTCCCCGGATGTTATTGGCAGCGACATAGTGTCTATAGGCATAAGACGATGTGGCAAAGCCGGGTGGGACTGGAATTCCTTTAGGGCCGAGGGCTCGTATCATTTCACCCAAGGAGGAATTCTTGCCGCCAACTAAAGCAACATCACTGCGAGCCAGAAGCTCAAAGTCTAGAACCAAAGGCTCAGCGGTCCAATCGCCATTCATAATGTTCGATGTTGTTGTGTTTTCAATATGTGTAATAGTATCAAATTCGTCAATACCTTTTCCTGTTGGCTGGGAGGGTAGGCGGTTCTTTTAAGAAACCAATAAACTCTCATTTGTTGGTTATGGTGACCAACAGCATTAGTTTGCTTGAATAGTATGATCTGGATCGTGGCTGTATTGTCATGGATGTATCTATCGTATCATTATGTTGGCGGCATATGATCTTTATCGCTTCACACTTACGTACATTTACTGTTATTGTAAACTATCTGAACTTCCAATCTGATATAGTTATCGCAGTGCACTTAACGAGGATGTCATCATCTTGAATCATCTCACAAAGCTTGACCTCATTGTTACGATTACATACCTTCATCATATAGCTTCGTAAGCTGGTAATGATATCACGCATGGCGTGTCACGCCTCGATGAGTATTCCGTGTCTATCATCCGCGTCATGCACTGGTAATTTAATTAAAACTACGGGCTGGGCTCTTGATCATTTTCGAATGATCTGATTGCTGCAGTGGCTTAAACCTTGTGATGCAGGAAGTGACAACAATTTACAATAGCATTTGGGATGTATCGCGGGGAAATGGAAGAGGCAAGCAGAGTAAACCTAATAATGACTCACCCGAAGCCATTGGTAGCCGGCCAGTTTTTGACAGTCAACGATCAGATCATGGTCTTGCTTACTTGACAACATAAATGAGACCATCGGATCCAGCCAATCACCAAAGCTATGGCAAGGATACATTGTATATACATTTCTGTGTAACTTGGAGGTGGCTAACGATATATCAGTGTTGAGATTCTTTATGACTACAGGTAAGCTAATAATGACTGCGTCCTCGGATTTCAGCAACCTATTCCAGAGACTATTTCACGCAACCATTGCCATGTCGCCTTTCACCGTGGGTGATTACCTCGCAGAGAGGATCGCCCAACTTGATATCCGTCATCATTTCATTGTTCCAGGAGACTACAACCTCATCCTCCTTGATAAACTTGAAGCGCATCCATCTTTGACTGAGATTGGGTGCACAAATGAGCTCAACTGCTCCCTTGCCGCCGAGGGTTACGCCCGTGGCCATGGGGTTGGTGTTTGCATTGTTACCTACAGTGTCGGTGCCTTCTCCGCATTCAATGGGATAGGCAGTGCGTATGCCGAGAATCTCCCTGTCATACTCATCAGCGGATCCCCCAATACCAACGACGTGAGTGAGCATATACTGCACCACACCCTAGGGGAATATGACACGACGTATCAGCTCGAGATGGCTAAAAGGGTTACTTGCTGTGCTGTGCGCATTCGAAAAGCTGCACATGCTCCTGAGCTCATTGACCGTGCTATACGGGCTTCTCTCACACAACGGAAGCCCGTCTACATCGAAGTGCCAACCAACTTGGCTGGCGAGACGTGTGTCCGTCCTGGGCCCATCAGCTCTGTGGTGGCAGCTGTGCCAAGTGACCAGCATTCACTCGAAGTTGCTGTGGCCAAGGTATCCGAGTTCATCGGATCCAAGCAAAAGTGTGTCATTCTTGTTGGGCCAAAAGTTCGAAGGGCAACGGCACAAGATGCCTTGCGGCAGTTCGCAGAGGCGGTTGGATGTGCGGTCATTGTTCAGCCAGCTGCAAAGGGAGCATTCCCAGAAGATCACGGTCAATTCGCAGGCATATTTTGGGGCCAGGTCAGCACACTTGCAGCCGACACGATCGTCAACTGGGCAGATCTCATCATTTGTGTCGGTACCGTCTTTACAGATTACAGCACCGTTGGATGGACAGCCTTGCCCAGCGTTGCCCAACTACTTGTCGACATGGACAGTGTGACTGTGGGGTCCAAAGTCTACTGCAGTCATGTTCAAATGAGTGAATTCCTATCCATGCTCGCAGAAACGGTTGGCTGGAATGACAATACCATGGTCGAATACAACAGACTCCGTCCGGATCCAACCTTGGGAGAGCCTTCTTGCGGCCCCGAAAGGTTAACGAGGAAGGAGATTGCCCGACAAACGCAGGTTTTAATCAACCTCAACCCGCAGACAGTTATATTTGCCGACACCGGAGATTCATGGTTTAATGGCCTTAAGCTAAGCCTTCCATTTGGGGCTGATTTTGAAATCGAGATGCAGTGGGGTCACATTGGTTGGTCCATCCCCGCCTCGTTCGGTTATGCCCTTGCAAAACCTCATAAGAGGCTTATCGTCATGGTAGGCGATGGTGCGTTCCAGATGACGGCTCAGGAGGTATCTCAAATGGTACGCTTCCGTGTGCCAATCATCATACTCCTTATGAACAATAAAGGCTACACTATCGAGGTAGAGATCCACGATGGACTCTATAACCGTGTTCAAAACTGGGACTATGCCCGCTTGGTCCAGGCATTTGGCACTGAGAAAGGAAAGGGGCATGCGCTTGGTCTCGAAGCCCATACGTCTGAGGAACTTTCGAAGAGTCTCGAACGGGCAGTGGCACACACAAATGGCCCGGCACTTATTGATTGCAACCTTCATCGGGATGATTGCAGCAGAGAGCTGATTACCTGGGGACATTTTGTGGCGACTGCTAATGCCCGTGTGCCGAAAAAGGAATGATACTACTATCTTGAAGATTCCTGTATTTAGTGTTTTTACGAAACCGTAGCTGGGGATCGCAATGCCACCTGCAGCGGGTGCTTCTGTATGAGATTCAAGAACAAGCTCCATATACCCGCAGACTGCATGCGTATGATATGATACTTCTCATCTGGGATGTGGTAGCTCACGGGAGTGCAATGTCAGCTTGCGCGCGGCATTATAGATAATGCCTTGGAAGTGCCGATTGTGACGGTTCAGCCCATTACATACACCTCAGCAATATCGGCAAATATGCCAATCTTGGACCCGTGAGTTTTGATGAATGATATCACTTACGCTTTAAGATTGCCGCCGTGCTGCAAGACAATTGCCGATAAGGTGACCAGAGTCGTCTGTCGCCATTAGATTAGAAACCTATTCTTGAAATAATTGCATTTTAACTTCCCTCTTGAGACAAGCTGCTATCTAAGCCCCACTTTAGTAATCCCCGCATTTGTTCAACCGTCTTATATATAAAGCTGCCAAATGTCATTTGCAAAGAGAATATTATCTTTTCATCGCCAGCTTTTTTCCTCGACTCATATTTTCAAGTTCAATTCATATCCCATATTAAAGCCCCCTTATTCAATCACCACCATGGAACACCAGGGTCAAAAACAGGTGACAGCAACATGGGTAGTGGTTGGTGCCTCTCGAGGCATTGGCCTTGAGTTTGTCAAACAGCTGCTCGAGGCTGGACATCGCGTGATTGGCACAGCCCGTAATCCAGGCGCTGGCGAATTGCCGAAAGTTGCTGAAGCTCAAGATGATTCCAAGAGGTGCATAGTAGAGCAGTGTGATGTTTCTAGCAGCGAGAGTATCGATGTGAGTTCATCATTTCTTCCTCTTCGCCATTGCCATTAACTTACTATTGCAGAACTTTGCGGCCAGGATGAAGGTACTCGTGGAGAGTGGCATCAAATTGGATGGCATCGTTTTGAATGCGGGCGTCCTGAAATACCCGAATCGAGCAACCGAACTGTAGGTTCCCATGACCAAGGCCTCTGTAGAGCGTGCCATTACAGCTGCTAACATGATACTTCAAGGACATACGAGGACTTCTCATTTCACTTGACAACTAACGTCATCGGACCCATCATCTGCGCACAGAAGCTCATCAACTTGGATCCGGAGCACCCTCCCCCAAAAGTAGTTTTCATCTCATCCGACTCAGGATCGACTGCCAATTTCCTCGGCCATGAAGATGGCTTTGCAGCATACGCAGCTAGCAAGGCCGCGCTGAATCAAACACTGAGACATATGGCGTTGGAGCTGAAAAGACGCGGCGGCAAATGGTCTGAGATATGTGTTCTGGCTCTTCATCCGGGCGAAGTCCACACGTAAGCTTTCTTCTTCTTTGTGAAAAGCTTACCTTTGCTAACAATAAATAGGGATATGAACTCAGGCTCGGTTGCATGGGATGTGGGAACGCTACTAGAGACGAACGAGAGCGTTGAAGGCATGATTCAGGTGATTGGGGAGAAGAACCACAATGATAGTGGCACGTTTTGGTGCTGGGACGGCAGGGTAAGTCTTTCAAAATGTCCTGAGCTTGAGTTAATACTGACAACATATAGAATTACCCCTGGTAAACCATTGAAAAGGGACGTTGGCGACTCCATGTAATAGTCAACCTGGTTCTAAGGAGAGCATCTGCCCTTTGGCTATACACGTCAGTGGCATCTAGTCCACAAAGCCTTGTTCGATTCTCTTCAATCTTGGCAAATTTAGGAGAATCTGTAGATCTTTCAGGTCAGCCATCCATAGAAACAACTCAAAACGTGTATTCGCGGCGAAATTAGCGATCTGAGACGTCCTCTTCCTCTGTAGCTCAAACCACAACGTATCTTCGACAAACCCGCTCACTCAAAGCCGTTGATTTGAAGCATGCACTACATTGCATTAAATCACTTTGCAGAATGTAATTCTGGTATAAAGTCGATAGATTTTCTGCTTCTCTTGGATCAGGTAATGTTCTCTGTTCATTGGCAAGCAAATAACCCTACCCATGATGCGTGCTTATAGCGCAATAGCTTTCACTTACCTGCCGTGTAAAAGTAACCCATAGCATACCATAGATGTTACTGAGCTTTTTCCTACAGACTTGAAGGTCAAACTGGGCTACCTGCCACCTAGTTTTGGATGCAGGAGGCCGACCAGGCGCGGTACATTGAAGAAACTCCTGCGCCCCCTTGGCCCCCCAGTTGTTGGTCCAACGACAGACAAAGTGGAAAAAGCAGGGATGGTGCTCAAGCGACCAACAACTGGCATATGCCAGCTGATCACCATTCGATCTATGCGAAAGTCTGCCTTACTGATCGTGCCTAATTCGAGGCCTTACATATCGCGACTTAAAATGACGCTGGACTCCGTCACTCAATGTTCCATCCTCACCCCTTGTTCAACCATATCTTGAAAAGCGACACTCAAGATGGCGAAATCTCAAAGTAAGCAATACTGTTGTGAAGTATGCTCCACTTTTGTTACAAGCTCCATCAAATTGGCAAAACACTGCATCAAAACCGGACATCAAGTCGACCAATGCTGCAAACAATGCGTCAGGCGGTTCGACAGCAAAGGAGCGCTGTCGCAGCACAAGCTTGACAAGCACGGGAAACCTGGCAAAGTTGTGTCAGCGCATCCCCAAAGACAACCAAACAATAATACCACTGAGATCCTCGGGGGTGCCAAGCCATATTCTTTCCAAGATCAAAACTATACCCGTTTGGTATCTCCCGATGCGAACCTGGTTCACCATTTTCTGGCCTTGAACTGTCACCCCAATGAGCGCCTCAAACGGGAGGGCTATATCTTGCCTGACGACCTGAACAAAGGGTTTAACACAACCCAGAAGAACGCAAACATTATAAAGCAAAGCATCGCTACACCAGCCCCGAATGCGTTGTGTCCTAAGAGAAAGGCCATTGCCCTCGATTGTGAGATGGCAGGGGTTCGAGGTGGGGCCAGTGAACTGGTATCGATATGCATCGTGGACTTCTTCTCCGGAGAGATTCTGTTGAACTCTCTTGTGAAGCCTCGACAGCAGATAACTGATTGGCGAACTAAAATCCATGGCATTGGACCTGCCAAGATGTCCGTAGTCATAGCATGCAAGGAGGCTTTAGACGGGTGGGAAACCGCTCGCGAAGAGCTATTCAACCTCGCCAATGCAGACACAGTCATTGTAGGGCAGTCTCTCCACCACGATCTGAAAGTCTTACGAGTAGTACACGCCCGAGTTCTCGATACCGCTATCCTGGCTTCCGATGCAGCATCTAATCCGGGTGTACCTTCCGCCAGAACATGGGGCCTACAATCACTGTGTGCAGATCTTCTAGGCCTGCGTATTCGTCATGCGACGATGAAGCACGATGTGGTAGAGGACACTATGGCGGCGCGAGAGGTTGCACTTTGGTGTATGTGCTATCCTGAAAAACTAAACGTTTGGGCGGAACAGGCACGGACGACAGCGCCGACACAGAAGGTCAAACGGCCGAATTACAGGCGGAAGAAAACGAAAAAGACAAATCCGATGCCGGTTGCTCGCAATGAGAACCGGAGTGAGTATCACTTCATTGATCCGTACGGTTACGATGTTGATGATGAGATTCTTCGTTGGGAGGACGTGGTGGATTGGGATACTTGGCCAAAATCGCCTCCGTCTTCCGATTGAGGAGGCTAGAGAGTATTCATGTTTGTCGTTGGAAATCCAGATAGGTTTTGTATATTTGATAAGCCCTTGATACCCAACGAAATTTGCAGCTGCTGTGGTTCCAACACACCAATGGCTTTTACAACAGGGTAGTCCATCAAGGGGCGATAAGATAATCAGAACGATGACCACTTAGCTAAGATTTGTGTATTTGGCTTGTGATTTACTCAAATTTCTACTTAAGTTGCTTTCGATACGTGTCCAAGTCAACAATAGACCAAACCCAATGCATTCTTCCCTCATCAAACCAGTACATGACATGCTCATGGAACTTGACACTAACCCCTGTAGCATCGGCGTCGGCCCAGCGCTTCACCGGGACACCCGTAAACTCCAACCTGGCAGCTACCCTCCCCAAATCGTTATCGACTATCAGGTCCTGTATCTCAAAGTGCAAGCCCTGGATCGCACTCTGACTCTCCTGGATGAGGGCGATATACTCCGCAACGGTCTTTTCCACAGTATTGTGCGAGACTACTGGCTTGCAAAAGTTCTCAAAGTTGGCTTCCATCGTTTGGTCATTAATGCTCTTGATGTAAGCGCGGTACAGAGCGTCAAGGTCAAGGGACGTGGGTTTCGCTTCCTGCAGCAATGAAGACGTTGCTGTTTCTGAAGATTGCTTGGCCCGTCGAGCGTCGTTGTCTCTCAGTGTTTTGAGGTTCGATAGACGGCCGTCGACGAACCAGGCTAAGATGATTTCCTGGTATTGGGATTTCTCAGTCGAAGAGGCTGTTTCGGTCTTGATGATCCTAGCAGCGATGGCCTGGGCGCTGGTGTCTACAACATAACTATCGAGTTTCGATGCACTGCCACTTTGGGCACGGGATCTCAAATTGGCAATGAATTCGCTGCGTTGTTGAGACTCGCCATCAATTTCAACGGTTTGCTGGACAAGAGATTCCAAAATGGCCCATTCTCCTTCATTTTGGGTGTTGATTATCTTTTCAAGAACTGTGATAAGCTCGGTGCGCGACATTGCTGCATTCATAGTTAGGACGAGGACGTGAGGCTGTGAATACGTTTGAAGTTTGACTTGATATATACAAAATTGTATCAAAAGAAATAAGGAATCTGAGGAAGAGTGATATGCGGAGGATTATTTGTTTTTGTACTTGTAGGAATGACAATTACGCCCTTGACAAATCCTTGGATACATCCTATTACATAAGCTTCTCAGCAGCCAATCCGAATCATCTATCATATTAGAGCCAAGGTGGTAGGCAGAAGATCCTGCAATATCTTGTTATATCCCATTTCAAAAATTGCGGTAAACTTTCATTTTGAGGGATTACAGACACCGAGGGCTTAACAGAGGGACACTCATTTATGTATGCGTATGCGTGGGAAAGGTTTGAATAGAAGTCCAGCACCTACCTTTGAACACATTCTACTGTCCTACCTCATACTGTATGCATACTTAATCATTGAGATTCAACTACATTATCGTATTAATTTAAGATAAAGGATTTGTAGTTGGATTACTTATTCAGTTAGGTCGCTTATAAAATGTGTGAAATATGAAATAATCCACTTTATATCCTTGAGAAATACCTATTAATCCCAGAATGCCGTCCCACCATATGTATTCCCAACGTTCACTCTTGAAGTCTCTCCTCCGATAATCTCATCGACATGATTAGTAGTATCATCGCTAAATCCCTCTGAGTGCAAAAGTGTTTCTTTTGGAAACGTGTAGCCAACGTTGGCTCTTCCTGTCGTATTTATGCGTCCCACAGTATTCTTTCCAATAATTTCTCGAAGCCTCGACTTAGTAGCAGCTTCCAAGACAGGATCCAAGGCTTTGGCCACATCTTGAATCATCTTCAATTCCTGCTGATCGTTGACTTCATCGATCTCCATCTCGACCAACTGTGTGATAGCCTGGGGTGAAGCAGGAAACACCTTCTCCAATTCGTTTAAGAAGTCGAAGATGTCATCAATTACTTTCCCCATATATCTCTTATCATAGATCGCCCAATATGCCTTTTTGATCAAGCTTACACGACTCTGGCGTTGTATGGTGAGTCTCCGAAAACGATTGTGCAGGCGATGGGAAACTGTTTCGAGATCCGCTTCAGTACATATTGCCGTGCTTTGTTGTTCTGTTGATGCTTGCTTATACCGAAGTGGGACCCTGTGTGCTGCGCCGAATCTTTCTACTATCTCTTTGAGCATATTCATTGCCAACTCCACTGTTGGATCTGCCGATGCGTCGCCGAGGAATCGTGAGTCGTTATTGATATCGATGGCTGCACCCCATCTTGACAGTCGGCATTTGGCGACATCGAGCCGAAGTTGGTATCTAGAGAAATCCTCGCCGAAACTCTTGGCCAGTTGGATGTAGTCGAAACAATCTATGCAGTTGTTAAACAGGGCCGCGATGCTGATAGCGCCGGCAACGGCGCCAAAGACTTCGGTCATAGTTATCAATATAGGTTAATGGATTAACTGAGATAACTCGAATGAGCGATTTTCGAGCGGTAATTTAAAGAGTGCTACTCAACCAGTCCGAGTGCATGACCCTTACAGGGGTAAGATATCTTAAAATACTTGATTGGGTGGGATGAAACTGTTGGTTATCTGTCATAGTTGGAGATAGCCTTGTTTCCTCTTCTCCCCCCCTCTCGGCGCAGCCGACCTCTTCTCTCAATGCAAACATCCCTTCTCTTGTCTCCATACATGTTATGATCGTCACGACAAGACTCCAAGGCCACGATGCAGAGTAGCACCTCGAATTCTGTGCAGTCTTTGAGTGCAACCGACGCCTCGAGAGTACACGTCGGCAACACCTATAATACGACACAGAACTACTACAAGAGAACTGACCAAGATGAGGTCAAGCAACTCTTGAAAGCACTGCGCTCCACTGATCCGCGTCTGGATAAACTCAGAATCCAGGGAACTAACGGTGGCCTATTGAAGGAATCATACATGTGGATCCTGGAAACACCAGAGTTTCTCGCTTGGCTCAATGAAGACCATGAAAGTCGACTTCTTTGGATTAAGGGCGACCCCGGGAAAGGAAAGACGATGCTTCTATGCGGTATTATAGACGAGCTCCTACCCTCTACAAGACTAGAGAACCCGGAAAGCCTGGTCTCGTTATCTTACTTCTTCTGCCAAGCCACACACCCTGATCTCAGGAACTCGACAGCTGTGCTACAAGGGCTGATATACCTATTAGTCATGCAACAACCATGTCTTGCATCTCATTTACAAGACTGGCAAGGACATAACACCGCGCATCGGAACTCTTGGTTTGAAACGGAGATCTTGTTCCGCAAAATAGTGGCCGATCCAGCCCTTCAGGAAGCATACCTAATCGTGGATGCATTAGATGAATGCCTTGAAGGCCTTGATTGTTTTCTCGAGGTAATTTCATGTTCAATACCACATGTCAAATGGGTTGTCAGCAGCCGTATTCGCGTTGAAATCGAAGAACATTTTCAAACGCTATCAATACTCGGACTTTCTCTAGAGCTTCATGAAGAATCTGTCTCACAAGCTATCAGCTACTTCATCGACTACCGCACTCATGTATTAGTTAAGAAAAAACGTCTCAAAAGCAGTATAGCGGAAGAGGTCCACCGTCACTTAACACAGCACGCCCACGGTACTTTCCTATGGGTGGCGTTGGTCTGTCGAGAACTAGAGAAGTGCCGACCTTGGGAGATCAGCAAACAATTATTACAACTTCCTGAAAATCTCACCAAGCTTTACGCAAGAATGATGGACCAGATCCGCACGTCTAAGAGCTATGAAACCTATATCAGACTTCTAGCTGTGGCTTCAACTGTTTTTCGCCCAATTACCTTTTCTGAGGTAATAGCTATGGAGGAGCAGCTGAATTTGGACGAAGAAACGCTTCCTGACGTTGTATTGGAATGTGGTTCATTTCTGACGTGGAAAGAACAGACAATCGTTTTCGTCCATCAATCCGCTAAGGACTTCTTGCTTAAAGAGCCGAGCTTATTCCAGTTTGGCCTTGCGCATCACCATTATGACCTCTTTCAAAAGTCTATCAGTGTTCTTAAATCTCTCCACAAGGACATGTATCATATGATCTATCCTGGAGTCTCCTTAGACTCAGCTATCCGCAATCGCCCTAAGCCTGATCCCCTGGACAGTTTGGTGTATGCAGCTGTGTTCTGGGCTGATCATATACGAGAGGCGCATCAACTCTCTATTCAGGAAGGGACTGAGGAAAAAATACCTTTTGTTGACACTATCTACAACTTCATTTCCGAGAAGTTTTTATTCTGGTTAGAGGCACTTAGTCTTTCTCAGAACCTATCAGCAGCGGGGAAAGCTTTGTCATTTTTCAAAGACCTCCCAACCGTACGTTTATTCTCTGAGCCAGATGACTAGCGAATTCTAAATTTCGATCCTTAGCAGGTCCTTTCTCAATCAGTAGTTGCAGCGCTTATAGAAGATGCCCTTCGATTCTTGCTCCTTTTTAACCCTGTGATCGAAAGCTATCCACTACAGATATACGCCTCCGGTTTGCTCTTCAGCCCAAAAAAAAGCCTCATTCGCAATCTATTCGAGCAACATACACCTAAGTTCATTTCAAGACGCCCTCGAGTGGACGAGACATGGAGCCCGATCTTGAGTGTTTTTGAGACTCCTCCAGAAACCCAGATTAGCAGCATGAGCTTTTCTCCTACTAGTGAAATGCTGGCCATGACCACGTCTGACTCTCAGTTGTTGATATGGAATGTCAACGGCGGCTATATGCACAAAAGATCGAAGTACGATAATGCAACGTTGTTGACAACATCGCCAGATCTGCAATGGTTGGCGTTGATCACCATGCGCTATTGTAGTGATGCACAAAAGCATGTGCAAGACGCACTTGAGGTTCGCGAGTTGGATTCAAACGATTCACTTTGGACGAGAACACTCGATAACCGACAGGCTCTGGCTATGAAGATCTCCCCTGATAGTCGGTGGCTGGCAGTGTGCTACAAAGATGAATTACACGTCTATGATGGTGAAGGTGGCACGCCTCGATCATGGCTTTGGCAATTTGACCTGAATACAGAACCTTCGGACATTACACCGTGGCGCATGGAATTTTCTTCGGATTGTGCTTTGTTGTTACTCTTATACTGCGACCATGACTACAGTATTGTAGTTTCCGACCTGAGCACGGGTATACAGTATAAACGCCCTGACTCGGAACATGAGTATGATGAGATGGAGGAGAGCATAAACGACGCAAAGTTCGTCCCAAACACCCACCTGGTCATGATTTGCGATAGCGAGATGTGTATCTACCTATGGGACTTTCTGAAGGGCGAACGCAAGGAGTGGCTCATGAACGATTATTACGTCGATTGCCTCGCCTACTCGCATGCTGAATCCTGGATGGCTACAGCATCCCACAAAGAAGTGAAATTGTTGTGTCGCGATCAACGAACTTTACTGCGAGAGCTTGAGCTTCCAGATGGTAATGGGCTTAAAGAAATTGAGGCTTCTTACGATGACAAGAAGATTGCAGTCTGTTCAAGAACCACAATTTGGCTTTTGGATGTACAGATCATTATAGGTGCCAAACCATCTTCTGATGAACAAGAAATTAGATTTCCTCATATACTAAACGACGGGGTTTCTATCGCTTACCACGACCTTTTCAGCAAGATCGAAATAGAGGACCCAATAGAAGGAACTATTACCACATTGGATATACGAAACAATGTTCGAGAGAATGTCAATTCTGTTGCACTCTCACCTGAGGGTCGGCTTTTAGCTTACAGTGACCGATCATCAATTTACATTCAGGACTTTGACAGAGTTCACTTATGGTATAGCTTCGAAGTTAATGCCAAAGCTAAACAGATAGCGATATCTCCCGATATCAGTGGTGATGGTCAATGGATTGCCGTCTGCACGCCCTTTGGGGTAGTTGTGTGGGATGTCGACCCGGGAAAGTTTCATCGATTGATTGAGTTTCCTGACAATTTGGGGAGACATCCTGCCAGAGCATTCTTTGCCGGAACCCAGCTGGCAATTTCATGGTGTTTTCATCCGTTGCAGCACCCTGACAATCTTCAGGATGAGACATTGGTCTTTTATGACATCAAAACTTGCCAACCGCTCGCCCAGCTTAAGCTGCCGTGTTCTTGGCTTTTGTTTGATTCGCCAGGTGGAAACTTTTCCATGTCGCCCAACGGCAAGTGGACGGTGTCGTATATATTCAGATGTAGACGATTACTTCTCTCTGATGTGGAAGCAGGCATCCAGTATGCTGTCGTGGACATTGATGCCAAGTGGTTCTCCTTCATTGATGACTCAACCCTGTGGACGGATCAGGGAGTGCTTTCTCTGGACTGTGTCTTGGACGATTTGGCTGTCGAGTCACGGAGTGGTAGAACACAAATAGTAGAGATGGATAACCAAGTCGTTCAGGAGCTACCTTTGATCATCCCTACCTTTGGAAAATACGGGCGCGATGCCTCTGGCGAATGGATAACCTTCGACACTCATCCACTGATATGGCTACCCCAACAATACCGGCCAAATACTGTCACTCATTTGGGCCAAATGGCGATTGGACACCATCACGTTACTATAGAATCTAGTAGGGGAACATATTCTATAGTATTTACAAACGACACAGGAGACTACCTACGGCAAGCAATGGATAACCTAGTTATATGAGATATTAAATTAGAGAGAATCTTACCATTATAAGACGCTTATAGGTCCCAAGGCAGCCAGTTGGCTAGATAAGGCTATAGGCCCTGCACTATTCTGTCCACTATAAGACACGACAGTTCACCAACAGCTTGCATCCCTGTACGTACCATACCGTCTGTCCCGGCGATGCTGAGCTTTTGTCTCCCGGGAACAAGTCCGTCTCTCAAAGTTTTCCATTGCGAGTGCGCCGAGCCTCGGAACGTGGACCGATGGCGAGAAATTATACCACGGAGATGGAATACGATCCTCTTCCCACTTCTCCTGGTCATAATCGAGTCGGTCTGCAACAATCTTGTCAACGTTCGGAATGATGCCAGGGTGGAAGTTGGATCGCAGAAACGAGGTCTGGTTGACAAGATGTTCGATACCCACCGTGGGAACTCTCCATCCGCTACCGAACCAGTCTACCCGCAGCTGTCCTGGCCGACGCGGATAGACCCTCTCAAGTGCCTGCTGCATGGCGAGCTCCTCAAGCACAACGCGTTGGAAAATGTCGGAACATAGATCAATGGCGTTTTCTCCATCCAACATGAGCGTGAATGAGCCGACAGGCATACCAGCATCGATCAAGCACACTGCCTCGTTGAGCCATTCTTTGACTTCGCAGAATATCCCCTTAATTGCAGCTTCAAAAGCCTGCTCGCCTAAATCATGTGATGCGAACACTTCAACACATGAAACATCATGATGACGGACGAGATACGTCCTTTGAAATATGTTGTCCAGCATGCCGACTTGTAGATCGATCTTCAATCGCACGTTCTCCTTACAGAAAGGAATCAAACCTAATGCGTGGCTGGATGGATGGCCCACAACAACATGGTCCTCGCGAATTACGACATTTCGGATAAAGAGTCGTTTATCACGGGGTAGGTGTTTGAGGAAACGAATCGCAACCGAGGTAGCCGAGAAGCGATATTTGTAACGGTATTCGTATTGCGCTTTTTCACAAATGTGCCAATCGTGCAGACTTTTCCAAATCCGATCATCGTGATTTCTGTAACCATGATCTTCAAGGTCATATATTTCAGGAATATTCCAGGGCTCGAAATGCTGATCAAGGAGAGCAGAAAGTCCGCTTCGCACATCAAGTTCTCGCAATTTACCCTCAATTGCTTTTATGAGTTCAGGTCCTGGGTTTTTAGCGAGGAGTCGTAGCGTGAAATTGACGGCGCGGCAAAGAACTGAATCTGATGGGTGATCGTTGTCAAATGATATCGGGCAACACCCAAGAGACATGCTGATGCCCCAGTGTGGATATTCCCGAAGGTCTGAAAAGCGTATATCGGTCCCGAACTCTCCTACGGCGCGTTCAAGGACTAGTAGGAACCAAGGGAAAAAGGCTTCGATTTGGGAGGTAATTTCGGGAGTAAGGAAACGACCAAGATAGATGACAAGGCAATGACGCTGCTTCATCTGACAGTAGAGGAGATAGTCAAAGCGACAAGCCCACGCACGCCATTCTGGATGATAAACCGTCGAGAAGGTGATGGAGTTGTATTTGAACGGAAGGTCTTTCGTCTCAGATGCGATGAGGCTGCATGTGGACATGAGGGCTAGATCCAAAGGCTGGCCGTCTGCGTCAGCAAGTTTGCCCGACCCGGGCTGGAATACGTAGCCACCATGGAGAGCGAAGTACTCTTTGTAGATGATGTGTCGCAGCTCGCAAGGGAGACTGAGAAAAGGACGAGGCGCCATGTTAGGTAGAAGTCGAAGGTAGATTAGTGGAATATCTGGTGTGGGCCTGGCGTTGTGTCAGTCTCAGCACCACACAACGAAAGTTACGAGACTGTTTTTCAACGTCGCCTGTAGCTAAGCGGCGACAACTTCAGCTAGAGACGCGCCAAATCTGACATTCGAGAAACAGAGTGAGTTGAGGTTTCAGTGAAGGGTGGGTGATTGAGGATAGAGATAGAGGGGTAGATGTGAAAGGCTACAGCGGGGTTTTTATAATTTTTGGGCCATACGACGCCACATAACAGAGTTTCACAGCAGGCAACACTCAAGCCACTCAACAACCCTTTTTCGAAATGAAAAGCTGGTCTCAATCATGAAATGAGTAGAGGATTATCATTGATGAGGAGAAGCTCCTGAGCTTTGACCATTTGCCTCTGCTCTTGGTAGGACGAATATGTGGCTCATTGAGCTGAAATGCGCTGTGGTGTTTGTGAAGCTGAAGACATCAGCATTGCGCAGCTTGAGTCATGGATTTCGATTGGATGACAGAGATAAATCCATACGGGCTGAGAGATGACAGTAAAGGGTGGCTGGATGCATGGTAATTTCATATCTAGTATTGGTTCAAGCTCACAAGCACTCGGCCTATTTTTAATTGAAGTGATTTAATATTCTTGCCAGAAGGACTTGACTTTATGTTATTTATGACAGGTTTCCAAACTCTTCTCTCCTTCGAATCTCGTATACTATTTAATATTGGTATAGAATTTCGACCACATCTGTACGATTCTCTGATAAATTTATTAACGGCCAAGCCTATGTCGATCTGAGAACCTCATACTTCTAATGCAGTAGGCAATATAAGTGGCAAATGGCCACCCCTTGAATTCGTCGGAACACCGTTTTCATGCTCAACATCCCAATATTCTCATCCAGTTCATCCTTACTATTAATAACATCGTAGATCATTCAATATCGCCCTACCATCTTATCAAACGCCTGCACAGCAGTCACTTGGATCTACGCTCTTAGTACCCGCTTTGATAGTTCTGGCCAATCTCAAGTTAATCCGGGTCCTTCCTTATCTTTCTTATCTGGAGGAACCCCACATTCGTAGTCCTTATCCCTACCACAAGCTAAAGAACCAAGATACCGCGTTCACCTCGCTTCCGTCATGAAGAAGTCCATAGCATGCGGCGCCTGTCGCTCGTCAAAGCGAAAAGTAACATCCCTGCCCAAGGTCTAATTCTTGTCTCTGACTTGTCAATAGTGCATACACTCAGGTGGCCCGCCCTGCACGCGATGTCGCGACCGCGGCGACGAGTGTATCTTCCCGCCGAAAGGGACATCCTTCATCTTCCGCCGGAGCCGGTTGGAGCGTCATGCTGCTGAGCGAGACCGTGACATGAGTGATGCTCCCTCTGGCTCGGACATGGCGGAGGCGGTGAGGGCCAGGAGCTTGGCTACGACGGACCCGTTCGGATTCTTGACTGATGAGGTAAAAAACAGTTATCTACGCTGCTCATACAAGTGGTCATTCCATCATATTCCTAACTTACTTATCGCCATCCGCGAGAGGAGGCTAGATCCTCTTCTTGTCTGGGCTATGCTGGCCATCACTGTGAGGTACAGCATTACCACCGCTCGTCTCAGATCTCACTCATAACACCAGTACAGGTTCTCGCAGGCAGCTCCGCCAGGATACTCAACGCAGGTCGAAGCAAGCAACACATTCGCTGCCCACGCTCGATCGATGGTTTTATCCCTCGTAGACCAGCCCAGTGTGCACAGGGCCCAGGTTCTGCTCATGCTCACGGGTCACTCCTGGGGTGCGGGTGAGGGAAGACGGGCTTGGGTGTACCTCGGAATGGCTGTACGCATGGCACAAGTTCTTGGTCTATTCGAAGAGCCGCCACCCGCGACAAATCGGGAAGATTTCATCGAAGCCGAGGAGAGACGACGTACCGCATGGACGTGTTTCCTCATGGACAGTCTACTCAGTGGAGGGAAAGGGCGCGACAGGATGCTTTCGGCCGACAACATGCGTATACAGCTCCCCTGTGAGTCGGACTGTTTTAGCTTCGGCCAGATTGTGCTCTGTGAAAGGTTGGACGGCTCGTTCCCAGACCCATCAGCAATGGGCATTCGCGTCCGAGGCAGCTTAGGCATTGTCGCCAACAGCATGCGCGTCGCTGATGTCTGGGGTGCCGTGGCCAAATGGGCGTGCACACGTCACGATAGTAACGTGCCGCCCTGGCAGCCACAGTCAGAGTTCCAGATGCTACTATCCCGTCTTGAAGTATGGAAGAACTCATTACCTGAGCGATTACGCTACGAGCTCTTCTTCCTCCGAGCACATAGCGTTTCCAACCAAGGCCAGGCCTACTGCTACATGCACTGCATCTACTTCATGAGCGTCATCTTTCTCTACCGATCTTACCTCCCGGAAGTTGAAATGCAAAGGGCCAGAGTGGGAGACAAAGATTGGGATCAGTGGTCTACTTGGTCAAGCAAAGAGCTCGTGCAGGTAGCTGAGCAAGTATGTGATATGCTGCAGGAGATTCGTGCTTTTGGTCTTTACTTTCTTCGAGGTTTGGTACCATGGATTGGCTTCACCATTTATACTGCCGTGGGGACCATGCTCTACTTTTATCACTTCCCTAATCTTGGGGATACCAACTTGCACGTTGAGAAGCGAAGGGAGCATATCGTGGAGGGCCTTTTGTTCCTCAAAGACATGCGACAAGCTTGGCCGATGGCCGACACTTGGGTGAGTTTTAACGCCTGGCTTAGCTACGCAAACAACAAGCAAGTACTGACTTTGCCGCAGCGTGAAAAGATAAAGGCAATGCAAATCTTTTACAGCAATATCAAAACAGACGGTGACTTGGCAGTCACGCCGAGTGAGCGAAGAGAGATGCGCAACGCAATTATCGACTACGGCGCTCTCCAGCCCGACCCAGTACGCCAACCTGATGCCGAGAGCACTGACGAACAGGTACCAGCCCTTAAAAGTCACCTCAACTGCAATTCAACTAACCATCTACAGAGCGCAACAGACGGTGAAAACGACCAGGCCTCAGCAACAAACATCGACTTCACTGATCCGCTGTTCATCGCCCCAGCTGATATCGACCTATTCGATACAGACTTTGCATTCGGCAGCAATATGTACGCTACCTTTGCGGATGCTACGCAGGGTTTCTGGGAGAGTTTCCCTGGAAGCATGGATATTCAAGGGGAAATGGGAGACCACTAAAACCATCGAGGGATTTCAAATGCCAAGCCGGAAAATACTGTACATGTTCTGTCTGACGGATGACAGCGGGAAAGGATCGGCGTTTGCACCACCTGATTCATGTCCAGGGTAAGACCATGCCCCGCGCTTCTCCACGATGGCATTCAGGCTAAATACACCAACCATGTTAACCATCAGCCAGAGAACCAGCTATATAATCTTCTTCACTCATCCAACCACTGTCAAAAATTACAAGAATTATCCCCTGTCTCTGTATCACATCTCAAAATGCCCCAGGTCAGAAATCCAATCCTTCCGGGCTTCAACCCGGACCCGTCCATCGTCCGTGTTGGCGATGACTATTACATCGCTACGTCCACTTTTGAGTGGTTTCCTGGTGTTCAGATCCACCACTCCAAAGACCTGGCCAATTGGACTCTAGCTGTCCGTCCTCTCACTCGTAAGAGTCAGATCGACATGCGCGGCGAGCCAGATAGTTGTGGTGTCTGGGCTCCCTGTTTGACTCATGATGGTGAACGCTTTTGGCTTGTATATACCGACGTTAAGCGCAAGGACGGCTCTTTCAAAGATGCGCATAACTACATCATCCATGCTCCTGCTATCGAGGGACCCTGGTCTGATCCCGTCTATGCCAACTCCTCTGGCTTTGATCCCTCGCTTTTCCACGATGACGATGGTCGTAAGTGGTTCAACAACATGACCTGGGACCACCGAGCTCGCCCTCACCTTTTCTCCGGCATTTTTCTACAAGAATTTGATCCCAAAGCTGGCAAACTTGTCGGTCCACGAAAGAACATTTTCGCAGGAACAGACCTGGCTTACGTCGAAGGCTCGCATATCTACAAGCGCAACGGATGGTACTACCTCTCCACAGCCGAGGGAGGCACAGGCTATACCCACGCCATGACCCTCGCGCGCTCTCGCAACATCTGGGGTCCATATGAAGTGCATCCCCAGAAGCACGTCATCACTTCAAAGGATGCACCGCACGCTGCTCTCCAGAGAGCTGGCCATGCGGATATTGTCGACACGCCCGAAGGCAGAACGTATATCGTGCATCTTACAGGCCGACCAGTAACTCAGAAGCGACGCTCACCTCTGGGACGTGAGACAGCTATCCAAGAGGCGTACTGGGGCGACGACGACTGGCTGTATATCAAGAACGGCCCCGTTCCCAGCTTATACGTCGATCTCCCTGCGGCTCGCGATGATACAGCATACTGGGAAGAGAAGCGATACACCTTCCAAGACACCCTCCACAGCGACTTCCAGTGGCTGCGAACTCCCGAACCTGAGCGTATCTTCAACATCAAAGACAACCAGCTTAGTCTCATTGGACGCGAATCCATCGGATCATGGTTTGAGCAAGCGCTCGTCGCCCGGCGCCAAACACACTTCTCCTACGACGCCGAAACAGTAGTCGACTTCTCCCCCGAGGACGAGCGCCAATTCGCCGGCCTAACAGCGTACTACTGCCGCTTTAACTTCTTCTACCTCACCGTAACCGCCCACTCGGACGGGCAGCGTGAGCTCCTGATCCTCAGCTCAGAGGAATCCTTTCCGCACAGCAAACTCGAGCGACCCTTCCCTGAAGCCGTCAAGATCCCCAACGAGGGCAAAGTGCGTCTCGCGTTGACTATTCGCGGCGCCGCTCTGCAGTTCTTCTACGCCCTCGAGGGGCAGGAGTTGACCAAGATCGGACCGGTGTTTGACGCGACCATTTTATCTGATGAGTGCGGTGGACATCCCAAGGACGGAAGCTTCACTGGTGCGTTTGTGGGGATGGCGTGCTCTGATGTTAACGGGTTGGCGAAGGAGGCTAAGTTTGATTATTTTGTGTATCGGCCTGTGCATCATGAGTCGGATCGATATGATATTTAGCAGTGGTTGAACATTATATACTCAAGGAATTGAGTGACAAGATGAAGATTTCTGCTGTGTTGTCTCGTGCAAATAGTGAACAGGTAATATATTTGAATGCCCGAGACATTCTCTGCAAACACAGGCTGATGATCGAAATATGACACAAGAACCGGGGTGGATATGCCAAGGTGAGGACTAGGGTGTGTCGCAGACGAGCTTATTTCAACCCCAAGACAACCAAAAGAATGGAGCATCTATAGATAGAATATGTTTCCCCCTATGCACGTGCTTATTCCAAACTATTTAAAGCTCCTCCCATGAAACCCAGGCAATATCTGCTGTCCCTCCAGCTCATCATACGTAATTCCTCGCTTCTGCGACTGCTGCCACGTCTGCTTCAAACGAGTAAACTCTCCCATAGTAGGAATCGCATGGCCCCCAGCCTCAAACTCATTCTTGGTGTATCCTTCACGTTTGAGAACGGGGGAGTCAATGGTCCCAAGTGCAAGGTCATTCACTGCGCGAGAAAAGTAAAGAAGACCTAGACGATCTACGTGACGCTGGTCTTTGGGAGGGACCGATACCTGGTCGCATATTAGTACTGTTAAAAGATGTACGGGGGGTTTGACGTACGCGATGGACGGTAGATTTGATATAACCCCCAGTTAAAAAGCTCAGAGCATCGCAGGCATTAACCGTGAGGCTACCGTCCAGCGGCCTAGCCCACTTCCAGCTCCCTGTCTCATTATCTTTGATCTGTAATCCAGCGACAGGCTGTCGAAACAACAAAGTATACGAGCCAAGATCGGTATGACCACGAGACCACAGGCCATCTTCTAGCTTCTCGATCTCCTCGGAGGAGAACTTGCCGTACTTCATGTAGCGAAGGTGCGACTCGTTATGGGTGCCCCATTTGTGTAGGTTGACGAGGGAGTCCTCTGGAATTTCGAGGGCTAGGGCGGTGAGGTGGTAGAGGGGGTCTAAAACCTTTTCGTGCAGGTCCTGGGCATATTAGCGTTGTGTTTGCTGTGTGTGAATGGGGTTGTGTACCTTTGCAAATGAGGTAATCTCCTCTATATGACTGTTGAGTAACTGAGGCACTGGCTGAGTGATCTCCCCGTTATCGGCTGATAATGTTAGCATTCCATGCCCTCGTGGTTAGATTGGGGATGTCTTACTAGCCATATTCCAAACTTCAGTCTTCTCCTTAACACCACCAGACAGAACACGCCTTCCACCAGGACGATAGCCGTTGTACTCCCCCGCGTCAAGATCAGGCATGTACTTCAGCTTCTCCTCAAGCGGGAGATTATAAAACGCGTTTCCCAGAGCAAACTGCCTATCGATAGCGGATTGAGCAATGTCGAAATTGGTCACGTAGAAGAATCCCTTGCTTCGGATTGCATTTATAAGGACGTTGGCAAGTTCTGCATTTCCCTCCTCTGTGCCGTATTTGGATAAGTCAATGTTGGCCACTGCGTCGAGTTAGCAGAGTGGTGTGATACGGCAAAGTCCTGAGCTGCTGGAGCTTTCAGATGGGGCTTGGAGCTTACAGTCTGCCCAGTCAAGATGTTCCTTCGTCTCAGGGACGTAGCTATAGGGAGGGATTTCTAAAGTAGCGGAAGGCATTTTTACTTGTAGTGCAATGAGAGCCAGTACATGTAATGAAAACAAGTTGATAGAAAGTGAATGTCTAAATTTGAGGGTAAAGCCTGGATGATAAAGACGCGCGACATTGGGCATGCTGACAATTCCCCCCACATCCCCTCTAAATAGATTCGATTTCGTGATTGAGTTCCCCGCATAAGAATTCAGGTAAATGACCATGTTTGGCTGGATGGATGCATTTGAGTCTGATTGATAGATTGACCATTCTGGGGAACTATGGCGTGACCGGCCATAAGAGAAAGAAGGATCTGCCGCCATTTATTTTCACTTCTTGTTGGGTCCAATATCTCCAACGAAGCCCTGAATGTATTATTGGTAGGTGATTACCAAGAGGAAATGATATTTCTTGGCTTGGAATAAATACTAGGTACTTTCGGAATATATTGCCTGTCTTTTCATGATTATTGGGCTCTGTCAAGGGATGCTCTTGAGCAGCCAGACCAAGGGAAATGGCTCCGAATAAAGTACCCAGGAGTACCGCCATCATGCAAATTCTTTCTCCAAAATCCGGCGAGCCATCTTTTCTGTTAATAATAGCTCAAAGCCATAGACTGGTGTACAGATCAAAAGTTCAATAAGGATCTCAACTTGACAGATTACACGTCAGCTCTTGGGAACGCTGGTCTTCAAGCACCATTGTGAGGTTGATACAAAGGTGTGGCTGGAAATGAGACCTCGAGGGAAATATGGTTCTTTTTGAAATTCCGAATTACCAGGAAGAAGTTGCAGATGAGGGGTCGTACTAGGGAAAGAAGCCCTGTCTAGGTATCTATAAATTTTTCTATCAAAACAAAAGGCGAGAAAGAGTGTAGTATAAGTCTCTCTGCTATTGTATTATCGCGATAATATAACCAGTTACGTCTCTTTAAGGAAGAATAAGGCTCTTTTAACCCTTTTGCCAGACTCAATTCGGTATAATATAGTTATTAATCACACTGACTCACCTTTTAATAATTGAGCTACTTTGCAGGTCTAGATTTTACAAGCTAGAATTTTCCTGCTAATCGATTAGCTCTGTTAAGTAAGAGTATTATAAATGCTGACAGCTTGAGTAATATCCTGACATACTATCCAAACCTGAAGGGTCTGTTAATCTTAATAGCTAATTATCACAGGTAAAAGATAAGAAAAGAATATCTAGATCTTTAACTTCAATGGGCTTAGCAATATACTAAGCTCAGCTTGTTAGTATATCTTAAAACTAACAAAGAAGGTTTTCTTGGAGGTGAAAGTTATATAGGAAAGGATACAAATCCTTAACCTTTACATTTTATTAAAGCCTTACCGCTACCTATAGAAATATTATACTTATATTAGAATGATAACTATAGGTATGCAGGCAAGCTTAAAATCATTAATAAGAACACTTTTAGCTCAATTATAAAGAATAACCTTCTAATCTTGAAGATATACAAATCGAACGATATTATAACAATAGAAGGGGGATGGGATTAAGATTTGAGTGTTAATGGATGGGTGTGAGCGTTAAAAACGACTATATTTAGGAAACACGGGACAGTTCGGAGATAACCCGTACTATTCTTGTTTTATCCAGGAGACTGTTAAGCTCTTTCGATTAAATGTCTTCTATCATTCGGTCAGCTCCCATATTATCTGTTGAGATCATGCGCATCAACGCAAGCTCCATAACTTGGTTTGCAACTATTTACATGAAATTTGACTTGTTTTCCTCCAACCAAGCCCTGAAGTCTTGCATATTGGGGTTATGATCGCGGCACTCTTGCACATTTCCACCATAACCTTCATCCTTGAACCACTTGAACATATCACCTACAGACCCTTTCAATACAAACTTCACAGCGCTCGCAATCGGACAAGCTGCTAGAGCCATATGTTGGCCGGTGACTTGGAAATAAATAGCATCCGCTTCAGGCTGCGCTAGCTCATCGCCTGCGAGCGTTAAGGCTGCATTCTTGTACGTGTCCGGATGAAGCAGACTCTGGGCCGCAAACCAGCCGATGTCTTTAGTCGATACCATCTGGAGCTTCTTACTGCCCAGCTGCTCCCACATACGGGCAAATCCTTTTCCGTGTATGTCGGTACTGATGTTTTCGAAAAATGTGACCGGTCGGAGAATAGTGTATGTCATCTTCTGGGGGCTATTGCGTGCGCGTTGTTGAAGATGTTTCTCGATGGCGTGCTTTGCAGCAAAGTTTTTGACGTAGGTGGGATTGTCGGGAGATCGCACAGGGCCACCGCGGTCTCCAGAAGAGTAAACGAAGTGTTGAACGCCGTGCATAACAGCGGCATCGACGACTGTTTTGCCTTGTTGTTCTTCTACATCTGAGTTGATTTGAACGCTATAGACGCCCCATACTGGGCCGGCTTTCTGGAAGATGTGGTCTACATCGGCCAGGTCACCCTCAATAACGAATATGTTGGGGTTGGCGGCGAGTTTCTCAGCCCTGCGACTCGTCACGTCGCGCGTAACTGCGATGATATGAAAAGAAGAAAGATGCGTGGACGCTAGGATGCTTTGAATAACAGCACCGCCTTGCTTGCCAGTAGCGCCGAATATCAACAGAGTCTTCTGAGGAGTAGCTGCCGACATCTCTGCTTGTCTTTCGCAAGAATATTGGTTCAAATTTGAAGGATAATACTAGGAATAGAATGTGTGCCAAATGAAAAAGTTGTCTGTGAGCTAATGATAGGGTTTTGTGACAATGTCCTGAGGGGACCGCAGTTACAGTTATATAGAGCCCTTGGCTGAATTGTCTTTCGGAACAGCAACACCAAAAACGACGTTGCTGGGATGTAAGTGAACGAGTCCCATTGGTCGTACAATAAAGCGAATGCGAAATACGGATGCAAGGCGAGGCGCTAGCTTAAAGCCCACTAGTGACATGTCAGCCTACCCATTTAGGACTGGATCAACATCTTCAAACATCTCTCGAAGCTAGCAAGCGAATGCGAACAGACTTGTCCATCCGCCAAATTGTGTGATCGGAGGAATTGAAGACAACAGTACTAGGGCACGGTTCAATTGACCTGTCCACCGGATGAATTGGATGAACATTATGCGTTAAGCAACACCTATTGCATCGACTCCCAGCCACCAAAATCTTTTCAAACGACGACAACAACCCCCATTTCGTATGACATTATCAGGCCCACGTGCTTATAGTACCTTATCCTATACTAGCTTTGTATCTATAAGATATATTAAAAACTTTAGTGAAGTTCCACTTTAGTTTCTCATGCTGTTAAGGAATTTACTATGATCGGATATTAATATCGGTAATAATTATGGCTATTCCCCATCGGTGCCGAGTCGGTAATAGACAAGCTTGCTATTACCGTAAAGTGAGAGATAACAAACCAAAAAGTGAGTCTAAACTCGAATAAGCTGGACCTACATAAATCCGCCAGTTCACGATTGCGCTACTAAATAATATTTCTAACTACAATAATAACATCCTAATCAGAGAATACAAAACTGTACTTGAATAGTCTAAATTACAGTAACTGCACTAAGCAATGGCATAAAAGCTATGTCAGAAAGAAAGAAAAAAGAACATTTATTTAAAAACGGGACCTTAATCTATCTCTTGGAATATAAAATAGGATCACTGTAGAATGCACTTAATACCGTGACATAGAATCACTAAATACATTGCGATTCTTCGCTATCAATTTAACTGAAATTAACTAGAAAGTTTTAAAAATACAGTAGCACGATGAAGGATATTATCTCCGGAATTTCCTTTAGCTTCGGTTCTTAGATTCCACAAGTAAGGAAGACCTGTTGGTTTGTGGAATGATCAGTCCAACCCTTGCTTCAAGGGTGACAAGAGTCTCTGTATCGACTGCCACTTTGTCTGTAGTGCTGGAAAGTGGCGGGCTGAAACGATATCCCTCGCTGCAAAAGCGCCACCCAACAATGGACCAACAGAGACATTAACATAACGTTACCGGCCAACAGGTTAAGGCCACCATTTCTAGACACGAGACATTTCTCATTACATCTAGACATAAAAGCATATAAGGCTTCCCCTAATCATCGCAGTCGCCTTTCCTGTAATTCCTGTTCGGAAGCCCACAAACCTCGCATCTTTGGCGGTATTCCGGAATCATGAAGGCCCATATCTTTATAGCCACTCTCCTAGGAGCAGTTGGTACTTTCTCGGCGATCGATCAAGCTTCGATGGAGATGGATTCTTGGTGCATTACGTACCTGTCTACCTACCTTGCTCCCGTTTCCAAACAAGCTAGCGCATTGCCATCGACCAACCGAGAGGCGGAGGCCCCGGTTGCACAAGACTCCGGAAAACTCTCATCTGTACCATCCATACGGCCTACATTAGGAAGGGACACTTCAACACCAACGACTCGATCAACTTTGAGTACGAGACTTTTGTAAATGTTCTCCACATCGGATTGAATTAACAGTGTGATAGGCGACGATGGTCAGGGTGCCTTGACTTTGGATACCACATTCGTTTCTCTGCAATCCACTGGCACTTCTCCTCTTTCTCTGAACAGCGCTGAAACTTCGGATCTGAATGTTAAGCCGACTGGAGTACTCACCGACGAACTCACTACCTCTTCAGCATCGATACAGAACTTAGGCTCTACGGCTAGTACAGATATTTTCCCAACCTCGAGCAGCATCAACCAACCTGCTGGACGATCCATTATCTTCCTAGTCTCAATCCCCGACAACGAGAGACGCGGTCTCCACAAACGAGCTACTGGGGGCTTTGTTGGCGTTGATAACCCTGATATCTGTACATTTGCTGCTGTCTTCACTCTCGCCGAAGGCCAACTGTTTGATGGAGATGTCCCAGTTTACTATTCGGGTGAAGATTTCAAAGATCTAGCTGGACAAGACATTCCTTCTGGGGACTCTATCACGACAACATTCACAACGTCTCGTGGGAACCTTGTGTTTAGGAACTCAGGCCTGCCTAATGGTGATGCCGGTTTTTGCCAAGTCTCTGATGGTCAAGTCTACATCACTTTCACTACTGGACCTCCGGGGTGTGTGCCAGTCAATTTGGCTGTTTACGACAGTAAGCATACTCTACATGTATTCGAATATGCATACTGATTCAAGTTACAGTTGAACAATGTCAAGATGGCCGGCTTATCGGTGTTGCTGACTTGACATCAATCTCCTCCGAGACAGTCACCTCTGAGACGGTGATACCTCAAGCTATCAGTTCTGAAAGCGTTACCAGTATTGAGGTTACATCAGTAGTAGAGGAAACCCAGCCCACTGAATCCGAATCTGAGGGCATTCCTATACCAACCAGTACAACTCAATCTGAGTCTCAAGGCATTCCTATCCCAAGCAGCACAGTTCAATTCGAATCATCTGGTCCAGTTTCACAAACGCCTGCATCAATTGATCCAACTTCTCAGACCTCCGCATCAGCTAACCCGGGCTCTCAAACATCTGAATCCGGGACGACTGTAATGGCTTCTTCCGGTGGGACTGATGTATCTGCCAAAACAAGCTCTTTCGTTACCACTATACCCGCTGCGGAAACCGCCACTTCGCAATCTTCCATTATTCTCTCTACATCAGATGACTCTAGCACCAAGGAGGCGCCATCATCTACTGAAAAAGAAGATTCGACTTCGCTTGCCAGCATATCAACCGACCTAACTGGCTCATCCACCATTCCTAGAGTGGAGACAACAACTCTGAGCACACTGGACACAACGTCGGAGACTACCAGCAGTATGGAGATGTCTTCTGTAGATACAACTACTGCCAGTGAGCCCGAAACAATTGCTAGTGAGCCCGAAACAACCACCACAGACGTTACTACAGACGCCGACGCTGCAATCAAGACTGACACCACGACCACCGAAGACCAATCTACTACCGAAATCCCAGCAGTCACTGAAGATACTACTAGTGCTGCTCCAATCCCCACATTTGCGAACCTTGCTTGCAGTGAGGTTAGCAGCCCATATGAAGATCCCAGTGGTGTCTCTTTCGAGATCTTGTGTAATAACCAGCCACGTGGTTATGCCCCTTTGGACAACATTCAGGTAGACAGCTTCACAGCATGTGTAAGGTTCTGTGCTGAGGATACCCGATGTGTTGGCTCGTTCTATTTGAAGAATGTCCGAGTGTGTGGCACTTTTTCGGAGAGTTTCGCTGGTTATGAGGCGACACCTGACATTGATGTTGCACTTCGTATACCAGACGACGGGAATCAAATTACCACCACCGGCGACACTGCAACCGTCGGAGATCCAACAACTACTGCAGATGCCACTACCGCTGCTCTCTCAACGACTACTGCTGCAGATCCAGTTCCCCCATTCGTGGGAGCCACCTGCAATCAGATAAGCAGCCCATACGACGACCCTATCGGTGTCTCTTTCGAGGTTTCATGCGATACCGCAACATACGGCATAAATCTGATCGATGCCCCTTCCGGAGATGTATTTACAGCGTGCGTGAGGTACTGCGCTCTGGACGACCGATGTGTTGTCATGTACTTCGATAGGCCAGCAAGCCTGTGTCTCCTCTTTTCGGACTTTGCTGGATCCTTTCCCGACCCTCAATTCGATGGTGCAATTCGTTTATCAGGGGACGGGAATCAAGTGACTACCGATGGCCAAACAACAATCGAGAACCCAGTAAGCATTGTAGAGGCTGTTGCAGGTACCGGTACCATTGTAGACGCCATTACAGACGCCATTGCAGATACAACTGCAGACACCATTGCAAACAGGATTCCCGCGGCTGTCTCTACGATTGCTGAGGCAGCCACAACTCTCTGAATTGATCTTGGCAGCCAATACGGTGACCCTATCGGTACCTCTTCCAAGTTTGAGTGCTACAGTGCAGTATCCGGAAGTGTTCCTCGCAAGTTCACTACGACAGACACCTTTACAACATATGAATTACTGCGCTCAGGACGACGGATGTGAGGCTGTGGATTTCGATTAGGAGAAAAGCCTGTGTCTCATCTATGGTACAGCTTCGAGACCCTTTCCGGACAGTAATAATTAACATGAAGCTGCATTCCATGTCTCGCAGCAGGTAGGGCGCTAGAAACAGTGGTCACAATGTCGCAACAAGACCCGCCAGGTGGATAATACATGAGGAAGGTAGTCCTCTGTAATGGGCCTAGATTAACAAGTAGTTCGCTGTGGTTTACATTCTTAAGAATCACCTATTAATATATTTACATTTTCATTGACTGTCTCAGATCTCGTTATCAGGTATACTCTCTAGCTCTATAAGATAGCTAGGACACTATTTCGAGACCTGTATTTACTCAGACTAATATATTATCAAAAGAGGAAGTGTGAGGTAATAACGGCTTTATTTATTGTACCTAGTACCGAGGTAGATTTAGGGCTAATACTAAACGTTATTATTTTTCCAAATAATTTAGACTCTACTAAGGGTCTCCTCCACGCCGTACTGTTTTCCCAAACAACCACTCAGAATCCTCTGTCGGCACTGTGCCAACAAGATCCCTTGCAAGTAATGAAAACTAAATTTTCCTATTCTTGAATAATCAGAGAAGAAAACATGTTGGCTGTGCATTTATTAATTCGACGCCTCATGAATCAGAACAGATCCTTGTTGGTAGATAATGTATTATTTCAGGGCCGATCTAGCTACTATCAACTAGGACCCGTCCAAACAGCCTTGTGAAATTTACTCAGCCCTTGAAATGACCAGAAAATTGATTAATGAGCTTCTGTTTCTCTGTTTGCTCATATGGTTGAATTGGGATATAACATGGCTTTACTGAACTTTCCTCCGTATTCTGTCGACCCCCCTCCCTCATTAACCGGAGAGTCGTGCTTATCTCCCCGCTTTTCGCTAGAGACTTACAGCATTTGGAGAAATACACACTTTGAACCAAACTCAAGCCTTGTTTTTAGCTTCCTAAGATGTTTTCAGCTACTTCTCCACTACGCAACAGGTCATGGAGGCGTGACTCTTATCTCATATCCACAGACCCTAGTACTATACCAATCGCAAGGGTCGTCGCCATCTTTGCCTCTGATGAATTCTACTGGGCCAAGCCACTGCCCGAAGATGCGATGAGGGACATGCTCGAAAGCTGTCTCTTCTTTGCCCTGTACGACACCAAACAATCGCCGATCACGTCAAATATGCAAGAGTCTAGCGATGAAACCCTCAAGCTCATCGGCATATCCCGGGGCATCACAGACTTTACCACCGTTCTCTACCTCACCGACGTCTGGGTCGACCCAACATACCGCGGCCAAGGTCTCGGAAAGTGGCTCATGGAATGCGTACGCGAGGTAACCGAGTCAATGCCCCATCTGCGAAAGACAATGCTTGCTACCGGTGATTGGGAAAGGACTGTTCCGTTCTATGAGACAATTATGGATATGAAGGTGACTGAGGGTCAGCGGGGAGAGACAAGGGCGATCATGGAACGAAGAGGACGAGGACACCCAAAGTTTGGGGAGTAATTACAGCAATCTCGCTGCATATTTTCAATTCAGCCTATTGATGAATTGAATAAGTGAGATTAGCGAGAGAAGTTGCGGCTATGTCTTGACCGAAGACAGCCGAAAGTGCGGGGTTACCGTACAACACCACTATCACGAATTATGTGCAGATGATCTACATACCATCAATTGAGAATATCATTCACTTCATTCAAAACTCCATAATTAAAAATGCATCTTCCCAAACTCCCCCCGAGCGCCGCTTACATCCGTCTATTCAACCCCTCCAAACGCAACGCCCTCAGTCTCCCCATCCTCCAAGACCTCAAGACCCAACTCACGAAAGCACTCACATCGCCGGCCACAGGCCAACTACGTCTCCTGCCACCGTTCAAAGACCACATCCTCATGGATCTAGAAAAAGCCGCGCGTGGCAAAGACACTGCTGGTGATGAGTGGAAGAAGTACGGATGGCTTGTGAATGCCTCGGAGTGGAAGAGAGAGCGCGCTGGTTTGCCTGATGTGCTTGTTCTTCGAAGCGAGGGCCCGGTGTTTTCGTCTGGGCATGATTTGAAAGAACTTGCTCAGCTTAGCCACGACGATGTCAAACTGCTCTTTAGCCTCTGTGCGGAGGTTATGAGTTTGATCAGACGCAGTCCTGCCCTTGTTGTCTGTCCCATTCAGGGTCTCGCTACGGCTGCAGGTTTCCAACTTGCCATGACGACGGATTATCCAATTGCTCTACCCGATACCAAATTCTCATTGCCCGGTGCTAAAATCGGTCTACCATGCACCAGTCCATCGACCGCTGTATCGCGCCGTTTACCGCCTGGAGCAACATACAGACTCCTCACGACTGCAGAGCCCATCGCAGCATCAGAGTACCCCGGCGCAGTCGACGTGGTGAAGCTCTCTCAGAATGACAAACCCGAAGATATCTTTGAGGATCGTGTGGCGGCTGTGATAAGCCAGTTGGCGTCTATGTCTCCACAGCAGCAAGCTGTTGGAAAATGGGCCTACTGGACTCAACTTGGTATCGGAGCGTTGAATAGTGAAGAGGGCGGTGATGGGTACGAGACGGCAGCGCGTTGGGCGGGAAGGGTCATGGCTTTGCATGCGAGGAGTGAGGATGCTAAAGAGGGTATCGCTGCATTCTTGGAAAAGCGGAAACCTGATTGGACGAGCAAGTCTAAGTTGTAGGACGACAGTCTGTCTTTTCATTGGAACATGCTTTACAACAGTAATAGTCTTCCCATGGAACGGGCATTTTCAATAGCAGGAAATTAAGTCTTTCAATGCGTTCGTATTAATATGTCTAAAATATTAAGCTAGAGATACCACATCTATGCCACAATCTCAAGGCGTCTCTTGTTCCACTGATGCGTCAGAGCCTTGGCCTTGGGCTGCCTCTTAACCTCGTCGTACAGACGCGCAGTAAGATACTTGTAGATCCAGAACGACGCACCATTGTACACAATACTGTGGTCACTATCAGTAAAGGCAAACATCTTCATCTTCTCAGGCGACACCCCAGACCCAACCAGAAGATCAATCAGAGCAGCAGCGTGCTGGTAATGAACGTTGTCATCACCTGTGCCGTGGAGGATGCTGAATCCACCGTCAATGTTCTTGAAACCGTCGACGTTGTGCACGGCGGTCTCGAGATACCCATCGCGGTTATCCTTGAGGGTCTTCATGTAACGCTCGGTATACATGGAGTCGTAGAATCGCCAGTCCGACACAGGTGCTGTGATGAGACCGAAGCTGAATACTCCTGAGTCGGCCTCGACGGTCTTGGCTGTAAGGTATCCGCCATAAGACCAGCCCCACATGCCGATCTTATCAGGGTTGACGTAGTCGAACATTTCGATGAACTGCTCAGCAGCCCAGATCTGATCCAGAGGCTCAAGCTTGCCGAGCTGCGAGGCCACAAGAGAGCGGTACTTTCGGCCGCGCATGGCAGTACCGCGGTTATCGACGGTGTAGACAATGTACTGCAGCTCAGGGTCGGAAGAGATGTATGCCTTCCAGCCGAGGGACTGGAAAGACTTGGCGACACGCTGAGAGTTGGGGCCGCCGTAGGGAGTGAAAAGAACAGGGTATTTCTTGCTAGGGTCGAAGTTGACGGGGAGCTGCTGCATGACATTCAGGGTGTAGCCGTCTGGGTGCTCCAGCTCGAAGTAGGTAATGTTGGGCAAGCTGTACTGCGTGATGTTCTTGTAGAACTGCTTGTTGTCGACCAGAGTGCGCACAGGCTTGCTGGTCGAGTTGACGGCGTAAAGCTCCTGGTAGGGAACGTCAGGGCCCTGGTAGTGCAGGATGTAGTAGCCGCCCTTGGACGAGAACGAGGCACCCCACGTAGCAGGGACGGACTCGTCCACGAGAGGAGTGAGCTTCTTCGTTTCCCACGACACCTTGTAGACGTGGCGCTCGGTGGAGTGTGCCTTGGAGGCCTGGAAGTAGACAAGCTTCTTGGCGGTATCGATGTGCAGGATGGTGGAGACCTCCCACTCGCCTGAAGTAAGCTGGACGGCCTCTCCGCCCTGGACGGGGTAAAGGTAGATGTGGTTCCAGCCGTCTTCGTCAGAAACATCAACGTAGTAGGTCTCATCGCTCTTGGAGTTCAAGGCGCCAACGAAAGAGATGGAGAGGGTATGCTCGAGCCATCCATCGCTGCCGTCGCGCTCGCGGACAACCTTGGAGTCAAGAGTCTCAGGATCGACGACAACGTGAGCATCATGGTCCTGGACACGGTTGAAGGCGCGGTAGATAAGAGCGGTGTGGTTCTTGGTAACCCACGCGACCTCGCCGATGATAAGCTCCTCAGGCTCAAAAGCGTCGACAGGGACGGGCTTGTACTCGCGCTCCGAAACATCAAGGATGTTGAGCTCCACGGTGGGGTTCTTGGATCCGACCTTGGGGTATCTGAGGTCCAACTCACGAGGGTACGTAGGCGCCAGCTTCTCGTTGTCCATGTAGTAAGGAATGGTGAAGGTGCCAACGCCCGTCTCGTTGAAGCTCAAAAAGGCGAGGAACTTGGCGTCGGGGGACCACCACAGCGTGGAGCGAGTGCCGAAGATCTCCTCCTCGTAGACCCAATCGGGAACACCGTGGAACATATCAGGTCCTCCATCGGTGGTGATCTGGTCGATCTTTCCTTGGCCGTCGCGGATGAAGAGGTTGTTGTCGCGCACAAAAGCCACGGCATCTCCAGCGGGTGCAAACTGCGCAAACTGGATATCGCCAACCTGGTCCTTGACAAGAGGCTCACTCTCGCCAGACTCAACATCGAGGACGAAGTAATCCGCAAAGTACGAGTAGCGATACTGCTTGGTGTAGTTTGCCGCAATCAGGACCCTCTTTGCATCGCCACTAATGGAGTACTCGTGCATATCCTTGGGGAGTTTATCAGCCGTGACAAACTTGGTCGTCTTCTCCGAGACGATATCCTCGAGGACGAGGTCACCCTCGGGGCTGAGAACAATGTAGTTTCCATCAGCGCCAGCAGAAGACCACTCCACGCTCAGAGTAGAGGGTCTCAATTTGGCGCTCGGGCTCGTCTCATTGAAGGTGAGAAGACGATTGCCCTCGCCGACAGGTTGATGAGGCTGGCGCGGCGGATCGACGGCTAGACCCAGAGGGGCAAAGGCCAAAAGCGCAGCCAAAACGACAGACGCAGCCATTTCTACCGAGGTCTTTTTTTTTTCCAAAGGGTAATGAAGAAAAAAGAAACCTTAAAGAAAAAGAGAAAAGGAAAAAGAGAAAACAGCCACGTCGGACGGAACCTTTTTAAAGTTTCCACGGGAGCTGCCTTTTAAGCTTATACCAGGATGTTTCGATGCACGATCGACAGAGCACCAAGTGCGCCTTCCCGCAGCGGTTTAGATGGCCGGGGTACAAGAAGCCAGGACCTGCCGCTTTGGGAGCATTTTGACAAAGTTCCCCCGTGTGATGTTGCGTTGGTAACCTTTTGCCAAGACCGACAAGGCTTGGAAAGGCGACAAAAGTTCGTCGCGATAAGGACATTGAATTTCGCAAGGGAGTTTGTTTGTTTATTGGTGATACGAATGGATTGTGTTGGTTGTTGGATTGGAAGGGGATTTTGATTTGCGCCAATTGGAAGAGTTATGTCGGAGATATCATACCCCTCATGGATATCGATATCGTCATTAATAGTGGGCACGTGAGATGTTTGTTACGCAGAGCATATTTTGTGCCGATGCATAAGTCTTGTATTTAATAGCCGGCCCATGGCATTGCAGTTCATCTCTATGAGTGTCTCTATTTGTATAGACTTGCATTAAAATTAACCTCTCATCCAACAGCTCATACGATTATGTGCGTACTGAAATTAACGAAAACTATTAAGCTAATACAGCTTGAATAATTGATTAGTAGGTTATTGATTTTTAAAAGATGGATAGTAACATAAATACAAGCAAGGAGGCGGCGCGGTCAGAAGTGAGCAGTACTATTGTTACCTTGTTAACCAGAAGGGTGGGGTTCTTAAAATCAGGTATTAGAGTAATAGCAAATAATAGAGAGCCCTCCTGAAAATACAGTAGAATAACAACATAATAATCACCAGAGCTATAAGGAGTGCTTTTATTTCTATCTCAGTATTTAGTAGAGTTTAGATAATCTAACTGTATACTTTTTATAAAATCAAAAGAAGGACAACATTACTCACCGTATATATTTTAATAGAATTACTACAGTGGTAGATAAAACTTAGTTACTAGCTACTGAATAAAACTAAATCAATGCTTATTAATTTCCCTTCTTATATTTGGGATAGTTACATGTCTGTGTGCTACTCTATTGGCTGGTGTAGATATGTAATAGGTATTATAGTACCCTATTAATAAAGGTAATTCAGTAGTGTCTATAAATAATAAACTTTAGACCTTATCTATTAAGTGATTAGGCTAGTATGGGTTTCAGATTCTTATTTATCTCTTCGTTAATAACCAGGTAGGAAAAGATAGTGTGATATCTATAGGCGCTACTAGATTTCCTCGTGTAGGGTTAAAATTGCAGTGCAAATCGACGGATCTGCACTGCACATACCTCAGATTTTCTCCCTTTTTTCAGCCAATTACATCAGGACCGTCATTTAGAAAGATAATAGCAGCTCAGGTCCATATAGATCCAGGAACAACATCATTCCTAAACATTATCGGCTTCATAGATAAAGCTATAATACATTTATGTAAAGTCTGGTAGGATTTTTAAAATAGAGATCCAACTGTTCCAATAAAATCCACAGAAATATCAACAATAGAGGTCTCTCATCAAACCGAAAAGAAGCTATAATACATACACTATACTTGTTAGCACTTGTAAAGACTCTAGTTTACCAGCTAGTAATATAACTTCTTTACCACTATACGCCTAACCCGCTCTATTAACTATTAACAGGTGTAAGACATTACTCAGCTCAATATAATACCCTACAGTATTTACCAGTATAACCCCAGTATAGACGAATTTATCCCTTGGGAAACTCAACCGTGACAGTACTCACGCACCATTATGAAAACAGTTAATTAGGTTTTAAGACGCTGTTGAGAAGAGAGCTGAAGCTTTAAACACTGAGTTTGAAAGCCTGTAGCTTTATTAGTTTGCTACTATATCTTTTTCTTGACGTCATGCTTAGAGATAGTAAACCTACTTTGTTTATTTTTTCCCCCAAATAATTGAGTGCATTTAGACGTGATCAAGCTTATAGTGTATCACATCTCGAAACTATATTTCATGCTGTGAGCAACTTTCCACATTGAATACGTATCATAAATTTGGCAACCTTTACGATGCTTTTTTGCAATTCGTGCACTTGAACGCCAAAAAACCGTGCCGATTCGTTTTCTGAATACAGTGTGTGAGGGAAAAAGGCAGTCCCATAAGGATCGTTCCTCCACATCAATCACAAAGCAACATATAAGACTATTCATTCGAATAGGGGGATGGGATTTCTAATTGTCAATCTTTTTGACTGGCCGGGAACTGTCACTTGTGTGTATTTGGGTTTAGGGTATGGTTAGCGGCCGATGTTGTACCAGCAGATTATCTCGCAGACCATGTCACAGGAACTCTAAAAAGCTGTCGAGAACTAAGACTCTCTTTGTTTTCCCAATTCTCTCACGACCAGCGACCTTGAGAGCTCACTGTCTCGTGAATAATTAAATCATGGGTCAACGAAGCGAAACAACGTAGTTGTAAGTATCCTGATAGTGACTCATGAGTCCGGCGTGAAAACAACAATCTGACTCGTCATTGTAAATGACATGCAGCTCAAACCTCCGAACCTCAGTATCAAAACAGATGTTTACTAATATAGATGAAGTACTCGGTCGGGATTTCATAGCGGCCGAGGGCCGTAGTTGAATACATTAATTATTGGCTTTGCCTTAGCTAAAACTACCCCACTTCCAGCACCGATTGTTGATACGATAAGAAATTCCTGTAAGTGACTTTACAATCCCTAGGTCCACTTGTCTAGCATCGGTCACTGGCCCCAAACGCCTGAAGGGCCAACCACTTCATTTCCATGTGTATTTTCTTCATCTCCAACAGAAGGAGTCACTAGCGGCTGCTCTTCATCATGATCATCATGGTATTCCGGCTGACCGTGACAATGTGGGCATCGATGAGGAGTGCTGGGCACCAGGTCACCAATTAGTTCTCGGAGGATGCCCTTCATCTTATGCGTTCTCAGTAACACAAGTATTGCCAAGTACAAGTGAAGGAACATATTGAACATCAATGGTGTGGACGAGTAAGCCACTAGGAAAGTCTCCCCAGTATCTTGCCATCGGTTACACGTCCATGTGAAAATGAGTGTAACAAGAGACAAGATACCTAACAAAATGTCTGCGATGAGACAGTTCAATGGCTCAGTGATGGGTGTGGCGAACGTGGATTTCAAATGTGCGCCTTGGCGGTGCAGGCGTCTCACGGTCAAACCGAAGATGGCCGAGCAGGTAAGAAGAATAAGTGTAAAGAAGCCAGTAGGCCGAACCATGAGGATGAAGCGGATAAAATTGAGGGGCAGGCCAACAATCGCCGAGTATAGCAGGAAGTCCCTGGTTGAATGGTTGACCGCTGCTGAGTTGATAGCTAACATGTTGGATCGTATGCTTATTGATTGATTTTGTGGTTTGATGATTATCTGGTTGGTAATGAGAAGAGGAAAAATTGGCCTGGTGGAAGACTGAAAAGGTTTTTATAGCTTGGAATTGGTTGCCTAGCGATATATAATTAGAGTGATGTATCTTCCTCGCTGTTGTCAGTCCTGCACTGCGTAATCATGGCACAAAGAAACTCCCACACTCGGGATTGACCATTCACTGTACGTCTTGGGATAACAGGAAGGATCTGCATAAATCAGGCGGTGGGAATCCTTCAAGGCAACAGCGTAAGCACTACCGTAGCAGGTATGCATAACTCTTCCATACATAGCGGGCTTTTCATAATCGGGCTGCTTTTGGGGGCTGCTAAATGGAGCGAATTAAGTCATTGCAACGATGTTGTAGGCGCATCGTTAATTTCTAGGTAGTATGATTGGATATGGATCGACAACGTCTTTCTTTGTTAATGCTCATTCTGCCTTACAGACTTAGGGTTGTGATTATGGTAGTTTTAAGCGGCTGGGTATTGGTCAGAATCTGTCTCGTCATTGATCGGCGTCGCCTGCGCCTGCGCTTGCGCCTGCTCCAAGCCACGTCCATGCAAACCTCACACTATTCTGGCCCGATTGAAGAGCCATAAAATGAAGTTATTTTAGTAATACTGAGACTTTACCAGATGTAGATTATAACATTATCTTCAACCGTCACTATGTGATTCTTGCCATAGCAGTTAATAAAGGACCTTAGCTTTTCCGAAAGTACCTATTTATTACATAAATGCCTTGCGAGAAAGTAAAGGATTTCTGTAAAAGGATTTGGATAATAGTTAGCTCATGACCCTGAGATTTATCTCGATCAGTTGCGTCTCTATACGTATGCGTTTAGTTGACCCCACCAACTCATACAACCATGTGTCAGGTGGGTTGCAATTTAATCCGCACATCAAGCGAGGCTGACAAAAAGACTTAGTCTAAGTTTCATACAAGAGCGATGTATTAATTTTGTCAACATTAAACTTATAAGTTGCTTTGAGTGCTTTAGTGTGCGGATTAAATTGCGAACTGCCTGTGTGTATAATTAACTTACGGAAATGGCTAACCTAAACAGCTTAAGTAATCAAGTTGTAGGTCTTTGGTAATATCATATATGAACAGGAATATAGATAGGTAATGATGCATGAAGGTATCGCCACCTTTAGTGGAGAGCCGGGTCAATAGATAGTCCGGATTCGTAGAGGTCCGAGCTTTGTGTGCCTTCAACAAGAGCAACACCAAGGTCGGACCCTTTCAATAGAGACATGCTACCTTAGAATACCTTCATTTTGCCTTCAAGCATAAGTGGTTGTGTTAGGCAAGGAGACATTGCAGTCAGAAGTGAACAGTACCATCATTGCCTTGTTGAGTAGAAAAGTGGAGAGTAATAGCAAATAATGGAGAGCCATCCCGAAAATACAGTAGAATAACAACATGTCAATCACCCAAGCACTAGTAGAGGTAATAGTGGTAAAGGCTCGACTTGGCCGTCTTACAATGCTTTCAAAAGAGAAGCGAAACAGCGTGATTGTCAATATCATCCTAATGACTCATGAGTCCAGCGTCAAAACAACAATCTGACTCGTTATTGCTTTTTCTCCACCTCTTTCCATCACGCAAAGTCTTGGCGCGATAAGACAAAGATAACGACCAGCAGGCACGCATACAGACAATTCTCGAGATCTACTAAAAATGACGCGACTCCCCCATTTTAATACTCCTGCAGGCTGCAGCACACAATGGAAATGTCCATGTTGTTTAAAACCGGAGTAGTCATCCCGGACCCCTGAGCGGAAATTGTGCGCCTTGAACTCGCTTACCTGTAGGCTATTATAGCGATGCGTAGAAAGATTAATCTTCAGGGGGTCACCACGTGAAGGTGTTCTGGCCGTGGCTGAATTCTGGACTGTTGCAGCGGGCGCTCAGCCACGGAGTAGCATCCAGATCTGAACCACATCGCCGGGAGAATGCTTCGATAATTGGAACAAGGATGCAAATGACCTTACAGGGCGTTGCCGTTATCATCAGCATTAAGGAAAGTATCTCCTAGGACATATTGAGGAAGGTGACAGCGGACAAGCGTAGAGTGGCAGACGCGATGGCTGTTTCTCATTTTCAGCCACAGTCCGAGCGTGCTGTTGAAGCCCCTTTTAGTGATTCCCTTAGGTGACGATAAAAAAAACTCTTATCCGCGTACACTTAAAGCTTACGAGGCACCATTTCCGACCAGTCGTCATGATTCACAGCATGGAATAAAACGCAGTGGATACAACCCCCATTTTATCTTCAGCCTTCTGGGTCCTCTCTGCTCCGACCTCGCAAGGTCCAATTTCATTCCGTGATCCGATTATACAATCTCTGAATTTCGCATGGATAGCTATGACCCTTCCCCACTATCTACGTTCTAAACGGGAACCTCGCCTACAAGTCCAGACGACAAGTGGCTCTGTGGCTTGCTTGTAACGCCGGATCTAACGTCTGATCTCGTAATAGCGTCCCTCTAGCTCGCTACCAAAGCTCGCTCTGACATGCGGTAGTGTCTGATTCGCAGCGCCATCATTGGCAGTAAATGCACTATCGAGACAAGCTAGCAAACTCAAATCCAACCCTCCCTGTCTCCTCACCGAGGGCTCCGATTATGCCCCCGGCTTCGACAGTGATGGGCTGATGCAGGGTCCCATTTCCCACGTGTGAAGGTGATGAGATGTGGTTCCTTTTCCAGAACCGAGCTCCGATCTTGCTGGCTTTATCTGCAGCCGTTCTGCACCCCTGAGTGACGCTGCAGATCCTGTCTTTCTTTGTCTTTTAACCTTGCTTCCATGCCCTGGATTCTGCGCGCCTTGCTTTTTTAACCTGGGTGAAGACCCTTTCCAATCCTTGGTACCTTGGAACTACCAGCCATCATGCCTTCACTTGATGCTGAGATGTGGGCGTGGTACGGCTTGACTGTCGTTGTCGTGCTGTCGCGGATGTGAGTTCAATCAACAACTTTTTTCAATTGGTTACTGACTATTCCAAGGACATCTCGTCGGATGCTACTGGGATCATTCAAGAGAATGTTGGCAGATGACTATCTCATGGCTCTCACAATGGTTAGCTCCCCTCACACACCCTCTCGACTTCAACAATACTGATTCTATAGATCACATACACGGCTCTATTGGCAATTGTCAGCGTCCTCTCACGAACACCCACCAACCTCATCAACCCCGACGACCACATCGTGCTTACCCCGGAGGACATCAAGGAGCGAGAATACGGCTCGAAACTCGTCCTTGTAACCGAACATATGCAGATGATCACACTCTGGGGTGTCAAGGGTTGTCTCTTGTTCATGTACAGCCGACTTACGTAAGTGATTGTTTACCACTATGCTTGGCCGTGACTAACTGTCCGACAGCTTGAGTTTGAAGCAAAACGTCTTCGTCAAGATCGTCGCCTGGTACGTGATTGTTGGGTTTGTCGTCATGGAGCTTTTATGGTTCACTGCATGGTGTCGGCCTTTCCACAACTATTGGCAGGTTCCGCCAGATGACTGTAAGTTACACAATGATCCAATGTCGCTATGCTGGAATAGTGTAACTAACCGACATCAGTGAATTGCTCAGCTGAAACCAACCACATGATCACAAACGCTGTTGTCAACATCTCCTCGGACATCATGATCATCATCCTTCCAATGCCTGTTTTCCTTCAATCCCAACTGCCACTCAAAAGAAAGATGATTCTCTGTGGTGTATTTGCACTTGGCATCTTCACTGTAAGCCCCACAACCTACTAATCTCATCGGCTATAACATATGAACCATGCTGACTCCAAGACACCAGATCCTGGCTGCAACCATGAGCAAAATCTACAGTCTCGGTGATCCTTTCGGCACACAGTGGTCCTACTGGTACATCCGAGAAGTCTCAACCGCTGTCATCGCCGCCAACCTCCCTCTCACATGGACTCTCCTCCAACGCGTCTTCAGACTCGGCTCCTTCTCTGCGCGATACGGCAAATCATCCAACCAACGCACCGGCGAAGGAACATCCCGATTCAGATCAGCCTACGGTAATCTCAGCAGTATGGACCGACGACCAAAGAGGACCACCTTTGTCGAGCCTGGGATGAGCTTTTCCGAGAGCCAGGAGGAGATCAACGGCAAGGATATTCCGTTGAAGATCTATCAGAAGAATGAGGTTACTATCAATGTTACTACGGAGGAGGCGACACCCGATGGGTATCGTGCACCGTCACCACCGGGCCAGACTGGGCTGGTGAGGGTCGATCTTGGTCCTGATGGGAATGAGGTTGCTACGAATCGCGAAAGAGCGGCGAATGAGATGGAGCTTGGTGTTGTTACTAAAGTCTACCATGGAGTGTAATGCGCGGATATCATAAGTCAACCTTGGATAAACATACGTTTTTTAATGTCCCTAATAGAATTGAGTTTATTTAACAATATCTTGATGCAGTTTAGTGGTGCAAAGAAGATCGAAGTCGCTCAAAACGATGAGCGGCCACTGCCTAAAATTATTTCACAGAGTAAGTGCCATATATCAGGATCCTGTTTGCTTTGGACCGGGCGGCGTTATTCCCGATTTGAACTGTAGAGCTAAATTTTATAGACAGTGAAAATGGTGTACCGGTAGCTAGGATGCTCGCATGTCTCATATTTATGACATGGGAAATGGAGATAAAGTACTTGCTACTGCAGTGGTATAGGGTAAGTCGGCTCGGTTAGTATTGTCAATCAAGCCTAAGATACCAGTAAATGCTTTCGATGTTTGATTTTAGTAGGATAGGACATAGCTTGTAATGGAAACGAATGTCTGTAGACGTACAAGAGACGAGAGGGGGCACTTTAGTCTCTATTCTTTCTATTAATAACCATCCCAGATAGCTTTCAAATGCATTTTAAAATTTCCCCTTCGTTTCTCTCATCGTCCCCATCTGTCTACCTCATAATAAATCCCACGTGACTACACCTCTCAGCCTCATTTCAATCACTCGAACGCCTTACTTCCACCACTTCTCATCTAACATCTTGTTTCAAGCCCACCATGGCGAGCGAGAATATCCGCCCAACGAAACCCAAATGTTCGCCAGAATCAATACCTGCCACTGGGCTCAGTGTGATCTATGAACCAGACACTGACTGCTCCGTCGCTGAGTAAGTCACAAGATACTGGTATACGTACCGATTTGCGGCTGAACAAATGAACAGTATCATCATGGTCCATGGACTGAAGGGCCATCCTTACAAGACATGGAGATATACCCCGTCATCGAAAACTGCAGACAAGCAGCCTCCATCTAATCAGGAAAGTACAATGTCGCAGCCTTCTAAGCGACTTTAACTCAGGCGTAGTATTATGAGCTGGAAGAAAGAGCCATCCACAAAGGGAAGTAATGACAGCGAACCCACTCTCTCCATCGTTGAAACTGCCCTGGGCCCGACGGCCCCCAATGCATCCGTCTTTTGGCCTGCCGATTTACTGCCAGAAGTGTGCGAAAATGCCCGCATTTTGACTTTTGGCTATGACACCAAAGTGACAAAGTACACTTCAGGACCAACCAACATGAACTCTATTCTATCCCATGGAAAGGACTTGTTTTTTTTGGGTGGGGGGGGGGGAAAGCAAGTAGTTCCAGGCCGGCCTCTAATCTTTATAGCCCATAGCCTTGGCGGTATTCTTGTTAAAGAGGTACACCTACTGTAGACTAGTATTAGCATCAAGACTGACTATTCTCCAGATGCTCGCACTTTCATCAACGTCAGAAACAATCGCCCAAGGCGTTGTCGAGTGGACAAAGGCCATCATCTTCCTTGGCACGCCACACCGTGGGAGCCCAGAATTCTCAGTAATCGGCGAGCGGGCTTGGTCTATACTGAGTAGCTTGCATTTCCAAACAGGAGCGGCAATATTGGACACCCTACGCCAGGATAATACCGACTTACAGCGTTCTCACGAATCATTTACTCGGCTCTGGCAACATTACAATTTTCGAGTCAAGACATTCCAAGAGGGTTTTAGCATTACTGGTATCAATCTATGGGTTCTGGGTAACAAGGTTGTTCCTCATGACTCATCGCTGATCGGGGATCCAGGAGAACACGCAGAAACGTTGCAGGCCAACCACATGGAGATGTGTCGCTTCAGCAGCGCTAGCGATCCGAATTTTCTGAAGGTCGCTGGCGAAATTAAACATGTCTATATGGAGATAAGCAAGTCTGCTCAGGAACGCCGTATCCTGAAAGACCAGGCCGAAACTCGAAATATGCTAGATAATTTGCTCAAAAAATTGCCTTTCGACGGGATGGGCAAGCAAAAAAACTCCATTCCTCCGCCGATGTTTAGCACTGGGCAATGGCTATTTGAAAACCCAACTTATCGCGACTGGTACTTCGACCATACTGTTAGCCACCATCTGTTGTTCATAAGTTGTAAGCCGGGAGCTGATGAAGGAAGCCGTACAGCACACAGAATCACACTTGGAAGGGAACAGCTTATGCGTCAGTTTCTTCATTGATGACACTAGCCATGAAATGCAACATTCTACGGATGAAATATTTCGGTCTCTAATTTCTCAACTTCCTCACGTCAAAGTATTATCTTCAGGCCCACCATTTACGGAGGCTGGGAGTTTGAAACACGATATTCGAGACGCTGCTAGGCCATGTGAGGAATTGACTTCGCAAGAACTACAGACTCTCCTCATTAAGACGCTTAAGATTCTATTATTAGAATATGCGCCAGTATACATCTTCGTGGATGCGCTTGATGAACTGCAAGTCGGAGAACAGAGGAAACATTTCGAGTTCTGGAGTGACTTGATTCGTTTACCGAGATTTAAGAAGCTAAGCGTATGTCTCTCCTGTAGACACTTTCCTAACATCACAGTCGTCGACGGTTTGGAGCTAGTGCTGGAGCACTACAACGGCGCAGATATCATTAGCTACATCCAGCAGCGACTCGAGTTACATATGAATGTGGATGACACGGATTGGAAAGTTGAGATCTACCATAAAATTGAATCTCGCTCAGCCGGAGTCTTTCTCTGGGTCGCGATAGTGGTTGATAAAGTACTGGCAGGGTATGATGATGGCTGCAATCTGAGAAACCTTTTACAAATCGTCGACGATACACCAACAGAAATTCGAGAGCTATATTTAGAGATTCTCTGCTCATTGGGGGTGGACGAGAAACAGGTGGTGTTGGGGATCTTCCAATGGATCGTCGCGGCAGCCAAGCCTCTCCGACTTGATGAATGGCACCATGTACTCGCCTTTGTCAAGCATCCCAGGCCGACCTCACTCCGCGGTTGGCGACAATCAAATACCTATACCGAGAACGATGAACAGCTTGAAAGAGAGATCAAATCACTATCGAGAGGCTTGCTACAAGTAAGTAATAGCCAGTGTAGTGATACTAACGACGCGTCTTCTGTTGATGCCTGTGCGGGATCCCTCGACCAAGAACACGGATCGGCGCGAACCATACGGTTGGCTCACCCGCCAGTATATGAATTTCTCGTCAACGACAAAGGATTTAGATACTTGGGCTACAAAGGGCGACATCCTCTTAAAGACTGCCACCATACCATTGCCAGTACATGTCTCGCCTACATAAACGTCCCAGAACTGGATGATTACATCTTTGCTCGACAACGTCTCGAGGTAGAGAGTTCAACGACACTGTCACTGTTTTCAGCGTATTCAGTAATATTTGGAGAATCTTTGCATTCAAGTCACTCACAACGGAACGCAGACTTCGGGAATAACTTAAGAGAGCTTCACGCAACAAGACCCGGGGATCCCTGCCAATTGGTGAAGACTTGGTTGGCGGACCGTGGCTTGTCGCATTGCTCCGATGATAACCTGGACGACTCCAGCCTTTCACGGTCTCCTACTTCTGAGATGCTGCAACGACCAACCTTCGTTCATTATCCTGCGTTACACTTATATGTGGTTAACGAGTTAAACTTCCACCTTCAAATTGCGAAGAAGGGTACATTTGCGAAATCGATTCGCGACGACCTTAAGAAAAGTCAAGCTCGATGGGACGCGCTTCGCTTCAGACAACACACGGGGCTTTTAGACTTAAGTGACTACGGGGCATTAAGTAAACTCCCGCCGTAAGTAACCTCTGTCAAGCTATCGTGATAATCATTTCTTAATCTATTCCGCAGAAAGCCCGACCACGGCCCGAGAAGGCCGAGAAGTATTGCTAGCTTTGCCTCTGCGAGTAGCTTTAGTCACGGTAGTGTGGGCTCACAAAGAGTCAACACGGGACAAGATGGGAACACTGGATCGGCCACTTAGTATATAAGAATATTGAAGTTCATTAGTCCATCTGTCAGAGCCAAAGGTGCCACTTGATGCTGGTGGACATTCCTACCTGAAGGAGGGACAAAATGACCCTCCTTTCACCCCTTTATAGGGGTGTGCCTGCTGACTAAGGAATCTCCAAGATCGGATTCTGCATACAAAAAAGGGATAGTTCAATAGTTCCTCAGGGGTGCCTCTAGTCCATTGCCTATGCCCTTGTCCGGCATGAAGTACCTCTCCCAAGACCGAAGGTTACATGGCATTTCACCTTGACACCATCATTTCATGTAGATCATGCACTCTGTCTGTTCTTCAGCATATCCTACGCCGACCCCTCTCGACCATTGAAAGATTTCAGTTATACCGCTATACTAAGAAGAAGTGCAGAGCTTGTTCAACATCCACATACTTTTAGCAAGGCAATTCCATGCTGGAGTTATCTGAACTACCGATCCGGGCTGACAAACTACAGCCAGGTTCACAAAACTTGAAGAAGCCTCCACGATGATATTGCACTAAAGGATCGCATTAATGCCAAGCGGTTCAAGGTCGCCACTAAGCGTGGTTAGCGGAAAGCCGTACCTTCTCGGAATTCTTGGCCAAGTCCACGGACTATATAGCTCCAGGTTCGACGATGACATCAAGCCTGAGCAATGTTCGATTAAACTAGTAGAGAACCCACGATACGCTAGGAGCACGAGCCATAGCTTCTTTACACAACATTGCTGGCAAGTGAGTTACTTCGTAAGCATGAATAGACAGAGGTTTGGTTCGGGGAAGAACATGGGAGTTTATGCATCGAGCTCGTGGGATACAAATGATTGCTATGTTGCTTAGGGATACGTATATCTCGAAAGCCCTGCATGTAGCCCAAGACGAACGAACTACGTCAAATTTGGGTTTAATTATATGGGGCGAGATCCGCTGGTTGTGGAGAACAGAGAATAACATCCCTGGAATGAAGAATAAGTAATGCAACTTTCGGTCCGGAAGCAAGGCCTTGGAGACATGAATGGAAAGTCAAAGATTTCTCTGAAATAAAAGGAGGAGACATTGATCTTATTGCACTATACTTGGTATTTCTTTCAAACCAGGTACCAATTACAGCTTCAGGATAATTCTATCCTTGATATAGCCTTTACAGGCAACTCGAGATATAGATAACTGCAGGTGCTTTGGTGATGTGTTTTTGTGAAAGCGATAAAAGTAGAAATGTAGGCTGGTGGATTGAGCTTGGAGCAGCTATTATGTATACAATATAATTGTTTACGTTGTTGTACCTAGATAGCCAGTTAATAATGCAAAGTCATTTCATTATTATCAAGTGCAACTCAATGGGAATAAATGGATATGAGATTACTTTCATTACAACACTTCATGGCTATTAGGGATAGAAATAATCGAATGTACGCTTGATGGTGCCAAGCGGCAGGCCTCTGAGTCTCATTTCTTTTCTCATACTAACTTGCTGACCATAATGAGGCAACTCACTGGGGATTGACTCCCCTTGTATCTCCAATCGGTTACACAAGGCGCACTTCCACTTTTGAGGCCTTCCTTATACCCCGCACCTGGAGTTTCAGTCTCCTTCAATTCTTCTATCGCTACGTCAAATGCTTGAGACATCCATCACCCTCGTAATTTCATCAGCGTATGCGAACATCAAATGTCAGCCCTAGGGTTCGGGTTTTCTGCCGGTGGCTTCACTAGCGCCGTGAAGTTAGTAATCGATATCAGTAACGCCCTTAAAGACACTGGTGACGCTAGAGAGAACTACCTTGACGTTCTGACGGAGCTAAACTTGATAAAAGATGTCTTATCGGAACTGCAGAAAGGGCAAGATGGAATAGCTGTGGAACAAAGCAACAATCCTTATGTTAAACATGCGAAGACTCACGCGAAGCTCAAATCTTAACTAGTCTATTTATGCAATTGTATCCAAGTAATCTTGACATCGTTGCAGACGTTCTATCACCTTGAGAAACATCTCCTGCCTCCAACGCTCTGTGGTGGTGGTTCGATTACCACCTAAGCACCAACCAACTGCCTCAGCAAAGTCAGAACCAGCTTCTTCTAGTACCTGTCTCTGCCAGCTCCGTGCTGCCAAAAGATCAAATGCAGCTATTTCTTTCGCATTACCCCCTTCAGGCCATTCCTTCCTACAAGGATGGCTTTTCAATGTCTTTCCAAAACACAGTTCCAGGAGTAAAATCCCCAATTGGTCTAAATCATTGTTGACTTGGCTTAAAATAAAGTTCGGCTCTGTAGCTTTCCCTTTGTTTTCGAGCCTCTTTTGCACATATGGCTTGGTGAGTGGAAATAGAGTCAAGTCCCCTGAGCCGTTCGCGTCGCTTTTAAAGAAGACGTTGTATTTCGTGAACGGAGTAGGGAGCCACATAGAGTCATGTAGTTGGAGAAAGGATGATGCCAATGTTAATGCAAGGCCATAGCGTTGTTTTCTTGTGGGTCGGAGTTGGATGTCGCCTGTGAGAATCTGATCTAAAGTAATCGTTGAGGGGGAGGTGGATGCGACGTAATGTGATAATTTAGAGATATAAAACCTTTGGAAATCGTCCCTCAGAAACCCACAACAACTTCCTTCCTCGCTTGAAAGAGCTACACAAAGGGTTGAGATTTCTTGGGTGATGCCAAAACTTGCATTTGGTTGCTCAGGTACCAACATAATTGATGGCGTTTTTCTATACTATATGAATCTTGACGAAGTCTGGATATGATCTTAAAATGACGTACCTTATTACTTGTGTCGTTGTCGACAAGGTAGAGGACTTTAGCGCTGACCTCATTGGATTCAATTGTCTGTGATTTGGTTGTCGAACAGAGGTTTTCTCGAGGAATTTGACCATGTCCTGTAACTGGGTGACGATTATTTCGTTACTTTCTGTGATCTTTGTCTTGAAGATCTCCCATTTAGAGTAGTCGGACGTAATGAAATCAATCCAAAAGTCTGTTCCGCCACCTATTCGATGCTGCAGTAGCAGTTCGGCGCTGTGGGTAGCTCGGCAATTACAACACGAGGATGAGGCCAGGGCCCTTAATAGCCTGACAGCATGCTTCCAGAAATTGCAAATGGCAGCGGTATCAGATAGTTTCTGATCCGATGTTTTTCTCTGCTCTGTCAAGCGGGCCTCCTCATCGTTGGAACTCAATAGCCTCTCCAACTTCTCAATACAATCTCTCATATCGTCCAGAAGGCGCTTCCGAGCGGGCTCGGCATTGGTGAAGCCAGCTTTATAAAGTAGAAATTCTCGATTCTCCTTGCTGAGCGTGGCAAGAAAACGTTCTTTTAGCGACAAAGTCTTTTATATCCACGTTAGGCTGTCTTCTTTATGTCCGATCGAGAAACCTTACCGTGTGATTTGCTTTGTCTTTTGCGGCCTCGCCCACAATCGTCAGTTGTCGGTTCAAATCATTAATGATTTCCTTTATGTTGACCATGTAATCCAAGAATAGCGTATAGCTGTGTTTTAAACGTCGTCGGAGATGGCTATCAAACTCATGTTGGCTCCACTCTGGGCCTCCTGGGTCCGCCAGAAGTACTTCAATCTTGTCATCGCTAACCACAAGAGGCAGTAGAAGCCGTCTGAGGTTCGCGTTGAACATAAGTTGGTTAAACTTCAGTTCATCTCGATATTTCTTGTGTTCAGACTTGAATGCGTAAAACAGTTTCAACTTCCTTGCAACAGCGCCGTACTTCTCGAATCCTGCATTCAGGGTCGAGATGGCAATAGGGAACGCACCTAAAACAACTCCTGCAAGCTCGAAGCCAGACATTGTGCTAAACGACGCAAAATGGGAGTCTGGTTAATTTAGTTGAAATTGGCCAGAATCGAGCGGGAGGGGTTGCGCAGATAAGGATACGAAGTAGTTGTGAGGCCATCTCAGCCTCATATGCAAGCCCAGCCAATAAACCCGGGACGATACGTGGCAAGTGCGGGGTTTGAAACGACTGATTATTCAGCTCAAGGTCTTCCTTCAACACATGCTTTACAGGAACCACCTTCTGGTTTTATTGAGTCTGCAGTAATACACAATATACATCTCACAGCCACAGGAAATGGATGTCGAGGAGAGCATCAACAAGAAGACTTGTTCTATAAAGGTTCAATTTCAAAATCTCGTCAATGATGCAGAACAAGATGATCAATTGGAGAGCCATGATATCTTGCGTACCACTGTCGCAGACCTTCTGACGAGGTATGTTTTGTGGGCAGGAAATCTGGGCGCATTACGAAGGCCATCATCTAAGTTATCGTTGGATTATCGTCTTTCGGCTTCCTCAGACATACGGCACGAAATTATGACACAGTTACAAGATATTGCCGAGGCCTTGGCAGACCGTGAGCATAGCCTCACTTACGAAGACCCACTGATAGCTTATCAAATTGGCAGTGTCCGATATGGTGCGTGACACCCATCAACATATGACTTTAAAGCCAAACCTGGAGCAAGATATTTCGGAAGAATACTCCATGATCCTCCAGGTGATATCAGGTTGTATTGGTTCACTGTTCAAAATTGGTATTCTGGTACGAAAGTCAACCACACGAGATCGTTTCGAACGGGCCCTTCAAGAATCAGACTTAGAATTCCCTCCACACTTTGATATCCAACATGTACACGAGAGACACCCAAAAACCAGCCTTAGTGGGCTTGCTGTTCGCCTAGGGTCCGCGATCACTAAGAGGAGACAGTTCATCGTGTACTGTCGAGATCACAGACTCCGCCTTGGTGAAGAGAGCACACTTGAAGATGGAAAGACGACACATGAAGAGCGGACTTCGAGCAAAGCAACCACATTTATCCCTGAGGGGGAACTAGCAGAAATCCAAAATGAAGAGGATGACGTAGCTTCGTTTGCATCAGCTTCTACTATTACGGATTCCGATCACGCTCTTCAACTGCCATCACTGGCCAGCCTATCGCCCGATGGGCAGCCTTTCGAGTGCCCTATATGCTTCACGCTCCAGACCTTCCAAAGAGACAAGTCGTGGAGGTGAGTATCCGGATGTTCCGTCCTCTAACTCCTTAGTTTACTAAGATCAGAAAAAGGAAACATGCATTTCGCGATTTGAAAGCTTATCTGTGCACACTGGGCGACAGCGAGTGTGATAATCTTTTGTTTCAAGATCGCGAATCATGGTTTGACCATGAGATCACGACGCACAGGGCAAGATATAGCTGTTCACTGTGCGACCACGTGAAAGCAGTGTCCAGGACTGACTTCCAAACGCATCTTATAGTGCATGGTAACTTTGATCGTCATCAGATAGAGGCTCTTGCAAAGGGCGGACTTGATATAGCCAGTAAGATCCTCGCAAGCGACTGCCCTTTCTGCCAGGGATGGGCGGAGCAACTTCAATCGAGATCATTATGCAGAAATCTGGATGACAGGTCACCCCTTGTCAGTTTGTCTAGATTCAGAAGGCATGTCGCTACGCATCAAGAGCAACTGGCCCTATTTGCGTTGCCACAGTCGAATAACGAGGATGAGATCGAAGATGACGTCGAAAATCAAGATACTGTCCTTCATTCAAGCTCCGAGAGTAATTCTCAAGGCTACGCTATAGACTTGCAGGGACACATTGCCGAAGTTGAGCGAGTACTAAAATCAGAAGAGATCGACGTTGAGCCACTTGTTGAAGCGCAATCGCCTCAGGAGATGTGGGAAGGGCCCGGTGAGTCTAATCAAACAGAATGGGGATCACATGACACAGCAACGAAGTTGGTAAGTGCACCTTGACCGTAAAACCTTGAAAAGCCTCCCCTTTAGCGCTGGGCCTTTGTAATAGTGCATTTCTGACATCTATCAGCCTGTAGATGAATCCTCTGCTGTTGACCAAGAAATAGTAGATACTTACTCGATGGTAGACAGCTCTCCAACACCGCTGACAGTACCGTATTGGATATGCTGCTGGTGTGGTTTGGACAACAGGCTCACAGCAGGTGGAATTTGTTTGGAATGTAATCATACATTGTGTAACTCCTGCAGACGACATCACATTATGGTGCCAACTGTGGGCTGAGAGCAGGCTTCTGAGATATCTATAGCTGTTGGATAGATTTATTAGCAGTGCAAGTCAGTGGATAGGCGAGCCAATGAATAAGGATGGCACAAGCTGAAAGCTACTGTATTGCTAATCCTAATTGAAACCTGTTTACTCCGTACGCGAACACAATTTCTAGGGCGAATCTCGTCCGGAGTCGGCTCCGAGCGTAAAAGCCTGAGCCGGCGGAAACTAGGGATAACCCGACGCCCCGCTATTAACGATCCGATGCCTGGCGGGCACTACAGGGGAATATTCCTTTCCCTTCCATTTTCGTCAACAGTGGGGGTTGAGCTTAATTTCAGCCCTGCAACCAGCCATGTTTGGAGATTCTTCGACTGTCAGCCAAGGGGGGCGTGTGCAGTTGAGTTGCGTGTGTTGAGAGACAAAGTGTGCGTGTGTCTGAGTATGGGGCAATTCCGGCAATCCTAGACAGGGATACATACCCACGCCCTTGCCAAGCCACCTCAGTGTGTCAAAAGTTGCATTGCATGGCACGTCAGCTAATCCTTACCAATCGGCCGGCAGTTTCTGACCGTCCCATGTGCGCGCGGTCCCGCGGTCCCGCGGTGGTAAGGGCTTGCTGATCGGCATGGCTAAGACATACCGAATACGCCCCTTGTGGATCTCAGGACGCCATCTGCGCCGCGTGTTATTTGTCGATTCGTTTATGCGTGTCAGATCTTTAATTGTGGCCCGTGGCCTATCAAGGTAAACACGAGAGTATGTACCTGGCGTATTGCGCTGTATGAGGTGGAATGCGGAATACGGAAGCAGCCACACAGACTCGCTTCGAAGGCTGGTGTAACACAGACGGTAGGGAGATGAGATGAGATGATGTTGGTCTGAGGTCACACACCGGCGGATGCTATGTTTGAGGCGCGCCAATGTGCCGCTTGTGAGCGGGACGGCTTGACGGGACAGTTGCACTGGGACCGTGATGCCAACGCTTGTTCTGCACTGCAGAGTAACCCGCCATGCCGATGAGTGCACTGTCATCGGCCCTACGAGGCGAGCATTGCAACCTAGTCGAACCTCAATGCATCCCGTTTTTGACGCAAGGCTTAGTTGAAGAGTGCAGCAAAGTCTTGATGAAAATAATAAGTTAGATGCTAAGTAAAAGTGCAGAGGTAAACTACTGCAGTGCATTGACCTCGTACTAAGGAGAAGATGCAGACTCAGGACATTGTAAAAATCAAAACTATTATTTGCGCTGTGCTTGCTTCAAAGAAAGACCTAATAAATGCGAAATGGACTAGACTATAATGTTCTCCTCGCCAGCTCATCTTTGTTTAAAACCTCACCACGTTCAATCAAAACAATCAAACTCTGATGCACGCTCACATTCAGCCCCGTTCCCAAAAAGCTCGCCATATCCACAACCCAGCCGTTGAAATCCCGTATCTCTGTCTTCCTTCCGGCCTCGACATCCTGAAGCATCGAGCTGCGATGCTCGTATATCTTGCGGCCAAAGGCGAACAGCTTCGCTCTCAAGGTAGGCTGTGAGAACCTCTCTGTCAACCTTGTCCGCACGGCGACAAGGCTTGAGTCGCTGCTTGGTTCAGTCTGGTGAAGGTGTTCAGCGTAGGAAGCGACGATGTCGACACTTGCGTCGTGGTTTATAAGACCCTGGATCACGGCGCTGGCTTGCCATAACAGCGTGTCCAGTACGCGCGTAAGGGGGTCTGTGGGATCATGGGTTGTGAACAGCTGTCCTGTTTTGCAGCGTAGCAAAGCTGTGAGGGGGTTGATGGCGGCGTTGGTGACAAGCTTCTCCAGCTGGATTAACCAAATCTCGCCGGAGGAAACTTGCTTTGTGTTTAGAAAGGGTGTAGTAGCGATGTATCTTGTGAAGAAGTCGTTCAGGGGCTTCTTGTGAGGCATCGGATGGGAAGGCCAGAGGACAGGCCCGATGGATGCATCCGCCGGAGCTGCGTGAATGCTCAAGAAAGGCCCTGCTGAGGCAACGCCGTGGTTCACGACACATGATGAAAAGGTAGGGGCGTCACCAGGCGGGTATCGACCGGCGACATATAACGGCCCATGAGGAGGCCACAGCTTGCACACGCCGTTCTGCGCAAAGACGACAGAACTGCACTTGCCCAGATACCGACGAAGGCGATCTGCTTCGGCCAGCCCAGCGGACGCTTTTGTGGAAATGAAGACGTTGCGCAGCTTCTTTCCATCTGCGACCTCTCTCACAGGACCATACTGGGGCCTAGTCTCTGTCCACCACTCGACGGTGAAGCGCTTGCTTTTGAGGACCTTGCCACGACCCGGGTCTATAAGGCCTACGCCTTCACAGCCTGCCCACTGCGACAGGAGTTCCTTTCTGGGCACGACGAGAGTGATGGGGAGGGGATTTGGGCGGCGGACCATGTGGCTTGCGTAGAGTCTACCTATGTTGCCGGGCCCAACGATGAAGATGCGCTGCTCAGAGCTTGCTGTGGAGTTTGGGGTTTGATGTGAACACTCTGCATGGTGGATGTTGTTTGCAGAGCCTCCGAGCTTGGAGGAGCCTGCTGGGCGGATGTTGGCTGAGGACCAGGCAAACAGCTTGGGGGGTATTCTGGAGTCAGGTAGGAGGGCTGTTAACCAGCTGGGGTGGACTTGTGAGGCCATAGACTTTTCCATCTTGTTTTTGGGTTTGCTTTTGATTTTGCCTTTGGGTTCGGGATATTTTGTTGATGGAAGAGAAAGCTGCTAAGACATGTTGAGATTCTGGAAGTTCAGTGGGGGCATCACAAACTAATGAGTATCACGGCCAGAGTCGGATCAGGTGAGAGCAACGTCCAAAAAGTTTCTTTGATTACGATGAGGGGTTGCTAAGACACGAAATGACGTGATATATTCACAGCAACAAGAAACAAGATGTTCTTGATTGCCAAGTCAAGACATGATTGTAGAAGGAATCCTTCATTGTGTCAGTATCAAGCCACGTTCCCAATTAGGAATACGAAAACCATGCCCGTTCAACTTGCACTTCCACTTGGGTGTTGACCGGTTGGGGCATTTAATCTAAGCGCTTATATTCCTCCTACGGCCATTCCGGATCGCCAACGTGCCTCTCCCCGGGGGGGGACCACCCCGGCCTGTTTAGCGCTGACTAACTCCGCAACCCCACTGAAGAAACCCCCAAAGGTCCCTAGACTGCTAGGCGCCATTCCCCTCGGCCGGGGGCTGCAGATCCCGCTCACTCCCGAGATTAGTGGCACTGCGCCTTCTACGCCGTTCCCTTCTTCCCTTGTCCCCCTTGTCTTAGCATCCCGTCTGTAGGCCCCCCCCCCCCCATGTAAAGCATGATTGATTTAGGCGCAACATAGAGCGTATTTCCGCCAATGCCCAACAAGTATCCTGGATCGTGCGTGGTATTCCCGCAGAGATGCAATGTTATGTCCCGAAAGGGAGCGGATGCGGGCACCTTCAACAAACCAAAAACCTTCTGCCGCATCAAGGGGGGGACACGTCAGCGGGCATAAGCCCGTTTGCTCACAGTTATACTTTCTGGAAGAATAAGAGCCGGCCGAGTGTGTCAGATCTTTGTTGCCCGGGGGCTTGCCTCGATTTGGATCATGGCAGATCGGTAGATAGAGAGGCGGCTGGACGTGAGTCAATTGCCGGCTGCCACTTACATCGCTGCATCTTGACACATTCTTGTAAGATGTGGTGAGATCGATGGGACGGGACGACTGTTGTTTTCTCTTTTAATCACGCAATTTGAGTCAATTGACGTATGGTGGTTGTTTACATGCAGAACATGGCATGTTGATCTCCATCGGAAGCACCTCGACGCTTTTGTGATCTGTACTGTTGCCTCAGTTGAAATGCGGAATTATTGAAGCAGAGCATTCAATTCTGCGGAGACGACCACGGTCTCTCCGCGAATCTTACGACTTTGGCATCCCCAAGAAGAAGGATTCTGAGTGTGAGTGGAGGACCGATCCCCCACTCCCTCTATCTTACGACCGCCACGGCCTAGGACTTCGGATTATTACTCATAGCTTCACAATTGCTTCCTTGATGTGTGTCAGTGCCAGCGTCAAGGGTCATGCCAAGGACCAGGGTCGGTGGCCGCCACCCCACCCAAACCTTGAGACCGTCTAAGACAAGCAGGTCGTCACTGTGGAAGAAGCCGAATGCAGCTGGCCTCATCTCATCTGCCTGTTCTCTCAGTAAGCACGCTAGGCAAGCAAGGGGGTATCTGCCGCTGGCTAAAGTCGGAGTGTTTTTTTAAACTTGTCTGACCGAATCCTTAGAAGGAATAGACCAAGATTGTCGATCATGACGGTTCGATCTGTGCCCGTTAATACCTGCAGAATACCATCTGCGCGCTAAACTAAAGCACACCATCCCATGTAGAGCACATGTCACGCACGGCAATTCACATATCACAAAAACATACTAGTTCATGCGGCGTCAGCGTCTGCGTCTGCGCTTGCAGAGTCGTATGCATGAGATCCTGCTGAGACACACAAAACACAACATCGCCCGCTTAGATCAAAACCCGCTTACGAGCAGCCACATTGGGCAAATTCCCATCGCTACGGAGGTGTTAGATAGGACGTAGCATTGCATAGACCTTTTGTTCGGGGACGTGCTTTGACTTGGCTTTGAAATAAACTTCGCTGATCACGTACCCGACGTGAAGGACCGCAACGAAAAACGCGTGTACCATGCTATCGAGATGTCACGTCGCTTAGCTAAAGAAGAAGGTGCCTAGAGAGTTTACAAGGCTGAGGCAGCGGTCCATTCCCCACCGCGTATCTACACACGGTCATATCTGAGGCAGATGCCATGTTTTCTATTGGTGAACTGAGAGATTTTCACGGTTGCATCTGCATATAGGATTCCGGGGAAATGGGTTATCGCTTGGCGTATAGAGCTGGAAAAACTGCTCATTCGGCATCTTTAGCTTTCTTTGTTATTCTGCGCCGCCGCACTGACGCGGGGGGCTTTCTGAGAGAGGAGTGTTGCAGATGAGACGTTCTTGTCTTACCAGGCAGGGTCAGAGTAAGCTTTCCAAAGCAAGGAGGTGGCGGGCGAGCAAAGAATGATGGTACTCGAAGGAGAAACATGCTCGTGAGACGGGTGCACGGCAGAGAACCAGGGTAATGTTTCGTCTCCACCTGGGCCCGACCGGATACGAATCCTTCAATGAGGATCCGAGATGGCTAATCAGATGGCTCGTAGGGAAACATCCCCAGAGCCGTGGTTGTGGTGCTGCTGCACCAAATGATGAGGTGGTGATACAGCATGTATAAAGATCCAACATGGCCGATGGTGAGCACGGTCCTTGGTGTTTAGTAGCAACGAGCTATCTAGATTCTTCATTTTATCCATATCTAAGAGCTCTTGCAAGCTGTTGGAATTAGCGACTTCTTTCAAATTTCACTACCTATCTTATATCACTACCCTCCACGGCAACGACAGAATATCAACTGTCACCTCTCTTCTCAGTCTTCCATATCATATCTTATTCATACGTTAGCCATGTCACTCCACACCCCAAGTGACGGTCAACAAGACCCGGCGTTATCCTCAAACCCCTCCAAAGCCCTCTGCGAGCAAGTCTCACGATCCCTAGGCCTCGGCCGGGACAAGATCGAGAACATCTTCCCGGGGACACCCTTCCAGCGGGACGTCGTAGACTGCGCCGCAGACGACAAGCAGCGCGCCGTAGGCCACGCTGTCTTTGAAATCCCCAAAGATATAGACGCAACCCGCCTGGCGGCTGCGTGGAAGGAGACTGTGCTTCACACTCCCGCCCTGCGGACTTGCACGTTTACGTCCAAAGCCGGAGATGTATTCCAGGTGGTCCTGAGAGATAGCTTTGTCTTCTCATGGATGTCTGGACCGTCTATGGATCTTAAGAAGGCCGTTGTGCAGGACGAGGCTGCGGCTGCTTTGGCTGGCCCGCGCTGCAACCGCTTCGTTCTCCTCGAGGACCCTGATACAAAGGAGCGCCAGCTCATCTGGACGTTCAGCCATGCTCTCGTGGATAGCAACTTCCAGGAACGTATCCTTCGACGAGTCCTCAAAGCTTACAAGGATGCCAATGATGAACATCCTCGTCAGCTCGAGACACCAGATTCTTCCCAGGCTACGCCCGAGGAGGATCTACAGCCCAACCCATCCAAGATGCTCAAGATCCCTCAAGCCGCAGATATGGAACGTGCGCTTGAGTTCTGGACGGATCATCTAAGTGGTTTGAATGCTTCTGCCTTCCCGCATTTGTCTTCTCATTTATCCATGCCGCATCCAGACGCAAAGGCAGAGCATAGAATCTCATACTCGTCTTCAGCACAGCAGAAGATATCCAGCACTACTGTTTGCCGAACTGCACTTGCAATTCTGCTATCTCGCTATACCCACTCCCCTGAGGCACTCTTCGGTGTTGTAACTGAGCAAACTCCCCTGCTGGAGGAGCAACTCATGCTCGATGGCCCAACACGTACAGTCGTTCCAATCCGTGTAGCCTGTGCTTCTGAACAGTCTGTGTCGGATATTATGAGCACGATTGATTCCTACGACCAAAGCATGCGGCAGTTCGCCCACGCTGGTCTTCGCAACATCGCCAGTGCTGGAGACGATGAATCTGCCGCCTGTGGCTTCCAGACCGTCCTCCTGGTCTCCGATGGAGACGCCCAGCCAGCGTCTACTTGGGAGATCCTCAAGAAGACTGAAGAGCCCGAGGGTTTCATCCCCTGCACAAATCGTGCTCTGCTTCTCAGTTGCCAGATGGCCAACTCCGGAGCACACTTAACCGCCAGATACGACCAGAGTGTCATCGACGCTGATCAGATGGCCCGACTGCTTCGACAGCTAGGCCACGTGATCCAGAACCTCCAAACCTCCGCAGATCTACCCGTGGAAAAGGTGGACATGATGACGCAAGAAGACTGGTCAGAGATCGAGAGATGGAACTCAGACTCCATTGACGCACAAGACACACTTATCCATAGCGAGATGCTGAAGTGGACTTCCCAGTCGCCCAACAAAGCTGCCGTCGCCGCGTGGGATGGAGTGTGGACATATGCTGAGCTGGACGATGTATCTTCGCGCCTGGCTCAGCATATCAACTCCATCGACCTGGGCAACGAGCACGCGATAGTACCCATCTACTTTGAGAAATCGAAATGGGTCGTTGCTTCGATGCTGGCTGTGCTCAAGGCTGGCCATGCGTTTACTCTCATTGACCCCAGTGATCCACCGGCTCGAACAGCCCAGGTCGTGCAGCAAACCTCTGCAATAGTTGCTCTTACTTCCAAGCTCCACCGTGAGACTGTTCAATCCACTGTTGGGCGCTGCATCGTTGTCGACGATGACTTCGTCCAATCCCTCCCCCAGTCCCACGAACTCTCAGCATCTGTAAAGGCACATGACCTAGCCTATGTCATCTTCACCTCCGGCAGCACAGGCGATCCAAAGGGAATCATGATCGAGCACCGCGCGTTCTCATCCTGCGCCATCAAGTTCGGTCCTGCCCTTGGCATCACCTCCAACACACGCGCTCTCCAGTTCGGCTCCCATGCCTTCGGCGCGTGTATTCTCGAGATCATGACTACGCTCATCCACGGCGGCTGTGTCTGCATTCCCTCTGACGACGACCGCATGAACAACGTCCCTGAGTTCATTAACCGGACTAACGTCAACTGGATCATGGCAACGCCTTCGTACATGGGGACGTTCCAACCAGAGGTTGTTCCTGGTTTGAAGACTTTGGTGCTGGTGGGTGAGCAAATGTCTGCTTCTGTGAACGAGGTCTGGGCTCCTCGTGTTCAACTCCTGAACGGTTACGGACAGAGTGAGAGTTCATCTATCTGCTGTGTAGCCAAGATCAGCCCTGGTTCATCTGAGCCAAACAACATTGGTCACGCAGTAGGCGCACACTCTTGGATCGTTGATCCTGAGGATCCAAACCGCTTGGCTCCCATCGGCGCCATTGGCGAGCTAGTCATCGAGAGTGCAGGTATCGCACGCGATTACATCGTGGCGCCACCACAGGATAAATCTCCCTTCATCAAGACTGCTCCTACGTGGTATCCCTCCAAGCAGCTCCCAGATGGCTTCAAGATCTATAGAACGGGCGATCTTGCGTGCTACGCGTCTGATGGCAGCATCGTGTGCCTTGGCCGCATGGACTCCCAGGTCAAGATCAGAGGACAGCGTGTTGAGCTGGGTGCAGTGGAGACTCATCTTCGACAGCAGTTGCCTGACGATATGACGATCGTTGTTGAAGCTGTCAAGTTCTCCGATGCGTCCAGCACTACCGTTTTGACAGCCTTCTTGATTGATGCAGCTGAGAAGAATACTCATATCTTGGACCAGCGCGCTACGAGGGAGATCAACGCCAAGATGGAGCAGGTTCTTCCTCGCCATTCCATCCCCTCGTTCTACATTTCTATGAGCGACCTCCCCCGAACAGCCACTGGCAAGGTCGATCGACGGAGACTTCGCATCATGGGTAGCAAGATCCTGAGCCAAAAGACTCACTCCACCCCATCTCAGCAAGCTCAGACTGCCATCTCATCCGAAACTGACACAGAGACCAAGCTGGAGAGTATCTGGATCACAAGCTTGGACCTCGAGCCCGGCTCTGCAAACATGTCAGCAACCTTCTTCGAGATGGGCGGAAACTCCATCATCGCAATCAAGATGGTCAACATGGCACGCTCCAACGGCATAGAGCTCAAGGTCTCAGACATCTACCAGAACCCCACGCTCGCTGGCCTCAAGGCTGTTGTCATCGGCAGTTCGTCGCCATACAGCCTCATCCCCAAGGTTAGCCGCGAAGGCCCCGTTAGTGAGCAGTCCTATGCGCAGAACAGAATGTGGTTCCTGGATCAGTTGTCTGAGGGTGCTTCGTGGTATCTCATTCCCTACGCTGTGCGCATGCGAGGTCCCGTGGACGTTGATGCGTTGACGCGTGCTTTACTCGCACTTGAACAGCGCCATGAGACGTTGAGGACTACATTTGAGAACCAAGATGGTGTTGGAGTTCAGATCATCCATGACAGACTCTCCAAAGAGCTACAGGTCATCGATGCTCTGGACGGCGACGAGGGTGGTATCAAGACGCTCTACAAAGTAGAGACCACCACATTCGACATCACATCCGAAGCAGGCTGGAGCTCAACGCTTATCCGCCTCGGCAAAGACGACCATATTCTCTCCATCGTCATGCACCACATCATCTCCGACGGCTGGTCCATCGACGTTCTCCGCCGCGAACTCATCCAACTCTACGCCGCCGCTCTGCAGGGCAAGGATCCCTCCTCCGCACTCACCCCCCTGCCAATCCAGTACACCGACTTCGCCGTGTGGCAGAAACAGGAGGCCCAGGCAGCTGAGCACGAGAAGCAGCTCGAGTACTGGAAGAAGCAGCTCGCGGATAGCTCACCCGCCAAGATCCCCACCGACTTCCCCCGTCCAGATCTCCTATCCGGTGATGCAGGAGTTGTGCCCGTTACCATCGACGGCGAGCTGTATCAGAAGCTACGAAGCTTCTGCAACAAGCACAACAGCACTTCCTTCTCCGTCCTCCTCGCTGCTTTCCGCGCGGCGCATTACCGTCTCACAGCCGTTGACGACGCCGTGATCGGTATCCCCATTGCGAACCGTAACCGCTGGGAGCTGGAGAACATGATTGGTTTCTTTGTCAACACGCAGTGTATGCGCATCGCCGTTGACGAGACAGACACCTTTGAGAGCTTGGTGCGTCAGGTCAGATCTACGACTACAGCTGCGTTTGCACACGAGGATGTCCCCTTCGAGCGTGTCGTCTCAGCGCTCCAGCCCGGCCACAGAGATCTCTCGCGAACACCGCTGGCGCAGATGATGTTTGCTGTTCACTCGCAGAAGGACCTTGGACGTTTCGAGCTGGAGGGTATCCAGTCTGAGCCCATCGCCAGCAAGGCCTACACCAGATTCGACGTCGAGTTCCATCTGTTCCAGCAGGCCGACGGATTGAAGGGCAGCTGCAACTTCGCCACAGATCTCTTCAAGCCCGAGACTATCCAGAATGTCGTCAGCGTGTTCTTCCAGATTCTGCGCCACGGCCTTGACCAGCCTGAGACGTGTATCTCTGTTCTTCCCCTTACCGACGGAGTTGAGGAGCTTCGCAAGCTGGATCTGCTGGAGATCAAGAGGACTGACTACCCACGCGATTCAAGCGTGGTAGACATCTTCCGCGAACAAGCTGCTGCCAACCCAGAGGCTATCGCTGTTACCGACTCATCTTCTCGTCTGACGTACGCTGAGTTGGACTATCAGTCTGAGCTGCTCTCACGATGGCTCCGACGACGCAACTTGGCGCCAGAGACGCTGGTCAGTGTTCTTGCACCCCGATCTTGCGAAACTATCGTTGCCTTCGTTGGTATCCTCAAGGCGAACCTCGCTTATCTTCCTCTTGACGTAAGGTCTCCAGTGGCTCGTATGAGAGATATCTTGTCAAGTGTGTCCGGAAACACTATCGTTATTATGGGCACTGGGGTAGAAGATCCTGGCTTTGACCTCCCTCAACTGGAGCTTGTACATATTACCGACACTTTCGATGAGACGATCCAGGAGGTGCCAAACTCGGCCCAGCCCTCCGCGACAAGTCTGGCATACGTCGTCTTCACATCTGGTTCAACCGGTAAACCCAAGGGCGTCATGATTGAGCACCGTGCCATCGTCCGTCTCGTCAAGAGCGACAACTTCCGCAACTTCCCATCCCCTGCTCGAATGTCACACGTCTTCAACGCCGCCTTTGACGGAGCCGTCTGGGAGATATTCTGGATGCTCCTCAACGGCGGAACAGTCGTCTGCATCGACTACCTCGCCACTCTAGACGGCAAAGAGCTCGCTGCCGTGTTCGCCAAAGAACGCGTCAACGCCGCCTTCCTGGCGCCTGCGATGCTCAAGCTTTACCTCACAGATGCCCGTGAGGCTTTGAAGAATCTTGATTTTCTCGTCGTTGGTGGTGAGAGGTTTGATACTAAAGAGGCAAGGGAGGCGATGACGCTTGTGAGAGGTCACATTGCCAATATCTATGGCCCGACTGAGGCTGGAATCATCAGCACTTCCTATACCATCCCCGCGGATGAGGCCTACACTAATGGTGTTCCTATTGGACGAAGTATCTACAACTCTGGCGCCTATATCATGGATCCCAACCAGCAGCTTGTCGGTCTTGGTGTCATGGGAGAGCTTGTTGTTACCGGCGACGGTGTTGGTCGAGGCTACACCAACTCCGAGCTCAACAAGAACCGCTTCGTCGACGTCACTATCGAGGGCAAAACCTTCAGAGCTTACCGTACCGGCGACCGGATGCGTGCACGAGTAGGAGATGGTCTCCTCGAGTTCTTCGGCCGCATGGACAACCAGTTCAAGATCCGCGGTAACCGTATTGAAGCAGGTGAAGTTGAGTCTGCCATGCTCAGCCTCAAGAGAGTCCTCAACGCTGCCATTGTTCTCCGCGGGGGCCAAGAGGAGGATGAGCCTCTCGAGATGGTCGGATTTATCGTCGCTGACGACGAGAATGATAACACCGAAGAGGAAGAGACAGACAACCAGGTCGAGGGCTGGCAGGACCATTTCGAGAGTGGAATGTATTCGGATATCAGCACTGCCGTGGACCAGTCTGCCATTGGAAATGACTTCAAGGGCTGGACGTCTATGTACGATGGTAAGGATATCGACAAGGTCGAGATGCAGGAGTGGCTGGATGACGCTATTCACACCCTGCATAACGGCCAAGTTCCTCGTGATGTCCTCGAGATCGGTACCGGTAGTGGCATGATCTTGTTCAACCTCAACCCAGGCCTGAACAGCTACGTTGGTCTCGATCCATCCAAGTCAGCAGTCGAGTTCGTCAACAGAGCCGTCGAGTCCTCTCCCAAGTTCGCAGGAAAGGCCAAGGTCCACGTCGGCATGGCCACAGATGTCAACAAACTGGGCGAACTACATCCTGATCTCGTGGTCTTCAACTCAGTCGTTCAATACTTCCCTACACCCGAGTATCTCGCCGAGGTCATCGACGGGCTCATCGCCATTCCTAGCGTCAAGCGCATCTTCCTCGGTGACATCAGATCATATGCTACCAACAGACACTTCCTCGCCGCACGTGCCATCCACACACTCGGCACCAACAACAACGCCACCAAGGACCGGGTGCGCCAGAAGATCCAGGAGCTAGAGGACCGAGAGGAGGAGTTCCTCGTTGAGCCTGCCTTCTTCACCACTCTGAAGGAGAGACGTCCTGATGTTGTCAAGCACGTCGAGATCATCCCCAAGAACATGAAGGCCACCAACGAGCTCAGCGCGTACCGCTACACAGCTGTCGTGCATCTGCGGGATGACACGGACGAGCCTGTGTATCCTATTGAGAAAGATAGCTGGGTTGACTTTGAGGCGAAGCAGATGGACAAGAAGGCACTTCTTGACCACCTGCGCCTCTCTAAGGATGCCATGAGTGTGGCGGTTAGCAACATCACCTACGCCCACACCGCCTTTGAACGACGCATCGTTGAGTCTCTCGACGAAGATAGCAAGGATGACGCCAAGAATACCCTCGACGGTGCAGCATGGCTCTCAGCAGTCCGCTCCGAAGCCGAAAGCCGCGCCTCACTCACCGTTCCCGACATCTTGGAGATCGCCAACGAGGCTGGTTTCCGAGTTGAAGTCAGCGCTGCTCGCCAGTGGTCCCAGAGCGGTGCTTTAGACGCAGTTTTCCACCACTTCCCACCCTCCAGCACCGACCGCACTCTCATCCAGTTCCCTACAGACAATGAGTCTCGATCATCTCTCACCCTCGCCAATCGCCCTCTCCAGAAGCTGCAGCGCCGTCGTGCCGCTCTACAAGTCCGCGAGAAGCTCCAGCAGCTGGTCCCGTCCTACATGGTCCCTCCCAACATCGTGGTGTTGGACAAGATGCCTCTCAACACCAACGGTAAGATCGACAGGAAGGAACTTACGCGTAGAGCCCGAACACTGCCGAAACAGCAGACTGCGGCGCCTGTGCCGGACTTCCCCATCTCTGATATCGAGATCACGCTGTGTGAGGAGGCAACTGAGGTCTTTGGAATGAAGGTCGAAATCAGCGATCACTTCTTCCAACTCGGTGGTCACTCTCTCCTCGCTACGAAGCTCATTTCTCGCATTGACCATCGTCTTCACGTGCGCGTTACTGTGAAGGATGTATTCGACAGCCCCGTGTTCGCCGATCTGGCAGTCATCATCCGTCAAGGACTTGCTATGCAAAACCCTGTTGCTGAAGGACAGGATAAGCAAGGCTGGTCCTCACGCGTCGCCCCTCGCACTGAAGTCGAGAAGATGCTGTGCGAGGAGTTCGCCGCTGGCCTTGGTGTCCAGGTTGGCATCACGGACAACTTCTTCGATCTCGGTGGTCACTCACTTATGGCTACTAAGCTAGCTGTACGAATTGGCCGTCGACTTGATACCGCCATCACAGTGAAGGACATCTTCGACAACCCGGTGATTTTCCAACTGGCCAAGAAGCTGGAGTCCTCGCAATCCAAGAGCTATGAGGAGTCTGGCGATGATATCCAGATGGCCGATTACACTGCATTCCAACTCCTCGATCTGGAAGATCCCCAGGACTTTGTCCAGTCCCAGATTCGTCCTCAGCTGGATTCCTGCTATGGCACCATCCAGGATGTCTACCCGTCTACGCAGATGCAGAAGGCTTTCCTCTTAGATCCCACGACCGGCAAGCCGCGCGGTCTTGTGCCTTTCTACATCGACTTCCCCAGTGATACAGACTCCGAAACCCTCATCAAGGCTATCGGCGCTCTAGTCAAGAAACTTGACATGTTCAGAACTGTCTTTTTGGAGGCAGCAGGCGATCTGTACCAAGTTGTCGTCGAGCACCTCAACTCGGCTATTGAGACTATCGAGACAGAGAAGAATGTCAACACTGCGACCGGTGATTACCTAGATGTTCACGGAAAGGACCCCGTCCGTCTAGGCCACCCATGCATCCAATTTGCTATTCTAAAGACTGCTTCCTCGGTACGTGTTCTTCTGCGGATGTCCCACGCTCTGTACGACGGTTTGAGTTTCGAGTACATCGTCCGCGGTCTCCACGTCCTCTACAGCGGTAGAAACCTTCCCCCGCCAACACAGTTTGCGCGATACATGCAATATGCTGCGCACAGCCGCGAAGAAGGCTATCCCTTCTGGCGCGAGGTTCTTCAGAATGCGCCCATGACTGTCCTACACGACACCAACAGCGGTATGTCTGAGCAAGAGATGCCAGCTTCCAAGGCGGTTCACTTGTCAGAGGTCGTCAACGTTCCAGCGCAGGCTATTCGAAACAGCACCAACACCCAAGCCACCGTCTTCAACACTGCCTGCGCCCTTGTCTTAGCCAAGGAATCCGGCTCACAAGACGTCGTCTTCGGCCGTATCGTCTCTGGTCGACAAGGTCTACCCGTCATCTGGCAGGACATCATTGGTCCCTGCACAAACGCCGTGCCCGTGCACGCACGCGTCGACGACGGAAACCCCCAACGCATCATCCGCGACCTACGCGACCAATACCTCCGTACGCTGCCCTTCGAATCCCTCGGATTCGAGGAGATCAAGCGCAACTGCACGGACTGGCCCGAAGAGACGACCAACTTCTCCATCTGTGTGACGTATCACAACTTCGAGTACCACCCCGAGAGCGAAGTTGACAACCAAAAGGTTGAGATGGGAGTTTTGGCAAAGTATGTCGAGTTGAGTGAGAACGAGCCGCTGTATGATCTTGCTATTGCGGGAGAGGTTGAGCCGGATGGAGTTAACCTTAAGGTTACTGTTGTTGGAAAGGCGAGACTTTACAATGAGGCGAGGGTTAGACATGTGCTTGAGGAGGTTTGCAAGACTTTCAAGGGTTTGAACGAGGCTTTATAGGTGTCATGAACGGGATGGTAGGGGTTTTCATTGGTTTATTTATAGGAGTATGAGGGAGTTTTGTTTATAGTGTAATTCATGGCGTTATATCAAGCAAGTCAGACATAACATCTTTTCACAGTGATCAGTGGCCTTGTATGGCTTGTGAATAATATAAGCCTTGCTCCTCGCAACCCAACATCTTTTACTCAGTGTGTTATCGGCATCATCACGCACGATGCATAAACAGCAAAACTTTAGAAATTTTACGAAGTGTCAGCAAGGTTGTTACATATATATGCTTTTCCCGACTGTCAGCTGAAGATTGGTGACGAAGGTATCGATCAGCGGGCAAGACGACAGCGAGTGTCAGAGTTCTTAATCGGATTTGACAAATTCTGCGACTTTTTCAAATAACATGCATGGGGAGTGCAAGATGTGAGAAGAGCTGAGTTCTGCTAATAGATTTACGGCAGATTGTTGTCACTCGTGAGCACTTTCGCTACTATAGAGGTTTATGCTGGTAACGTTCATCTCGGCCCCCTTGCTATTTAAAATAGATAAAGTCGTCTTACATAAAGCATTGATAGGAAACAAGTGTAGGAAATGGTTGAGACGAAATGTGTCCGTGTGCTTTTTCGAGATGGAGAGTGCTCTAATAAAACAACAATTGAATCTCTCTGGTTGTAGCCACTTGCTCCGTGTTTGATAAATTGGTCGTTTTTAAAGATCTCCATTCCTCACCTCTGAGAGAAGTCAGGTTTGGTATTGGTCGGAGGCCATGACTTAGGTAATGCTTCCAATTTGACAATATTCATAATTGCTTTTTCGATGTCCTATTTTTTTAATTCAAACAACCAAATCTTCAATGGCACGGGAAGTGAGTGTAAATAGATAGCCCCATCTATTGATAATATTCATGGAACTAGTAATAGCCAGGACAAAGATCTAGCCTAGCCGGAATAGGTTTTTGCTTATCCATAAGAATGAGTGAGCGTGATCTAGGGTCATTGCGTCATCGAGTTTCATCACTAGAGTACCGTAGTTAAGCTGTCTGTTAAAAGTCACCCTTACCCATCTACCCGAATGCGAGCATATAGATAGAAACATAGTTACATAACGCATTTGATCTTAGTCAAAGGTGCATCAATTAACTGGAATAGTCTATCTAAGCTATTCCCAAGCCGCCTACACTAATAAATGCATAGTAATAATAAGTACAGGGATTGGAGTAACCTTGTAAATCTTTAACTGCAGCTCCCATAATGAAAGGCCTTTTCGCCGTAGATTAACTAAACGTCGAAGCCAAGGTCTATTCCATTTCACCGATCAGAATAGCAAAACGGCACTCAATCTTCATTGAATGGTCATTGCTTAGATTGCGTATCTCACTACGTAGTAGAAGGATCAACTGATGTGAGATTTTAGTGCTGCACTGCCCATATGACCAATCAACAATGGGATAGCCCGAGCGGACTAATCAAATGAGCGCGGCAGTTTCGGATTTGAATTGCTTATATTTGGTTCAATCTCTCCGGATCTTCACTTAGCCTAAGACTTGACACCACCTTTACCTTTACCTTTACCAGACTGAGCAAACAAAAGGTCAGGGGTTCAGATTTATAAGAGTGATAGACTTCCCCACCTCTTATTTTCACCAAACATAAGTAGGAGCGAGACAACAAGCCAAAGTTTGGGTATAATGAATCGCGCCACTGTCGCTGTTATTGGAGCTGGTGAGACTTATCGCGAACGAGCGTAGTTGATGATTCTGACTTGTTTTGTAGGCCCGACTGGCCTCTCTATGCTGAAGCAGCTTCTTCACGACGGATTCAATGCCACACTATTTGAGCGACGAAGTTCAGTCGGAGGACTATGGTCATACGATGCAGATCACGGATGGACGACTGCGATGCAATTCACCGGCGCAAACATTAGCAAATACACATGCGGATTTACAGACTACCCCATACCCGATAGTGAGCCTACGCTGCACCGCTTAAATCTACTGATACTGACTCGCGATAGAATATCCAGTTCACCTCACCGCCACCGACTTTCAAGAATTCATGCAGGACTATGCCGAGCATTTTGGACTCATTAAAGAGATAGTATTCAACACCAGTGTGAAGCTCGTCAATCGCAACAAGGAGGATAATGGGTGGGTACTTCAGCTTGAGAAAGTCGGCAGCCAGGAAACTGAATCGCGCCAATTTGACAAAGTCGTGTTTTGTCATGGATATCAGACCGAGAGGGTAATGCCGAAATTCCAAGGACAGGAAAGTTATGAGGGTGAGATAATACACTCACAGCAATTCCGAAGGTGCGTTCCCCAGTGAAAGTGTGACAGGTGATGAATACTGATCCGCAGAGAATAGCTTCGAAGCATATCGCGACAAGACGGTCGTATTCCTCGGCCTATCCACCACAACAGACGATCTCGCCCCTCGAGTTGCTGACGTCGCCAAGAAGGTCTACGTCTCCCACAGAAGCGGCCAGATCATCGTCAAGCGCTTTCGCAAAGGGACACCGACCGATCTTCTGGCTTCGTGGCGACGACGGCAGATATCCCAATGGATAGCGAAGAACCTGCCCAACTGCTACAGATTTCTGGCAAACTCGGTGGCCAAGCTGCTGTCTGCGCAATTTGCCGGCATGAAGCTTGAGCCAGAATGGCGGCTCACGCCCTTTCGCGACCTGACCGTGAGGCTTCCGGGTTTGATTGAAAATTGCCTTCCTCGGTTGAAGGACGGGAGTTTGACGAGTATACATGGACTTAAACGGTTTGTGGGTGGGCGGTCCATTGAGTTTGAGGATGGGACTGTTCTTGATAACATCGACGCTGTTATCTTCACCACAGGTTACAGAGGTGACTTCAAAGTGGCACCTTTTGTCGAAAAGTCCCTCCCCAAATCACCCACCTATGGAGGCCCGCCAATCAATCGACTATACATGAACGTGTTCCCCCCAAAGTACGCAGACAGCTGCGCCATGCTCTGCTACTCAGCCTACGGAAAGAACAACGGATTCTCATTCAGCGACGTCATGAACTTCGCCATCTCCAACATATGGCGCGGCGTAAGCGACCTACCCACTTATTCAGAAATGGAGCAATGGGTCGACGAGCATCAAGAATGGCTCGCAGAGAACTGGGCTCGTGAACCCACCCTAGACCTAAGCATGGTAAAGCAGCACGAATTCCAGCCGTGGATGCACGAGAAGGCGGGCACCGGGATGGAGAACCTCGGCTGGGGATGGGCGGGGTGGAAGTTCTGGTGGAAGGATAGGAAGATGTATAACCTGATGAACAACGGGGTTGAGACGGCGCATATGTTTCGGTACTTTGAGACGGGGAAGAGGGCGACGTGGGAGGGGGCGAGGGATGAGATTATACGGCAAAATGCGATTGTGCGGGAGAGGTATTCTAGTAAGAAGAGGAATTCTAAGCAGCAGTAGATAGCGTAGTGAGTGTGGTGGATTCAGTTACTGAGCGTTTAGAGTATGATATACGGACGAGAATGTGCACTTTAGAGTGTGCGACTTATTTGAATGCTTGAATAAGTACAATGAGTATTGTTGGGACAAGGTTACTGGTTAACCGAGCCAGATAGATGTACCGTTATTTTTTGGTCGACTGTCTGCTCGGTGTCTCAGTTATTGCAGTTAAAAAAGTATGACAAGGCATTTTTCAATACCATATACTTCATCAGTAGAGCCATCTTGAAGTTTTACCAATTCGAATAGTAAGAATAGAAGATACTGGTTTTAGATATACCCCTGGTTCCAGAACTCGATGCATCTTGGTAATTGAAATATGCTACCCTATGCCGCTGTAACAGCAGAGAAGTAAACAGGACTAGGAAACTAAGCTATTATGTCACATTCATAAAGGCAGCAGCACTCACATTCACTTTCTAACCAGCTCTGATTTATAGTCTCGACACATTTTATATGTGTAAAACGTAAAGATACAAATGAGTTATTCATCTGAATTTCCACGTTCTCTCCAATTTGATGTAAAGCATCGTATCCACTTGCGCCACTCTCTCCCACATTAAATCTTAACAACTTTAATATTACGCTAGGAGCTGGAACGGGTCTGTGCGTTTCAGATCGTCACAGAGCCCACTTTGTGAAACTGTATGGACACGTGGGACTGGGCATACACGGCATAACCGAGAATTATATACCCTTTGCATGAACTTTGACGTGATTAGAAGGTTGATAGTTCGACGTCGATACATGACAAGGATATGCTGGATTTGTAGGTCTAGCGTTACCTTGAGCGGTGAACGGTGGGAACTATGGCTTTGACCTGCTGGAAGCACTTTAAACCACTTTAAACCACTTTCTCAAGATTAATTCCGGTATTACTCTCGAAATAGATATTTCGACTAAGATGCAGACAAATTATCAAGGTTTGAGAGCCAATAACAAATTCGACAAAAAATGGGTGAGACTCACCTACTCTACCAGTACGACGAAAAGACCATCTAAAAGTCTGAGGCTCAAGAGAGTGTGGCAGACTACCAATTGACTACCAATTCAACGACCAGGGATAGAAAGCCGGAATTACGGCAGATAATAACATCCCATAGAAGAACTAATCGCGACGACATGCGATTGTGAATTATTCTTCATCATCTATCACCACCATCGGTCACAAAGGGGCAGAACCGTTACATCGGGATGCCTCTTCAGTTGGCAGTCCAAACTGGGTCTCCGTCTTGGCATGAATGCACAATGTCCCAGCCAATACGGAGTACCACACGTGCCAAGCCTGGTAGCATTCTCCTAATATCAAAATTCGCCACCCTAAACGCGTCCACGCGGTAAACGACAAACCCGAGTTAACCGACACATATATATCCTATTATCAGACGAATCTAGCCTCAATACTACGTAGACGGCGGATGTGTTACCAATTAAATACCTGCCGAGCTATCAACCTTCCTAAACGAAGTCAGGAGAAAGAAGAAAATATGCGACAAGGGGGTTTAGCACATCCCTGCCGCCGATCTTTGATGCGACACTAGAATCTCCCCCTGCAGCGGAGAAGGGATGGCGTTGCTTGGGGAATGCAACGCTGTGCGGGTTGAACGCCTTGTTATGTGCTGATGCCGTTGCAGAGAAACATGGCCAAGCTGGGAGCGTTGCTAGCGGTCGGAGATGGGCCGGGATGTGGCTAAAGATGGAGACTGGTGTCCGATACTATGCTATTCATAGTTACCACTGTCGTTAGGGAGCCATCCGAGGTTCTATGCGCTATAAACTCCGGCGGGCATGTGGAGGCAAATGTGTGCTAAATGTCCTGACTGTGGTGGAATTGGCGTCGCGAAATACTATTCCCGAGTATCCGTCGTGACGATAATGACCCTGGTGTTTTGGTGCCACTTCCGAGGCTATCGAGTTAGGACTCAACTCCGTGCAAGGTACCCATTACCACCCAATCGAGAACATGGGTGTTTCGTCCAAGACATTGCAGAGATGAAAATGAAAGAATAAATACCGAGCAACGACATGCATCCTCAGCTTCTGCCGTTGATCAGCACCCGTCACTCCTTGCTACACTCTTTTACCACTACTCAACCCGGGACGCCACTCTTTTCACCCCCCGTTTGACTAGACACTCGCATAATAATACCCCCCATCATGAGAAACTTTCTTCTTGCAGGCCTGTTGGCCGCTCCTACATCCGTGTGCGCCGTAGCCCTCACCGGCTACGAGTACATCGTCGTCGGCTCCGGCGCCGGCGGTGGTCCCCTGGCTGCCCGTCTTGCACTTGCCGGTCGCAAGACCCTCCTCATCGAGGCCGGTGATGACTACAACTCCCTCAACTACACCGTCCCTGCCTACTCCGCCAACGCGTCCGAGGATCCTGAGATCTCGTGGAACTTCTTCGTGCACCACTACGCCGATGATGAGCGACAGGCGCGTGACTTCAAGACCACCTACGACACTCCCGACGGCGAGTACACTGGTCTGAACCCTCCTGCTGACGCGAAACTCAAGGGTACTCTGTACCCTCGCACCCAAGCCCTCGGAGGCTGCACTGCTCACAACGCCTTGATCGCCGTGTACCCTCACCAGTCTGACTTTGAGTACATCGCTTCGCTTACCGGCGATGACTCTTGGTCCGCCGAGAACATGCGAAAGTACTTCGTCAAGGCCGAGGACAACAACCACCGCCCTGCCGGCGAGGAGGGCCACGGCTACAACGGCTGGCTCAGCACCGAGACCGCCCCCCTCAGCATCCCCCTCGGCGACGAGCAGCTCCTCAGCATCCTCAGCGGAGCCGCCGTTGCCCTGACTGAGGCCTCGGGCAAGAACATCACCATGGACGGCCTTATCGCCGACGACGCTAACGCTGACACCCTCGCCCGCGACCAGGAGGCTGGCTACTACCAGATCCCCCTCTCCACCAAGGACGCTAGCCGTGTCGGACCCCGTGAGTTCATCCTCTCTGTGCGCGATGCCAAGCACGACAACGGTACCAAGATGTACCCTCTCGATGTGCGCACCAACAGCTACGTCACCAAGGTCATTTTCGACGAGTCCGAGCCCCCTCGCGCTGTGGGAGTTGAGTTCCTCGACGGCAAGCACCTCTACAAGGCCAGTCCCCTTGCCACTAACGCTGCTGGCAAGGCCGGTAACGCCACTGCATCTCGCGAGGTCATCGTCGCCGGTGGTGTGTACAACACTCCCCAGATCCTCAAGCTCAGCGGTATCGGACCTGCTGCCGAGTTGAAGAAGTTCGATATCCCCGTCATCTCCGATCTTCCCGGTGTTGGAACCAACCTGCAGGACCACTACGAGATCAGCGTCCAGGGTAACACCCCCGAGAACTTTACCTCTTTCGACGGCTGCACCTTTGGTCTTTTCACCGACGAGGACCCTTGTGTAGACCGCTGGAGAGCCCCTGTCGACGGCGACCACGGCATCTACTCCTCTTCCGGCCTTGCCGCCTCCATGTTCTACAAGAGTTCTACCGCCGAGAACGATAACTTCGACATCTTCGCTTTCGGAGGCCCCGTCAACTTCCGAGGCTACTTCCCCCAGTACGCCGTCAACGCCACCATCAACCACGACGCCTTCTCCTGGGCCATCCTCAAGGCTCATCCCCGCAACACCGCCGGCAAGGTCGTCCTCCGCTCCGCCGACCCTCTCGACATGCCCGAGATCACCTTCAACTACTTCGACACTGGCAACGGCGACTCCTCCGCCGATCTCGAGGCCCTGTACGAGGCCGTTGAGCTCGCCCGAAATGCCCTCGCCAGCCAGGCCGTCAACGTGACCGAGATCCTCCCCGGCCCCAACGTCGTGTCCAAGAAGGACATCCAGACCTACATCAAGGATAACACCTGGGGACACCACGCCTCGTCTACCTGCCCCATTGGTGCTGACGATGACCCTATGGCTGTTCTCGACTCCAGCTTCCGTGTGCGAGGTGTTGCTGGTCTGCGTGTTGTTGACGCTTCTGTCTACCCTCGCATTCCCGGTACTTTCACCGCTGTCTCTACTTACATGGCGGCTGAGAAGGCTGCGGATGTTATTCTTTCTGGATTGAAGGACGAGTAATGTGTAGTGCGGTCTACATAATCATGCATAAAGTAAATCTCAATTAATAGGAAACTTGTTTTCGTTCTACCAATTGTCCAGTCTCTGTGAATGTGCCCAACGATTAAAAGTTTGATGATAAATTGTGGTAGATTTGGTAAAAGTATGCGAATTGACATAACAATCAAGGGACTGCTTTATTCTATCACTAGCTGCACTACCTATTTCTGCCATCTAACCACCCATAGGTAAAATTTCTATCATCAAAGTTACTCAAACCCCAAGTTAAGAGTATACTTCAATGGCGTAACGCCAGTAATGTACACATGCTGCCCCTCAAGCGTGAGGTTGCCCCCATGCCAGCTATACTGTTCTCCAGCATCAGACTGAATCACACCATGTCCATTCCCCGGCCCAAACGTAATTCTGTCGCCCTCCATGGCATACTCTCCCATCCCGTCCTCCAGTCGATAAATGGTAGTATTGTCGCTGTCAACAAACTCTTCAACTCCCTTGAACTTCCCACCTTCTCGAAAGGTAAGCTCAAAAGTCAGCTCAACATCATCTTCGCCCGTGACTTCAAAGTTCAGATCGTATCCAGCCTTTGTTGGGGTTATCTCGACATCTGTCTTGAGACGACGCACGCTTGTAGGGCGGTTCTCGAAGTCGAGCATGGCGTAGAAGCGTCCGTCGACAGACCGGGATAGATCATAGGTCCCGTTCTCGTCGCGCCGGTCGGCAGGCATGGGAAGATAATAAGGCACTTCGATCTCGCTTCCAAGCTTCATGACACCATTATCGAGGAGCTCAATACCATTAGACCGGAAATGTCCCATGCTGAAGAAATTGGGACTGAGTCGAATCGCCTCCAGAACAGCCTTGCCATTCCACGCTCTAAACATGGTAGGATTCGTCGAGAGACCAGAGCCCATGCGGTTGTAGAAGCCAGATTTCTTTCCTTGAATATCATACCAATCCGATCCTCCGAAAGCCGACACGGTCAGCTTTCCACGTCTTGCACGCACAAGGCCCGCCGCAGAATAATGCTTCTCAAAGTCAACGAAAGGCTCTTCCGACTCTGGCAGCTTCCCCATCAAGTCAGGACGTTCAATCAAATTGGCTAGGAAGTCTCCTAGTTGTGGCCCAAGACGCTTCTCAATCAGACGTGCCATTGCAGCGAAACGCCCGTTGTTGTCGAGGAGGGCCAGTTCGCGAAAGTGAGGGTAGAAGTTACCCATGTTGTCGCCCGGGAGCTGAGATTGGTCTTGACGGCGGCTTTGGATGGTTTCCATTTCGCCATTTGGTTCTCCGTGCTCGATGGAAAGTTCCAGATTTTTGCGAACGTAGTTAATCAATTCGGTGCGGTTGAGCTCGTGCGCTACGGTCAACAAAGATGGGTTCGATACAGCCGAGTAATAATTCGGGCTGCGCTCAGAGTAGATACCATCGGCATCCATGTCAATCCCCTCAGCAAGCCACTCATCGATCCTCTTGATTAAACTAGTATCGCCTGTGATGCTTGAGATTCGTGCCAAGGCGCTGCAGATCTTCCATCGATGATTAGGCGTATGAATACCGCCCTTCGCAAGACCTGGGCCAGCTTTGACGAGAATACCCCGGATCAGGTCTGCAATGGGCTGCGAAGCATCGTGGTCATCATTTTCCAGCATGCGCACCATGATACCAAAATCTTCGATCAGAAAACCCGTATCCGGTGGTGAATGGCGATTCCCGACCGTGTAGGTACCATCGCTATGCTGAACCTTTTCTAGAACCTGAACCATCTCCTCGATATAAGGAATCAAGGTTTCGTTGTGGTAGTTTGTCGAATTAGGCCAAACAAATGGCGTCACAAGCCGACGAACCCCACGGGCCAGAGACCTAGGCGAGCCAGTCAAGTATCCATCTTTGCCCTCAACAACAGCTTGGATCTGTGAATCAGCAGCTTGAGTGAGGATTTCCAGGCTTGTCCAGTCACGATTGGTCGTAGGCGAAGCGAGAGTGGCGGTGGCAGCCAGCAGGGCCACCCCCAGCGCGGAGGGGAAGAGAGAGGGATACATGAGATGATTGACGAGACCGCTTTGCGTTGTTTCCTTGTTTAGCCCTCCCAGCCTTGGGTTTAAATAGATGAGTATAGACTGCCAAGCCCTCGGCTCGGTTTATTAGCCACCGAATTCGGCAAGTCTTTTCATAATCTCACGACGTTGCCGAAACCCCTCACGCTATGGAGTACTTCCCCACGGGGAGAGACCTAGAACGATTTAGCGCTACCGAGCTTAACCTTGAGCTTAAGTCAGAGCTTAACTTAATAATGAAGTGACCATTCAAAAAATGAACTGTGCTCAATTCTATTATAACAATCCAATGGAGTCCACCAAGTGAATAATAGTATCAAATGATTAATGAAATAATTTATTATACAAGTAGTAATCATCAATGAGATTCCAACAAGACCCATCGCCACTTCTTAGCATACACGCCTGGCCATAACTAAAACAAAGGGGGGATATTCAGACCATCTCTTAAGCGGCAGGCTTAGGGGCCTCGGGGATCTCATCGGAATCAGGGACAAGACCAGTCAAGTCACCGCCAAACTTCCATTCCTGGGGGCCACCCTCAACAGTAACACCATTGTTGGATCGCTCCACTATGAAAAGGTCAGTTAATCAGAACTTATTCGTGACCAAAGGTTATTACATACTGTTGTTCCAGTAGCTGTGGCCCTTGCCGTGGCACTGCTCGTTGCGTGCACAGATGGCACTGGATCCAAGGTTGCCGCTGTTGGGCGAGGTGATGGTCGTGCGGTATGGGTTGCCGTCCTTGGCACAGCACTTGAGAGGCTGACGCTGGATGCCGTAGATGGTGTTTGCTGTTCGCCAGAACACACAGATGGTATCACCAGGCTCGCCGTAGCAGGTCTGCACCTCGCCGGACTCTGTGTACTTTGAAACCTCGAAACCAGCAGAGATCCAGCCGTCGCCGCTGATGCTGGCGGAGAGACTGACGGTCTCACCCTCGACTTCGCTCTTGGAGATCTCGCAGCCGCCGTTCTTACCACATTGGTGGTTGTTCTAGAGGGAGTTAGTCTGATTGCTAAGTGAAGGGGTAGTTTGACTCACGGTCATTTGCTGGAAATGGTAGAGCTGGTGAGGATCGGGGTTGGAGTCCTCAGAGGTTGTGAAGGTAGCACACCCAGGAGGGCATGCGTTTGAGCCAGTGCCGATTCCTTGAGGTCGAGCGTTGGCAAGGGAAGCCAAACCGACGGTGAGGAAAGTAAGGGCGAACATGTTGATGTTTAGAGGGAAATATTGAGTTTTGACGGAGGTGAAAGGCGGAGTGCTGGAGTAGATGGATGTGGTTGTTGGAGATGTGATGATGTTGATGGAAAAGTTATTACAACTCTTGGACAATCTCATGGTTTTATACACTTTTACAAACGCCTTGATCTATAAGAGTACTGAGGTCGAGCGATCATGTCCTCAACAATGCGAGCTGCTCCAATCCTTTGACATCATCAACTCGCTCCTCTATTGCTTCATCCAGACAAAAAAAGCCTTGAGGGGAAACCAGCTGGTACCATTAGAGGTTATTCCGAGGCGCACCATGACGATCATGGTCGATATTGAATCCTTTTCTCAATTACAGCCCATATTCGCTTGTGAATCTGGAGATAGATCGGCCCACTTGGCAGGGGTTCAATTTACAGCCTCCCTGATCCTGGATTGGCCAATGACCTCAGTGTTGAGTGGACTGGCGATACCCGCAATGTCAGGGTTGTTGATCCTGCGATAAAACAAGCTTGAAGACTGCGGGGATAGACGGGGATAATTATGGTGCTGGGATTGAGCCAAGGCATCTTTCTGTTGTGTGACAGGTTCAGAGGAGAGTCTACCCATTGTTTAAGGTATGCGATACAGCGGAGAAGAATCGTCAATCGATATTCTTGTATGGATATACTTCTATCATCCTGCTACAACAAAGATTCACCACCAAAAACGCGTCTAGCATGAGCTGCTTGGTCGATATCAACCTTCCCAACCCTAAAACGAGGAGAAACGTCGGCCATTCCCTCAGTCCCCCAATCAATCTCTAGTGACATCATCTCCACAAGCAGTTTATCTCCTGATTAATTGCGCTACTCGTGTGTGAGCTTCGTCTTGACTCAATTCGGTTTGGGGTTGGGGCTGTGTGGTCACTTAGCCCCCAAATGAGACGCTGTCTCGACCCACACACCTTCTAAACTGGGACGGTAGCTGACAAGATTCAGGGGACTTTTCTTTGCACGTCATAGAGTATACCACCAATACAGGCGCTTTGCAGGGGATTGGTCGTGTTCTGGAGGAGGAAAGGGTGCAGCTGAATGGCTTAGACTGAGATTTGCTGATCTCCCACCTGTTTCGTTCAGCTGATTTAGATACTGAGTGCAGGCTGGTACTTAAGAACCCGGACAAGGGTCGAAATGCGAGGCACTATTTTACCAGATCCCAAATCCTTCGGTTCACGAGCTAGGCAGGTATAGTACTTAAAATCAAGCTTGAAATTTATGTTTGCCACTATCGTATTAAGCTCTGACGTTCTAACAGGATCTTAAATAAGCAAAATACGAGAATGGTAAGTTTGGCTAAGCTCTTAATGACAAAGGATGGGGTTTTTCTTAAGATAGCACATACTAGTCACAACCTTTACCACTTGGAAAGGAAATTATATCTTAGTGCTCAATTAAGTAGCTTTTAGCAAGTCAAAGTGGTTCACCGCACTGTTGAAGTGCAGTTTGCTATAGTAAAAGATTAATACCTGAAGCTGTAAATCCGGCCTTAGGAGAACTTTCTTCGGTTAGATATAGATAATACGAGCGTGTCATGTTTGATATACGTTTTGTGTTCCTCCCTCACAAATTACAGTCAACATTCGAGAAACTACTCCAGAATACTTATGAATGAAGCCTTTATTCATGAAGAACCTGCATATTGGAATTTCATATCGAGTCTTCTAATGCCCAACCATAGCTTGATGAGCAGCACCGTATCTATTACCCTGCGGCTTCGCAGAGTCGATAATACGTCGTAGTTCTCCCTTCTCCTCCTCACTCAACTCAACATCTCTAGAAGCCCAATTCTCTTCCAGCCGCCCAGGCTTCGTCGTGCCGGGAATAGCAATAAATCCCTGCGCCGCGACCCACGCAAGAGCAATCTGAGTCAACTTGACGCCCTTCCTCACCGCTAATTTCTTAATCTCATCCACGATTTTCTTATTGTGGTAGAAGTTCTCGCCCTGGAACTTTGGAGCTGCAGGCTAGTTAGTCATGATGCTGCAGACGGTGAAAATGGTAAGTTACGTACATCCACGACGGAAATCGTCGGGGGCGAAATCATCGGGAGTTTGGTAGGGAAAGTCGTCGACTAACCAGCCGTGTCCCAACGGGCTGTAGGCAACGTAAGCAATGCCCAACTCTCGCGCTGTATCGATGAGGCCATCTGTCTCATGCAGCGTTTCGAATGCCGAGTATTCAGCCTGTAAGGCATCAATCTTGGCGACTGTAGACGTCAGTTGTGTCAGAAACTTAATTGATTGAATGACCTACTAGCATTGGCCTTGCGAAGTGTCTCGGCAGAACATTCTGACACCCCGATGTACTTGGTCTTGCCCTGCTTGCGAATCTCATCCAATGCGGTGATTGACTCTTCGAGTGGGGTTTCTACGCTGAGTGATTAGTGCTGAGATAGATGGGGTATAATACGGCAGCCTCACTTGGGTCGATTCGGTGGAGATAGTAAAGGTCAGGGGCGAAACCAAGTCTTTCAATGGTGCCATCAATGTATGATTTGATATGGGCTGCAGAATTGGTGACGGAGCCATTACCGAAGCAATCGAAACCGCATTTAGAAGCAACTAACACCAAACATTAGTATCATATCCTATCGCAACGTAGTAACGGAGCACTTTGACTTACTGAACACCTTATCGCGAACTTGATGTTTCCTGATAAAGTCTCCCAAAAGCTTCTCATTGACGCCAGCTTGATAAACAACCTACCATCCCTGCGTGTTAGTGCAACCACCCAAAGAGGAAATATTATCAGAATTGGATCTTACAGCAGTGTCCCAGAAAGTGCAGCCTAGTTCAATGGCTTTGAGCAGAACAGGCTCTGCTTCCTCAAGGGTGAGATTGTTCCCAAGGCCAAAACTGATGCCCATGGCACCGAAGCCGGGCGTAGGCACAGTGATGTCTGCAAATGGAAGCTGGTGGACCATGGTGACTAGATGAGGGGAAAGATAGGGAGGATGACTGAGATGTGAGTTGAAGTTGGAAGTCGGGAGTCTGGGTGAATTTATATTGCACGATTTGATCTCGAGAAACTATAAATCTCAAATTGGCCACCGCATTGAATCATCTTGATCTAATCTACATGTCGTAAAATGTTGCATGTGGATTGGGACGCAGATTTAAATCCGTTTTTTAACTCCGTCCACTAACTTAGTAACACAAGCGATCAGCAAGGTCCACTACAGGTCATCACCGCGCATTAAATCCGATAATAAGGAGTACATATTAAGAATAGCTCTAAGGGCTCTAGCGCCTCTATCGTCTCCATCTTTAAAGAAATGTTAACTGATGAATAAGGATAAAAGACAAATGTTAGAAATACTGAAAGGGAGGATATACTAAGAAAAAGAATATATCCCAAATCCTAAACTCTAATATCTAAAGGATCTTAAGAAAAACTAGAAATAGTAATTATTATACTAAATATATTAGTTGAAAATTCTGTGGAAAACCTAGAAGACAGAGCTTAGCGCCAAAACATTTCTTTTCTTTTATTAGCTTTCAATCAGTGTGGCTCCTCCCGTATTCTTATCAAGCTTCAGCTAACCAGACACGTGGTTTTCCAGTGTCATAATCAGAATCTCTTTTCACCGTTGTTAACAAAAGGTGACGCATGTTCGCCTAGACAAGTTGAAAGACAATAATCGAGAGTAATAGATAGGCAGTTCTGGCAGTCAGTTTCCGTTAATCAATCGAGACAGCTATAGTCATTCTTGAATATCACTTACACTTCTAGATAACACCTACCTTGTCCCACAAAACTTATATATTATATTATAGTTTTTTAAAACAGGGTGTTTTAAGGATATATAAAACATAGCGAAGTATAACACAGCTCTCACGTTCTTCTTTCGTTTATTAGCAAACATTTCATATAGTAGGGAAGAGATAATAGATTTCTTCGAAGACATATGGTATATTACTAGCAAGCTACGGCACTCAAGTGAGGATATGAGGAATGTCTTCAAGGACCTAACGTTGGTTGATGAGTCTGGAGCGGCTTATGCCATCGCGAATCGAACAAAAAGGAAGCTCGAAACTTACTAGTTTATCAATGATCATGTATATCGCATCATAAGAGGGTTAACCAAACACTTTGCCAAAGTTCATCTAGTCGTTTCGTTTCCTGGGCTACTCCACTGCGCCAGTCAGGCGATTTTATATTTGCATAGAAGGATTTGGTATGGATGAGTGTATACGCTCTACTGGCCTGGAATACTTTTCGTTTAAGCCGTCTTTACACGGGACAAGCCAGGGTTACAAATATAGCAGTCGATCAAGTGTTACAACATGACGTGGACTTCGGCATACAAGCTTTATCGAGTAAATATTAATGTTTTAGCTTGGGCACCTACAGTCAGTAATACACACATGACCGCTTTATCTATCTAAGGCCTTGCCTTCTCGATTACTAGCATTCTTCGCGTTGTCAATCTTGCCCCAAGTCCAAAATGAAGAGTACCTAACCTGTGGCTAGGAAGTCTGCTTATAGTTGTTCCTGTCTGATCCCTCAACTGTAAAGGTCAAGCATGGCAATTATGAAAGAGCTTTCTTGTTCTCTGGCACCTGGGGCATTTGTCTGGAAAGACTTGTCGTACATTTCGCTGTGCAGCGTGACCCCAATCGTCAATATTCCTGGGATCAACGAGAGGATCCACAGAGCTGGCCACTGAAGGCGTGCGCCTTGAGCTGTCACTGGCAGGCGTTTTCCTTAGGGCACGCAACGGAGGGGGACCCATTGAGCTGCGAATTGATGGAGGAGGACCCATTGAGCCTAGCATGGATCTTCCCTCGCTCGCCGTAAAGAAGGTTGAGCCTGTACTTGAAGGTGAGTAGGCAGGGATGTCCTCGGCATCTGAATCATCTTGATCATCTGAAGACTCAGATCCGCTTGAGATCTCAATGACTAGCACAGGCTCCAAAGTCCGGCGTGCTCGTGCTTCAGGAGTCTTGGGAGTCTTGGGGGTCTTGCCACGTACGGCCTTCTTCCCTACGCTGACGCTCGCACTGGGAGCTTGTGTGGTTCGGCTACCAGATGGAGTACTGGGCTGTGAAGCGGCTTTTTCGATCAATCGACGGCTTCGTCGAAGACCGGTCGGTGGAGTAGAAAGAGTACTGCCAGGACTCAAAAGCTCTGGGTCCGCGGGGCTATTATCTTCAAAGTCATCGCCGTTTACAGCCGTGACATGACTTGTTTGCTGAGCTTGCTCGCTGTCTAAGCGTGCCTGTAATTGTCCACTTGTTCCGCGCGATGGTCCAGCGGATGTAGATCCTCTCCTTCCATGCTCCAACTCTCTAATCTTCTCCGTGAAAAGGCGCTCCATATCTTTGGTGAGTTTCTTGCGTTCCACGGAACATATTTTTTCAACAAGAATGCCCATCATCTTTGGTGTCAAAGCAGTGTTTGATCTATCATCAAGTTCAACACTTGGCTGGCGATCTAACCAGCTCTGAATCATTGAAACTGAGCCCCTAGAGAGATTTGTTGACTCATCGCGTCGGGCCATTGATGCATTTTTGAAGTCGGGTTCAGCACTGCAGTGGACAACCCTCCATTGGTCGATAAATACACTTATCTGGTGCTTGAACACACGCATGGCCCAAGTGTGTGTGTTTTCGAGTATGAGTTGGAATTCCCTGATATCGCGTATCTTAGTCATGTCTCCCTTCCAGATGCATTGCATCATCTAGGACGAATCATTAGTAGAGTTTAGTCGCAAACCCCTAGTTTTATACTTACGTAACCTTGTTGCCGTCTCCGGTAAGAGCCTGTGTCTTGGGAGGCCATGAAGTCTTTCGCAGAATACGTTATCCAGACCTTGGCCTCAGTTCCAACTGTGGTCACGGCTGGAATTGGAGGAATATGCGTTTCCTCAGGCCGCTCAACGGCATACCTCGCGGCGATCTGGTTTAATATGACGGCACATGCGCTGGCGTTGAGTGCTTGGCAGCAAGCAGTCTCCAATTGTCCCAATCGTTCGCTTTCTTTAAGGGTTTTCTTGCCATTCTTATACTCAACAATAAGCCAGGGGTAGGATTTTAAATCTGCTTCCAAAGGTTCCTCTTTCTTAAAAATATTGAAAGGAGAGGGCCGCAAGCCGTGACCATAAAGCTCCTTAAAATTCGACCATGAGAACGTCTGAACGAGGGGCGACGTTGGCTCTTCGTTCCATCTCCGACCTCTGTAGTCAGTTATTCGAGGTATAGGAGATTCGGCGGTCAGATGGTACATTGGAAGATAAAAGACAAAGTCGGGCTTGGGAGTTGTTCTAATTCGATGTCTTTTCCCCTCTTCCCCGAATGTCGTCCAGAGAGCGTCGGTGCTAAACCCTATAGCGTCATAATAGTAGTTGCATCGCGAGACTCTGCGCGAAATACCTTGTGAGGTCGAAATGTCTTTCACAAGTACAGTGAAGAAGGTGTCTCGGAAAAAGTCTTCCCAGCGGTCTTCAGAATATCCACCATCAGAATATATGCGAGCCATATATTGGGTCTGGAGACACTCTTCAGAAGGCGGGCCTTGGTCCTGGCATGCAAAGTCAAGCATTGACTGGCGAAGCGTTTCGACATGGGGTGGAAGCGGCTGCGTTTCTATATTTTTCAAGTCTTCCTCGTAGAAGAATCCTCGCTTAGATAATTCAGTACGTTTCCAGGGCTTAGACATTTTTTCAACAGAATTTAAGTAAGAAAGGTCCGAGGAAGATGGTATATCGAAGTGTCGGTCCAGCGGTAGATATGAATAAAAGCAAATCAATCAGAGTGTTGGTTGATGTCTTTTTCTCGTACTTATATGCACGACAAGGTTACATCTGTTGGTTGAGATATCTACATCCCTGCTTGGTGGTGTGACAATGTCTCAGGATGCCTGAGCCGTTGCTGGCCAACCTCGCAAAGCTGCAGATCAATTTCGGCGAACTATTGCAAGCCTTTGATTTTCCTAGTGAATATGAACTCAAGCGTTGGATGTCAACTTGATTTAGTGGCCAAATTCTCCTTGTAATTGACCCTTTATCTTATAAAAAAGACTTTTTCGTGGCCAATTTTTCGACTCGATACGATAGCAAGGTAGACTAGCTGAAAACCGGGATAAACACACGAGCGAATTAAAGGTCTGCTTTCGTTGCAGACTAAGCCTTAAAAGTAATACTCGGCCTCTCCGCCATCTCCCCGGGCTTAGCGTATTGAATAGCGCTTACCGTGTTGAATAATTAGCGCTCAGCCTCTTGTCAGAGAATCTGCAGAGGAGATTGCGACTTACTGATAACGGGGAATATATCCCTAAGTTAATTGAGTGTTGATATTGGCAGTAACAAAAAGCTCTACTCCAAAGAGCAGCTGAGGATGCTTTGGAAAACTATTACGACGCGCAAAATCGGGCTATTGCTGCCGATTTCCTTTTCAAGTTACGACTCTTCCAATTCTCACTTTACTGTGAAGATCGAGAGCCTCATTTCTTGATTTTTCATGGTCTGCAACGACTTAATATTCTTCGGCCATAAAACCATTTAGCGAAACGGAAATGTGAAATTTGGACCGCCAAAGCGCTCACAGACAGCGACCTGAACGAACACACTGATCTATTATATTACTACAGTAAGTTATCATAGTTCTATATATTATGTTTAAACCTCTTGTTACTAACTATTATTAGTAAATGCCATTCCTGACTATAAGTATCTCTTTAAAGTAGTTATAATTCCTGGATTACCAGCATGTGATAACCACTAAAGGTAATAAAGAAATAATTTAACAATTTAAAGCTTCATGTAAATATAATAAAACTAAGTATTATGATATATGTTAGCTCTCTCAATAGGTGTATAATTATGTCTAATAATATAAGACTAATATGTTTAAATGAAGGTATTTTTACGGCTTTCAATATTCTTTCTGAATTACCCTTCTGTTTTAAAAGCTAATTTTAACTAACTAGGCCTAATATGTCTTGATTTATATCACTAGATATTAACAAATTCGGCAGGTCTAAAAGTATCTTGTGTATAAATAGGCTGTGTGCGTATGTAGTGTACAGATTAGGGCCTAGGGTATTACTCTATTTGGCAGGTAGTATACCGATAATCCAGGGCGCACAAGGTCCTGGCCTCTTTATCGATAAAAGCTCAGTCTGAACTCATAAGGAGTACAAATGACACCACTGACGGCGAGCGCCAAGAACATTTCAGGTCCCTTGCGAGCACGCCATCGTGGATCTGCAGTCAGCTATTAGTTAACCTTTAAACTATGGACATTCTTCTGCATCCTTTTTCTTTTCTTTTTTCTTTTCTTCTGCCACACAATTAAGGCTGACACGTTTAATATACGAGTCCGAATCCATGTAAATCTTTTCTGTCGGTTTACGCATGTCTTCGATCTTCACCTTGTCTACTTGCTCACTTTCAGAATTTTCCCTTTTCTCGTTTACTAATAACTAGCGACGATGTCATTCCGGAGGAGTGTGTTAGCCCAGATGATCATCTGCGGAATCATAGCGCTGTTGGGCCCTGGATTATGGGTAGTAGCTTTTCCACCAGTTTATTGTATTCGGCTAATGTTTTCTTTTTCCTCAGAATGCGAATAACTCACTGGGCGCGGGTGGTGCTCTTGAGCCATATCTGGTATGCTGGTATTACCGTGTTTTGTTTTGGGACAGTAACTGATTTGGTGTAGGTCAATGCTGGAAACTCACTGGTTTTTGGGCTGATGGGCTTGTTCTGTATCCTCTCGCCTGTCTTTGTCAACTGGATCGGTGTCAAGAACACTTTGATTACTGGTACTCTGGGCTGGTCCGTCTACAGCGCGGCTCTTTACCAGAACAACCGTCACGGTACTGAGTAGGTTGGTTCTTCCCACATCATCTTCGTTGAGCTAAGTTGTTTCCCAAGGTGGTTCGTCATCTTTGGCGCTGCCATTTGCGGCGTCAGCGCAGGCCTGTACTGGGCCGCCGAGGGCGCCATCATCCTCTCGTATCCCGAGCATGCAAAGCGAGGCCGGTACCTCGCGCTTTGGCTGGGCTTCAAAAACAGTGGACAATTAATTGGCGGTGCCATCAATCTAGGCCTCAACGCCAATCGTGCGGAAGGCGGCAAAGTATCCTACGTGACGCTCCTTGTCTTCGTCTGCTTGCAGGTCCTGTCTGTTCCAGTATCATTCTTGCTTGCCCCTCCCGACAAGACGCAGCGACCGGATGGCTCGCATATTGTTGTCGAGGCTAAGACTTCATCCAAAGAGCAGCTGAGGATGCTTTGGAAAACAATCACGACGCGCAAAATCGGACTATTACTCCCGATTTTCTTTTCAAGCTGGCTTTATTGGGTAGGAATGTGTATGAACCAAGCTTACAGCATTGCTGATCACTTACAGGGCTATGCATCTACATATCTGACCTTGTACTTTACTGTCCGAGCTCGGGCTCTAGCGTCGTTCTTGTCGGCTATTACTGGAACTCTCGCGTGTATCCTCTTTGGCATCTTCCTCGACTCTGGCAAAATCACAGTCAAGGTATGTCAACGTTCGTCCCTTTGTTGCCATGAAATCTAAAGTCACTCAGTCCCGTATCCGCTACGGCTTCATCTTCTCTGCTGGGCTCTTTACCTCCCTCTGGATCTGGGTTCTCATTGTCCAGCACGGCTTCGAGCAAAAGCGCCCTGATTACCTTGACTGGACCTCACCGGGTTTCGGTCGTGCATTTGGTATATACATTATGCTGCAGACGAGCGGAAATATGGTGCAGAACTACCTTTACTTCCTTATTGGCACGATCGGCGACGGTACCTTGGAACTGAGTCGATCGACGGGCCTGTTGCGTGGCGTGGAGAGCTGGGGACAGTGCGCTGCATTTGGTATCAGCAGCAGGTAAGTTACCAATCAAGTTTGTGTATCTGTTAGTGGGAGAGAAAGTTAATGATTTGAGTAGCAAGTTCTCGCCCTTCTATACAACAGTCATCAACGTTGTCTTTTGGACCATAAGCTTGTTTCCTGCCGTTTTAACGATCTGGAAGGTTGAGGGTCATGCCGATTACGAAAATGAGCCCGGCATCCCTACCGATAAGGACGATGGCTTACCGGACAACACAATGGAGGGGATTAATGCTGTAGAAAAGCGGGTTCCCGAGACAACTGTCTGAGACAAGCAAAAAAGAAAATACATATAGTATGCGTATAGTGTGTTATAGTGCGTGCATGATGTGAGTGACTTATATATACTAGTGGCTATCACTAAAAGCTAGGTATTATTAGAATAGATAGCGATTCTTATTGGTGCTAATAATAATACTCTTAAGAATATTAGATTTATACCCATTTTTTTAACTCCGATGTACGCGATCGAAAAGGTCCACTGTAGGTCATCACCGCGCGTTAAATCCGATAAATAACGCAGATCATCAAAAGCCTCCAGGACCTAGATCACGTGCACGGGAGTACCTCTATCGTTTCCAGATTTCTCATGCCGTGTAATGATAGTTTCACTTTGAACTATCTATACGTGCAGATAACAGTTACACTAAATCGAACATGCAACTTCCATTGGTCCTCGTCCTGCTTATGCGGGGCGTGCTTATGGCGTCAAATCATGAATGAGTTTGCCAACCCCGCAACTTTGATCGACTACCGAGTACGGATACATGCCTGTCTATCTCCATTAGCCGAGACACCTTCGACGCCAAGAACTTTACCTACTGTGTCGATATCAAGATGGCTGAGTCATCTCTGGAACCTCTGGTGCATCAATGGTCCCTCGCACAAGACTCACTCTTCGAGTATACACCCCTCAGCGTGGGACAAATACGACTGCTTCAATTGAACCCAGCGAACGAAGTGGACGACCTGCTACACGGTGAACTACTCGTCAAGAGCCTGGATGAACTGCCTCCTCGAGCAAAACCTGGACACGACGGCAAAGATGAACCGATCGATCCAAAGAAGCATGTTTGCTTCGAGGCTATTTCCTATGTATGGGGTGACGCTACCCTCACGGACTCCTTCTTCACCCCGCAGGGTTACATACCCATCACAGCCTCACTCGGTTCCATCTTGAGGCGCCTACGCGATACGTCCAAGTCGCAACTTTACTGGGCTGACGGAATCTGCATCAACCAAGCCGATATGACTGAGAAAGGAATCCAAGTTTCTCTTATGGGTGTCATCTACAGCTCTGCCATACGCGTTATGTGCGACATCTGCGAAGAAACAGAAGATATTTCCCTCATTCTCGACGCTATGGATAGATACTGGAAACGCAGTATTCGCCACGGCTACGCAATGGGCCAAGGCGAAGGAATGGTTCTTTCCGGCGAGTCCACCGCCAAATTAATGGAGGTACAACTCCCAACGGACGAAGAAGCAGATGCGATTGATGAGGTCGAAGGCGAAGAATGGCCACGACGCTATCTCAAACTCGTCTCCGCGCCCTGGTTCCACCGTCTCTGGGTCGTACAAGAGTTTGTCCTCGGCCGAGATGTCACCATGGTCTTTGGCCGTCGACATGTACCATGGGGGCAGCTCTGGGCGGGCACGATATGGTACAGCGGTGTGGTATGGCCGTGGGACTCTGCTGACTTTACCACTGAGCAACTCACCAGCCTTTTCATGTCATACAATGCCATGTGTCTAGTTCGCTCATGCCGGACTGTCGACATCAATACACCACATGGCCGGGAGTTCAACAAGATAGTCAATTTACTCCTCTGCGGTGTTGAGATGAACCAGGCCAACCTAAGCATGTGTCTTGTCTTCTTCTGCTCCCATGGCTGTACTGTGCCACGGGATCGATATTTTGGTATTCTGGGTATGGTGGATGAAGAGGATAGAAAGAACGCAGTAGGCCTGAAGCCCGATTATTCATCGCCTATTAAGGAAATAACCATGAACTTCTGGAAATATGCGATTCAGTATGCTTCTGGGGGTGAACTGATCCTTTTCGCGGGACTGCCTGGTCGAGTAGAAGATTACCCCTCTTGGTTGCGAGATATCACTGCCTCTAGTCCGATGAGCCATATATGGATCGGTGCACCAATAAGCACAGCTTGGCATAAGGCTGGCGGAGTGGCGAGTACATGGTCTGCAAGGTTCAGGGACGATAACCCCGAATGTTTGTTCGTACAAGGGTATCACGTTGACGATATCAGCGAGAGATCATCTCTGGAACCACTGGAGCGATTGGGCTTGGATGGGCTAGGCCTTTGGCTTAACGAGGCTTTTGTCTTTTTCACATCAGGGCTGAAGACTCTGGACTGCGACACAGACATGCGATATGCTCTCACAGGCGAGCATATTCACGAAGCAGCTCTAAAGGCAGCGTGCGATTTCAACCTTCAAGATGCTACACCTGCTGGTATCAAGGCCTTCGAGCCAATTCTCCGAATGGGCCTCTCTATACCACTCGCGGCTACATCTGACTCCATCGAAGGTGAAGGTATGGAAGCAAAGATATTGACTGCTTTTAAAGACGAGGCCGAAGTCCTTGAAGCGCTGTTTCTGCGGGTACATACATCTAGAGGGTTGCGCTTCTGCAGGACAAAGAAGGGTTTAATTACTATGTTGCATAAACAAGTTTGTGTTGGTGACTCGATCTGGATTCTCAAAGGATGCCGATTGCCGGTTGTTTTACGACCGATTCTGTCGCATCCTGGGTCGTTTGAGTTTGTTGGGGGCGGTTATGTGTATGGATTGATGAATGGGGAGGCTCTGCATAGACCGGGGTTCAAATGGAAGAGTGTCTCACTAAGATAGGCTTTGGCGATGTGTCGAAGCTGATGGTATGTGGTTTTAGCGATGCACGTATTCTCACGATTGTTAACATGAAACACTACGGTGATGAAAGTACTCAATTTGATGTGAATTGAAATTTAGACAACCGGCGTCTGGAATTTCTGAAAATATATACTCGTATCCATTATACACACTACAACAATCCACCACATAGTGGGTACCCCAAGTGGTCCAGCAAATGCCATAATCAGCCTCCTACTCGACCTGCAATCTAGCAAGAAGCTCCGGAGGGAATACCCTTGCACTTGGTAGAGGTCTTGCCACCAGTGACCTTGTTGTTGGTCCAAGTCCAGTTCTTGCAGCTAGCGCAGAGGATGAAGATATCAGTGCCGCTAGACTTGACAGTTCCAGTAACCTTGTTGATGACGACATCGGTAATGGGGACACCAGCGGTAGGGGTTCCAGTAGGAGAGCCATTCTCGTAATCCTGCTCGATAACAATACCGTACTTGGCGATGTTGCTCAGAGTGATGCCGTCGTACCTGACGTCCGAAACGGAACCAGTCGCTCCGGAGACGGTCTTGATGCGCACACCGTTGTCGGAGTTGGAGATGGACGAGTTGAGGATACGGACAGTCTTGACAACGTTGTCGGAACGGCCGCCGACGGAGCCGATGGAGAGACCGTGACCACCGCTGCAGTTTCCGCCGGTGAAGGTGATGTTGGTGCCAGAGTTGATGGCAAGGCAATCATCCTGGTTCTTGACGACAGCACCAGAAATGTACACACCGGTGGAGGAGCCAACATCGAAAGCGTCGGTGTTGTGACCACCCAGGGTATCGCCGAGGGAGTTGTCCATGTGGACGTTGTAAACTCCAAGGTTGGTGACGCCGTTGATGCTGAAGGCCTGGACGGGGGTGTTGAGAACGTTCAAGCTCTTGATGTTGGAGTTCTTAAGGGAGTGGGCGCTGAAGAACTTGGGCTTCTTCTTTCCACCGTTGCTGCCCTTGGTATCCCACCATCGCTTACCCTCGCAGTCGATAGAGTGGCCAGAGGCACCCTCGATGAGGAGGTTGTTTCCGGTGAAGGAAATCAGGGGACCTTCCCACTCCTTGTAGCCAAAGGTAGTCTTGCCCTGGAAGATGACCTACGTTTGTTAGTAAGGGGGTCAATAAAGGGAGTGTCACACTTACGTGAGTGCCATCTTTGAGCTTGGTAAGATCGAGAGTGGTTCCGGCAGGGACGGCGATGTTGTTGAGAACGATGGTCGAGCAGCTGGCCTTGTTCTTGATAGCAGAGGCAGCGTCGGTAAAGGTGCAGCTAGCACGGGGATCGAGAGTTGGGTGCGCGAGGGTGGAAGCCACCAGGCCACTGAGGAGGGCAATTGAAGAGAACATGTTGATAAGTGATAAGTTTCGAGTTAAAGGAGTAGCCTAAGAATGTATATACGAATGGAAATTGCGATGAAAGAATGAATGAATGAATGAATGTTAGTGTCTGGAATAACAAACAACTACAGATTTCATCAGGCTTTATATATGGCCTAACCAGCGAAGCTCTCCTATGATTTAGTTCCACTATGATTTAGCCCTCCTACAATTTGACATAGCGTGTTTAGATGCCGTTCAGCCGTGAAGATGGCCCGTGTAAGATATCGCGACCAGCACAAACCATCGGGAATTAGATGAGGTCTCCACCACCCTCGCAACCTGCCGGGGTTAAGATTGAAACGCTAACCCCGACACAAACCTAAGACCCGTCCAATTGGTGCATAATATTCCTCCACAGCCGCTGTCATGTTTCACGAACTGGTCTGGAAGCTGATCGATCGGGTGCACGGCACCGGAGCCTCGTGTAAGTGCTTGCGTTTGGGATACCCGCGTATCTATACGCGCATTTCGATTGAACTTGCGGGGAGACTGTCACTCTTGCACAACCTATTCGTTGTTGTTCGGCAATAAGGCACGACGGTGATACTTTTTATTTGTGGATGATTTTTCGTTATTTCGCGATCATCACGCGGTGTAGCTTCATGACTTTGATGGTTGCAACGGGAGCTGCATTGTAACGACGGCTCGGGAGGCATTCACTTATGGTTTGACTCGCGGGGAAGTTCACCAGTTCAATTTCACTACCGTCTAGACTGGTGATCACATCAATTGAGAGTAGAAAAAGATAGATCGTTGGTCTACTTTGGAATATCTCGGTAGGACAAACACCGATGTTCGCAACGCTGCTAATGCCCTTGAAATGAGTTGAACTTATCAAAAGACACATCATTATGTGGTCTTGCAATATTCACAACATGTAATTTTATTTCTACAACGCTCCATTTGGCACCTAATGAATTGTAATGCATTATGAGTCTACTCGGGATAGAGAAAATGGCGTATGCATCGTATGATCTTCCTGGATTAGATACTCCTATCCATACATACGGCTGTGTAATATACGTGTTTACTTAATTAGAGTTTATTTGCCGTGGATACCTTCTATTATCCTGCTTACATCAGATTTGTATCTCAGTAGAGGCTTTTTTCATACTTAATATTGTTAAGAAATTTAAAAAGCCTAGACTTAATAAGGTCGAAGGTTAATAAAAAGAATCCTCTTTTCCAAACATACTAGATTTTCTCTGTATAAGTATACGTATTAGGAAGAATTTAATAGATAATTGAAACTCTACTCATGTACATACCCTAAAGCTCGCACAAGCAGCACCTGTATATTACAATTACAAATCAGATGAATCATAAAACCTGTAATTGTACAGAATGTGGAATGAACTCTATTTCTTCCCACCTGTGCCCCATCACGCTGTGGTTTCCTTTTCCAGTGCTAGCTGTCGCTGGTTTGCTTCCTATAGCGAGTTCTTGCATGAACGGCAACATTTGAACCCGCTATCACAAGCTCACCACGTGACAAAGACCCTTCATCCGCTTCATCGGCATTTCATCACTGCATTACATCACGGAAACGCTCATAAGACTTCGAAACAGACACAGCCACAGACATTGAAACAAGCTCTCCTTTTCCCAAGTCTGTTGTTTACCTCACTTCTCAGCTCATCGACATGAAACAGCTGAATGGGACCTGAAACAAGGCTTGAATCGTGGTGTGGGGCTGCTGAGCCTTGGCATTTAATTAGTGCCCCTGCGCCTTTGTCTCTTCAATTGAGTACTAATAACTAATAGTTACGGATGCTGTCAAAGCCAAAGGTGGCACTTGATGTACGGTACTCCGCTGATGAGCATTGTTACTTGAAGGAGACAAAGTGACCCTCCTTTCACCCCTTTATAGGGGTGTGCCTACTGATAGGACATCTCCGAGACCGGAATATACATACATAAGAGGGCTAGTTCAATATTCTTTCAGGGGTGCCACTAGCGTCTTGTCTACACCCTTGTCCGGCATGAGGTCCCTCTCCAAGGACCGAAGGTTGCGTGACTTTTCACCTTGACGAACTACAGATTGAAACACAGCGATATGGTGGCTATGTTGATCTGCAGCTCTCCTTATCCTCTCTACGTAATCAATCGAAGCACCTCCTTTCTGATTTTTCATAAACAGCCAAATTTGTTCATACAAGTACATCAATTAACTAAAGACTGCCCATATCTGCTCTATCAATTCTTGATAAAAACTAGGAAGCATTGAAACAATTTAATACAACTTCAATGAAACCTTTAAATATCAAGATTCAACTCACCCAGTTACTCTTGTACCTCTTGCTTGAATGAGATTCTTGGAACGTGCATGAATCATGTTATTGTAGGATCAAACAAGTCTGATCCTTCATCCTGAGTGGATGATTTTACCTAAGCTAAAAACAAGCTTATTTCAGCGCATGTGGGTAAATCCCCATCGACCACAGCCACAAAGACTTGTCACAGGATAATAAAGTAGATATCCATACAATTACCGCTGGTTCGTCTCAATCTATAATGTCAAGAGTCCTGTGGATTGGTCGTGAGATCTTTGTGTGGCCCGTGAAGCTGCCAGAAACAACACCTTTATCCCGCCAAGCAGCTAACGCCTAAGCGCTGACGACTACCACTGGCGTTTAATTCTTTATCGACCTTTACAAAAAGACGGACAAGCCGAGTCATGATCAAAGATCAGCATTGGCACCCTTGCTGCCAAGATCAGATCTCCAGAAAAGGATTACCAAGACCTCCCTGCTCAATCTTAACGACTAAAACACAGGGAACGGCGACCTATAGGATCATCTGGCGACTAAGCACGTCGCTCTTGTGGGTACGGAATTGGACTCAGCCTCAAGATGGGTTGATAATCTTCACAGGGATGTCGATCCGCTAACAACTTCAAACTTCATGCTCTTGGCACGATCCTTCGGGTCATCAGGACAATGCTGAGCTGGTATTTAAAGAGATGAACGAATCCTCAAGAATATTTCCAGCTCATCAATTCATTCATTCATTCTCAACTTTCATTCACTCCAAGATTACTTTTGACAAGTAAACTTCTTTCATTCTTTCCAGCTATAGACACTCTTTACAACTCTAATTTCAACTTCAACATCAGTCAACCAGCCATGTCTCGCTACCTTATGCTCGGAACTGCCCTTCTGGCTTCCAACGTTGCCGCCCACGGCTACCTAAACACATTCACCCTCGACGGCACCGACTACGAGGGCTTCAGCCGCTGGAACCCCTCCCCCGACCCCAACGCCATCGGATGGAGCTTCAGCACCGAGGACGAGGGTCCTGAGATGGACATCTCGTCTCCCGACTTTGTCTGCCGCAGAGACGCTGAGGCTTCGAAGAACTACGGCCAGATCGCTGCTGGTAGCACTGCTTCTTTCTTCTGGACTTCTGATGACAAGGAGATCAACCCCAACGGCTGGGCTGAATCTCACCGTGGTCCTGTCATCACCTACATTGCGCCCTGCAACGGTGACTGCACTTCAGTTGATAAGACACAGCTGAAGTGGACCAAGATCGCTGAAGAGGGCGTTGTCTCTGGACCTGCCAATGCGGACGGTGTCTGGGCAACTGACAAGCTCCGCGAGAACGGCGGTATCAACTCTGCGACCATTCCCTCTTCTATCGCTCCTGGAAAATACGTCATTCGCAACGAGCTGATCGCACTTCACCGCGCGCATCTTTCCGAGCCCGAGTTCTACATGCAGTGCGGTAACATTGAGGTTACTGGCTCGGGTACTGACGACCTGTCTGCCTCTGGTGTTGTTGCTTCTCAGCTTTACAGCACCTCTGATAAGCAGATCTTTGGCTTCTCTGTTTATGATAACCAAGGCGATAGCTGGAAGATCCCTGGCCCTGCTCTGTACCAGGGTGCTCAGGCTAAGCGATCCAAGGTTGCGGTCAAGTACCGTGTTTAAGACTGGTCAAAATCTGGCGGGTGTGTGTCTGGTTTAATCTCATAGATGATGGACCTACTTTATTCTTACGCACTGGATGCGAAACAATTTGTATTACTAGGCTTTGCGGTAGAGCGGTGCTGAGAAATATATGTTCTGGCCTGCCAGTGCTCCCTTGGTTTAAATCCAACCCAATCTCTTCCATATGAAGGATGTTCCGCCTCCAAAGGCTGTGATACCAGTGAAGACAATGATAGCCGCATAACCTCCTAAGCCCCAGGTATTTGAACTTTGAGTTCCAAAGGCGTCGAACAAAGCCTCACTGAGTGGCCCCGAGGCAATATTTCCGACTCCTCGTCCAGCGATCAAGAAACCAGTTATCATAACAGGATCGAAAGAGAAATCGTCAGATGACGTCCCGCCATATCGAGTGGAAGTGGCTATTTGCCGAGAAACGCCTGGCCACGTCCCGCTGAAAGCACCCGCGAATAGACCATAGAAAACGCAAAAGACGTAGAGAATCGCTAATTGACCAGCAAAGCCCCAGAGAAGGAAGGTCGCCAGTACGGCGCCAATAGTGGACAGGAAGATACATGTGGTAACGTGCCACTTGTCTGCCATCAAGCCCATGATGAAAATGCCAAAGGCACTAAAAGCATTGACGATCATGACAGTGACTGCCGCTAGAAATGGACTGGCATGCAGAACTGATTGGGCATAGGTTGGCAGGTAAATAGCAGGGAGAAAGAAGCCAAGAGACTCGATGATGTTGGCGGTCTGGTAGATGATGAAACTTCTGTCGTAGATGAACCCAATCTTGATATTCAGTCTCGTGGCACCGACGGAGCTGGCAGGAATCCTAGGCTTAACGAAGAAAAAGGCAGGTAAAGACAATACCAAAAGACTAACAGCCCAGATCCTCAATGTCGTCCTGAAGCCGAATCTCTGCAAGAGAGTGTCCAGCAACAGAGGGATCACAACACCACCCATGCTTGAGCCCGACCACATGACGCCGAAAGCTAGGCTCCTGCGCTGAACAAACCATTCCTCAAGCCAGGCCATGCAGGGGCAATAGGCCAACGACCCTGAAAAGGCATAGAGGACACCTTGGGTGAGGATGAGATGTCCTACGTTTTGGGAGAAGGAAGAGAGTGCTAGAGTAATACTCAGAGCTAGACACCCTGATGCTGGAGCCCAGCGAGCAATACGCGGATGAAGCCTTTGGAGGGCGACAGCGATTGGGAAGGCGAAGTACATGATGCCCTTTATGAAAATTAGCTGGAAAGTCCGGACGCATAATGGAATGCTTACCATGGCGCATGTGCCAATCGATGCTATGCCAGCTGATCCGGTGAATGGCTCATGGGTGTAATAGTAGGATTGAAAAACGCCAAAGGAGAATGGGAACCCTAAAAGCAATTAGTAATTTTATGATACTCACAAGATAGGGCAGTGACTTTCCCCAGACGAGGGCTTCCAGAAGGAAAGAAGCAAAAAGAAACAGCCAGGCATCTTTCCCGCCATCTGCTGGGGGCAAGGAGAATTGAGTGTGGTATTCGGGCGATTGCGCCTCAACCTCGAGGTTTGAAGATGCTATCTGGCCGGCTTCGTGATCCCATATGGTGGATGGGTTTTGAAGCTCTATGGACGGGGTTGACAGCATTCTCAATCGGTTTGTATCAACAAGTACGTTGTAAGTGACTAGTATGAAAGGCCAAGCGAAGGCTGAAGAGAGATGGAGTGGGTGTTTGCAGACCTTGTGGCCTCTTATCAGAATACATATACTACATTGAAGATTCCACTTTAATACAGGGAAGGAAGACACATCTCGGAAGAAGGTGTCCGTTGTGGTGCGTTTAACAATTACTCGCGATAAGAAAATTTAGTCACTTTTCCGTATCTTTGTATTTGTAATGCTCATATGCAAGACTTGCTTGCTCTTCTCCCGAGACGGCAACGACCGGATTCTTAATGTACATGTCCTACTCCTCACCCGGGCAGGATTACGTTGAGGGTTATCATGGTGGTTCTATCATCATGAGCGCACATTTTTTCTCAAGCGACAGCTTTATAATGTGTGATTTACCAAAGGTGGTCTATTATGCACGATGTGTCTAAATATTTCCTCTTTCTGTCGTAGTTTGGGGGGTGCGGGAAGACCTTATCAGGTGGTCATAAAGAGGTGACAGCTGATAAACCGGTGAGGCGAAATAGCAAACTTTAAATATGGAATAGTACTCAAGGTGTTGTACCTAGATTGACAGTGGAATTTAATATCGATCGTCACGCAGTAGTCATAAGGGCCCTTCGCATCCAGGCTGGTTTCATTCCTCAGGCTTGATAATAATACTCAGTGGGTTGAAACCCACTATCCGTAAGAACATACGGAGTCCCGTTCCACTTTCCTCGAGTCACAACAAATATTCTACATAGTAAGACAATTAATCACCAGACATATGCACTCATACAACCTGCATTATGTTTATAGTATCTCCTCTAAAGTAAGAAATACAAGGTGAGAGTTTGGTGACTTCACCTTGTGGGTTGGACCAGGCGGAGCCCATGATAATATATGGGTCTGGCCATTGACCTAACTAAAGTTGGGCAAAGTCCAAAAATGAGGTTCTGCCCGGGCTCGAACCGGGGACCTTCTCGGTGTTAACGAGATGTCATGACCAACTAGACCACAGTACCTGTTTTGTTGTATGTGATGGCAATACTTTGTTACATATTTGGCGCACCTCACGCATCACAGATGGCACCGCGTACATGGTAGTTTTCGGTAGTTGAGAAGCACGTCATGATAGTATCATCGAAAAACACCCAGTGGTAAATTAAATGTGTGATTCTTTCATCTTCCAATTCCTATAGCCCTGTTGACTTCAAGGAGCGTGGCTTTCGTCCCAGACACAGAGATTCCTCCCTCACTTAGCAGCTGCCACGAACATCATCAGGGTTGGCATAGCAAGTACCCTTTCCATCAGCACAAGCAAAACCCTCCTGGGCAATTTTCCTGCACGCATCCTCCCACTGATCTCCAGCGAGTTTGTCTTCGGGAGTTGCCTGAACACACTACCTCTATGTTAGCTTTGCAGAGGAATTAGGTTCAAATAGGTTTACTTACACGGCCGGACGGAGTGTCATAAGTTGCGCCTCCCCACTGCGGACCAATCAGTTAGTTGAGATCTCTTGCTGTATCCCGTATGTTCAAAAGTCTTACCTCGTAGCCGGCGTCGTTGTACTCGGTGCATGCGTCTATAGTCATACGCCAATTGTAGCTATCGCCATTGTGACAAGTACAGTTGTCATGGAGTTTTGCCGTGCTATCAAATACGTCAGTAGATGTGCTATCATTCTAGACTTCCTCGGTACTTACACAGCGGTCAAGAAGAAAACCGCACTCAGAATTTTGGCCAACATGATGAATCTCTTTGTAACTCGAAATAGGTAGCAATTATAAAAGACGTTTGAGGATAAGATTAAAGACAATTGATGATACCAAAGAATGACTGGTAGACTAAAAGAGTGTGAGTCGGCTGAGGGTAAACAGCAATCAGTGTAAAGAATGTGTATAAAGATGACAAAGGTCCTTGCTAGAAACTTATGTCGCGGCTAGACTTATATCATTACCGTTAAGGGATCGGTCGTCTGATTAATTGCCGAAAGGGTTTCCCCGGCTCTCCCTTGTCATAACGCAGTTTCTATAGCCCCATTGCCAGCATGAATACGATTATTATGCTCGGTATACTCACCTGAAACCCGCGGATAGGTTCACGCGAGCGATCGACAGGAACACCTGGCTGCCGACACCTGTCATTTCCATCCACCAGCGGGTCTGTATCTCACAAGGCGACATTTCATCCAATCTCGACTGTATTCCAACATCGATTTGGCGGGAATACCCTTGTCGCGGCAATTCCGTGCGTGTGGATGAGATATAGGGATGAAACACGTCAAAAACTCTAAATCGATATGTTGGCCAAATGCATGATATCACTGAAACTCGGGATACATTTCTCCGTGTGGGACAGCTACTTTGTTGGGTTTCATTCGCTCAGCTGCTCGCCCTGCCAGGTTGGAGTTACATAACGTGATTGCATTGTAAATGGAGATTGCTCTTGCACGCGAGTATACGCATAACCTGTTTTGGTATCACAGGGTCCTGGCAGGGGTGATGCTGGTACTGACCGACGAGCAGCTCGGGTGATATATCAAGAGTGATAAGAATATTAAAAGAATAAGAAAGCCCCGTCTCTGGAATGGGTAGCTTCGAGATAGCATCAGCTTCCGTTCGTTAGTCGTCTTTCTCTCCACGGTCTTTACTGCCAAGTCACTCATTCACTCATTTTGGCCTGCTTTTTGCTGTACCACTGCTTTACATCTCTTCGGATTATCAACTTAATCCGCAAACTTGCCCACTATGATCCCCTCCACTCTCCTCGCGCTCATCAGCCTCGTCTCCGTCTCCCAAGCAGCCGCAACCAACAAAATTCTCTCGTCCGACGACGTCATCGTCCTCAAAACCGATGGCACTTCACAAATCATGAAGGCCGCTGACTTGGAGCGCCTGGAAACCGCCCCAGCTATTGAGACTCGCAACATTGCCAAGAAGGGCCTCCAGCGCCGCGACTGCGAAAAGAGCACCGAGATTCAGGTCCTGTCTGAAAAAGAGTTTCTTAACTGGGATGTGGCCATGTCGCCTGTCATCAGCAGCCTCGGCGGCGCAAAGGCCACTGTCAGTGTCACATCTGGCTTCACCGTCGCAAACTCGCTCAAGGTCGGCGTTGGCTTCAGCATCCCTGTGATCAAGGACATCCTCACTTCGTCGCTGAGCATTGATTACACGCAGACTTGGACGTCGAGCCAGCAGCAGTCGCTCTCATTTGTTGTGCCCGACGAGCATCACGGTATCATCGTCAGCCAGCCATACGTGCGACGAGTTCAGGGCCGTGTCATTGATGGCTGCACTGATGACCCTGACAAGTCCGAGTTCGTTTCTGATTCTTACGAGAGCCAGTCGTACGGTGACCTTCAGTGGGTGAAGGGTATCATTCGCCTCTGCACCAGCAAGACTTATCCTATTCCTTACTGCAATGGTGAGGGCAGCCACAAATGAGAGCCACAAAGATATTATGGGGGCGGCTTACCACAAGGGACGGGTCTCGAACAATAGGCCCTAATACATTGACTCATTTCACATTCGGTTATCATATTTACTTCGCTTAAATGATGCACTAGGAGATCGCAATCGTGACGCAACTTTCTAATTGCCTCTACTCTGGCTGTTAGCTGTTACTAAGGAACCTTCATAAACTACTGTCCAGTATCTGCTAGTCTCTTCTCAGCGGCGATTCCCTGATAAGAGCATACACATGGCATCCACGGACGACAAAAATTAGCAATAAAAAACTGACCTACGACTCTCGGTTAAAAAGACTCAGATCCAGCGGAATTCTTTCACCCATCCAAATAGCCCTCTCCAAATGATCCCTCTTCATCGACGCCCAGCGATTAACGCCCTCCTCCGGGATGATATTGGGGTGAACAAGCGCAGACAAGGGCCCTCTCCAGATAGCAAGCCACGCAATAAAAGCGCCAAACTGGGCCGGTGTAAAAAGGTTGACTTCAAACATTGCGATTGGATGAGGTCCGATTGGTTCACTCCAGAGTTTGTAGATGCGAAGCTCGGGGACTAGATGGACGTTAGGTTCAGATGATTGGATAAAGTTCAGGCTAGGATTGGCTTACACTCTCTTCGGATTCGCTCCCACAGTTCTTTGGCGTATTTTGTTTGCTGCTCGTTTGTCTGTAGATAGTAGATGTGAACGTCGCTGGATGGCTTGTTAGTTCCTCTTTCATATTTCTCATAGACTGGGCACCTACAAAGCACCGCGTTCACTTTGGTCCAGAGGATGTATGAATTTCTCGTACGCGCCACTCAGCTTCTCTGCTGGCGGATTGACATAGCTCTTTCCATCGGCGGCTTTCTCGTCTGATAGTGGTGGGGCATTCTCATATCCAGTCAATGGAGAGGGATAAGTAAATACCGAAGCGTCACCCATGGTGTTTGTGAGGAAAGATTATGGAATAAGATTTGGAAAGTTCTCAGAGTGAAATTTGACTTCTTGGTCTGCTTCTAGTAACAAGGAACCAGCGCAACTGGCACACAAACGCAGGTCAAGTGCGGGGATTTAAACTCTATTGTTGCGTGATGTCTCAATTATGGTCTTACGGATACGCGCGCGGGCATTACTCAGCGGTCGTGACTAAGCTGTTCCTGGAATAGCCGAGGTGTGCATGTGTGACTACCCTGCGTCACGCATTATTATAGTAGTGAATCTATATCTTCAATCCTTCGCTGGTGATTCAGAGGTGAGCCATGAATAGAAAGAAATTGTAGCCATATACTCGGCGGCAGATTGATGGTATACAAGAAACGCCGTAATTCGCGAAAGAGAATGACGTGGTATGAAGTTTACTCAAATGGGTGGTTTTAATTCTTGCATCTACTTTCGTTAAGCACACCACAATCTGTACAGAGTTTCCAATTGACAAGTGAATCTACTATTTAAGCACAATATTTTAACATAGGCAACGTGACACAAAGACACCTCTGCAGCCAAAACTCAATTAACCCGCATTCGCATATCCAAGACCCAGACCTCAAAAAGAACACTCACTCAACGCCACCGTCACTCGCATCTGCATGCGATCTGTGGCTCATGCAAGCCGACCCAATCAAAAACTCTCAATCGTTTGCAACATTCCTCAGCTTGTGCGCTACTGAAATTGACTCCATATGCATCCCTTTTGAGTAAGTCTCTTTACCCATTGAGTTCGTAAATGAAGCATGACATCATGGCTCCAGAGCTGGAAGGCCCGTGATTCGCCTTTTCTAAATATAGCCAAGCTCAACTCCACCGTTACTCCGGTAGATCGGCATCTTGAGGGCTTGCCATCACGAGCGTCAGTGCCACTAGTCTCTAAGCACAGCTAAGTCTGGCCTCAACGTTGCATTTTTCCACAGCCTAAGATTTAGAGTACAGCCACAAAGACAAATGGTGCTTGTTCAATGCTGCCTTCTAAAGTTTGTCGTTGTGAGAGTTCGCTTGTGCACGTGGTTTGTTCGCGCCATGCCTAGTACTCGGAGCAAGCGAAAAGACCGCTACATCCGCAACGTAGTCGCTCTCTAGCTCATGTCGTATCCGAATTAAGTGCTTTGAGCCTCATCTCGTAAAGTGACGATCTGTGGACCGTGTTTTCTACGCCAAGCAACCGACACCACGGCAGTTCACCAATTTAAATAAAGCTGGAGAACCCTTCCCTTTCCCGTTTTATCCACATTCCAACTATTCTTCCATTTTTCTTCTACACACTTTTGTCTAAGACAATTAACCATGCGTCTCAACACATTACAATGCCTGCTTGTTAGCCTTGTCGCTCAGGCCTCAAGGTCGTCAGCCGTCCCTACAAAGCGCGAGGCCGTCAACAGCTGTCTCACCCAGGCCAAAGTCCCTATCGATATCAAAGGCTCACAAACCTGGGCTGAAGATGGCACCGCCTATAATTTGAGACTTCCATTCGAGCCTGCTGCTATCGCTGTCCCTACGACGATCGCTCAGGTCTCTGCTGCTGTTGCCTGCGGCTCAAAGCATGGCGTCGCCGTGAATGCCAAGAGCGGTGGACACAGCTACACTTCCCTCGGGTTCGGTGGAGAAGATGGCCATCTCATGATCGAGCTTGATCGTTTGTATAGTGTCAAGCTGGCTAAGGATGGAACTGCAAAGATCCAGCCCGGCGCTAGACTTGGGCATGTCGCAACCGAGCTTTGGAACCAAGGAAAGCGAGCTCTTTCTCACGGAACATGTCCTGGGTAAGTAAATCGATTCCATCGTGAAAATAAATTTGTTACTGACAGTTTGTAGTGTTGGTGTCGGTGGTCACGCCCTGCACGGCGGCTACGGCATGGTCGCCCGAAAGTACGGACTGACCTTGGACTTGATGAAGGGCGCCACCGTCGTCCTCCCCACAGGAAAGGTCGTTCACTGCTCAAAGACCGAAAACTCAGATCTCTTCTGGGCCATCCGCGGCGCCGGTGCATCCTTCGGGGTTGTAGCCGAGCTCGAATTCGATACCTTTCCCGCCCCCAAGGAAATGACATACTTTGACATTGGCCTCAACTGGGATCAAAACTCTGCTGCTCAAGGTCTGCTTGACTTTCAGGAGTTTGGCAAGACGATGCCTGCAGAGATCACCATGCAGGTATTTGTCTCCAAGAGTGGATACAGCATTGATGGTTCCTACATTGGCAGTGAAGCGAATCTGCGCAAAGCTCTTCAGCCTCTGCTCACCAAGCTGAACGTTCAAGTCAGCGCCACAACAGTTGATTGGATTCAGCTAGTTACTCACTTTGCTGGAGCCAACGTTGATGTCAACCCTACTTCTCCTTCATACTCTGCAGTAAGTCTCATATCTCAATTAGAGAATCCCCATTAGAGAAATATCGTAGCTAACTGATCCCAGCACGACAACTTCTACGCCAGCAGCTTGACAGCTCCTGAACTCACACTCGCGCAGTTCAAATCCTTCGTCAACTACATCTCCACCACCGGCAAGAGCAGCAGCCACTCCTGGTGGCTCCAGATGGACATCACAGGAGGCATACACTCTGCCGTTTCCAAGCCGAAGCCCAGCGACACAGCTTATGTCCACCGTGACACACTCCTACTCTTCCAGTTCTACGACAGCGTGGCCCAGAACCAAAAGTATCCTACTGATGGGTTCAACCTGATCAAGGGTCTGCGCCAGAGTATCTCCAACTCGCTCAAAGCTGGTACCTGGGGCATGTATGTGAACTACCCCGATTCGCAGCTCAAGGGCGACAGAGCTACCGAGATGTACTGGGGTAGTAACCTTCCCAAGTTGGAGTCTATCAAGGCGAAATATGACCCTAAGAACATATTTCGCAACCCTCAGTCTATCAAGCCCAAGGCATAAACGATTTGTTGTTGGATATATAGAATTTGTTTCTCATGTTTTAAACTAGATTTACAGGTTAGCAGGCGTTTAGTGGTAAAAACATGTTTATTTTTTCATTTTATTTATTCTTTTGAACTGTACCATACCATGCCATATCCTAGGCATGAAGAATTGAACACTGTTAGACCATTAGCATGTCAACTGGTGCATCTTCAAACCAAAATCCTACCAATCAGCTCCTATTCTCTACTAGAATTTGATTTCACTTATCAAAAGTCTTGTGCACTCCTACCCTGTTAATTATCTGGAGATTATCAGACTTTTACCAATGAAACAGGGTTATTCTAAGAGTTGTTGGTTGCTGCGACTCTCAGACCCTCTTAGTTGGTTGCCGTGAGAATTACTTGATGTGATTGGCCTAAAATAGCCGAACCGTATGATTTATCCACTGGCTGCCTAACTTTGCCCTGCAATTACGGGTCCTGGAGCCGCCCAAATCTCTTGGCGACTCGTTACTTAAGTGCTCCCCTTCTCTCGGCAAGACAATTCTTTTTTGTCGAGTACCTAACCAATATACATTTGTTCCTTCAAGCCGCACCCTGTATCAACCTCAACAAGGGTCGTCTTTAACATGCTCCCCTCAGCTCAAGATATTATCGACGCCCGGATGGGCTTGACCGAGGATCGGAAGCGAGATCCAACAGACATCGCCCGTCTAGTTTACGGTCCGCAGCCCGGAAAGCAACACAGGCTGTGGATCAAAGACCGTATCATGGAGCCTCAAACTCTGTCTCACTTCTTAGAATTTACCGTGACAGGCAATCTTCCTGGGAACCGAATAACACCTCGCCCTCTACTCACTCCCGAGGAGGTCGAGCTTCTCAAAGCACCCACTTCGGAATGGGCGCCGGCTCCTTTCAACCAGCAGACGAGATCGACCCTGGACTGGATGGTAACTCGCATTGGGTCGGAGGAAGACAGCTCCCGGCTTTATGGGATAGCAAAGGAGCTGCACGCGATGAAGTCCAGGCTTTGGGAGGGCATACCTCCATTGTCTGAAAGACGCTGGCAGGAGCTGAAATTTGACGAACCGGGGAACTTTAAAGCTGCTTGTCGTTACTTCGCCATGGTAATTGACGTATTCGTCTATCTTAACACCCCGCGCACCAAAGGAGCTTTACGGCAGACCTTTAATTTGATATGGGATCACCTGAGGGTGTACGAGCAAACCTTGAACGCCAAGAGAAGGGAAGACTCTACAGATGGTGTCTATCAGGAGGTTTCGGTAACTGGTCTTTGGTACTCGTACATACGGGCTCATTATGACCTAATATGCGAGAATGCTCATCACTGGGTCACCGAGCATCTTGACCAAATTCGGGAACCAATCGTGCACGAACTCGCCTGCCATCATCCAGATAACTCAAAAAATGGCGACTCTAAGCAGCGGGATTTGATGAACAAGATCGACGAACTTAACGAGAACACCTTTAAAGCTGATTTCATGATCTTCATGCCCACGGATGGATACAAAGGCGATAGGCTTCCAGCCAAAGACACTGATCTGTTGACACCAGCCCATATGAGAGAGTTTCAACAGGACCCTATCGCTTATTCGGCCAATATGATGTGGCGGGCTGCGGACTATAGCAAACGCGTGAAGTATCTCGGTCGAAAGGAGATGCGCGAGAATTGCGAGCGAGAAGATTACAGATCGTGGGGAGATGTGCCTGACAATGACCCCGAGAAGTTGCTCCTTCATAATATCAGCCTGATCGATGCCCAGAGAATGGCTCGCCACGAGCTCAGAGGTCTTCCGCAACCGCCAGAGGTAGACCGTTGGATTGAATACACTAGACTTCAAAAGAACTTTGGTCTGGGGTTTGTCGCATACCGGTTATGTCACGATTATGAACCAGCGACATGGGATCTGTTCAAGCGGACATTTGAGGCAGAAGTAGCGGATTGGGGTCGGGGAAAGGTAGATATCAACGATATTCGGAGGGCTTGCAAGATTCATTGGATAGATGGTCAAGATAATGATATCGCAGATGGTGATATCGAGGCTGCGAAGAAGTAAGTCACAAAACTAGACAGTTTATTCCATACTAACAACTCCTCAGACATTTCAACAACCTCCCAGAGCTTCCAGTTCAAAAGCGTGTATTCCTCGCCATCGACAAGTCGACCATGAAATCATTCCACGAGCCCACCGTCAACAACCATAGATCCGTTCTTGCAGTAGATGTCAAGTACGAGCTCGGCCAAGAGGAAGATGTTGAGTCACCAGGATACCGAGGGGCCTTGCGGATACTGTGTAGTTTGTTATGGGACGAGCTCGGCGCAATGCTGGTTATGCAGAGTACCTTTCCCCAGGGCCTTTGGCCTATGGCGACCAGCAATCCCGAGATGATCTATGTCGGTACGAAAGTTACTCCTGTGCTTAAGTTCTCGAGTTATCAAGAGACATTGCGGTGGGAGATTGCGAGGTATTTGGTGCCTAAACGCGTGCTTGACAAGCGTGCTAAGCTGGTTCGTAAATAGTACACCTTCAATTTTAGCATAATATTAGGCTGGAGGTACAGAAAATCACTGTGAGATGTGAATATTTTCTGCCGCCTTCCTTATGACATATCCACATGCATTTCACCAGAATAAGCGAAGACATTAGGGAAAAGCCTCTGACATCCTGCATGGTAATGACAGCGTACAGCCAGATTCGTAAAACCTCCAATGACAACTCACCCTGCTTGAATCATTGGGGAATAAAAGCCATTCGTGCCAACAAATGCTGGGGTAATTGCAACTGGTATCTTTGGCAAGCTGTCACATCATTCTTTGGTCTCCGCTGAAGCTAGACTCAATTAGTGCCTGTGTCGTACAGTCAGGGTAAGATTTAAAAACAGGTGCGCACCCACTGCTGAAACTCATCCACTTCTCCGCTCGTCACAAACTCATAACCGTGAACCATCATCAGGTCGCCTATATTGTTTCACTAGAGTCGAACTAATTCACTATAAAGGCAGCGATTTTGAAGCGGACCCTCCTAGAGGCGTGACACCTCCGGATAGTGAGCGTCGTGTTGTTCAAGCTGGGAGAGGACATCAGATAACAATCGTCTATTGCTCTCAACAAGTTAGTTCTAACGACCGATATATATACAAGGGTCTTAGAATTCACACCGCACATCAAAAAAATAATATCTCGCATGTCATGTACGTTAAGTTGGCCCCAACTTCCTTGCAATGCTGATTTTCTTCCTTTTTTGCATTCTAGTGGACCGCTCTTTCGTCAACCAGGCAGACCAGTCTATACAGCCCCGACAACATATTTTGGCGATGATGACACGCAATCAATATAGTCCCCAATACGGAGCTGTTGATGAAAGCGGCATGTATCAAGCATGTCCTATGTGGAAAGCTGCTTCGCTGACAGCTGCGGTGAAGGCTATCTCTAGCTCTCAGAATATGTTTTCGGTGGATACCAAGATCTTATTGATATTCCTTTCTTTCCTCTCGATACCTGATAAAATTCCTTTAGACCTTCTCTTTCGGGGCAGCTCGCCGCGCAAACGCTGGTCCGAAGCAGGCGACATCGAACAGTTGAACGCGGATCATAGTGATCTTGCTCACGAATTGTGTGCGTTTCTTTCGGATGAAACCAGGCTGCAAAACTCTATCAATGAGTCAAGATTGTCGTCTGCCATTCTTGATAATGGTGATGGAACATACACCTTGAATGAAGCTACTATGAGTGGCATTTCCAAGAAGCTCACTGCGGAGGATGCTTCTGTTTGGAGAAGCCAGGTCTTAGTCGTTACATATCGAGCAATCCCATGGAAATACATTGAGCCTACGTAAGTTCAAGCCGCATATCGAATGATTATAAGGCTCTAACTTTGGAACAGTGCTATACAAACGAAACTACTCCTGCCACACCTTAAACATGTCCTACAAACCTTTCCCGATTTTGCAGAACACCTCTCTGCGAACACCAGAGTTGACCTTGCGCTCACTCTCATTGAGGCATCCCGATTTCCTACTATTGCATGGAGACAGTTCGCTTTAAGTCAAGTGAAGGTCGCTTCAGATGTCGTGGAGGACTATTATATCCAGGCCTGTTTCGCACTGTCTCAATATGTCCTTCATCGAATTACTGGAAATATGGACCAAGCTGCTAGTAGTCTTGATTCTATCCGATACATAACATCAATGGATAGGAGAATGCATTCAGCAATTGGCCATTCAGCTATCCAAAGCTCTCTCAACTGCATTCAAATTGAAGACCTCTATACTGCCAAGGCGTTGCTAGAGGATTGGAAACCCTCAGACGAGCATCCATTCTTGCTTGAACAAACGGTCATGTTCCGCAAGCATATGATCCTTGGGAGGATTCTGCGGTTCAAAGGCACGTTCCGAGAATCGCTGATGTATCTCGCTAAGGCGCAGGAGATGGTCAAACGATATGAGAAGCTTAGTTTCGACGAAGACCTTGGTGATCTCATCTGTGACCAAGCTGACACGCTCCGAGAACTTGACGAGCCTGAGCCTGCCGAGCGTTTGCTGCGTGAAGAAATTAACCGCCGAGATAGGGACTGTATCCCAGGCAACACGTATCGATTAAAATTGACTCTAGCGGAAGCATTGTTTGCCCAGAAACGCTTTGACGAGGCGGAGAGAATTTGCTTAAGTGTTAAGTCCCAACCAGGACTCCTAAAGCTTGACAACCTGCGCTTACAAATCACGATGGCGAAAATAAGAGATTCCAAGTGTGATAAGGAAGGAGCATTACGATACTGGATTGGAGCAATGAAAGAAGTTGGAAAGTTCCATTTGACAAATGGTTATACGACTCGGATAATCATCCTGTCTATTCGTGATTCGCTGAGTGGTACAGACGAGGCCGAGAGGATGGAATCAACTTCTCTCCAGCAAGTTAATGTTCTTGGTGAAAATGCGAAGTCTGGGGGGACTAAGTACTGGATTGGAGGCCTGGATCATTGGGCACGATCTAAAGGGTTTGACAATATTCTTAAAATGTCCTGCACTTCAGACATAAAAAGTTAAATATGGGCAAAATGGAGTTATTATTCAGTTACCATACTCAGAATACTACATACTCCAGGTTGAATAAGATCAAATATAAGAATTCATCGACAATTCTCACATTAAGTTGGCCATCCAATCCGACAAGCTGCAGGTGTCAAGTCGCATTTGCCTACTGCATTGGTTTGTTGCGAGGAGGCAATGAGAGACCAGATCGCCCTCTTTTGGCGAAAACAAGGAAAGCAATAGAGATGCAGACAAAGCCAATTGTCAAACACCTACAGACTCTAATTGCGGCCCTTAATTATCCTTTGGAACAGGTGGGGTCTCACAAGCTCGAGATAATTCTCATTGTCAATTGAAGCCGTTGAGATATGAAAAGAAGATCTTCCTACATCAGGAAGATATGTTAAAATATGATCGTCCCCAACTTCGCCGTAGAACTTCCTGGGGTCCTATAAAGTGTCTTCTCTAATTTATTAGCTAGTAAGAATTGTTCTCTAATGTTATGTTCTATCATCATGTTCGCCCCAGTCCTGAATTCCTACAGGGTGAGAGCTTTCGCTAAACGAGTGTAGAGGGGAGAACGAAAAGCCCACGCATTGGCCACTCTTCTTTCAAGATTCACCAAAGAATGTCAACCATGAATTCTTGGTATTGGCTACATTCTAGTTAGTAGTGTACGTTGGAAAGCTGCTGAAACCTGGTAGTGAAGGAAGAATCCATGGAACAATTAAAATGATAACTATCTTGTCATGGAGTCTGGTTTTTATCATGGGCAAAGAATTGGGTACACGACGATAAGCGACAAGCTTTAATACTAACACATCGGCTTAGGGTAAGAAGAAACCTCCATAGCGGAGGAAGACACTGCTGTCAGACGTCTCCAGAGTGCACGTGTAGGACCTCCTTCGCTATTTTTAGTGGCCATCTAGCCTGACTAATGGGAAATTTAGCACATAACCATATAAGAGCCAGGATAGTGCAACCTTGGTCCTTTTAATTATAACCTGCTCATCAAATTATCCCAACCCCATCAACAAAGAAAAATGTCAACAGAATCAAATGAGCGTCAGACAATTGACCTTCCCGCAACTAAGGACCAACCGGCAACAGAGCCACATTATCTCCTCGATGATCGCAGTGCAGCTGCTCTGAAAGACCTACAGGAGGGTGACCTGCTGCAAATGGTGAGACGATCTGTCCTCCACGTAACCAAATGCTTACATCAATCTCTAGGTCGTTGATCATGACGAAGGCGTGATTGAATTCGCCGACTTGAACAGAAAAGTAGCACCTGACTCTCTTGCCAAGTACTTTGAGGCACCGACGACAAATAAGTTTGCCTTTTATCGTCACCCTGAGTCGAGTGCCGTCGTCTTGATCTGGACACGTTTCCCAGCAGCGACATCTGTCAAGACCACCCGCGTTCAAGCTCGTTTGAGGAGGGAGTTGACTTGGTACGCTGAAAGAGAGGGGATTAAAACCGTTATTGCGGTAAGTCTGAAACCTTCAATGGAATGGCGCGGTCTAACACTTTATAGCATCAAGTCTATTCTCAAAAGGACGCGACTGGTGAGAGCTTGCAGGAAGCAATCGCTGCGTCACAAGAATCCAGAGAGCCTTAAATTAGATGAGGTGTTTCAACCAGACCTTTGTACTCTTTCAATTAAACTTGAAATATCAGCATTCACCTCGTTATGTCATTTCAGTGTTGAGTCAAGTACGGCACAGATGTCTCTCAGGATCGGGTGAAAGCGTAGGAAATGCTGTTGATAGTGACGATATCTCGAACAAATTCTCAGAAAACAAGTCACTTATGTGTCTTGAATCAGAATTGAATGAATTAAATACCAAGTGCTACCTTGTCTCTCATCTTATTCCATATTTTCCTTCCTCGCTCTGTACCAGCCACATGCTTGATTTATGTAGCTCCGTTGAAAGCCGTCTCGAATTCTTCGGGACTGTAGCGTTCGCCTTCACTGCACATAGCCTTGGCAATCACCTTGAGAAGACCATCATTGCCGTTAAACACACCATAGTTTCTATCACCAAGAATCTTCTCAACCTCAGAGGCTGTAATGTCCCGATAGTGTCCAGGAGAGGGCTCAATGAGATCCTTCCAGAGCTGGAATCGGGTGTCCGAGTTTCGCAGGTCAGTCACGGACATGACGAGGAAGCTCATGCCCAGTGAGAAAGTGTCAGCCTTGGTGGTGTATTCCGCGCCAAGAATGATTTCTAGAAATAAGTTTTAGTCGGGGCCGCATGAGTGGAGCGTGGGATACATACCTGGAGCAGTGTATGAGGGAGTGCCGACATCCATCTGAAGACTTGTGGTAGTTTGTAGTGACTGATCAAAGTCCATGAGCTTGATAGTATCGCCATCCTTGAGGAAGTTCTCAGGCTTGAGATCGCGGTGAATAATACCAGCGTTGGAGACAGCAGTAACGGCGGTGAGCATCTGTTTAAAGGCAGCGTTGACCGACGCTTGATCAGAATATTTGTCTAGGTTTGCTGCCACAGATCCCTCTTCGACCAAAGGCATAATGGCAAAGCCGTAACTCCTCCTTGCGCCCTTGCCGAGCACGTAGTGGTAGATGGGGAGAATGTTGGGGTGGTCGAGACTCTTTTGCAGCCGCGCGCCGTAGAGGACAGCAGGTCCGTCGGCGGTTTCGCCGCTGCGCTTGCTAACGACGGTTTCTTTCACCTCGTTGCCGTCGTCACCAGGGTAGGAAAGGACAGCCTTCTCAATGACGACGGTTCCAGTGGTCGGAACAAGAACGTCTCCCAGGCTGACGGTGTAGCACATCCAGGTAACCTTCTTGTCGGGGTTGCTCCATGTGCCAAGTGTCAGATCGTCAATGCCAGGGACATCGAATTGAGCAATGCTGTCGGTCATGTGCTGCCATCTGGTAAATATTTCCCATCCTGTGATGAATGAGGGAAAGCCGGTTTCGCCAGAGCCGCTGACGTTGGCGATGAGAGAGAGGAGAGCCCCGAGGGCGAAAGTGAAGCGACTTGAGAAAAGCATGGTCGCTGAAGGAGTGACTGACTATCCAAATGAGTGTGGGTAGGGAAGATACTCCAGTTAGGTCGCTGAAATGCCCCGGGTGGTGCATTTATTTAATGGCAGCTTATGCTTGAGCTTAGTCCTGACTTACAGGACCGTTTCTCAGAAACAACTTGACGGGCCGCGTAGGATGCGATGCTGAATCCTTGGCGTCATCTTTCTAATTAGGTCATCTAATTTCCATGTATATGAAACAGGAGCCACTGGACGATCTCTCCACTGCCGATGAAACAAGGCCCGGGGCTGAGTTGACTGCTAACATCTTACTTGTCAGGTCGCTAGACTCGATATTACCATAGCGTCTAATCATAGCCGTGTAGCCTGCTGTGCTTACAACAGTGGAGCAGACTCAGCCCTAGAGTTGCACCATACCATCCACCAGGATTGACAGCCCTGTAAGGCATCACAGGTGGAGATTAAGGAGTCCCGAAGTTAACGATCCGGCTTACGACGCTCTCGGAAGACACAATGCCGTGCTCGCAGAGCCTTCTGTATCTAGGCATAAGAATTACGACTGACTAATGCAAGCCCAGTGTGTTTGGCTAAGCTGACCGTTAGATCCTTCAAAATAAACCTCCGAAGGATCGACCCCTGCGGCCCTGCAATTTAGAAATATGGAGCTGTTCAGCAGCCGTACGTAGCCCAGATTACCAGGTATTCCTCACGTCAACACTTGAAGGCTTGTTTATGATACTCAAGTTCAGCAGCGTTTTATCACTCTTTTTATCTCGCTACTTTACTTAAAGTCTTTCGTTCCCTACACACACTCATTAATACACATTTCCACCATCTGCAAACCTTGGTCTCTCACAACGGGTTAGCTTCTTCATTCGTTATGTTGCGCCCTACAGACTCTCCCATGCCTATTGGCATTGGTTTCCTTCTTTTGTCTTTCGGAGCCAAGTTGTCTTCTGCCATTCCTTACCAGTGAGTCTTATCTTCATTCCGTTTTGTATGTCAGAAGCTGAATTGTGTATAGGGTTTATCAACTTAATGAGCGCGACGTCAACACTGATACCACAACCACTGATTCCTTCGTCACTACTACTACGAGTGCATTTGTTGCGCCTATTGATGTGCTTCCCACCACTACCTCAGCTGTCGTAATTGACACCACAACATACCATGACGCTATTGTCGTCGACACAACCACTAGCGATGCCGCTCCAGTGGTCCAGCCTCTCACCACTACTGGGGAGATTGTTGGTGATACCACCAGCGCTGAGATTGCGCCTGTCGGTACTGAAACACCAAACACTGTTGATGTGTTAAGCAGTACCGGTGCTCCCGTCGAGAATGTTCCCACCACTACCTCTGACTGGATCCCTCCTCCAGGAACCGAGACCAACAACGTTGTCAACACCCCCGGCCCTGACACAACCGCTAACACGGATGTTCCCCCACCTGCCGGTACTGAGACACCTACCAACGAGCCCATCGTCGGTACAACTACCAACACCGATGCTCCTCCTGCTGGAACCGAGACTGCCACTAGCAACGTCCCAGGACCCGTCGTTGACACGACCACCAATGTCCCTGTTGGTACTGAGACAGGAACTAGCAGTGATGCGATTGCGCCTGTAGATACAACTACGGATGTCCCAGTCCCTGGTACCGAGACCCCCACTACGAGCGATGCTGCTGTGCCCGTCGTTGACACCACAACCACCGCCGAGATCCCTCCTCCCAACACCGACACCCCAACTAGCAGTGCTGGGGTGCCCGCTGCTGAGACCACCACTGAGAACAAGAATGACGCTCCCACCACCACTGCTCCTGTTAACAATGCGCCTCAAACCACTGAGAAGGCTTCAGAGCCCTCTGACAAGCCAAGTGATGCCCCTTCTGCCCCCGTCACAGCCCCTCCTCAAGAAGCTACTGCTGCACCTTCTCAGGCCCAGGCCACTGCCTCCGAGTACAAGTCCAAGGTCGACGATATCATCCCCATTATCGTGGCCTGGCAGAACAACCCTGATGGTCTCAAGACAGACACATTGAACAATGTCAACAACTTGATCAATGGTGTCAAGGATGCCATCACGGACCTCGGTGGCTCTACGAGTTCTGGCTGCAACGGTAAGAGAAAGCGAGGTCTTCTCGACATTGTATCCAACATTGTCAACACTCTTACCTGCGTTGTCTCAAACCTTGAGGATATTGGTGGCAAGATCACCGGTGGTGTTGTCGACGGTGTCACTCCTATCGTGTCGACTCTTACCACCAGCAGCCAAGACCTTAAGGAGCAAAGTGAGGAGAAGGAAGATGAGGACAAGTCCAAGACTGAGGAGAGCAAGACCACTGAGAAGCCTACGTCTACTGAGGCTACTACTTCTGCTACAGAGACAACTGAGACCACTACGGGAGCTTGCAGCATGCGAGAGACTACTAGTCTTCCTGGTGCCACAGACGCTCAACCCAAGACCTCGATCCCTTTGCCTCCGTTGAAGGGTGGTACCACTGCTGGCGAGACTTCTTCTGGTGCTGAAGCTACCACGACCGATTCTCCCACTTCGGCGGAAGCTACCACCACAGCTGAGGGTCCTGAGTCTACCACTCATGCGGACACTTCTGCTCAGGAGACTTCTACTGAGGCCGCTGAGGAGACTAGCACTGCTGATGATACCAAGTCAACTGCCGAGGAGACCAAGTCAACTGCTGAGGAAACCAAGGCTGAGACTGACACCTCGGCTCCCGCTACTACTCGACCCAGCACTCTCCTCACAACCACCCGCCCATCCCCCGACCAGACTTCCAATACTATCACCTCAGGCTCAAGCGAGATAATCACCAGCTCCGAGGGAATCACCACAGCCCCATCCCGCACCTACTATCCATGCAACGTCTTCGGCGGTCCCCGCGTCGCCACCCCGTACTGCCAATGTTCAACCACCGTCTCCGGAAAGCAATACGTCGCCACTGCTTCCTTGATTGACAACCAATGCGAGGCCTACACCGAATACCCATCCAAGGTCGACCCCGCCACCGAGGCTCCTCCTCCCACTCAGGCTCCCATCAACGAGCCTCTCACCAAGACCATCGACGGCACTGTCCTTGCCTGGACTGCTTACACCCTCGCCTATGGCCAGGTGTACAAGGACGTCACCGTTACTTTCTCCAATGGTATCGGAGAGACCAAGACCATTGCGACGCCTGTTCCCACACAGACTCATGTTGACAACGATGGTTCCGGCCAGTGCGGCACCAGCGATGGCCTGTCCAAGTCTGGTCTCGGCGATGCTTGCAACCGTGCTATTAACATGTTCGACGACAATACCGTCTACACGGGCTACACTACTCGCTTCAGCCGTTCTTCCAAGGGTCTCCTTATGGTCGCGTCCATGGGACAAGCTGCCTGCATTGCCAAGTTCAGCTGCGATGACTATGGTATTGGCATGAGCGGTAAGCTCATCAAGGAAGCGTAAGTCCTCACTCTAATATCTAAGCTGTGAAGCATCCACTGACAATCTAATAGTCGCGAGAACGCCAAGAGTAATGATAACATCTGGATGTGTGGACACATTGAGTTGTCTAACTCGTGTAAGGTGGTCATGGACTACTGTACGAACTGTAACAACGAGGGCTGAGTTGAGGGTCCAGTTAGTTATTTGCTTTAGAGCTGGTATTGGCGTTTGCTAGAGCTCTGTGTCAAGACCTCTTAAACTAGATAATGTCAAATACCCTTCAATTCCATTACGCCTCTATCTCACTACTATTGACTAAATATCCACCCGGATCGATGTTTCAAGACAAATGTGTTGCGTTAAACAGCCGGTTTTCAGTATCAGTAGTCTTTGTTCCCGTGAACTTGTTCTAAGACAGTCTAAGTGCGACTAAACCAGCCTCTGTTTTAACACTTACTCGAAAGGCCTTAACTGCCATCATACCTTCTAAGCTAAAGTCAAGAAACCAAACGATTAGCGATTTCTTTCGCGCTTCTAAAAGAGAACACTGTCCTTTCTTTGCCGCTATCTGCAACGACGATCTTGGTAAGGCCAAGGGGCTCATTAACTTATCTCCCTCCATAATAGATGAAGAAGATGCCTTACATGGTACGCCGCTTCACGTTGCTGTTTTCTGCGACAATTTCGAGGCTGTCAAGCTCTTGTTAGCTGCTGGGGCCGATCCCCTGCTCAGGTCTAGTGGCACCGATGACCAGGCTAGCCCATTGAGAATTGCCGCGAGAGAGAACAGGCCTGCGATCCTCTACCAGCTCTGGCAACACATAAAACCCATCGAAGTGATCGAGGACTACATATCAAGACGCCGGTGTCTTCTTGAGTCTGCAGCATGGGGCCAGGTTTTCAGTGTTATTCTGCTACTTGACTAGGGAATATGAACGGGAGAATCAACACTGGCTCTGCAAACTCTCGGATTCATCGACCCAGACGAGTTACAAGAATCCTTCCAACCAACTTCACAAGAGAAACCACGCCGATTATCTCAAAGGACTGGAGAGGCCAGCTTCATATGTGGACCAGGGGGAAATACAAGGTATGCAACCGTGGCCTGTTCTATACACCCCATGAGAAGAGTGTTACACTACCCAACCCCAAACATATTAAACAATTCGCTACTGAATTCGACCTGACGGGAAAGGCCATCCTCCAGATTGAGAAAACTTTCTTGACATTCCAGGCGACGAAGGGTGGATGGAATGACACCATATAAACGTTGAAAAGGCCAAGGATCCAATATTTCCATACCCAAGTTTCGAAATTAGCAATCACCGGCAATGGCTAGATATAGCAACAGAGCCCGTGCAAGATACTGAGTTGCCAATTGCCAGACTTCAGATAGTAGAGAAGTTTCAAGGGAACGAGACAGCCTATAGCGATGGAAAGGACAGAGATGAAGTTGTGAGATGCATGGGAATTGAAGGATTCGACGAGGACTTTGCAAGAGGCTGAAAAGTAGACCCAATCCCTGAGGAATAATTTGCCTAGGTGAAATTAATGCGCTCACTGCTTATGAAGGCATGCTGAGTTGTCCACTTAGTCGACACTCACTACGAGGTACAGAATCTGATGAGATTCGCCGAAGGCAGGGGTGGTATGGCTCTAGTGGATTTCCTAAGAGGCTCAGGGCAAACCAGATAATAAAGCAGCCGATAGACAAGAGAGTTAAGCGCTGAAAGTTAATGGAGAAGATGTCTTATAACAAAATTTCCCACCTTGTGATGACTGGGCTGATTACGAAGTACGCAATAAAAGTCAGGGATCTTTCTGTGTTTGTTGTACCACCTAAACAGCCATATTCTTCTCAATAGCTCCAGGCCGCTGTGAGCCTCGGGGTCGCTAGTTACCATCTATCCGCACGTAGTAAGCATTCATGACTTATGTGCGCAGCGATTGTGTGAGTTAGAGCCGATCAAGGGACTGTTCCTGTCTATCATTGACCACTATTCTTCACACTCAGGGCCCCGCGACATACCGTTGATCTTGCTGACAGCGACCTAGAGACCTTTACTCCCTTTGGAGCAAATAATAGCATCATATCATGATTCTGCCCAGACCTGTTGCCGTCTGTGCTACCATTCTCCTTGTAATTCGTCAGATATGATTGGAGCAGAACTAATTGAGGCTGCGTCTGTGGCATAGATGTTGTGAATTCGTTGAACCATCTAACCAGTTTAAGGGTAGTCATGAAAACTGTTGAATTATTGTCTTATTACTGTATTCTACTTATCGACCCAACCATCAGAAGAAACTAGGCGCATTTGTGAGAAACAAAAGCTATTAGGGAACAAGCTAAGCGTCCCAAGTACCAAAGCTCCTTTCATTATTGCCTAGTCTGTGGATGATCGCCGCAGCCTATGTTGTTGTCCCGTTGGACAAACAGCGGCTGTTCTGGCCCGTCCCGCTGCTAAACCCTATTAACAGAAAAATGTGGCTTGCTAATGACCGGTCTAGTTCCACCTAGGTTATGCAGTTTATCAATAGATCACCACCAATGTCTCAGTATCAACACGTTTACGGAACAGCTGAAAGAATGTGGCAAGCTGAATTTGAAATAGGAATAGTTACGAAATACCTTTTTGAGAATCTTTCCTGAATTTGTGATATATAATGCTCTGCTGGTCACATTCTGCTCCGCCGTCTACATCTCCTTCTTCGCCACAGATGATCCTTGCAGCCTGCTCTAGTGTACATTCACCAACTCCCATCATGGCCGATTTCAACATCTTAAGCTCGACGCTTAGCGCCGACCAGGTTATTCCGAAGGGCCACAAAGGGTATGAAGAAGCCAGTAAGGAACTCAATTCATTCAAAGGCACTTTTCCAACCGACTAACCCTAGAACCCAGTCAATATTGGTAACCTCATGTACCGATACACAACCCCAGCAGCTGTGGTTAAGGTGAAATCTGTCAATGACGTGCGATCAACAATTGCCTTTGCACGTAAGAACCACCTTCGTGTCACTGTCAAGAATGGCGGCCACTCATACATGGGATACTGTCTCAACGAGGGTGGAATTGTCCTTGATCTCAGTCTCATGAACACATGTCACATTGACTACGACAAGATGCTTATCCACATGGATGCTGGCCTTGTCTGGAAGGATGTTTACTACAAGTATCTTCAAGACAAGCGCAACATCATCATCGGTGGCCAGTGTCCCTGGGTTGGAGTTAGTGGTTTCACCCTTGGCGCCGGACTCAGCCCTTTCTCGCGAAGCTATGGTCTGGGATGCGACAACCTCATTGACATGACCATTGTCACGTGGGACGGTGAGGTCATCACAGTATCTAGGGAAGACAAGGATGCTGAAAAGCGAGAATTGTTCTGGGCTCTGGCCGGCGGTGGCGGCGGCAACTTTGGTGTTACAGTCAGCATGACTAGTAGGATGCATAAGCTCAGAGATGAAGAGGGACACGTGGTCTGTGGTCAGCTGGTCTGGCATCTTCCTCAGCAGAAGGAAGATTTTGAAAACATGATGAATGTTTTCAACACAACCAAATGCCCGGATGAGCTAACCATTGATGCTCTGTGGTCCCATACCAAAGATAAACAGCTTACAGGGGGCATGACCGTCATTTACAACGGCGCCGAGGGTAAAGCGAGGGAGGCTTTGAAGAATTTACTGGCTTTCCGCCCCTCGGTCATTGACCTCAAAGAAATGGAATGGACTGATTGGGTGCACAAGTCCGAGGGTTGGGACACCAAGAGCGAGGTCTTCCATCATCATGCATCTTTCATCTTCGCAGAAGGTGCTATCACTCCGGAGCTCACTGCCAAGATTTCCCACATCGTTAAGGAGGCGACAGAGGTGGTTGGTATTACCGATGATAACTTGCCCAATAGTCCCAAGTGTCATGTACTTTGGGACCACATCGGAGGTGCGACGCAGAAGATTGCTTCAGATGCGACACCGTTCCCCTGGCGCCAGGGTCACTATGTCTCTAACATCAAGATGCAGTGGACTTGTGCAAACAAGACCAAACAAGTCTATGATTTCATCAGAAAGTGTCAAGCTGAGCTTCTGCCTCACGCAATTGAGCAGAAAGCCGCTTATATCAACTACATTGACAGGAACGTTGAAAACTGGCAGCAGGCGTATTACGGCGACAACTACCGAAGACTGCAAGAGATCAAGACTAAGTGGGATCCGCACAACGTTTTCTGGAACTGGCAGTCTATTGAAGTCCTCAAGAATGGCAAGACAATCCCTCACTCTGGTAGTGTGAAGAAAATGGAAAACTGGTGGATGCGATATGCCCCGTTGGTTGACCCAGAGCATTTGCATTCGCCAGAGACGGATCAGGAAGTTTATGAGAGGGATGCTGAACTTCGCAAGGTGATTTGTGACAAGGTCCAATCGAACGGAACTGCAAAAGCTTAGCATTTGGCAGTTGTGTAAGGAAAAGGTATTATTCTTAATGGGAAAACGTATCCTTTATAGCTATTCAAGCTAGCCCCTATGATGGGACCAGTACCTCGCGATAAATACATCAAAGTCAGTGTTTTTAATCGAATGAAATTGCTAAATCTACTATTTGGCCTTGCGAAGACGATGAAAGCACCAATGAAGCTTCTGCGATGTGTGAAGACATGCTCAAGGTCCGACTGGATTATTTCCTACCTCACCTCGTCTAATTCGCGACCTACAAGATCAGTGTTGCCAGCTTATATGGTACAGGGGAGGATCGTTGAAATAAAACGGCCAGTAACTAGAAATTGTTAAAGCAATTACTGGGATGACATTGGAATTGGGGCCAAGATATGTAATATGCCGATAAGATTCGTGACTGGAAGAATACGCTCAGTACAAAGTAGTTTAAACTACCCAAGCTTGAGAATAATTTCAGGTGACTCTAGTGGATCTGAAGAATATCTCAGGTCCACAATAATAAGCGGCGCGAAACGATCATAACTAGACAGAGTTTCCTGTTTTTGAATGTAAATGATGTGTGGACAGTAGAGCGTGCTTGGCGACTTTATATATAAGTGTAGCATAGTAGTATCTAATCTAATCGTGTTCGGAAACAACCCACTCCTTATCGTCTACTACCTTCTTCTTCTTCTTATGAAAGTCTAACTTCATACCAGACGTGCCAAAGAGAGCAATTCCTGCCGCCACAACAGGTATCTGCATCGTAGCAGCCCCAGCTGCAATTGTTGCCCCACCAGCCAGCATCCCCAGAACAGCCAGTGTGTTTCGCTTCACGATTTTGAGTTTCTCCTGGCGGGCAAGCTTCTTCTCCAAGTATTCCTTTCTTTCACCTTCACTCATTGCTTCGAGTAAGTATTCAGGCTTATTCATCTTTTGCAGCCGCCTGCCTGATACATACAAGTCAGTCACCCCCCTCAGACCTGACGGCCGGGAGCTGGCCGATCCTCTCTCTGGCATGCTTTGTGGTTCTGATGGGGTTCTCTTGGGACGAGGCCTTTTTGGAGCCCGAGTTTGACGTTCAGACGCTGGAGTATTTGAGTTTGAGTCCTCTCTGAGTATTTCTATCTCTGACTTTAGACTGGCAATATTTGATGACAGTTCGGAAATCTCTTCCTGAGTTTGAACGAGCAAGACCCGGTGCTGTTCTGTTTTGTCAGCGAATAAAGATTCCACCTCCTGACGCAGACCCCTTTCACCAATTTCCGCTGCTTTCATTTGCCGTTCCAAGTCCAGCTTCTGTTCCTGAAGTTGTTGACTCGATTGTAAGGTTGAAGATCCAGTGATCGACGTTTGTAATGCTCTGAGTTCGCCTTGTAAGCGATCCCATTTGGTCCCGTAATGCTCGTTGAGGACAATCCCAGCGGCAGTGTCGTCAAAACTCTTTTGTTGGTCAACGATCTCTTCCTGGAGTCGGAGGACAACTGGGCCTTGAGCGTCGGAAACGGCTAGGAGACTCGCAAGGATGGAGAGACCAGATGCTCTTGTGGCCATGCATCGCTGGATCCTACTACCACGACTGCTCATCCAGCCCCAGTACCCCTCAACAGATTCGAGTTCCGTTTCCCTTTTCACTGCCAACTTGTAGATGTCGCTACTCTCGGGAGCCTTATCCCACATTGTCGTGACTAATCTAGCCAACTTTGCTCCTTGGGGACCGTAAATACTTTGGACTATCTGGAAGCTTCTCATGGCCGATGCAGATACTCTATTGTCAGTAATTCGATGAAGATATAATATGCCACCAAGGCGAAAGTTGCTCTTATGAATCTGGGTCAGATAGAAAGCAATTTCTGTCAAGATCTCACTATCCATACATCTAGTATCATCAAAACCAGGCGTGTCGACCAGATATACACGACGATCACCATGTTCGTAGGGGTATGCAGTCATACGGCTGGTTTCTATTTTGAGTCAGCACGAGGAAGAAACGTACTTGATTGGCCGAGATAAGTTACCTGACATTAAATCATGACCTATTCCAGCGGGCAGTCCTGTCAGTCTCTCGATGAAGGTACTTTTCCCAGCTCCTGTAAGGCCCATTACCAATACTATTGTGTTGCTTGGGCTGGAAGACATTAGCTAAGCACGGAACAAGTGTTACGCAATTTACATGGTATTTGAGACATACTCCTCAGACATCGCGGGCATTGAAACAAGGACCATCTGTTGCCAACGACAAAAAGATATGAATAAATTGAATGTAAACGTGCAGTTGGAAAAAGAAATCCAAGTCATGTCGCAAGCAGCCCAGGGTTGTTATGTTATACGTAGAGCCTGATCACACTGTTATGATGGTGCTTTCGTAATTACTGCCTTGTTGAGGCAGTGCAAGGCGTTAGGCATGCAGCAACACCACATTCTCTTTTTGAAGGTGAGGTGTCACAACCATGAGCAGTGTCAACCAATGGTAAGCCTTATATCGTGATCAGGCTGAGCAACCCACCACTACCATTGTGCAAAGGGTCACGCTGAGCTTGAAAATCGAAGCCACCACCAACGCTAAGAAGAGCCATAGCGGGGATGAATCCATTCAATTGCGACAGGTTTGCATAAGTGTCCGCAATACAGTACTCGATTGGCTTTGAAAGACTGTGGACAGTTGTGCTGACAGCAGGCTATCTTGTCTTGGCCTGCCGGCAAGTGCATACCGCTTGTCTCAATGCCAGTCCTGGTGAGGTGAGAGGCAACAGAAGGGCCCCTCATGAGGTGCCTTAGGTGAGCTGAAAAGTCACATATGTCATAGTCGACCCAACTTGCCTGTGCTCACCTCTTTCTTCATTCCCACACAACTTTGCATGATATTGAGAGAGACTGCAGACACAATGGCAGACGTATTCTCGGGCTTCAAGCCGAGGCCTGGTGATAAACTAATTGCTATAATGGGGATGACGGGGTCTGGGAAGAGTACTTTCATATCGCTGTGCACTGGAAAAGATGTTCCTGTCGGTCATGAACTGCAGGCCTGTACGTGACCATCCCCATCTTACTTATCCCATTATAACATGGCACAGGTACACAAAAGGTTACTGCATACCAGTGCCAATGGTCAGATACCACCGACATCTATCTTCTCGATACTCCCGGATTCGATGACACAAGCCGCTCAGACACAGAGGTTCTTATCGAGATTGCGGCATGTCTCACCAAGACATACGAGGACGACATCAAACTGAGCGGAATCCTCTACCTTCACAGAATCACTGATCGCCGTTTGGGTGGATCGGCCAAGAAGAATCTGATGATGTTTCGGAAGCTCTGTGGTAAAGATGGCCTCAAGAATGTCATCCTCGTCACCACGATGTGGGAAGACGAGCAGATGGAAATGGGGGCAAAACGAGAGCAAGAACTCATTGAGACCAAAGGCTTCTGGGGAGCGCTGGTAGAAGAAGGTGCCCAAGTCAATCGTCACGACAATACCAGGGCATCCGCCATGATCTTACTCAAGTCAATCGCCAAAAAAGACACAGTGATCATTTCCATTCAGAAGGAAATGGTCAGCGAGCACAAGGACCTCAACGAAACTGAAGCGGGCATAGGGCTCAATTCAGACATTCTAATGGCTGAGCAGAGAGTCAAGAAAGAAATGCTAGAGGCACTTCAAATGGAAAGACAGGCCAGGATGGACCAGGACGAAAAGTCAGCCGAAGAACAACGCCAGTTTCGCGAGACGATGCAGAAAAGGTTTGACCACCTGAATCAAGAGAGAGAAAACCTCAAGATAAGTTTACGGGAGATGAAGGAGCAGCGACGACTATTCACAGAACTCGAAGAAAAGTACGAGGCCAGCCAAGAGCGCTTGCGTCAGCAAGATGAAAAGATCGAGAGCTTAGAAAAACAACGCAAGCTCCAAGAACAACAGATAACCCAGAAAGTAGGGCTCAGCAAGAGATTGCAGAATATCCTTCTTAAACCGAATGAAGGTGAAAATGGGAGACCGACAAATCCGATTAAGCAACTCCAAGATTCGAGTACTTCTTATCGCGCAACTGGCGTTAGACGCCTAAAGCTTTCTCTAGCAGGAAGGTACTATTCCTTTAGTGGCCCTAACAAGAATGTCTCGTAAGCCAAGTTCCACCCATATAATATGTGTGGAAGTTCTAAAAGGGGAATCTAGCGAGCACCCACATGGTCTACAGCAAACACAGAAAGAAGATCACTACCGGCAAACAGCTGCTATTGGTACCGGTGGATCATGGTTCTATCACTACCATACTGGCGGCGAGCTCAAGTGCAAGACAAGTAAGTTACACCTTGACTAACTAGGATGGACTATGAGTAATAAACAGAACAGTCTGTTCAGACTCATTATCAGCTGAATATCCGGAACTCGTCAATAGACTGAAGAACTCCGATATCCGTGGATGCCCCCGTCACATTAGCCTTGGCGCTGATGGCTACTTCTTCATCAAGATGAAGAGCGGGAGGACGCGCTGGTGCTTGCCACCGTCTATTATTGCTGAAATCACCGAATCTAATGGCAAAACGGAAATGAAAGATCTCTCTAGACTATGGCTTGGCTACGGTAATAACTACGTGGCCGAGATTCATTCCAGTGACTATCTCTACGCCCTCCGTTACTACAGTCGTCTTCAATCGGAGCTGAAACGTATAGATAACGAATGGGCAACTATTAAGGTTTGGAATTCTTTCAACTTAGAGAGCCGTTTACTAAATGAAACAAAGCAACTTGCTATGAATATTAAAGAACCTGAAAGCTGTATCCTCATAAATGAGGGGGGGCGTTCAGTTTGCCATATAGGAAGTGGGAATAGTGAGTCGAGGGCAGCAAATTGGCAAAGCTTCATAGATGAAAATAGGAGCGCGTGGTAAGACGTCTTATTCAAGATGCAATCAGTTTGAGGGATTCAGTAAATATACAGGATATTAAGACTTAGAAGCAGGTTTTGTTTAGGTTTTGCAGGATAGTATAAATAGTATTAAGTGAAAGTTAACTGTAATTATAATATTACGTGTTTAGATAAGGTAATTACTATACAATATTCTCATCCGTATATGTGAAATAACGTTAACTGAATATTCACTTTCTATTCAGTGACCGGCTCTAAAAGCCACTTATTTCCATGATTTAAGTACTCAGGTTATTCTCACACCAGTTTTCCACTCCACCTGTGACGTAGACTCAGTTTTGTACAGTTACTTGGCGCAAGTTAGTCTTCCTACACAACTTCGCAGAACTTTCTACCACGCATCACCAGTGCAAATTTTCAAACACAAATATGATAAAGGAGTCCCTTCATGCCTATTTATACACAGTCCGTATTTATCCGTGACATCGACCGGCACTGCAGTATCTCGCAGCACCAATACAGCATTCCTTCTGGCAGCATTTCGTGCGACAGCAGAATTTACCGACAGAGCACTTGTTAGGGAACTTGGCAGGGCAGAATTTGGCAGCGAGCTGTAGAGCTTCCTCATGGCTCAGGCTGTAACCGTCCTTGCTGGAGGCGATAATATCTTTTACCGGCCTTATCTACTGCCCAAGTAAAGAAGGCACTTATAAGAAACGAGTAGGCAAGTTTCGTTGCGGACGTTCCGAATTCGTAGACTGATACTTAGACCATTTATATGGAGTGGTATGCTATGCCGACTTCTACTCCTGGGGCTAAGACTATGAGACAGAAGTTGAAGATGGACAATTTTGTTGAGGAGCCAAAGGCATGCTTTGGGCTTGACTAGGTAAGTTTTGTGTGATATATGTATCGAATCCTATTGGTGATACATTATATGCTGTGTATACATGCGAGCCGGCGCGTTTTAGTGTTTACCAATTTTGTCTTTTCCAATTCTATGCTCACACAATTGCTCCTCGTCACTCTCTCCCTGTTCAACCCTAAATGACTTGGTAACTTTGACAATGATCCGACGAGTGCTGTCGTCGTCTTGGTCCTGAGGACTGTCGTTGGACTCATTGCTTCCTCGTCGATTGGTCCCCAGCTCTATAGCGGTTATTCTGCTTGGTCTTCCCCGAACCCGACCAATTGTTAATAGATCAGTGGTGTTATGAGAACCGCTGTAGTCATTTGTGCTTCTGTCTTTGGCGAGGATCTTGAAGAATGCACGTAATGATGGAAGTGAACCTGCGACAACACCGACTCCGCACTCTACGACTGTCCAGAGAATGATGTTGCCTACGTGGTCTTTGATGACTGATTAGCTGTATGACCAAGCATGGTAGATAATCATAATTGGAACTTACAGACGAAGTTGTCGGGTGTCATGTAAGCATTGGAATATGGAATGCGAATGATACTCGCAATTGATGATCTGCCACAATTGTCAGCAACCTATAGAAACGGACGAAAATAAGCGCGAGAGAAACATACAGCATTCCGAGACCCATGATCAATTGAGCATAGAGCTTCAACTTTGCTCGCATTTGCAACTTCCGCACAAGGCACATGGGGATAACAGCAACAGCGAAATCGGTGATGACGTTGGACACCGAAGCAGCGTAGGTCAAGATAGTAGGAACTATTCTGCCCATGCAAGTTCCCCTAGATGGAATCCAGTGTGCTTCGACCGGTCGGCACTGGACTAGGACTAGGACGACCCCAAGGCCGCTCATGGTGACCGACATGATGATGAGGGCTTGTAATATTCGTATGTATACTTTGCCGGTCGCGATTCGAAGGACGGTTACGCAGATGCTTGATTTGACGCAGGCGAGGGTCGCAGCGTAGAATAGTTGCCACATGAAAACATACTGATAAACGTCAGTTATCTTGTTGGGCTGAAGTCAGTGGACGACAACGAACCTTTGTTGCTTCCTGCACCTGAGAGATGCCAAGCTTGTGCCGAACCGTACCAATACCCCTATGACATCCGATAATGACGATGATATTGTGTCCCATGTAAGCCAACTAGGCATTCCGAGTCAATATCACATGCGTTGCAGTAGTGTATGTCAGATAGAGTTCTTACCCAGCATGCATACATCAAGTAGTCATCGTTTCCGATACATTGATTCCTCGCCCGGATATACGTTCTCAGCGTCACTACAATAGTGCATAACACGGAGAGAAAAACAGTCGTGACATATAGAGCAAGCGCTAGCCCTTCAGGTCGGAGAGGCTCCCAGCCTGTATCAGCAGCCATGGTAGAAGAATTAGCCAACAACAGCGAAAAAAAGGGAAACCCCAGAAAAGCGAAGTAATCACATGAGGAATCTCTTGGTTTGATGAGTTTAGGATTCCTCCTTATAGCTGCATGACTGTAGGATGCTTGCACTTCTTGCCCCAGGGGGAATTTGGTGGTTCCCCGGATGCTGTTGGTTGTAAGTTACAGTAACCGGTGGGGCTCTGGGGATTGTCGCACTATATCGAGCAAGATTCTACGGCGTAGCCAGTAGCTATCATGTAACCGAGATGTTACTCAATGTGCGGAGTACAGTCGACCAGCTGGCCTGATTGGAAGAATTACTTGCTTGAACAAAACATGGCATCTGCCCTTGCATACAAAAGCCACGTTCTTGACACCGCGTCGGTAATTCTCATACATAGAGTTCATACTTCTCTTTCTGCCCTACGAATCGTCTGAGAGCTCCCGTGGCCTGAGCCTAGCGCCCGCTGCTAGCTGAGCGACTAAAACGTCGCTGGACAGGAACGAAGGACTGCGCCAATTTCCTGTCATCATACGATGTTATTCTCATGCAGGAGATCGCAAGGATGAGGCGCACACCTTAACTACATCCGCCAAAAGCGGCAGTGGATAGACGATCTATGTTGCATTGAAGAGGGGATCTTGCATGGGCAGCACAGACCACTTTCATCCAGGCAAAACAGTACATAGATAAATGTCAGGGACTTGACGAGAGGAGCATTGAGATTACTTTTTGTTGCCCAATTTGTCTTTCCCTTGCTTGCTTGACTTCACTTTATTGTCCGACCATTATGTCTTACTCTGTCAAGGATCGGTTTGCCGTTGTTACAGGTGGTGGTTCTGGTTAGTGCATCATTGATCTCTCAATACATCACACATACTCATCTTTTAGGTATCGGCCACGCACTTGTTCGACTTCTACTCAATGCAGGATGTTCCATCGCTATCGCCGATGTCCGCCTCCGTCCCGAAGCCGAAGCCACAGTCAAGGAATTCTCCTCCTCCGATAAACCCACAGCCATCTTCTGCCAAACCGATGTCTCCAACTGGGGCCAGATCTCATCATTATGGAAGACGGCGCTTGAGACATTCGGCAGAATCGATATAGTGGTCAACTGTGCTGGAGTGTACGAGCCACCAACAAGCTCCTTCTGGAATCCCCCAGGCATTTCGCCCCTCGCGGAGGACCCTGAAGATGCTCAGGTAGGCCAGTACAAGACTTTCTCGATCAATACCATCGGCCCAATTAGACTAGCCCAGATTGCCGTTGACTATTGGCAGCAACACCCGGAGGTTCATGGCAACTTGTTATTCGTCGCTAGTATGGGCGGTTACCTGCATTCCATGCAGACTCCTCTGTACTTTGCAAGCAAGGCCGCTCTTGTGAGCATGGTGAAGTCTCTGGCTGGATTAAAGACGGCTCTCGGAATCCGCAATGCCGCTATATGCCCCGGAGCTGTTTTCGTAAGTATAATGAATACGAATTTCCCCCAAGACATGCTGATCGTTTTGTATAGACACCTATCTTCGATCAAGAGTATTGCCGCGATAGACTTAAAAGCGATGATGTTGCATTGGAGGCGGAGCATGTTGCCGAGCTGACAATGAAGGTGCTCCAAGAGCCACAGTATGGCGACGGTAACGTTATGGAGATCATGATGATCGGAACTAAGGAGGAGCCGTCGGTTCATACACGCGAGGTGGACTTGATGGCTTTGTACCCCACTGTTAGTCCCATGGGATCGCGTGCTATGGCAGAAGAGATGAAGTTCTACGAGAAGGTGAAGGAGCAGGGTATGAGACACTAAAAAAGAATCTCATATTTGTGCAGGTCTTGATCGTTTCACTGCTCATGGAACACTCTCTAGATACAGTGGCCCAGCCTTTATCTATATAAGGCCGATCAGTACAATCTTCCGGGCACGTAACCCTCTACGCATGCTGTCAGAAAAGCTGTAACTGTCACTCGGGGGCAACACGAGGAATTTTTAAGACGGTGGATCTCACTTCATTGGAGATTGTTATCACTTCTGGAGAGGACCTTCCTTAAACAACAAGTATGCCAAATCCCAGTACTGCTGTAGCAACCAGAAGTGAACCTCCATGCTGAGGTAACCGCAACTTCGATAGGTTGACTGGCACCTCAAGAAACGAATGACGCAGGTTCAAATGCGGCTTATGTTTTAGCAGTCGTTGCTACAACTAGGGTGGCCTCTTACACCATAATGTACTGAAGTCGCTGGAAGATGGGATTTGCAACGATTGTTTTACTTATTGTCATTTATGAACCTAGTGGATCTACCTAGCGACCTACCCTCACAATTTAATGATTAGGCAGCGTGTATCTAAGGATTTATCTTGCCGTTTAAAGCATGACTTCATGTCATATGTTGTTTATTTATATGCATGGTTAAATCTTACTTGCATATAAAACCCCATGAAAAGTTCAATTATGAAAATTTTGCTATCTAGAGAATTTACTTGATCGTCTTTTCTATAATTATACAATATTTATTGAACTATTCTTGTTATGTTCTCAGCGTCAGATGAGTATTCGTTGGAATCCCTCTTTATAACTAGATAAAGATATATTAAAACTGATAATACTTCTGACTTGTTTACCGCTTTTCAAAATTGTATTATCCTACCGGTGGTATTGAGAATACTTCTGGTACATTTCTGTCGTCATTAAATCACAGCATGGAGTATCTCTTGGTCATATCTGTGAAAACCCTGTCATGGTAGTGATCGGAATTCAACTTTTAAGGTAGGAGGTCCATTGAGGCTCTCCGCGATGGCACGATAGATGAGTGTGGTCAGCCTCTATAATTTCTTAATTAACTTCCTAAATAATAAGCATTATCCTTTAATCCTAATTTCTTTTATTGTCCTTATCTCAGTTCTAGAATCCTAAAGGCAAAATTCTATACTAACTAAGTACAGAGGGGAGGGTATTTTAAGATATTTGATAACGTGAAGCACTTAACTCCTAGCCACATCATATATAACGTATATACTTAGCTTGGTTAAAGTTTTTTTTTTTTTTTTTTGCTTTAACCTTCAACTTTATCAAGCCCAGGCTTTCCAAGTCTCTCAATGATATCAATAATAAAAATAACCTCTTCCAAGGTCAAAAACTCAATATGATCAACACAATAAAAGTCACATACGGCGACTAAACTCTAATCAAATAAACACGTGTATTACACAGCCGTATGCATAAAAGCTGGCTTCCCCCCCACACCCCTCAACCTGATCCACACCACAAGCTAGTCAATCGACCCCTGGTCCCCTACCCTTCGTGCGCGACTGTCGAGGACAGTGACAGAAGTTGTGCGCAAGGCGCTGAGGGGCTGGAGCAGAAATGGAGGTGGAAGGTTAAATGTGTTACTCGGAGGAATACGTGTTCTGTTGGTCAGAGTTAAAGTCAAAGTCAAAGCAGCCTTCGGGCCGAGGAATTGAATCAGATCACGTGACCCTCATCAAAATCCCACTGTGCCTACTTCCGTGATGCAACGCGCAATGTTATCAACAATATTATCAACTGGGGGATTGGTTAAAGTTCAGTTACCGTAGATAACTATTAATAAGAGAGCCTATTAGAAATCAAATTTGCTTTACCATAATTCAAGGATGTTATGAACATACAAAATAACACAAAAAGACTTCGGCGTTCATTAAAGATCTACAATATCAATACATAGAAGGAAGGTATTAAAATACAAGCCTCGAACCTGTAAACCAGTTATAAATCCTATGTAGCCAACAAGATGCTATGACATGTTTGAGATGTGCCTCTGATATTTCCAAGTTTGATATCACCTTCACAAGCTCCTTGACATGGGTTTCTTCCCCCCGCAAAGCTAGATCTTTCGCTGCAAGTTCAATTTTCATAGATTCGTTGCTCTTTTGAAGGTCGCTCATCTTGGTTTGCAAGTCTCTTAATGCTTCTTGCAGAGATTCGATCGCATCGTTTGTTTTGATCTTCTCGGCCTGGAGCGTTTGATTCTGCGTGGTGGACTGTTGCAATTTTGCCCTGAGAAGTTGTGCTTCATCATTCGCGCCAGTACGCTCAGACCTTAGTACTTCAAGCTGGGTAGCTGACTGTTTCACAGTTGCCTCAAGCTTCTGCTTGGATATCTCAAGCTCTGAAAGGCTGTGTCTTTGAGCAGAAATCTCGCGTTGATCTCGTTGGAACGAATTTTCCAGAGAATAGATTTTGAATTCAAAATTACTGATTTTGTTTGCTGATGCTTGTTGCACAGCCTTGGTTTGGTTGTCTAGATTCTCGTATTTCTTTTTCCATAATTGATTTTCTTCGAGAAGACGTGCTTCTGTGTCTTCGAATTCTGTTGCCATTGCATCTACAGCAGCGCGTTTACTCGCTAACTTGCGCTTCAATGACTCAATGTTCTGTTGAAGTCTTTCCGCATCCATATTCGTAACCATAGAGTTACGTGAGGGACTAGACGAGAGATGATGCTGTCGCGTTGCCTTCCGAAGAGCTTCGCTCCACTCAGAAGCAATGATATCGGCTTGAGAAACATGACGTTGACAGAGACAGAGGGTGGCGAGTTTGAATAGATCCTCCATTGTTGTGTTCGTTGGTGCAGCTGATATGGTTGATAGCAAATCGCGTACTCCTCTGATGCTGGTGTTTCTGATTCTTCCAGGAGGTGCGACAGAGCGTGCGCAGTAAGTTTCAGGGCTACTGAAGTTTTCCCCAACACATAATATATCGTCATAATCGCGCGAAAAGAACGCTGGAGTTAAAAGAAGTTCTTCCATCGAAGCTAAGGTGTTCCGTGGCTGTAGAGTAGGTTGAAAGAGCTGGATGGTAGAGAAATGGAGAATTCATCTTTTAAGGCTTTCTAGACCTGGTCTAACATTGAAGGACAGCAGAATAGTGGCTGTGCTGAGTAACTAACAACCAACATGCATATTTTAAATTAAACAGTGGAGCTCAGTGTAACCCTACACCATGTCCAGTATCTACCTAGTATGTGCCTCTTTGAACAATTCTTTAGGGGCTTCCCTTAGCTGCTTGGTCTTTTCGCCAATGAATCGTTACATCCTGTCAATATTTGGCCTCTGGCCGATTTTCCTTATTCCTATACAATCATGACCGAGAAAGGCTGAAGAACATCCCTGGGATTCGAGTTTTGGCTCGAGGTCCGAGACGTTTAGCTCAGGCCACCATTATTGGTTGCTTTCGACAAGGGTATGCAGATAGCGGACCAAAAGCCATCACTGAAATCAATGGCCTGAAACATTTCCTGGTCTTCAAGTGACCTGACAACTAACATAAACAACACCAACATTCGACCGCGCAGAATGTGTAGTGAGATTCACAACGGGATCAGTCGGAACATACTGGGTTTAAGTTGCAGGTCTTCGATAGTTTGACGTGATGGCAAAGTAAGAGATTGAGCTATGAAATCTAATAAAGTCGATGGCAATGCCCTCCAACTTTAGTAATGTATCTTAGTACTTAATTGCAGCTGCCAACTGATCCGACTAGACCGTCGTGAACCTTGCATGAACCCAGTTCGGACCTTTCCTTGTTCTGCTTCCCACGAAGCCAATACTCTATCTAGACCCACATCTTGGCGAACATGGAGTGTTTTCCCGCGTGCAAAATTTTGAGTTTCACTGAAGCCGTGCTAACTTTATCAATTATAAGGGGAACGAGAACCGACAGCAGGATGCTGGTTCAGTTTTGGCTCAGGGCAGACTCAGGAAAAGCCCAGGTTAAGGAATCGACCACTCATGATGGGCGAGAAAGAAGATACTACAAGTCAATTTTCACATTATGTACGCACTGATGTGGTGTGTTGGAGCTTGTCATATGAAATGTAAGACGATAGCGTTTCTCATGACAGACAGACACGGAGTCCGTCCAGATGTCTCTTTTATAACAGTAGAGGGTTTTGAATTAGACAATTAGTCAATGAGGGTTAATAGTCGATGACTAATAGCCTTGACCATTAGCGATAAAATCTTGCGAGTAACCGAGAATGAACAACTGTAGATATTATTCAGTAAGAACAATAGCTTCGTGAGGGGATCAACTCATGTTTCGGATATCTGCTTCCAAGACGAAAACCCACAGGGAATACTCATTGAATCCAAAAGTGCTTTCCATAGACTCTAGATGCCGGGTTGCATAAATACTAGATTACTGAGTGAATTGAACGCCCCTAGAACGTATTGAAACCGGCGGAAGGTGGTTTTAAAGGCGGATTAGCATGTTATCGCTGGTAGACTCGGAGTAGTTTCGTCATGAGATCAGCGAATATAGAATCTCTACAGTGCCACTGAGTTCATGCTTGAGATTTGACGATATTTCGATGTGTTCATCATGAGGCCAGATTTGTGTAAAACTGAGGGATTTAAATGTATGAGCTCCTGCTACCTCCACTGAAGTAAATTCGTGTACATAACCTTTGTATCCGGATAAACTACTTCTGTGCCGCCACCAGTTTTATGATAGGCAGATCCCATATTTCCTGACAAACGAGCATACCAGCAGATAACAATACTCAGTTACTTTCCTTAGAACCATACATCAGCTCAAAGTAGCTTTCTATGATGGATACAGAGACAAGAGCGGTTGTGTAAGCCAATGTCTTGCCAGCAGCCAGACCATCCTTGGGATCGTGCGTTACCTCTTGGTCACCCGTGGTGCCAGGCTGCACGTCGGGCATCTCCTCAGGCAGAGGATAGAATGGTTTGCCTTTGGGGAAATCCCCTGGTTTTGGCTTTGAGTCATCGTCGGGGTCATAAGTAGCATCGCCCTTCTTTGGTTTGTGACTCAGTAGATTCATGGCCTTGGCGTACGCGGCGTACTTAGGGTCGTGACTGTTTAGTCCTTCCAGCATGATGTAGACTGCGCGGATGACGCTTTCAAGAGCACCCACAATCCAAGCGTGGTGAGACGAGGCTGCTTCTCCAACCATGTACAGCTGGCCAAAGGCATTGGGTTTGATGATCTCCTGCCACATGTTTGAATATTGGCCAGGTCCAAAGTAGGCAAAAGCCCCAGACATATTCTGGTCTTTGTACCAGTCATAGGCATGATGCGTGTCGTAGCCATCCTGGAGTCTTTTCAAAAGCTCGTTATAACCGATCGTATCGTTGGCGTGCATCAGGGCAAGATCATGTAGCAGAACTTTGATGAGTTGTTCCTCGTTCTCGGGCGACTCGTTAGAAATGAGCGTTCCGATCCGCTGGGCATCCTGTCCCCATGTGTACGACACCAAGAGTACAGCTGGCTTCTCACTGTCCCACTTGCTTCCCTCGAGGCTCTCAATATTATATGAAGGGTAGACGCATACTCGGAGAGGAAGGTCGGTATGAGCGACACCACCTTTAGTGATATAGAAAGGCTCCTGTTGCCACCATGCAGTCTTGAATTTGATAGCGACCTTACATGAGGCACCGTAGCCAAGCGATCGAATAGCTTGTTTTGTACCCCAAGAAAGCCCAGCATCTTTGAGGTTCATGCGCTGGAGGGCTCCCAGAGTGGTGCTGTTGAAGACGGCGAAATAATTTTTCTTTTCGTTCTTCTCAGTCTTGTTGGATTCTGGGTTGATATGATCAACAGAAAGTGTGATAGGGACATATTGATCTGGTTGCTTGCGGGCTGGGTTCGTAGGATGAGCGTTGATAGCCTCGACCCGACGATTGAACTGGACTGGTTGCTTGATCTTATCTTGCATGAGTCTGGCCACTCTTTGGGCACCTCCATCTATGCACCACCAGTACTGGACTTTCTTACCCGCCTTCTTCTCAGCCTCAGTCTGTTCAGGTGTTCCGAAGTCTAACTCTTCAAGGACACACTCGCTGAGTGCTTGATCGTACCACCCAGTGCCACTTGACAATGTCAGTCAAGTACCAATGTTCGAGTCTAGAGGGTATCTTACTAGGTCGCAGTCTCCAACCACTCAATTGTGTTGTAGTTGAATCTGCCTTTGCTCTTGTTTTGTGGGTTGGCATCTCTAAACGCCACATGGTGAGTCAAACCCCTCATGTAAAAATTTAAAGGGGGGCAACCTACGACATGAGGAACTGACGAACACTCTGGTGGTCTGCATCCATCAAGTGTTTCCAAAATCTATCCTTCTCTGTCTTTACCTCCGCATTCTCACGAATAGCGGCATCAGCCTTCTCTTTGGTAGTTGTAATGAAATCCGCGAGTGCTTCCTTGACAAGCTTGGACGGATCTGCCTTGAGAAATCTGAGGACCGGTTAGAGATTGTAATCACTAATTGGGAGGGTATGAAGCACTTACTTGGGGTCAATCTTGCCGTTGTCAGGCAGACCACTGTTGATCTTGAATGGATCGTTGACGCCTGGCTTCTTCCATGGGTCGCCAATATGACGAACGTCATTGAAGTAGGAGGGGCAGACATCTTGTTCGTCTTCGAGATAGTAGGGGATTAATCCACCCGGGCCCTTTTCAAGGCCGATAAAGTGGAACAGTTGAAAGGTTCTAAGTCGCAATCGATTTTAGTCAGCCGGAAATCTCTAACATAATGAACTCTCTTACCTCTTCATGATGTCGTTGTTAGGGAAACGCATGGCCCCTACATCGTAGTAGTCATGCGTTTCGGCGGGGTTACCCTCCGAAAACTGGTGGGTGTAAAGCCGGCCACCCAACCTATCTTCTTTCCCAGCCTCTAGAATGTCATACTTGATTTCTAGCTCTCCTTTCAGGTCAGGATGCTCATTGAGCCAGTCGAAAACCAGAGCAGTAAACAGACCGGCGACACCAGCGCCAACAATGCCAATTTCGAGCTTGCCCGGGGTCTTGGGTACAAAGCCAAGACCTGTGATCTTCTCAGTTTTCTCTAGTGTTTTAGCGATGCTGTCATGGTCTCCGATTGTACCCTTGATGTCCTTCAAATCTTCAGGGTAGTCCTCCCTGGCTTTGTTGATGAGCTCCTTGACTGCTCTGAAGTCATATGCCAAAGTGCTTCGCTGAACCTCACGAGCCCAAAAGTATTTGTATGAAGAAGTCTTGAGATGCTCTCCCTTCTCGACTTGTTGAGCAATGGAGGACATTTTGCGGGTTAGGATGCACAAGATAAATTGAACAACAAGGACAGAGTTGAGATGAGAGATCAGGCTAAGAGCAGATGATTGTCGGTGACTTGTTGTTTTCGGTGAGCTTCACAAGTGTATACGTTTGCCTCTTAAATGATTTCTTGTCGTTGGAGCATTGGTTGCCCGGAAGTCCTTCAACAAGATGCTCGTCGCCACGTGGAAAGTCAAGGTGTCAGCCCAAGATGCGCATCGTAAGTTTGTCTCAGAATTCAGCAAAAATTATATTATAAAATGATCAAAATCACATACCGACATTTCTCAGCTATCCTCTGGTAGCGCCTCATTGCCTACAACATCTAGTCGCATCCTGAGGAAGTCGCAAGGTTTAGCAAAGATTGAGTTCGCAAATGACACGAATCACATACCAACGATTCTCAGCTGTCCACCAGTAACGCCTCATTACTTTCAATGTCTACCCGCTGTTAAAACACTGTATCGTGCCACCAACGACAGCCACCGGAATGAGATCCTTGGCACGCATAGGCAATCTGGTTGGCCAAGATAGTTCTGCTGTTTACCGGCTGGAAGCAGGGTAGCGGTCCGTGGGGTTGAACTTGAGACATGAATCACACTGATTTCGATTGTTCAGCCCCGATTCATGCACCAGAATGATCACCGCATTTTGGGCTGAGACATGAGGGGCTTCAAAGCAAATGCAAAAGCTGAATTAGATCCACTCTCAATCCAATACAAGGGAGTCTACAGCTGCACGGCTAAGGCCTAGAACATGTGTGGGGAAGACAACTTTTGTTGTGTACTGGGTCTTGAAGGCGCGTGCAAGGATTCAAGTCACAGTTCCCCTCAATTGTTAGCGTTGAAAAGGATCATCTGCAAACTGTCTCTTATAGAACCACGTTATTACTGGGAGGGAGAATCTATTATGCAGTGAAGAGGCGCGTGGATTTTGAGCCGATGAAAAGCGAGATGACAAGTGAAAAGCCTGTTGAAAACGTGTGGATCTACGTATCCAGATATTGAGAACAACATGACAAGACTCCGCATAGAATGATGGACATCGGTAAGTGCACAGCTCGTTTAGATCCCCAATTTAAGACTCAGTTAGTTCACCACAAGAACGAATACAACAAGTCTATACGGCTACGTAGTATTCAACTCAAAGTTACCTTCCGAGATGAGTCAAAGTCAAGGCACGGTTTCATCGAGAAAAAAAAATGTGTCACTGTAGATTTTCCAAATTGCCATGATGAAGGAATTACAATAAAACAAGTTGGTAATTAACGAAAGTCTGTTTAAGCATCCAGGAATGTACTGTCCTAACTTTTGATTACTTTTCTGAGCTGCTTCCTGAGGCCTCTGTTCTCCTGTGCAGAAATCTTCAAACGGTTATCTATCTCCAACCCACATAGCTCATTGCCATCAAATGTGGCAAGGGCCCATCATTTCTGAAGCTTCAAGGCTGAATACAGGAGATCAGACGGAGCAAGAGTTGCAACAGTGATGTGTGGCCACCTAAGGCCATTGAAATCGAGATTTACCACTTGTGAGTATTGAATCTGGTTGTACTCGAATGTGAGAGTCTTGGTTGACGTGATGTCCTCGTCGATAAGAACCGTAGGGACGGCGTCTCGCGAGTCATTGGGCCTGGTAACCGGCGAGATCTTCTTATACTCAGCCTTTTTACATGGGGCAATTTTGATCTCTGCGCGCACAGTTGAGATCCAGTATTGGGCTGTGACCGTCACTGCATTTGCGTTGCCACTTTGTCTAGCGGCAGACGCTTCGAATACACTTCCTTTGTCGGCACCAACGAGAAACCCGATGTTGCTTGTGCCTCCACCAAATTCGTTGGCTGGTGGCTCCGTCATGACAGTGAAGGTGGTATGGTCAATGATGTGCTTTCCTTCGTTGGCAATCTCCAACACCAGATTGGGGTTATCGAGGATCTTTTGAGTGATAGTACCATCTTCTATAAAAGGGCCAAGGTTTTGCGGAAGGCGGCGCGTCTTTTTGTTCGAAGCGTCTTGGTTGAGAAATCTATGAGGCCGTGGACGATGACCAAGGATAATTGGTGTAATGTCAACCACGGGGAAGTTAGGAGGACCAGGCAAGGTTTTCGCTTCCTCGTAACACTGAGCGTGAATTGTGGTGCCGTGGGGGATCGATGCCATCCTAACATAAGATGCTTTGAGTTTCGGCATAGTATCAACCGCGGGAACACGCATCCAAAGGCCAGGCTCAAAGTGAATAACGGGGATCTCACTACCCTTCAGAGTCGGATCCATTGTATCAACGATGGATTGTGTGTAAGAAAGTCCGTTGAGATTTACGTCCGCTTGAGGTCCCAAGCCACGATTAGGCACATTGCCTAGGGGCTTGGTGAACACCATAGTCTCGCTGGTGAGGTTGAGTTGCAGGAGGTTGTCTTTCTCCTCATCGGTTGGGATGATATGAAGCTCAGAAGGGGTCGTGGTTTTTGTGCTATTTGGACGAAAGATTGTGTTGAAGCCGAATCCAGAAAAGGTCCCGACGAACTTTTCCAGAGCATCCAACGGAGTGGTAGCTTCATCCTTATTACTCTCGGAGCCGTTAGGACCGGTGACTATTGGCACATCTGGCTGAAGCACAGTCGGTCCATAGCTGAACTTTTTCCCAAGAGCAATAGAAACAGGAGGAGCAGTTGGCTCGGCTGTGAGAGATTCAAGAGTAGGCATGTTTGTTGGAACAAGTCAGAAATGGTGATTAGAATTGTAAGTGTCAAGGCAAATTTAAGCGGTGCAGTCATGCTCTTTTTATATTTTCCTTCGAGCCCAGAACTGAACCCGATAGTGAGGCCTCGACTGGTTGTTGTTTGTTTTGAAATGATGTAACATTTCAGAAACATCGGCTTGCAGCGGCCAGTGGCAATGCTTACACCTCATCTGCAAGAACAGCAGGCTACCGTCAAAGTTCCGTCGAGAGGTGGTGGTACTTGTGAGATGTCTAAGTTTCTTCCAACTCACGGCGATATCCTATTGTAGACCCTATCCGAAATGGCGTATGCACAGCCCTTCGCCACCCAATCCACATACCCTGTATTCTCTCCAAAACGAACAACAAATAGTCAGTAGTCTAGAGTTAGGTGAGTGGTGGCACGGAATGAATAGCAGTCTATTGACAGGCGTCAAGAGACCACAAAATGGAGGGCTTTGCAGGAGGCTCATGCATCTGGTTTGCTAGTCTGTAGGTATGACAGTCGTCTCAACGCAAATAAGCACTCCTAATGGATTAGGTCAAATAACTCTGTATGATGCCGTGGGATAGTTCTCTTGGAATGTTCGAGCCCCCTCATGCTCCTGTAGACACATTACCCTTGCGCAAGTAGACCTGGCTGTGTATAGACTAGTACCTAGTGCCAACAGCTTGCTCCAATATGTAATAGATGTCTCACACGAGTTTTGACTTGGTGGTTGTCCTTTACACAAGGGATAGAACTTTTCGACAGAGCTTTTCTGAAAGCAGAACTTCAGCTCTAGCAAAACAGCCACAATGGTGCAGCTCAACATGCGGTGAAGGTCTGCTCCCGCTACTGCGAATTGGTATGACCCTGATTCGCTGCCACCTACAACAACCCGTCACATAACGCACGATCCTACCAGTTTGCACTGCATTGTGGAGGAGAACCTGCGGATACTATCAAGCTATCCGTGTAAACATACATCACTGAGCGTCCGCCACCCTACAGCCACATACATTAACATCGCACAAAAAGAAAAGTGTGATTTCTCAAGATCATGGTGCCTTGACCCTATTCAAGAACTATCATTAGAGACGAACTGAGAGTTTGACCGTTCCCATAGTGCTGATCTATCTGTCTTGACCGTTCCAACTTTGAGCTAGTCAAGGTACTATTTATGGCTGGCTGAGGTAAAACAAGCGTTTGGGAGGGCCCGAGCCAAGACCCAACGCTGCTAGCTATTGACATAATTTTACCACATTCCCAAAGGTGCTCAATATAGACACAATGTGACTTCATGAGAAAATGTAAGTTCATTTCTCCACCATGTCTTATTTTTGTTGACCACAAATGTGGTGTGATCCGACGCCAGCCACTATTGATTTTCATCAACCCATTTCAGCTTGCCAGCTAGCCACTTATCTCCGCGCTAGATCTGTTTCGTATGTGCTTTCTCAGGATGTAGGAGACAGGATACCCAGCACGACATAGCTAGAGGTATTGGAATGATCATTTCATCTTACTCCATAAGCCACCAAAATTAGCTTCCATCAAATTATAGACCGCAAGCAATACAAATGTGATCATCAGCGGATATTGTAGCTCATCTGATCCACACCCCGCAACTCAAATGGGAATTCATCTAAGCAAAACAAACCCAGGCGCTCCCGAAACTTCTATTTGTCCGCCAATCATTGGATCACACCAGGTAAGATGAGAGACACGGCTCCCAAGCCATCTTCAATAGATAGGAAGAATCTTTAGAGAGCCAAAGCAAGGGCGTTTTGACACGCCTGCAACGGCTGAGCCTATTAGGAGAGGTCAATAAGACCAAGTGACAAACAGGAATTGAGTTTATAAAATAGGGAAGGCGCCTAGCTCAGTTTGATAATGAAAAAGAAGTTTTAAAAAAAAAGAAGAAAAGATCAGCTTCGGCTTGGAGTCTTCTCTCCTACCACTAGAAAAGCCGCCATCATGTTGTTCATTTCAGTACTTCTATTGTCCTTTTTCACCAACTATCTTGTCGCATTCGTATTCCATCAAGGCCCTTCCGAAGCGATTGAGGCCCCTGAAAATTGTTGTGAAGGTAGGCCATGCTTCTGCTGTGGCTGCAACGTGAGATACAACAAGAGTGATGAGAAAAGATATTTCTGTGGCGATGAACGCCTCGGACCCGCGGAACTGCCAACGATGTTGCCCCTTGGTACATTTGTCGCAGGCTACGATCGATTTGGAAATAAATCACCTCACGAATTTCTAGAAGAATGGTGGAATACCACACTAAAAGAAGATGGCACGGAAGTCGGATGGAGATATCCAGACATGAATGGATTTGGGTTAGATCAGGATGGTATACCCATAAAGGCAAACGTGGACCTAGAGGTAGGCACACTAGTTGATCGTTTTGGTAACGCCAGTGGTAAGCTTTTAAGGCTCCTTTGCCAAAAGAATAGTTCTAATAGTCTCTTATAGGACGTTTTATCTCTCCTGCAGCTGCTCCTTTTTCCCAGAGGGCTCTTCACCCACAGAACCTCAATACCGACAGTGACATGAAGTTTCCTAATAACTACCATGTTTATAACGTGACGAGGAGCTTCACTGTTTTTGCTGGGCCGATTAAGCCATGGTTTGGTCAACCTGGATTTGGCGTCCAGTTCTTCCTGGGTGTCGGCGTCCGTGTCGAGGATCATATCGGAATGAAAAATCTACAACCGCTGGATTCATCTAAGCTGCCCAGACAAGGGCCACCACTCTGTCACAGGGGAGAAAACGCCGCTGGTGAAGAGTTGTGAGACGAGGATCTGAATGTATCCAGCTTTCTCTACTGTTCACTTCGTGAGATACCTTAATCATCACCCGCTAGCTATAGAATTCTGAGTGTTTAGGGCCTGTCTACACTCAGTAATATATTTATATTCACCTCGCACATGCTTACTGACTTCACTTCAAAGAAGGTTTTGAGCAGAGAAATGCGTTCAAGAGAAGGAGGCAATATACCATAGACAGAGATGGGCCAGGTAGAGATGGAATTCAGGCGTAGCACGCTAATATAGTACCATCCGAAGCCCTCTTGGTTATAATGCCCGAGTATTGACTACTAGCGTCCCGACCATGCAGCGCATGATATATCACCTTGAAAACTGATTCCGCCCTGTTGGAAGCGCTATCCTCTAAGGAGTTGATCGGAGATATCAGGAACTCGCTCTCGACTTCTGTGATTGAGTTTTGAAATATATAGATAATGTTTTTCAACTTAAAGCGGAACTCTTGGAGACAGATAAAAATTGTTAGAATGGAGAGCGGCATTTCGTTAACAACTTCCTCTATGGACTTGGTACAGAATATAAAGTATTTCTCACCGCTTTTACAATATATAGGGTCTGTTGAATCTCTTAAGGCTATGCCTTCTATAATAAATAGAATGGAAATAATTTATGTAATTGTGGCGGAATCGATTGGATATTCAGTCTCGGATAAGCAGCCTCACTTCTCATCTGCGCCCAACACTTTTGTGTTATTCTGCTCTCACGACCTGCTCCCCCGCAATCTTACATTCCTCAGCAATCATTTCATCAACATCATAACTCTTCTCCCACACCATGGCTTCAAAGCTCGACCTTGCCGCTAAGAGCATGGACATCACAGCCAGAGGAATTGATCTTATATCAGTTCTTGCTCAAGTCTCGAACCGCGCGGAGGGTGCTTCTTTGATACTCAAGGAGGTTGGCTACTGGCTTGGAAAAGAAGGACTCGATGAGTTGGAGCTCACAAACTTCCTCAAGTCAACTAGAGCTCTTGTTCGACCAAATCAACAAAGGGAAGTCGGCGTATTCTTCGACGCTGTCACCGACCGAAAGCCGAGACCGTCAGTTGTACCACTGTGGGCACAACCTTCGGGGGCTCTTGGGAGGCTTGTTGCTGGTGATCCTTTCCAGAGATGGCTCACGTCCACTATTTGTTGTTTCCTACGCTACCACGATGAAAGATTCATCAAACTAGCCGTGTCATCATTTATCATTCTCGCCTCTCGGCCTGGAAAGAAGCCGCTGACCGAGTATGAACTCGCCTACCATCCCGAAATGCTCCGCTTGGAGGAGATAGTCTCCAAGGTCATCCATAGCAATTGGACCCATATTGCTAATTCAGGACTCATTGGATCCGACACGGAGTGCCCGCGTCTGCCTACTGAGCTGCAGTGGGCCTGCAAGCGAGGGCATAACATCGCAAGCCACAAGCTCGCCGTCATCCTGAGCAAGCTCTGTAATCCTCCTAGGGAAACAATTTTCGAGAGTGAGCTTTTGCTGACAAATCTGACGCTTTGGCTCACCTGGCATTTCAGCGGCAGGCTGCGAGTTGTGGTTAGTGGCAGCATTGTCTACGACAGGGTACTTGGCGAAGCAGAGAGCACTGTGGAGTTACGTGTGGCAAAGTTTTGTACAATGAACGAAAATGGGGAAGGCTGTTGTTCATATGAACACAATCAAACTCCGAATTTCCAAATGCTGGAAAATGTAGCTGGTGACCTCAGATCGCTTTTTACAGGCGAGTACGATAACAGGCAAACGTTGGGGTCGGAACCTCGAGTGAGAACCAAGCTGTATCAGAGCCCGTTCAAGTATCCCCACGGGAGTCAAAGAAAAATAGGAATCCAGACACTTCGGACCGCCCAGGAGTTACTGAGATGGTATTGTTCGCTGCCGATCAAGAAAGAGACCATGGGATCGAGACTTGGCTTCATTATCTCGCTGGTCTCGACTGATATTCCGGACGAATCTGTGGAGCGAGTGTCTGATCTACTGGGGAGAACACCACAACTACTTCTCAATACATGTGGTGAGCTTGGGAGAAGCTCTGTGGTTTTCTCTCCCCCGGAAGAATCGATGTCACCAGAGGATGAAGATGCCTCTAATCTCATGGATATGGACGACAACTACGACTTGTTGAGCCGACAAGATGAAAATCCAGAGTACGAAGAGAAGCCCCTGATCTTACTTCGATATTTCCCCATTCTTCAAGATCTGTTAGACGAGGCGAAACAATCTTGCAAATGCCTAACCTGTGCCAAAGACTCAGCAGCCTTCTACTGGGACGAACACTGCCTCAGGTTTAATGCTTTTATGGAGGTCATGTTGTATTTCAGTCACGGGATAGCAGATGCGTTTGGTGTACCGGATATCTCCGGCCGCGGCGCCACCACATCTGGCGACTCTGGGGCAATGGCAATTCTTCTTGATGCTATTGACACTTGTCGCTTTGACCCTAGCAATCTTGAAGGAAAGATAGAGTGGCATACTCTCTTGTGTACGGTTTGCCAGAACTTCCTTGGCTGTCCACCTCTAGACACGTTGACCGATGCAACCTATAATGACGGTCCTGTTGACACTCCTCTTCCTTTCATTCAACACTTGGGGGCCACCATAATCGCTGTACAGCATGGTGATCTCGCTGTTGTTGCACCATGGATTGATTTAGCACAAAAGCTCGACTATCGCAGATGCTTTCGACTGGAAGTTGTTCAAGGCCACATTGGTATCCCCATTCAAGAATCAGGAAAGGTACACTTCCAAGCAGTTGCACGGGATACTGCGGTTATTGAAACGCAGCACACCGAAGATGTCAGTGACTATGTAAGTATGTTCGAGATACCTCTACACGACAGAGGATCGGAAATTCAGATTACAACAGACAAATGCAACGAGCGCCATGATTTTATGCTCGTGTCAGTTGCAGCTACAAGATACAAGCTATTAATGAGAGTGACCTCAGAATCACACTCACGGATGGTTGATCCAAGCCGCCCGATCATTAAAATGGCTCGAGGTATATACAACCGAAAATGCAACCACTCTTACGATAAGGTCGGAGTGGTGCCTGACGGTCATTCTGTGGAGCTCTACAGGTTCGACGAGATCCTTGGAAGATGGGGTGCGACAACACCAAAGGTGGACGAGGAAGCTACACTATCAGAGAGCACACGGACCACTAGGTCCAGAGCTAAAAGGAAGGTTCCCAGTAAAAAGACCAAGGTCGTATGCGTCACGCATATACTGGAATCAGACTTCAAACTCAACACAGCTCTCGCACTTGATGCCGACAATCCCACGTTGCTTTGCACTGGTAACATTTGTCTGGCCTGTGCACTAAAGGAGATGACAGGCCTGTCACTTGAGGACTGGGAGAATTCTTATCAGAGGAGGATTATTAACTATTATCCATCTAAATCACTTATCCATAAAAACAGATACTAGAAGATATAATAGAGAGATTTTATACTTCTAGTAGTGTTATTTATTATCTACATAAAGGCGTCTTATTAATTACTTAATTTACTAGAAAGTTATTAAGATATTTATTTAATAATTCATTAACTTTAATTTCTATATATATGTAAAACTTATATAACAGATACAATAGGTATGCACAATGAACAAGTAGGGGTAACATTCTACTTTTCACTTTAGTTTCGACTTTTGAAATGACTCTTGAAATCCAAACGAAGTCTGAACTAGAATAGAAATATTCTTTTTATAATATATTCTTGTACAATATGTTAAATAAATAACTATGTATTTAGCCTGGTTATTTCTAATTAATAAATAAGGGTATTAAACTAACCCGATTTCAATAGTGAAGTCTCTGATTTCAATTTCACTTGTTTTGGAGGGATTTAATCTTATAGCAGCACTGGGCGTAGGTGGTAGACATGTTATCTCAATTGCCTATGTACACTGTAAACTCTCTTAATACTATGTGCTTGGACTAATTTTTTTGATCGATTTTACGAGGAACATGAACAACGTTGCGTGATTTAAATGCTCTTGAAGACCGAGAGACTGGACAGAGCCTTGCCTGGCCATGAAAACAAGGTGTTGGAAGGGCAAGATGAACCAAGGGCCTGGTTGTTCATCCAAGCAGGCTCCCAGTAGTAAAGTCCAGCTCCACCCTTGACTTTACTGACAATGCTAGCCACCTTCTTAATGAACTGTGCCTGTCCATCAGCAGAAAAGGGAATGCTGCGCATATCGCTAGGGAAAGGCTGCGCAGGAGAAGGGCAAGAGGTTGGCCAGTCCAGCTCGCTGACAAAGATCTGCTTGCCCCATTTGTTGGCCATGTTGGTGAGCGAGGTTTCAAGCGCAGAGAAAGTAGCTCCTGATCCGTAGAAGGGATAGAATGACACGCCCATGGCATCGAAGGCACCCAGAGTAAGGCCCTTCTGGGCGAGAACCTGAGTGTAGAAGTACTCCTGGGTGCCCCAGTCCCAGCCCTTGTCGAGATGGATCATGATCTTGGGCTTAGGGTTGAGAGAAGAGTCCTTGATACCGTAGGCAGCCGAGTTGAGGAGACGGCCGATGTTGTAGTAGGACTTGGTCGATCCGGTGGGGAAGAGAAGACCAGCAGTGATCTCGTTGCCGATGGAGATGACGGCGGGAGGCACACCGGCGGATTGGAAAGCGTTGGAAACTTGCTGAGTGTAGTTGTAGAGCTTCCACGCCAAATCGTCGATACCGGTGGGCCAGCCGGAGGGAATTTTCTGGTTACCGGGATCAGCCCAAGTGTCGCTGAAGTGAAGCGTCAAGTAAACGCTGAGGCCCGCAGCCTTGGCACGCTTGGCGAGCTTGAGGTTGTAGTCGAGGTTGTATTCGCCGTTTGAAGGGTTGACCCAGACGCGCTGACGGACTGAGTTGACGCCATTTGCAGCGAGGATCTTTTCCAAAGGTTGGGCCGAGCCACCGTTTGTGTACTGAATACCCTTCTGCTCCTCAAGGGCAACAGAGGACCAGTCAACGCCCCTGTAGGTCAAGGCCAGGGCGATCGAGCAGTACGAGAGGAAAGCGAGAAAGCGAAAGAGCACCATCTTGTCGACCGTTGGGTATCTCGAGATGAGTGTTACAACATTCAAGCAATGTGTTGCGGGATGGCGATCTATTAAGTAGCTGCTAAACCCCACCTATTTCTTCGGGCGGTTGTGCTAGAGCGCCGAGTTGTGTATGATCGCGACAGGGATTGTCAATTTCCCTCCAATCACGAAAACTCCTTCGTCTTGAGTTACAATGTTTCACCTATTACTCCGGCATGAATTTAGTGACCCTTAATTATGAATGAAACCTCGTGTCTAGAATAGGGGGCTAAAAACGGATGATCATTCCTAGCTCCGTGGATTAATAGCCCGTTCAGGGCTAGTATAAAGCATGTCATCCAGCCGCCCGAATGAGATCATAGTGAAAGCTAGGTATTTCTAGGAAGCATTTATCTACCGACTCTTCCTGGATAAAAGTTTGCCGACTCTCCCGGGCAATCCTCAATCTCGTGCCATCCATCAGGAGCCCTACCCATATCTATCTCGTGGTCATCAACACCCGCCGATTGTGACTGTCGCACCCTATCTTTGGTAGCGGAAACCATTCTCGCCTTCCACTCTGGTGTCAATTCGCTACTGTAATGATCATACAGTCGCACTAGAAGCTTGAACTTCTGGGGGCAATGCCGTCTGGTGCCGTTCGAAAAGGGACGTTGTTTGAAGTCTTCAAACGCGCTGTTAAAGTCGGCAGAGAACTGTCCCCCTCCCATGTTGATCCACCTCAACACGTCTTCGGCTGGAATCGTATCGTCCCTCGCGATGCAAGTTGCCAGACCGCTGACATATCCTCTACAAAGGCTTCGGGTCGCAAGTTCCATGAGCTGTATGTCATGGGCCCCTTCAAGGACGATGCCATACTGTGTCTAGAGTGCTTTCGAGTCATTCCGAACGTCAAAGAAGGCCTTTTTGACGTCCGTGTTCTCTAAAATGTCTTTCAGAGTACGCTTGTGCCTGGCAGGTGCAGGTGTGATGAAGCATCTCTCTCCCAGTGTCGAGACATCCATTAGGTAGACGACATGCTCAGCTGCATCGTAGATCTGCATGATGGAGATCGTCTCATGGCCAGAATGGCTCACCCCTTGGATGTCTATAAAGATAACAGCGTAGCCTGGCCGATAACGGTCCAGAGTGACGACGAGTTCTGAGATGGCGGCCTCAGTGTTGACCTGAACGACTGTCGGTATGTCACTCAGTACGAGAGGGTCGAACCATTCGATGGGAACTTCGATGGTCCGCGCATTACGTGCCGACATTATGTGCAAGTAATCAGGTTGTAGTCCTAAAGCGGAATATAAGTTGAAGGGATGGTGCTAGGGATAGACAAGCGTACTTACTATATCAAGACGTTTCGGTATTCAATGTGTAGGTGAAGAGTAAAAGATTGAGCTGCCAGGAGGACCTGGGAAGACTTTTATAATCGGAGGAAAGCCATGCTTTTATAAAAATTGGTTTACGAAGTGAGTAGGCAGATGTTGAGGGAGTTAAAATAGCGTTTTGATATAAAGTCAGAAATATGTACAGCAGCGAATTCTAACGATTCATACATTGGCTAGAAACCTTCACCATAAGCTTCGTGAAAGGCATACGGGTATACAACCTTTTTTCTTTACAGTAGACTTGAACCACTTGTTGTGGAGATGACCATACCTGGTCTTACGTACTCTATACACTGCAACAAATGTGATCCATGAAGAATGAGTACACTGAAATCACCATAGATGATGCTGTCGAACGATAGCAGTTTGCCACGAGAGGGAAAATAAAGTTGAGCATTGGATCTACGAGCCCGAGTTGAATTACTCGCTTGTTGTTTTGATAATTGATAAGTTCTTGGGTACTGCGAGTCTCCGATGCTGGACTGTAAGTATTAGAGTTTGTGATCTTGTGAAATGCTGCCTCTCTATTTCATAGAGTTTATTCACTCAGATCAAACTCTAATTATGTCCATTACATGCCCAATAAGCATCTCTACCTGAGACATCCAACCCCACGAATTAGGTATCACTGGACCAAAACTACGATCAGGCAGGCTTGTGACCAAGTTACTTTTTCCTTATGGTCAGGAGTGCTTGATGGTGTGAAGCCAAAATACCTCCCTCTCGTCATGGTGCCCTAGCCCTGACCGAGGAAGCAGCTTTGGCCATCGGCCACAAAAAAAAGATTGCATAAAATCTCTAGACGCCGAGAGAATCTTATCTCATAAAATTCAATATCATGCAGTTTTGCTACCGCTCGCTCAACATGAACGTGTTAGTCCTGCGAAATGACATGAAGGTTTCTTCACCTTTGCTGTACAGGGTAGCCAAGTTCAGAATCGACAATGTCGAACTTGTGCTGGCCTTGACTCAGACTCATTAACTTCGCGATGGGCAGTTTCAACCAATGCTATCTTATCGGTTGTACTTCTTCTTTTTTCTTATTCTTCCCGATGAAGGTATCCCAGATCGCTCCACTGCATGAGTGTTGTTGAATGACAGCGGCATCGAGTGGTCCTCAGAACATTGAAACAAAGAAGTGGTCCGATAAGCGAATACGGCGATACGCCAGCGCTGCATAGTAGATTCATTTTTACAATGATGAGATCATTTCTTGTAAGCAGTGTCGAGTGACGCTGGCTTCATAGGCAGCTCTCTACAGTCTTGTAAGTCGAGAATATTACAACGGCACGATTCTTATCAATATTCGCATGGACTGCTATTTTAAATCAAGCCATATGGTCTATAGCTGACCCGATGTAACAATAACACGGCTTTAATAAGATCACTGCCAATTACGTTTGAAACATACTAGTCGAGGTATCTGATTGGTGGAATAGATGCTCTGTGCATGCAATTAGCGGAATTGGCTCTCCGCGTCCCAAAAGGGAAAGGCGGATGTTTCACCGATTCTTCTGGCCATGCTTAATCCCCACACCAACACTCCACGATCGGTTATTGTCTCTGGATAAAGTCGTCGCTTTTATCCTTCTGGATAATAAGAATTCCGCTTTTGGCACAGTGCCAGGTTTCACTTCCCTATATGGTGCGGTTATCTAACCAAAAGGTCCGTCGGCATTGCCGCTAAGTGCCGGGTTCGTATCTTGGACCTGGTCATTGCAGATCGAGGGGCCTGGTGACGCTGTAAGAAAGTCAGGTTATGGTAGTAAATTCAACCATCATAGACCCGGTCTGCCGGTAGAATCGGCAGCGGAGGCTATGGGTCCGTTTAATCTATTGAAGCGAGGAAATCCACCAATGCCTCCACTCTGTCAAAGCAAGAATATTCTATAAGAGCCAAGCCTTAGCCCATCATCTTCCCGTATACCTCTCAGCCTATCACCACATCATCTCACCGTCACAATGAAGTTAACAGCCATTGTCAGCTTTTGGGTTCTGGCCCTCTTCAGCTCTGTCCTCGGTGCTGAGGTCGTCCCCAGATCCACCCTCAAAGAGGTCACCAACTATGGCAGCAACCCAACTGGCACCCGTATGTTCCTGTATGTGCCCAAGAACCTAAAGTCCAACCCTGCTGTGGTTGTTGGCCTCCACTACTGCACCGGTACCGCCCAGGCCTACTTCCAGAGCAACAAGTGGGCTTCCAACGCCGAGAAGTACGGCTTCATCGTTATCTACCCCCAGACGCCCTACACCCCCGGTAACTGCTGGGATGTTTCGTCCAAGATGACCCTGACCCACAACGGTGGTGGATGCAGCAACTCGGTTGCCAACATGGTCAAGTTTGTTCTCAAGGAGTACAGCGGTGACTCTAAGAGGGTCTTTGTCACTGGTGACTCTTCCGGTGCCATGATGACCGTAAGTGAAAACACGCGAACACTCTGAGGGTGTCAAACTGACAAAGGTACAGAACGTCATGGCCGCAACCTATCCCGATGTCTTCGCGGCCGGAATTGCCTACGCAGGTGTCCCCGCCGGCTGTTTCATGAGCGCCGCCAACCAGCCCGCCGCCTGGAACTCAACCTGCTCTCAAGGAAAGTCCATCTGGACCCAGAACCAGTGGGCCAACGTTGTCAAGAACATGTACCCCGGCTACAACGGACCTCGACCCAAGATGCAGATCTACCACGGAACCGCCGATCCTACCCTCAACGTCCAGAACTACTACGAGGCCATCAAGCAGTGGACTGGAATCTTTGGTTACTCCACTACCCCCCAGTCCACCACTCAGAACTTCCCCCGAAGCCCCTACAAGCGGGAGATCTTTGGAGACAAACTCCAGGTAAGACCGGCAAGCATGGCGTTGATGAAACTTGACTAATACTTGATAGACTTTCTTGGGTACTGGTGTCACACATGCTGTTGACCACTTTCCCGATGAGGACCTGAAGTTCTTTGGTCTTGCTGTAAGTTACGCCACTGGATAATAACACCACTTAGTACTGACACACCGTAATAGTAAAGGGAGTAAAACAAACCTTTAGAACGGTCCAAGAGATACTGTACATACCTTACGGGCCGCTTCCATTCTACTGAACATTATTTAGCTTACCTGTAAATATGAAATGACAAACATTTGGATACGGCGTTCTTATACAAAATGTATTCTTTGTTCTTGGCATAACCCTCACATAGGCACCAACTTTCGTCCAAAGTGAGTCGATGATATAGCATTCCGCCAATGTAGTATGGCCGAGTAAACGAGATACAACTCTCGATACATAATGAGAGACCCTGATTTTTAACCTTCCTTCTACTCAACCTCAAGCTTATATATTGTCTCAAATAATCCTGTAAGAGATTTCTGTGCTTGCGTCACTTGCTGAAGGTCAATCTCGTCGAATTTCTTCTTCAAGTCCTCGACATTCTTGTGCTGCGTTTCGAGGAAGATAAGGCAAGCCAATGCTTCCTGATACTGTAAAAGAATGGTTTCACATGTGTACCTCCTAGAGGGTAAGGGGCCACCGCCAGCTGACGCAATCTCGCCAGTAATAGGCAAATAATGGATGCTGCTAAGGCTGATTCGTCGATCGATGAAATCGAATGCATACTGGGGATCGATCTTGCTATGCACCTCGGCTTCCTGCCTAGCAATCCCATCGCTAGCAAACATGCTGAACTCAACATATACCTTTGACTGACTCAGAGTGTCAGTGATGAAGTCACAACCTCCTTCGATACCCTGTGGGCCGCTGAAACGCTGAACAAATGCAGACTTGAGATCCTCAAAGTCTTCTGTCGAGAGAGATTTATCTTTTCTGTTGCCCGACCGCTTCGAAGATGCATTGCTGGGTTTCTGTCGGCGGATTGTCCAAAGACCCACGATCCATGCTTCTGTCGTGATATTCCTGAGAAGTAACTGGTTCTCATCCGCGTTATCATCACGGTCCAGTAGGCCGAGCACCCTAGCGTAAGCGACCCTTCCAGTGTCTGTGGCGACTTGCGTGTCTTCAATAGCTTTTGCCTTTTCTCTATTTCCCACAGCTTCATCCAAGGTCTTCCTTTGATCTTGGGCCTTTTGCTTCTCTTCTGGCGTTCCCTCCTGCCATGCTGGCCAGTTCGCCTTGTCCTTCTCGAGATTGAGTTTGGCTTGATCCCATGCAGAGACTGCGTCACTTTGTGTCTTTTTTGCTGCTTTGAGCTGTGTAAGGGAATTCGTGAGTTCAGTTATGACTGTCTTGTTGTCCTCCGTAACTGGCTCCACGTCAATGCTCCAGGACTCTCTAACCGAAGAAGATGTCCACTTCAGCACAATTGAGAAACTGTCTGCATCCGCGCACAGATCTTGGAGGTAGGGAGCGTGGTAATGGATGTTGACCATGAGATTCAAGGTGGATTGTAACTCAGCACGTATTTCCTGTTGGACTCCACGTTCTTTCGCATAAACGGCCCAGGAGTAACCCCCTGCTGTTACCTCCTTCTGGACAGTGGGTAATGAAGGCGATATCGGAAGAGTGGTTCCAGTGACTGCATCGATGATCATTCCAGGCGATGGGACCAAGTGTGACGATTTATCATCACGGTTTTGAAGGCCTACGGGAGGCAAAGCGACGATAGAACGATTAAGAACACCAGTTGACAATATCTCAGCAAATAGAATCGGCACGTCGGTGTAGCCCTGGATTCTGCCGATAAAGGTGTCGATGCGGACAGGAGTCTCAAACTAGGTTTTGTTAATCCATGCAGTCAATTGACATCTCATATTTGCCTACCCGGATTGGCCGCCAGTTGACGTATTCGTTCAGCGACTCGCGCCATTTTGGAGGACTTTCGGTATCAGCTTAGAACAAGTCATTCGCAGTCGATATTTCACTTACTCAACAACGAGGGTAGGGTTGCCGCCAATCCCGGACCAAGTCAGATTTTCCCTAGTATGTACATCCCTTTTTCCGTCAACCGTTGTGTTGCTGTCCTGCTTAGAGTAGCCGGTGGTGACCTCGACAAGGTCCGGTATGCCAAGGCTCGCGTTCATGGATTTCTTGACTCGATTGGTCTGTACCTGTTCCTGCTGAGCGTCTGACGTGTTTAAAGACTGCGCATGGTAAAGCTGGCCTCCAAGGGTAATATTCTGATAGACTTGGGTGCCTGCAGCAATGGTTAGCCTGAGCGATCTTGAGCTTCATTAGGTTTTCACACCGTATTTCATCAAAAAAGTGAATAGATCAGAAAACCTCCGCTTCCGTCGCAACCTCTTGATATCTGCCTCCGCATCAGGACTCAGAAGAACTGTCGTCTCGGTAATATTGATCTGTGCTGTAGGAATTAGATGCAACGCAGTGAGTGCACTCCCATGCTGTGTATTTTTCTGCTCATTTTTATGACTTTGTTCACGCTCAAATCCAAATTTGGCGCCAACAGACGCCTTACCAATAGGGAATGATAGCCCTGCGTTGAATGATTTAGACGACATGCCACTTTGGAGAGACCATTGATGAATAGTATCCTCAACCTTGACGATTTCGGTGGTGCTCAGTATGTTGGGAGTACTCCAAAATAACCCAGCGTGTATCTTGATAGACTTTTGTTTATTTCCCCTGCTACTCCCAATGCCGGAGTGAGGATTGATAATGAACACTAACAATCCATGAGATGTTAATCTTATAGCGAGCGCGGCTGATACGTACCTGGCCTGGTTGACCGGCTGATTGGGATTACTGGGTTCATTGTCGACATGGTAGAGATATTGGGCCCCTGTATAGTCTTAGGATCAAACGATTGATCGGGATCTTTTGCTGTTTCCTCTTTGGATGCCTCAGCTGTATTGGCTGGAACGGCTGATACGGCTTGAGTATTTGTGTTTGTACCATTGGACTCAGGTGCTTTGCTAGGCTCGGCTGCTAAAAAGTCTTGGAGAGACTGCCCGTGAAGTCTGTCCGCAAGCTCTTCGTCCACCTGAAACGCATAGAGCAGCTGGTTTCCCTCTATGATATGGGACCAATTGTCTTGAGAAAGGCCATATAAGGTGCTAGAAATATTAGATAGGCAATGGGCACGAATAGGCATGCTTACTCCGTCTCCTTAGGCTTTTCCATCTTGATGGATTGTTCGGTGCTTAAAGCCGATTTGTAGCCTGGCACTGCATCTGGCTTAGATTGCTTGTCGTTATCCTTAGGAAGCTAGCACATATCAGCATTGTTACCAGTCGACTAATTTTTCACTATTACCTTTCCCGGTTCCGGAATATTTTCAAGAACCTTTTTAAGGTCTCCTTGGAAGGTGCGAGTCCAGTACACATTCAGAGACTGGCGACCTTCTTCTCCATTGTCAGACTGGCTCTCGCGATCTTTGTAGTCTTTCAGAGACATAGAACTGTCAACTTGGACCATGTCCATGGACTTGAGGCAGAAGAATCCATTGCGGAAGCTCATTAAGTCAGATACTTAGTCGTGTAGATAGAAGGTAATAAGACATACCTGGAGCTGAGCTTTGATAACGGAAGACTGCGTAGAGAATAGCCATCTTTGACAGCTTTGTCTTTGAGATCGTCGAACGTGATCAATCGCGATGAAATAACTGAGACGTCCTTTTTGCCATCAGGAGACTTGGCTAGCTCCTTCAAGAAGACGTCGAATTCTTCATTGAATGAAAATTGTTCTTGTTTCTAATAAGCCACTGTTGAGTGCATGCCGTGCGTGTCAAACTTACTCTTTGAGGCCTGTATATTTCGACGCTCAGTCTCGGGCTTGTTGCTATCCAGATGCTCAAAGGAGTGTTCGCTGGACATGGTGATACTGGTCGATTCTAAGCGTGAATTTGAGGTAGATTGTGATTGTAAGCTGGGGAAGTTGTACGCAAAGTGGATATCTCGTATTGCCATCTATAACGTAAAAGCTGGAGACTGGCAAGCCTATATATAGTCCACTAAACTGGTCACAAACCTTACGGAACAGAAACTCGAACTGACCAGAATTGCTTTTCACATCCTGGCCGAATCCTACCAAAACATGATAGGTCGCTAAGGCCCTTGGTGTTCTCCTGCCAAAATCATCTTAGTGGATAACTAGTTCTAAGACATGTTGATGCAACAAAGAAACTAGAGTCTTAATTCTGCATGCGAAGTTATGTGATCAAATGTCGAAGAATATGCGAGAGGATGCTGTATCACTCATATGTGATATTGGCAATGGCGTGCTTTAGGATTCACGGTGGCTGGAGTCTAGCTTCAAGCTGCCATACACAACGTATGATCAGCAGCTATGGGCGCTTATAGTGTTTCACAGCGGGTGAGTCGCGCTAAGCTTGGCTTAATGTAGAGGATTGGAGAGTTTTCCCCGCAGCTACGCAGGGAAAGGAAAATATTGGACTCGGCAGACTCATTAATTTACCTTAAAAATAATTGAGTATTTAATTTACTTTTGACTTGCTAGAACAGCTAAAGTTGGTAGTTGAATTGGCTTAAACTTACTCGATGTGAATACAGCGAATGAAGCAGGTTTTGATTTTTGATCACGGATGAAAACGATATCGCCTTACACATGTTCAATACTAACAATATTATCACGTATGTAGGAGGTATATGCTCGTAAAATCAACATGAGGGCGGGCCTATTAGTTGTCTGGGTCAATGAGTGTCCATAACAGAACGGTGACCCCGACTGAATTCCCTTGAAAATACCATGTCGGCAGCATGGTCTGATCTTAGCACTTCGGGTGATGTGGCTTGCATGTAAACACTTCTCATTGAAGTATTTCGCTCTTGTAGGAAGTATCTAGACTGTGTCTCAGATAAATTTAGAGTTGGGGTTAGAAACTACTATAAGAACTGAGTGGTGCTCGTATTGTACAGTGGAATTAGCTTCCGGTGTTCTTGCAAGGGTGCTGCTGGACCAGGGGTTGATAGTCAGCTGCTCACGCAAGATGTAACGCAGTCTCGGATGAATGGTCGGTTAAGTCCCCTGCTTAGACGTTCCATGCATCCGGGGTCTAGAATCTGTATGCCAACCAACTCTGCATTGTGATAACCCTGATTGGTCCAATTTGTAACTAAAGTCTCACGCAATCGAGATCTGGGGTGCCAAGAGAGGCAAAAGAAGGCGCGGAGATGGTTCTTCGTGGAAATGTGGCATGTCACGGAAAGCAGCCCGGACAGCCCTACTACAGGGTGGTTAACAAAGAACGTACAGGAGGGTTCGGAAAATTGGCAGCATGAAGACTGCCTCCACCTTTATCAAAGATGGCACATTAACTATTGAAGCACAGACTTCAGATATTATAATGGGGTAGAAGCCAATATCGTCAATTGTCGCAACTATCCTAAGAATAATATTAATGCTAGACTTTACTAAAGCCTGAAATCCCGACTAAGAATTTCCTCAACACAAGTCCTTTAAAAAATACTAGAAGCCTCGTCAGTATTCGCACTTTATCATTCCGTTTTTGAGGCACATTTTAACGAGTCCGAGACAATATTTACCGGATATTATGTGGGCCAATATTTGCATTGTGCTTAACTTATTCGCTTCCGGCGCTCTCGCCGTGACTTTGTGTTTGTGTTCTGTTACGCATTGCGCGGGATGGGCAGAAAGGTTAACCGATGTGAATGTTAGCACACGTGCTGATGTTATGGGGATAAAGGCATCGGCCAGATTTGGAGGTCATTATGAAGGTTATAAGGCCAACCTACATTTGACGACTGATTGTGCGGGTGATATTATCGAGTTTGGGCCTGATGAACGTGCTGTTTTCAGTGCATGGGTATTATGATGAGTATAGTGATTATGAAAGCGGTAAATGATGGCCAGGGAGATTTCTAAGTAAATATAAAGTATCGGGCAGATTTTGGCTTATACTCATGTATCTCCCTACAGAACTAGTGGCAATGGCCTTGCTAAGGCCTGATTGGATATGACATTCTGATATAGCCCCGCTACTCGATATGTGAAAGGATAAATCCGGAACTTACTCCAGTGTTTCTGATAGTAAGCTCCATGTATAGACCCGGTAGGATCACAATCCCGTGACATAAGCAATCCTTTGCAACATAAGCATCCTTCTCTAACATAAATACAGGTCAAAGTATTCCCTCAAAATTGGATTTACTTACCTGATAATAATATCAATGAAAATGGTCCTTCCAAAGCCAGTAATCATCTTTGTCCCAGGTGCATTTGTTGGGCCTGGACCATACGCAGCAGTCGCGGAGTATCTTCGCGCAGATGACTATAGTGTCAAGGTCGTCCATCTCACTAGCGCCGCTGACCTGAGCTCCGAGACTGTGTCATCACCCAAGTGGAAAGATCTTGCAGCGAAAACGGCTGACTCCGACATCGAAGCCATTCATGATGTAGTCAAGCCTTATTTTGAGCAGGGCAGACAAGTCGTTTTGATTGGCCACAGCTATGGCAGCATACCTACAATCTTGAGCATTGAGGGCCACACGGTCCAGGAACGGGAGTCCAAGGGTCTGCAGGGTGGTGTCGCGGCGTATATCAATATCGCTGGGTTTGCATTTGGAGCGCGGGGAAAGAATGTCATGGGCACAGACGAAGACCCCTCCCCTATGCCCTATCATAAGTTCGAGGTATGTATAATATGTCTACTCAGGTATTTTTGAGAACTCAACTTACGTAAGTAGGATGGCGTCGTGACTTTACAAGAGACAGCCAAGCCCCTCTTCTTCGGCGACATGTCTCCTGAGAAACAGGACGAGGTCTGGCCAACCTTTCCCAAGCAACAGAGCTGGGGATGCTTTTATTCCCGGCCTTCGTTTATCGATAGCGATGTCAAAATTCCCAAGGCTTATTTCAGAACTGAGAAAGATGAGTGTGTAGTTCCACAGTGGCAGGACGGGTTTATTGCAGCTGGGCAGTATGGCGTGGTGATTCCTTTGGCGGCAGGACATTGTCCCATGGTGTCACAGCCAGAGGAGACGGCGCGAGCTATCGTTAAATTTGTTACGGATGCTCTGTCTGAGTAGAAGTTAGACCAGATATATCCTTGATAATGTTTTACATTGCCATGCGCAAAGCCGACAGCACCTCGTGGCCTTTCCCGAAGATAACCTATAAAGTCAATCTATAAATTTAACCACCTTTTTATCCAGATCAGATCTGCCATAAAATAATTTGATAAGCTTTTTCAACATGTCAGATAAATAGATTAAGATTGCAGGGACGGAAAAAAGTTAATTGTACTATTAATACTGAAATACCCAAGATAAAAGATCGAGACTACGCTTCTCATAGAAAGATCCTATAATTGGGGTATGTTAAGGGATTTAGCTTGATACAAATATACGGCTAGAGGAATGTAACTCTAAGCATGTCTAGTCAGAGTGACCAATAATGAAAATTAAATGTAGCACCAGAAATCACCGGAACATAACACATCCTAATGTTTAGCGCCTCTATTCAAGGTGTATTGACTAAGACTAGGTCAAGGTATCAATTATAAGCGATAAGTTCTAAAATAATTTGGAACTCAGCAGCAACTGTACTACCCTGCATTATGTACATCAAAAGCACTATCCCAAGACAAAGAACCCTCTAAATACACGCCCCAAGCACTAGTAATGATACAAACGGAAAGACTAATCGGTTCTCGAACTCGCGCAACGGAATGCAACCGATGAGTTCCCACGTCACCTAAAGACCTTTAGTGACACCAGGAGAAATGATCTCTAGCTTTGCCATAAGCTCGTCAAACATCGCGCTCGAAATCTTGGCGCCTGTTTGGTTGGTAACATGGCATGCAGGCCTAAATCTCAATTAGTTATTGAAAAAGACAGTGTAAAGGGTACAAGGTACTTACTCTCGAACGTGACAGTTGGTCATGTACTTCCCATTACTCTCAGGCCCAGCAAGCACGCCAGCGACCAATGCACGACTGCCCATCTCCGGAGTACGAGCCAGAAAGTCAGGAGGAGCTGACGATTCCATCTCGCGAAGAAGGTCTGACTTGCAGTAGCTGGGATTGGGCGTGTTGATGACAACATTGGATTTTTCCGACTCGCCAAGACGTGCCGCAAGCTCACGTACAAGGTAGAGAACAATGAGTTTGCTGACGTAGTATCGAGCGGCCATGTTAGAAGCCTTGGGATCGTTGAGGCGCGAGAAAATGGGGCCAGCCTTGGCACTAGGAACTAGTTCTTTGAAGGGGGCCCAGTAATGTGTTGCTGAGTTGGGAATGACGAATTTGCCAGGGAACGAGGATCTCTCAAGCTTTGGCAGGAGGAGGAAGAAAAGAAGAAATGTGGACACAACGTTGACAGTGATGGTTCTCTCGTTATCCTCAGCCATGGAAAACTCAGCTGATGTTGCAAGGCCAGCATTAGCGAGAACAACGTCAATACGAGGCAGATCTGAAAGAGCCCGAGCAGCGAAGGACTTGACAGATTCGTAATTTGCCATGTCAAGATACCAAACTTCAATCGACTCGGGTGCCCGTTTGGTCAACTTCAGCAAGTCTTCTTTGGCCTTTTCGCCCTTGTCAAGACTGCGAACAGCCATGATGAGCTTTCCAAGGCCGAGACGAAGCAAGTGCTGACTGGCTTCGAAGCCAAGACCAGTGTTGGAGCCGGATACAATCATGACTTTGTCTGATAGATCGGCACTTGTTTTGGGGTAGGGAAGGTCGATGAATAAGTTGGAGTATAAGGTGGATCCGATGCCATAGACACCTGAGATGATTGACATGACCATGGTTGCAGTGATTGATGCGGAGAATGAGTAGAAGGTGTTGAGAAGATAATTGTTGATGGGAGTATTTATCTGGTGACTGTGTGTTTGTGAAGAGTGTTTGTGATGAGCTATTGAAATATGTAGACACCTCATATTATATATATTGTACGACTTCCTATGTCCGCCTTGACACTATCTCCCTGGAGCGGGTTTAATAAAGCCGCTGATCCTAACAGCCAATGAGCTGCGAGCGGGGATAATAAGCCCGCCCCGAGATCCGTCAGCGGATCTTACTTATCTCCCTCAAGTCAAGTCTTACATTCCGCGATTCAACCACATCGAAACATAAAAATGTTAGCATCAGGTAAGAATTCGACTCGAACTGTTACGAATTTGGAAGTCAATACTGACATCGTCTAGCAAAAGTCGAGAAGCGTAATCGACCGCCCAAGTCGTGTGAGCCTTGTCGAACCCGGAAGTAAGCTCAGAGCTCCACCATAAGGGCATAGCTGACTTGACTAGACTCAAATGCAACAGAGCTCTGCCCTGTGACTCGTGTGTTAGGAGAAATAAACAGGCGGTATGCCATTATGCTTCCAACGCTGACAGGAACGAGAAGCGCACAGATAACGATCAATCTGTTGCAGAGCGTCTCAAGAAACTGGAAGGTCTGATAGCAACCGTGGCGCAGGGGACTTCTCCAAAAGAGCCCATCTCTTTGCTATCTATCAGCGATAGTACCGGCCCAGTAGAGAATAGTATTCGACAAAGCAGCGCCAGTATTGAGGCCTCTGCGTCTGCTGCATCCGAGGATGTCTCTGAGGCACAACAGGATGATGGCGGAGCACGCTTTGCGAGTCATATTGACTCGAATCACTGGTATTCCATATTGGAGAACATAAAGGCTATACGCGACGAGCTACACGTGGCGAGTCCGTCTTCATATACCACTGCACCCAGCTCACTCCCGCCGAATACCGATTTGCAAGCCAGTGAGAATCTAGACTTTGATCTAGAGTCTGCTGCGGGGTTGAATCTGGACTATGTCATATCGACATTGCCTCCGAGGCAGGTATGCGATAATCTAGTGTCACTGTTTTTCCGCTCACACTATACCATGATGCGTAAGTTCTGTTCAGACGGTTTTCCCGACCACTGGCTAACTGTCGATTTATCAGCTATCATACACCCTGCTTTGTTCCAGCAAGAGGTCAGTCATAAGCACGAGCAAATTTGCTTTGAATTGGAGCTAACTGCTATTTTCTGTTAGTACGAGTCCTTCTGGGAGTCTCCTTTAGAAACCCCTGCCATATGGATTGCATTACTCTTTTCTATCCTCAGTCTATCAGCAAGCGTGTATGAGGCTTCCGGCCGGGTACCCAACTCCCAAGATGCTATGCCATCAGGCAAGGATCTCTCGAAAAGAACACAGGAATGTCTCCTGCTTGGGAACTATACTACCTCCAAGGAGTATGGCGTCGAAGCTCTACTCCTACACCTCGTTGCCTCTTGGCTACGCGCTAAAGCCTCAGATACAAACCTCTGGTTCCTCATGGGTAAAGTAGTACAGCTCGCGATCTGCAAGGGCTTTCACAGAGATTCGACCAAAGTTCCAGGGTTGGGCATCTCGCCATTCGAAGGCGAGATGAGACGCAGGGTTTGGCTGAGTTTGTATCAGTTTGAAGCGCTCATGTCGTTCCAGCTGGGGCTGCCGAGCATGGTGCCTACAGACTGCTGTGATACAGCGTTGCCTAGTAACCTCAACCAAACAGATTTTTACCCGGAAATTCCAGAACTCCCGCCTTCACGTCCACTGTCTGAAGGTACACCCATTCTATACTCTATTGTTAAATCTTCTATCATGGACAGGTTTAAGAAAGTGGTCAAGCACACGCGATCACTTGTACCGCCCCCATACGAAGAGACAGTTTCATTAGATGCCGAAGTGCGATCTGCATATGAGAGCATCCCGGACATCTTCAAGTATAAGTCTCTCACTAGTTTCATCATCGAAGACCCTAGTATAATCATGGGCAGGACCACGCTGGAACTTCTCCACTTGAAGAGTATCATTGTGCTCCACCGCCAGTACCTGACTCATAGAAACGACCTTCGCTTCCAGTTCTCAAGAGATTCTTGTCTTGCGGCAGCTGAAAGATTGCTGGAGAGACAAACCGAGATGCACCGAGTGACTCAGCCTGGTGGCCAGTTCCACGACATGAAATGGATGATTACAAGCTTGACGATGAGTGACTTCACTTTGGCAGCAATGATCATCTGCTTAGACCTTACCGTCACAATGAGACAAGGCACAGTCACTTTTCAGAACCCGAAGGATGTCGAGGACCTTCACAGGTGTCTGGAAATTATCAAGTCGGCCCACAAGATATGGCGCAGTTTGTTAGAAAGCTCTGAGGCGCGCATAGTATCTCACGCACTAGACTCGACGATACAACGCGTGGGAGAGTATTTGAGCTCCAGGTCGGTGTCGGCAAGTTCAGAAACATGGCAGTCGTCTAGCAAAGACGCAGACACGCCAAGTTACGTGACGATTGACTCGGCTGATTTTACGAGTGACATCGACTTGATGGACTATGTTGACTGGGTAAGATCTCTCAATACTACAGCCATGGTGGAAAGGAAGCTTACAGCAGCTCTTAGACTCTTATCGATAACCAGTTTCAGGATCCGAGTACTCAGGAGTTTGATCTGGACTATTGGCTCATGGATACAGCTGGGCCTTTGGAGTTTATGGATGACCAATGATGCATGGACGTGGGACGCGGTGTTGAAGTTCAAGTTTGTTATCTAATGTCATAGAACAAGATCCAGTGCATTGATTGGTGGAAAGGGTTGTGCCTTTAGGAGTTCAGCTAGAATAGTCATAGTTTGCGAAGAATACAGGACGCAAGAAGGTGGCGAGTAAAATATGGAGAACAAATTGAGGCCGATAACACCACGCACGTGTGAGGTGGAATGAAATAAATTATCTACCCTTCTTGATTGGTTGCTTGAAAGTCTCAACGAAGTTAGCCTTTCATCATTCAATCAGTTGACGCACAGAAAATATTTGTGCACTGGGTCGGACCGTTCGTAGCCTTATACCTTCCTAAACTTGATGCCCGCTGATGCACCTCCAGGGATATTTAATTCCCGCTGACAATTCTTAATAAGCAACTATTGGCGTAGATGAGTCGTAAATGGTCTAGTCCATGGATGTAATTTCCTTTGTCTCAGTTCTCGTTTTCTCTCGTATGATGTTCTTTTCTCAGTGCCAAATTTGCCTCACTCTTGGAGATCTAGACTCTACCCAAGTCAGCGGGCTACAACGTTACAGCATAAGGCTAGCCTTTCTGAAGATAGTCATGTAATATGAGCGGATACTCGATGTATCTCTCTGGGTGGTCAGATTACGATGATCAATAGGTATATATATGAACAATCGTGGCAGTACTTCTTGGCGAATATTCCCCATCACTCCATAACTTCTTCGTCTCTTCCTCTCCCTAGTCACAGAACAAAGACAAGCCTCAATCATGCGCGTTCCATCGTCTGCTGTTGCCTGCCTGGCAGCTGTCCTTGCTTCAATTGCTCCTGTAGTGGGCCAACTCAGCAAGCCTGTCATGAACCCCCCAGTACCTTTCAGCGATCTGGATCCCATCCTGTTCAAGTATCTCAAGTCAACGCCCCACAACAGAGATCAATGGGGATGGGGATGTACGAACCCCCAACCTCAACCTCATAACTTGCATGATGACTGACTTGCTTTCAAGGGCTTCCTGCCAGGTGCAAAGCCATTGCAGATCAGCAAGGATTGAACGCTTACGACATTGACGTCTACAATGTTCACTACAATGACTGTAACCAGGCTTGGGTCATGTGCCGTCACCATCTATCCCCATTGTCTATCGACACCATGGCTGAGAATTTCGGTCGCATTCCTGTTCGCATGCGCAACTTCGTTCGCGTCCAGTTCGGTTGGTTATCCCGTCATTAAATAATACTCTGTCAACTAACAAGAGACTCAGCCCTTCCACAGAAAGACAGCTCATTCGGAGGTGCAACCTTGTGAGTATACGAGAAATTAAAAATGGCAGTAGTGACAGTACTAACTTACCAAAGCTCCGACTTGGGAGATATCCTCTGGTATGGCGACGTATCGAAAACTCTGCGCTTCTGGATTCATGAAGCAGGCCATGCCATTGACCGAAACATTAACCCCGGATCCAACGATGATTATTCCAGTATGTGAGCACTACGTGGTTAAGAACCACAGCTAATGACTGAACAGGGAGCAGTGCATGGCTCAACGAATACAACAAGGACGGGTTCATCTGTGATGACTACGCCAAGAACAGTACGTATCATTAGACACCTACTGATCAGCTGGACACCGCTAAATGAGGAATCTCCAGATGCTGCCGAAAACTTTGCTCAAGAAGTGATAGTGGCGCTTTTCGACAAGGTCGTCCCAAACGGACTTGGCAGCGTGTCCCCTAACTGGAACAGTATCTTCCACCAATACGCTACTGTTCAATCCAAGCTGGGGGACATCTTGATTCCAGGTGGTACATGCAACCGAAAATTTGCAGATGAGTAAGTCCTCCGTGGCACCATGACCAAGGGTATCGAGACCGTTTACTGACGTTGTGTAGCACGATTGTATGCATGGGCCCTGCTGCGAACTGCAATAGCAAGGCGAATGCCAAGTTCAGACTCAAGGCCGATAAGACTCAGGACGCTGCTATTGTTGCGGCTTCGGATAACCCACCCATTGAGGACCTCTTCGAGGTCGAGGAATGATATCTCCTGCAGTGAGAAACTTTACCGAGGCAAGGTTTAGTCACGTTTTATGCCCAAATAGAATAGATTATTTTGAATGGAGAATATCTACGACAAATCATCGCCGCTTTATGGATAGAAGCTCAGGCTTGCCTCAGGCATAGCTCAGGGGGTGCTCAGCCTCGGCTTTGACGACCCACCTAAGCATCCCGAAGTACCCTTATAGCCTAGGTATGGGTATTCTTAATTTTTACCCTCTATCTCTGGTTAATTATATTTAATCACTAGCTTTTAAATATAGTTTAAGAGCCTAAAGAAGATTGTCATATGTAGCTAATAGGATCGGTATACTACTTATATAATATACTAAACTCTACTTCTAATTACTAGAAGAAGGTAGTATTACCTAATTTCTTCTAACTTTAGCCCTTCATGAATTCCCCTTATTTTACCTTCTTTTATAAAATCTTAAACTGCTTATTTTACTATTATATAAAGTCTAAAATATCTCTCATAAAGATATGTAGGCAGAAGGCCGAAAACCTGGACGGTCTAATTGAGCGGGCAATCCTGAATAACCTGCCTAAAATACGTGAAACAAAATAGAAAAACCGGACCCATTAAAACAACCATCTCCTATTGGGACTCTCAGGTGGTTTATTAGACAATCAACTTGTAGTCGGGACTTGTGGCTGATGAGAGCTTCTATCAGCAAACAGAATTTAGACAATTTATCCTGTCAATACGTAACTTACAGCATAACTGCATTACCCTAAGCTCTGAGGATATACATAGAGATAATAACTTCGTACTACCTTATACTAAGATAAAGTATAAAATTTTCAATTCTTCTTTTAACATTGAAAGAGACATTGTCTATCTATTAGGCGCGGTATCGGTTTTCTGTCTGTTAATTAATTGTTGGCCTTATATCCTTGTCAACCATTTGAACATAGCGGATAATCTTTCGCCCATTCCCACATGTGATCTGTTGCCTAATGTCGGGCATGGAGGATTTTACTGCAATTCCGCGCTTCACATCGTGTCAGGTCAGTAGGTAACAACAGCAGCAGCAAGCATCGTTTACGACTCGGCCTTTTTTTTTTAAAAGGGTTTTCAACCACTCACTTATCCGATCCTGCTTTTCGCCACACCGTCACCATGGCGACTACATCGAATATGTTCCTATACTCGCTTTCGCTGCACCCTCCGACGGCCATTTCTCAAGCGATCGTGGGCCAGTTCTCTGGGACCAAGGAGCAGCAAATCCTTACGGTGTCGGGCTCCGTTCTGACACTATACCGCCCCGATCCGACTCGTGGTAGGGTCCAGCCATTCCTTTCACACGACCTCTTCAGCATAATTCGATCGATTGTCTCATTCTGTCTTGCGGGAAGCTCCAAGGGTAAGCAATAACTCACTCACCAAGCCATCCATGATGGTCTATTCCAAATCGCGAACATGAAACTAACTGCACTTCTTAGATTACATTATCGTGTCAACCGACTCTGGTCGTATCGCTGTTCTCGAGTATCTGTCGACTGAAAATCGTTTGTCTCGCATTCACTTGGAGACTTTTGGCAAATCTGGCGTGCGTCGAGTTGTTCCAGGTGAATACCTAGCTGCCGATCCCAAGGGCCGGGCCTGCATCATTGCATCCATCGAAAAGAACAAGCTCGTCTACGTCCTCAACCGTAACGCTCAAGCCGAACTTACAATATCCTCCCCCCTCGAAGCGCACAAACACGGAGTCCTGGTTCTATCCTTGGTAGCTCTTGATGTGGGTTATTCAAATCCTGTCTTTGCAGCTCTTGAAACGGACTATTCAGAGTCAGATCAGGATCCTTCAGGACAAGAAATGCCTGACGTTGAGCTCGTTTACTACGAGCTGGATCTAGGCCTCAACCATGTGGTCCGCAAGTGGTCAGAAACTGTCGACCCTACAGCATCATTGGTCTTCCAAGTCCCTGGCGGGAATGATGGCCCTAGTGGCGTCCTTGTGTGTGGAGAGGAAACCGTTACGTACAGACATTCGAACCAAGACCCTCTTCGTGTCCCTATTCCACGGCGTCGAGGAGCTACAGAAGACCCGCAACGGAAGCGCACAATTATTGGTGGTGTGATGCACAAGCTCAAGAATAGCCCTGAAGCATTCTTCTTTATGCTACAGACAGAAGATGGCGACCTTTTTAAGCTCACGTTTGATCTGCAAGATAACGAGGGTAATATCACGGGAGAGGTACGGCGCATCAAGATTAAGTATTTTGATACTCTCCCTGTTGCCAGCAGTCTTTGTATTCTTAAGATTGGATTTCTCTTTGTCGCTACTGAGTCTGGTAACCATCATTTTTATCAATTTGAAGAGCTTGGCGATGACGTTTCAGAGCCTGCAGTTACCAGCGACGATTTTCCTATAAACCCTCGCGCCGCTTACCAGCCTGTCTACTTCTATCCACGTCCTCTAGAGAATCTCACCATGGTAGAGAGGATTGATTCTTTGAGTCCTCTTCTGGACTACAAGGTTGCTGATTTAACGGGGGAAGACGCACCACAGATCTATTCGATATCCGGCAACGGCGCGAGGAGCCATTTTCGGATGCTCAAGCATGGGCTAGAGATCAACGAGGTTGCGACTTCTGAGCTACCTGGAACAGTCTCTGGTGTTTGGACCACGAGATTGACAAAACACGACAGATATGACACATACATCATCTTGACCTCATCCGATAATACATTGGTCATGAGTGTAGGGGATGAAGTCGAGCAAGTCAGTGATTCGGGCTTCCTCACCTCTGTGACCACCCTTGCCATCCAGCAGATCGCGGATGATGGTCTTGTACAAATTCACTCCAGAGGCATCTGACATCTCCGTGGCGGTGAAATCAATGAATGGCCTGCTCCCCAGCATCGATCTATAGTAGCTGTCGCTACAAATGAGCAACAGATTGCAGTCGCTTTAAGCTCAGGAGAGATTGTCTATTTCGAGGTAGACAGCGATGGATCGCTTGCCGAGTACGACGAGAAGAAAGAGATATTCAGCACAGTGACTTGTCTAAGCTTAGGACCAGTCCCTGAAGGGCGAGTCCGAAGCCCTATGTTGGCGGTTGGGTGCGAGGATTGCACCGTTCGAATACTTAGCTTGGATCCAGATTCCACACTCGAGAGCAAGTCTATACAAGCGTTGACTGCCGCACCCTCGGCGTTAAACATCATGGCCATGGAGGACCCATTGTCTCGTAGCTCTGGATTGTACCTGCATATCGGCCTGAGCTCTGGTGTCTATCTTCGAACCGGATTGGATGAAATCACGGGAGAGTTATCAGATTCACAAACAAGGTTCCTTGGTCTTAAGGCCATTAGGCTCTTCCAGGTAACAGTCAAGGGGCAAATCTGTGTTCTAGCTCTGGGCTCCAAGCCTTGGATGGGGTATGTTGATTTTAAACGAGGTTTTATGATGACACCTCTCAACTGCGATGAACTGGAGTGGGGATGGAACTTTAGCAGTGAGCAGTGTGAGGAGGGCATCATCGCGATTCATGCCAACTTCCTCCAGTAAGTCTTCCCTTCCTACATATCTCTTAGTCTTGTTATGGGTGCGCGCAGCCGTGTGCCATATGCGACGGCCAGTCTTGCATATTCCTTTGCTAACCTAAGCTTCAGCATTTTCTCCATTCAAAATCTGTATGAAAATTTGGTCCGGAAATCTCTGCCTCTTACATACACACCACGACATTTTGTCAAGCATCCTCATGAGCCATACTTCTACACAGTCGAAGCGGACAACAACACGCTGAGTCCTGAACTACGTACACAGTTGCTGGGGGCAGCTGAAACCCAAACGAATGGGGATGCCACACTACTTCCGCCAGAAGAGTTTGGCTATCCGCGTGGTCATGGTCGATGGGCCTCTTGTATAAGTGTTGTCGATCCCATTGGCGAACAGGTCCTTCAGACGATCGAGCTCCAGAATAACGAGGCTGCCATGAGTGTTGCGGTGGTTCCATTCACTAGTCAGGATGGCGAGAGCTTCTTGCTCGTTGGTACTGGCAAAGATATGATCCTCAATCCCAGGCAATTCTCCGAGGGCTACATCCACGTCTATAGATTCCAACAAAACGGGAGAGACCTGGAGTTCATCCATAAGACGAAGGTAGAGGAGCCTCCGATGGCGCTTGTGGCTTTCCAAGGTCGGCTAGCTGCAGGAATTGGCAAAGCTCTACGAATCTATGATCTGGGCTTGAAGCAACTACTTCGAAAAGCCCATGTTGAGGTGGCACCGCAGTTGATCGTGTCTCTGAATACTCAGGGAAGCCGTATCATTGTTGGTGACCTCCAGCAGGGCGTGACAATGGTTGTTTTCGATCATGAGTACCAGAAGCTAATCCCTTTCATCGATGACACAACTGCACGCTGGACAACCTGTACGGCCATGGTTGACTACGAATCGGTGTGCGGCGGTGATAAATTTGGTAACGTCTGGATTGTCCGATGCCCCGAGAAGGCAAGTCAAGAGGCACATGAGCGTGGAAATACTCTTCTCAATGCACGGGATTACCTCCACGGCGCATCAAACCGACTTGACTCGGTGGCCCATTTCTTCGCTCAAGATGTACCGACCAGCATCACCAAGGCCAGCCTCGTCGTGGGCGGGCAGGATGTCATCGTCTGGAGCGGCTTGCAGGGCACCATCGGCGTGCTCATCCCCTTCGTCACACGCGAGGACGCTGATTTCTTCCATGCATTAGAGGTGCAGATGCGCGCTGAAGACCCGTCACCTGTCGGCCGCGACCACCTTATGTATCGTGGCTATTACGTTCCGGTTAAGGGCGTTATAGATGGAGACCTTTGTGAGCGGTTCAGATTACTCCCCCTAGATAAGAAGCAACAAATTGCAGGCGAGCTCGATCGCTCCGTCAGGGAGATTGAACGTAAAATCTCTGTATGTATTGCGAATTCTTTCCTTCCTTTATCATACCTGGCATGGAGTGCGCATACTGACTGATCATAGGAAGTCCGAACTCGGTCCGCCTTCTAACGGGGTTGGCAAGGGGCGGCTTGGGAAGCCGAGACAGATTCGTTTGGGTCGAATACGGTACTGCAGGGTTACTGTGATCAACTGCGTCTGGTTATGACCCTATTAGTCCAATTTTATTTCTGCTTAATTCTGACACCACGCGTTAGATCACAAAATAACCATTTCCTCAAATTGTGAGGTTCCGGGGTCAATCATTTCCCCAGCCATTGCGCCCTCAATAAATGCATCACCCACTAATCGAAACCTCGGTGCGCCAGAGCCAGAGATCTCTAGACGTCTCAACACGTACAGAACCTTCCCTCCAGGTAAAATAACGATAATGTCACCCTTTTCTGACATCTCCGGCCCGAATCCTATGCTTCCATTATCTGTCCGAATCAACTTCCTATACAGGCTGACCTGCTGAATCATCTCGTCGAAGTCTTGAATTGTTTTCTTGAACTCTTTGGACAAGTCTCCCTCAGCGGATGCGAACCACTCGAGCCATGTCTCACAGGCCTTTGAGTAGCCACTAGAACCAATCATCCATGGGGTCAAAGTCAGGCCTCCACTGAGCGCATTTTGGAACAGTCGTTCGCGATTATCTCCAGTTATCTCGCCAAATGGTATCATTGTTCGACCAGCGGGTAGATCAGCGAGCTGACGCCATGCATCAATAATTCTTCTACCCCCAAGCATTGAGTGCGGAGTGTTGGAAGGATAGCCAGGTGCAGTAGCTTCGATTGTGGCGATCTGGAAACCGCAAGTGAATACCGACCCTGCGGCATCTAACTTCCATTGTGGTTTCATATCTCGCGAGGCCCGACAATGCCGAATAACATCTGTTCGCTCTGTATATGTCAGATGGTAGCGGTCATCTATGGCTGCGTCCCAATCTGGCACCCAACTTGGCAAGTCGGATGTGTGTTTCTCAACGCTTGAGTCGTGTAACACATGACTCAAAACATCCAGCGTTTGGGATTCCTCGATTAGGGCCATAGCTAGATCTCGATATAAGACGGATGTAGGTACTGTGTAGTCAATCGTTAGCTTATTCCTGATATCAATGCCTGGAAGTCGTAGTCCTAGGAAGCCAAAGGCTCGGTCTCGAGGGTCCGAACAGTGTCGTATCCGGAAGAGTGAGATCGCTGCGAGGAAATCAGTAGTATATAAGCGTGCGGAATCAGCTATGTCCATGAGGTGCTTCATACGGAGGGTAGCAGTGTATATTGTCAAACCATCGTTATCCTCACTCGGGTTATCAAGGAAGCCGTGCACATTTCCGTCTATTGGCCGTCGCGCGGCCCAACAGCATGAAATTGCATGATGAATCCAGGCTCTGCAGCTTTTCTGGACTACGCTCGCGTCCATCAGGCGGCCACCACACTGGAAGACAACCTTGCGAGCTAGCAAGAATTCCTGCACGGTCCAGACTCTCGTCCACCAAGGAGCAGCGAAGAAGCCAATAAGAGAGTCTTGTAAGATCTTATCAGTGGCATCAAAGCCTTGAAGTTTCAAATGGGGTGATAAAGACGGCTCAAAGTGTACATCTGGGTTCCGTGCGGCTTCCTCGATATAATCCAAGCCCAAGTCAAAGCGCTGTCCATCGGGGGGTAAGAAGGCAAGGACGTATTCTGCTTGCGAATATATGTCACCCATTAAGGCGACTTGTGACGCGCGCTCCTTCGGGTCATTCTGATTGATGCACAAAGCGTCAATCCAGAGTAGGTGGTCGAAATGAGATGCCGATAGACCATCCAACACACTATGAAGGTTTCTCGTCGCTGAGATAGTGCTGTCCGATATGGGGAGCGGTAAGACATCCTCTAGGTCACCCCAGACATAGGACAGGGCGACAAATTGTGGCAGAGCCGAGTCTTTCAGCGACACGCGCTCGAAAGATAAACTCAGATGAGGCTTTTTTTCTGTCTATATTCGGTCAGACCACTGCAACGACAACACAAGTGACAGGATACACCTACCGGGCCATAGTCTAGGCGCAGAAGTCGAATTTCATTAGCTTCCAGTTTCATAGTGAGATTCCGGAAGTCAGTACATCAGAACTATAGGTAATCTGAAAAACTTCAATTGTTGTAAACTACCGCTGCCTGCAAAGGATGACGGTGCGGAAGTGGGCTGTGTCAGCTTGAGCGATATATTCCTGCCATTATCATAACCTACATAATTGAAGCGGGGTATAGTAGATGAGATATAACAGCTTTCACTCTTGAAAAACAGGTTAACTGTATATCTCTGTGGTTACTTATACATTATAAATACTATTGCATATATCGTCTATTCCGTCATTAATATTTTTTAATATTAAATGCATTTATTTAATCTTCACTCTTCATAACTTAACTATAGCATTGAGAAAGTCTTCGTAGCAGGAAGTACTCATTCATAAACTCAGCCATCAAGATCTTATTATTACAAGAAGCTAAAAAACATAGGAACTTACTAGAAGCGGTCGACCTCAGCGAAGTATGGAATGAAAAAAGCGCTTCTCTTTACATACAATCATGGGCAGCAGGCTAACCGTACGTGAGCCTCAACGTCTTGTTGTCGTCACCTCTGCTGAGTGGCAACAGGACGAAGGATCGTGCATCGGTAATAGCAAGCCCAACACAGCTAGTGAATAGCGACCCTAAGTACAGCCCCCAGGGGTAATGAAAGTGAATGCTACACTACCCACACAATTGGCCGGCTTTGGGAGTAGAGTTCCGGAGAAATATTATTGGTACAGCGCCGAACCTATCACTACTTGTAGGAACTTCACTGCGGTATAATACCGACGATCCGTGCCGAAGCTCACTTTTATTCTCCTTGGGGGCTGTAAATATAAGCGCTTATGCCTATTCCAGCCTTTTACCTGCATTAGTCCTGTAAGCAGACTGCAGCATCAACCTTCCCAAGGCGGTATCTGTACCGAGGGTCCAGTATCATTATTACCACCCTGGCCTTGACTGCGATTATTATCAGAAGATGACTAGCAAGCCGTGCAATCCTAGACATAGTCCGAAGACGAGTCCGAAGTACGTCAATCCAGGAATTGCCAACACAGCAAAGTTAAGACAAGCAAGCCTCGAGTAATCAAGGCTTCACAAGCAATAAGCGACTCCCACGGATTTACAATCCTCACTTTCAATGCTTTTTATGTTGCGGCCTACACTAAAGCCTCCGTCCCCGCGTGAGGTGCTTCGGCAGTTAAGGTTTGAGGATAGTTATGTCTGCCAAATATGTTTCATGATGTAGAGGACCATTTGTAGACAAAAGCGCCTCGCGCACGAAGTAGAAGATAGACTTTAAGGTGCACGTTTTGATTTGTTGTCCGCGTATGTATCCCTCTTCGTAGGATTCAAATGAATAGAAACGACCCAACCAAATTAAACTAGTCCCCGTAATAAGCTTCGTATATGTGAGATTTCGGAGTGTCTATCCGTATCTATACAGGCTCTTGGGGGCAGAAACTGCGGGGTTTGACTTTAGGCTAACAATCTATCATCCGCAATGTCACATCGTATGCGTCTAGGCTGACAGAAAAGAAATCCTATAAAGTTTCCTTCCGCGTAAGCGCTATAGGTGCCCAAAACGGCAGGTATTCTAACTTTTCTGACTGAAGGATTAATGCCAAGGAGCGGTCAGAGGAGAAGCAAGTCTTGGAGAAGAGGATCCTACGAGCTTGCCTTGTTCGATAGGCGCTTACCAGACTGCACGCACATGTTGATAGTCTTTAGAATTGATCATTGTCATCTAAGAAAGATCAGTCTCAAGGGAACTGGACTGAGGAATAGTTATCGACCAGGAAAGGGATATCGTAATCTGGTGCCTGTAATTGATAAATAGGAGGAAGGTTTTGCGACTTATAAAGGAAAATCAATACATGGGGGAAAGGTCTCCGCGAGCTGCAAAGAAACTTTAGTTCCGGCGACATTACTGGGGCTTTTAACTATCACCGATAGATACTTACGATACCACCAAGCATAGCCAGCCAGCTAGCATCAGGGAGGTAGTCGGGCAGCATACGGCCCGCTCCTACATAATAATACCGGTCAGGTATTAATGACTATTTCTCTTGTTTAGGATAGGATGGGCAACCTGGTCAGGAAATAGTATAAAGGCAGGTGCTTCCTCCTCCAGAGCAATTCTATTTATTTCCTTCATCACAACCAGCTTCTGCCTCCTCTTTCCAACTTCACAGCATCGCACCAAACACCAAACACCACCACTACACGCATCAAACATGTATTTTTCCGCGCTTCTCCTGACCCTTGCAGCCACTGCTTCGGCCGTCGATGTCAGGGCTTACAGTAACACTGGCTGCAACGGGGGCTGGGTAGGCTGCGCGGGCATTAACCCCGGCGTGTGCTGCGTGTTTAGCAACTCAGCAAGCAGTGGCAGGCTGAGTGTCTCTGTGAACGCTGTGAGTAAAACCTCTTTCCTTTTGCTTACAGACCTGTTAGAACTAACGGGTTTCGACAGATCCCAAGCAGCTGGCGCATCCGCGGCGAGGCCAACACAGGCGGCGGCTGCACATACCTCGCAAACCAGCAAGACTCAAATGGTAACACAGACATTTGCATGACGTACTCGTCGCGCGGCGACCGCACCGGAGGCAGCTACTCGTTTGTCGGCCGCAAGCGCGCCGATGACAAGTCGTGCCCCGCCGAGCAGCCCGGTGGTGGAAAGTGTGAGGCAGGCGTCGAGCCCAACGCGATTGGCCTTGCGGATGGCACCGTGTACAGCATTGCCGGCCTGACGGAGGAGAAGGTGGAGGAGTTGGTGAGTTTTAACTGCAGCCCTAAAAGTCCTATACTAAATGCTGACGTTCTTCCCCCGCCTGAAGGAGAAAATCGCCAACACCGGCGCTGGTGCCGACGCTGTGCCCGCCGGGTTCGAGATCTTGAGCCGCTAGATCGAGGTTTGAAGCCATGCGCAAGGTCCCTGATAAGGGCATGTCTGGGGACAGGAAGTTTAGACCAAACAAGGACGGGTTGGAAGAATAGCAGCCGCGTACTAAGGTGCATACTCGCGATAAAATGGATATCTAAATACTACATAGTTTGTAACTATATAGGGATCTATAGTAAATCAAGTTCTTCATATCCAATCGATCAATTCTCATAATGCTCTGGCGATGAGGTCTCTAAGACTGCATAAGAGATTCTCACTAAGCCTTAAAATACACTAACAAAAACGGGGGTAGTAGACCTTATAAAGAGAAAGAAAAATATAAACCTAGCGTTTATTATCATATGGGACGTAATTGATAATTAAGTTTAGGTAGGAAATTTATTCACGTTAGTGGGATGTACTAGAGGTGTAGAAGTCGATACGAGTACCGTATATATCCGCAAAATACATCACGGTTAGCTTGGTGGTGTCGGTCTGCTGAGTTAGGTGTGCTATGATAGCTGGCCATTGGTAAGACTTAGAAGAACTAAAGTCCGGAAAGCCTCCTGCGTAAGGATTTCACTGGTAAGAATTGATTGATTAATATAAATACAAAAGAGGGGAAATAACTCTAAATCTGTAGTAGTCTTACGCTAACCGTGATGTATTTCGCGGATATATGCGGTAATACTCTTAAGACCTGACGTCATATGCGCCTGAAACCTTGTCCCAGTATTCCCAGGGTGAGATAAGGCTCAAAAGGAGAGAAAGTGGTTAAGGGATGTTCTACAGATCGTGGCGAGCGGTTTTTGACCTTTCCACCAGATGTTACGAAGGGCGCTAGGAAAATGGATGCCAGGGGCTCGGGCCTCTTGTCACAAGCCACGACACCACTGTTCCCTGTAATGCCGCACGCCATGGGCGGCTGCCTTTCCTGGAAATTTAATATGTACGTGCCACTTTCGTGCCTTATGAGAATGTCGACGGCAAATGGCTCGGGCAATTGACGTAATGCTACGGAGTATTGGCAGTCAACCTATCGAGTCACCAACAGCAGCAGTATACCTTGCAGCCAAAGCTCCATCCGGACCGAGTTAGCCGGTCTATCTGACCATCAGGGCTCTATAAGATATTCTTTTGATCTATTTTAGGCATCGGCATTTGGATGACGGACAAAGCAGCCGCGACTTCCGAAATGCTTGGCACTCGGGGAATCGAGATGAGTTACGTAAACACAGTAGAGTTGATTTCGTTTCATGTGACGTGAAGGTAAGGGAAGCCCTTTTTGCATCTTAGACATATTTGCAACAAATAGCTTTTTTTTTACCTGTCATGTTGATAATTATTTGATTCGAGATCAAGCTCGGAATTGCTGAGCTACGATTAAATTCTTACTAGCCATTCAATGTACCTACTTGCAAGACATAAAGTTATCTGCGCTCATGAACCGGAAAGTTTCTTCCATCAGGCTGAGCGACAGGACAAAACTGTAGGTGCACGAAAAGAGCAAAGGAGATTCATTTATTTCAGGTCTACAGTAGTTGAGGTGCTTGCTGGTTCTAGGGTATTTGTTAGTTCTGATATCTTCTGCATTGCATACACGAAATCAATCCACGCACCTTTCATCACATGCAACGAGGTCATATCATGAGAGAATATTAGCACTTTGGGGGCTTCGTTACGAGACGAGATATTTCATAATAAGAATTCTATAAGAATGAGCTCAAGTCGCCATCATACGTATGGTATCAAGCACATCAACAACACTCCTCCAGAAACATCCAGACACAACTTCCTAGCCAAGAAAAACTTTCCAGAGATCCTTATCATAACTTCTTCATCATGCAGTTCTCCACCATCACGCTTTTCTTGGCTGCCACCATGGGCGTTGCAGCTACTCCTGTTGATTCTCCCGCCCAAGAACTCGATGCGAGAGGTAACCTGTTCCCTCGTCTGGACTACCACGGTGTACGTTCGTAGAGATATGCCCTCTGATACCCAACTAGGACCGTCCACTAATTATCTGGTTATTTCTAGACCTGCACCAAATCCACCAACCGATGCAGGTACATCAACGACAAGAAAAGGACTGTCATTATCAGTTGTCCCAAGTTCGCTAACAAAAAGGTGCAGTCTAGCAAAATGCTCACTGATAACTTCTACTAAACTACAATTTGTTATCTTTAGTGCACTAAGGATGGCAACAAGTGTACATACGATAGCGCTGCTAGATCTGTCATCTGCCACTAGATGGGTAGAGTCTCCTGAATGTCTTCAAGCTTTCCTGTGATTGCGGCAAGTGAGATTCTGCGATGCTTCTCAAAGCCAGCTTGGCCGCATACAGCAAAGTTTGAACAAAGGATATTTCTACTTCTCAAGGTTAATAAAAACCGTGTCGGGAGAAGGTGTTTACTTTCTTGGAATGATTTCCACCAAAAACACACTCATTTGTATCTAGCTAGATATCATACTGATCAGAATATGAATACAAGTACTTGCTTTGGCTTGGACATCCCGGGTATAAGCCTCCAACAACAATCGTAAAAGAGCAAAACTGTAACACTCCTCTCAAGTTTTAAGGACTGAGTAGTTCTTCAGGCTTGAAGTATTGTTATTTTACCAGAAAGCCAGAATCCGGGTTATCTTTACTAGGTTATCCGTGCTCACATCGTCGATATTAGCTGACTCGTATATGGAAAGATTCTCTTCTTTACTCTTTTTCCAGATGGCTTCGAACTCTCGTAGTGATACCAAGGCATTTAGGGTTTTAAAGCTTCGTGATGTATTTTAACTCAAGGCGTATAACTAAGGGAGTATGCCCTCAAATTGTAGAGTCTAGTAGTAGCTACTCGTCATTGTCATCTGTCTGGCCCTTGATCAAATCCTTCAAGCAGAATAAATGATGCTCCTGATGCAAATAGGTGCTACCATTTTTATATGCCCTGAGAATCTCCGAGTTACGTTCTTCCACATTGGAAACCATGGTGTCAATGGCTTCAGCAGCATATTCCTCCAGAGTGTCCTCTTTAGCCTCACTTGCCTCGTCCCGGATCTCATGCAGACGCTTCAGCCAAAACATCCAGCGCCAGGGTGTAAATCCATTCTGGCATTGCTTCCCAAGCTCTGACTGGACGAAAAGAGGGCCGCCCTGGCCAATTGAGCTAGGACAATCATTCCAAGACACATCAGACAGCTGAATCAGATTGTAGCCTGCCTCTCTGATCCACACAGGGATAGATGGCAGCAAGTGAGCAATGTTGAGACTTTGCATGACCCGCTTTTTGTCTTCGTCGTCTTTGTCTTCAATGGTGCCGAGGTCGCGTGCCTCTTCAAGAGCAGAACGAAAGAGAACAAGGGCAATTTGGCACATCCTGTCCTTGCTGACGCGTGTTGATGCCAACTTGGCCAAAAAAGACGCAAAGTTCAGACGGTGGGCGCCTGAAAGTGTGGCACAGTTATCGATCCAGAATTTGGTCATGTCAGTGACCAAGAAGGGCAGATCGTTCCACAGCGTGCCTTCAACTGTTCGAGCAATTTCGATACCGTAGCAACCCGATACGGGCCTGGTGAGAGGGCCAAGACCTTGAATCCTGATTATGTCGAGAACAAGTCGATCATGCTCAGGCGTTTCCGAGGATGCATGTCGGCTCAGCTGGTAGTAGCTATGCCAAATAGAATGAATGTAGCCCTCGAGAGAGTCAACGCCATCGCCAATATTACAATATCGGTTGGTGATGATCCCGGTGCGGTTATAGAGTGCCATTCCTCGAAGCTCTTCAAATTCTCCTCGAGCAACGGCTTGGCGCACGTCTTCCTCGTCATGAGACATGCTTTCCAACAAGGTGTGTTCAGAAATGCCTTTTGGGGACGGAGCTAGCAAGGCTTCGCGAAGATCGTTCATTGTGTAATAAATTCTCGCGCTGTGGACTGATTATTGGGGTAAAGTAGTGAAAGGAAGATGAGAGGTTGGGAGCTAAATAAGGTAGATTCCCCCTTAACTTCCCGTCATACACCCAGTTAGTTTGTTGGCTGTCTACGTCCCCCTTTGACTAAGAATAAAAAAGCCCATGCTCTCTTGACCAATCATAGAAGTAACAAAAGTACTTCTCACAATATCTCCATCGACAACCAACAGGTATACATGGGCCGGCCGCGCCAGAGGTCCACAACTAACAGGCATCAGATACCAATTAGTATACAGCGGCATTGACATGTGTCAGTAACCCGTCTTGCCTCACGTTCCACAAGCAAGAGATCGACAGATTACAAGGCTTAGGTGGCATGGATTAGAGCTAGCTATAAACCTTACGTATGTGGTCCCTGCGTGGGTGGTCCCTGACTGTCATGTTCCTGAAGACAACGGTCAAGGATATGCAGTTGGTTCCACCAACAAATACACGGATGAGCATGCGTAACCAACTGTTACATTGTGGTGGTCGAGGAGAAGGACAGCAGGAGTCCACACGCATTCTTCATTTCTTTTATTCTAACCGAAGAAATCATATGCACATGTGTGTGTTAAAGTCACAAAATGGTATGCGCCCTACGGGCACAAAAAGTTACCTAGCCGAGATGATCTGCAATCGTGATCAATATCAGCCCTATTTCGCTAGTCTTACATTGCTAGCAATCTAGCTATTTCCACAAGTTCTTTCAATCGACCCGAACTTAAATTCAACCTTTGGTGGTGGAAGAAGCTGACTTCAGGAAGCATCAAACGTTGTTAGGACCGATTGTATTGTAGCAAAGCGGTTTCGGTGCTGTTTGTTGCACCCCGGACCTTGCAATGTAGTTGCGCTTCCACATAACATGCGTGATTTATGTTCATGGCATAACGTGATAATTCTCCTGTGGTTGATGTTGACGAAAATTCATGTTAACTCCGACCAGACAAGGAAGGTCATAGTGAACGATGCAAGGATGACCCGCCTATACGAGCATCAGAACATCCGAGCTATTGTGTTTCGTCTTCAGTGCAGCGGCATTGTACCTCCATGCGGATCAAACAAGGCTATACTAGTACTTTCATGTGACACAGCGAGATGCTGTCTTGAAGGGCTGGCCACCTTATGCGCGAGATGGAGGTACTTGTCATTTTAAATCGTTATTTAATCCGCATGACAAAGCATAAGACGCCCCATTCGTCTCCGTGAAAGTCTTCAAGTTCAAAACCAATATTGCCCTCAGTTTTCCCTCCACAAACACCTCACATCATATGCAGAATCCGTCATCAGGTTTCTCATTGCTTTCTATCCATTCATTGTTCTAGTCGCGGGTTTAATAAAAGAAGAAGTCGGCACTACATACTAATTAAAATTAGCTAAAATAGGAAACATACTGTCTAAACTACCATATAGCCCACAAGGACTCAGGTCCGCACGCACTCCATTAATCTAGGAAAGACTCAGAACACACTATTAATCAATTCCTCCTCTCAAACACTGCCAACTTTCCATTTGTCCGCCTATGACTTAGTAAGTCGTAGAGTCTCTTGTACATCCGTAGAAGGCAAGACCTGTTTATCTGGTCGGTTATTGGCACTCTCATTGACAATTACCTGCGCAACCCCGGGAACAGAACTGCCTGTGCTAGTGATGGTAAAGGTCAACCCAGTAGCCGAAATGGGTGACCCGGCACTATTCTTGGCTTGGATCTTGACCGAGATAGTGGAGCTTCCCTCCGCAGGCGTACCCGGTCCGCTGATCAAGAAGTCATCTTCGCCGCTCGTGATAGCATACGTGATTGTGTCGCTGGCTGCCGTGTTTGTAGTTGGATCGGCCAGAGTGGGTGTGGCTAGCAAGTTCGCTTCTACAAATCCCACAGAGAATTGAAAGAAGATGGAGTTGACTGTGGTGTTGCTCTGGGTAGTATCCGCTGTGTTTGTGACGGAAAATGTAAGAGTTATAGGACCCGACGAGCTGAATTGAGTAGGGTTCACTGCATAAGTGAATGCAGGATCGGGCTTTGTGGGTAAGCCTGATATATAGCCGTCCTTGTTGTCATCCAGATACTGTTGGATAGGATCTTCGGGAGGATCGTGGTGCACAAACAGCCTGTAGTTGGTAACGAGTTAGTCAAGAATCACGTCATGTTTTGGATAAAGTCAAGCTTACTCGATAAAATTGATAACAATGCATAGAACTGCCACGACAGTCCCGACCACCGGAATGACCGCAGATTCAATACTGCCAATCATCATTACGGTTTCAAGAACTCCCGTAACGACTTGAGCACTGTTTGCCACTTCGTTCAGTATGTTCTACACAAAATGTCTGTCAGTAAAGAGGAATTTCTCTTCATTGAATCAATATGGAAGAAGCCAGGACGTACCAGTACTTCAACCCCTGTGGGCTGATTCTGTTCAAAGTCGTCCCTGATCTGAAACCCGATACAGATGCAAGTCGAGATATTGAGCGCCACATTAATAACAGCGCTCGTCTTTTCGAAAATGCCAAACTTTTCAGTAATCTTATCCGCAGATTTTACATCTGACACCGTACGACCAACCCTCTGGTTCATATCCCCATTGCCCGCATCGACAGCCTCATATGTTTCCTCAGGGAAGAGATACTTTATACCGTAATCTGGATCATTGTCTCCAACGTCGGGTTCGACAATAGCAACGGGAGGACCCTGTTGACCAATGTTTTGGCTGAGCTCTATGAAGACGGCTTTGCCCGCGAGAGTGTCTGGATCTGTCGTTCGAATCTGCCGGATGATGGCGGGAATGTTTTTCAGACTCCCGAGGATCTGAGCCGTGGACGCGACAACGGTAAGGATGGTTTGTGCGCGAGAGGCTGGGGAGAGATGATCCCAGTTCAACAAGTACCTGATCGATGACTGAATTGAAAACACGGCAACCCTAAAGATGTTAATAATCGAGATGTCCAAGGATTGTCACTTGCCTCTATTGGGATATTTTGGAATCACTTACCCAAAAGTAGTAAACGTCTTCAAGGCACCCAACACCCTCAGAGTCCTGGGACTGGTGCATTTCTCCTTTATCTTCTTCAACATCGTCCCACAACGGCCCGTTCCCTGACCAATAACTTGCGGTTGGGCTACTATCCGCGCAGCCTTCTTGGCATCCTGGGTCATCTTCGTCGTCATGCTCTTGACAGCCCAATCAAAGCCAAACCCGATTCCGTTATTTGCCACAAACGCAGGCCAGAATGATCTATGGGCGGATAGTAGGGAGATGCGCGATTCCTTCTCATAGGCTGCATAAGTTCTTCAGACTGAGCAGTAGACATTTTAATAAGCTAATTCTATTACTTCCGCTTTGACTTTAATTTTAAAGATTCTTGTGACTTCTGCTAGAGTATTCCGCCGTGCTTGTATTGATATCTCAAATAAACTAGCTATAATAAGGGATTATCAAATATATGTGTATAATATACTTTGTAATTTTAAAAATCTATAGAGAATACTTCAATATAATAAGATGTCCCTAGTAGGATTCTATATAGTTCTAAAAGATTGAAATAGACTGTAAGGGGTACTTATCCTTTGATACTCTCGTAGAGTCTTTAACCACTGAGACAATGATCTCATAAAGCCCAACACGGTGATAGATACCAGTTTGATGAGGTGCTTGATACAAGATCATACCGGTAAGGAGTGACGTCCCACTCAAATAGACCCCTTCAGTTGCATGAGCTAATGGCAAAAGGAAGAAAGAAGCCTTTGTATCGTTTAGTGAAAGCCTTTTCCTAGAAGCCTTCGTTGTTGAACTGTCGAGCGGTGAGTTTTGACTTGGAGCCTTGAGATAAGATATCATAATCTCCCCCTTAGAATCTCGCTCATCCCATGATATTCTACTAGGGTAATTTAGATCGTCCCCTTCCTCGACCTTAAAACTCCAACCGTCAATCTGGTCAATATTATCCCATGATATAAGGTCATGTGTAAAGGGTCCAATGAGATGGCCGCGCATCTCGAGACTGCCGTCACGTAATAGCCCTGTGTCATACTTATCATCCTCTAGATGCAAGTGGGTTTGCTCGATTGAGCAGAAAGTTTGACTCATGAGACCCCCACCCCCAGAAAGAGAGTATGGGCCATCAATAGACATCCAGCTCCACGAAGGTGCTTTATATTTTAGTGATCGGCGTGCCTCTGCGATGCCCTCCGGTACCCGGGACCACATTAAGCCTGCCGGAAAATGTCCTTTCCATATCCCCGCAAGATATTGGTCGCTGAGATTATGGGAAGTGCGGAAAGCTTGTGCGATTCCTGAGAAAGCAATGACTCTGTCACTTTCGTATGTAAACCGCGTCTGGGCGTATTTGGACGAGATCTCCCACCAGCGTTCGTATACTGCCGATATATCTTTTTCCTTGTCTTGCGTTCCACTAATTTCTTGGTGGGTGTTCAATTTGGAATTTGCGCTGTCTTTCGGGTCGATCTTCATGTTATCCCTCGCCGGGAGAGAATTGTCTTTCATTGCGTGTGCCCTTACTATAGGAGGTGGCTCGTATTCCACTCTGGCGTCATCTGGTATTCCGTCCGGAAAGGTCTCATTTGCTAGCTGCTCGCGACAGTGCCACCAAAGTTGTGTCTGACCAAAAACGAGTGATCGTTTCGCAAGGAACCACTCCTGAAAAACCCATCCGCGCTTTCGCAAGGGGCAGTTCACTATGTCATAGTCGAACGCGTTCGTGCAAACCATGTACGCCCCCTTTCCTTCTTTATCGTCTGGATCGGAGGTGATTTGCAAGGGTTTTATCAGATTGACATCCCTTGTCTGGTAACTTGATTCGGAGCTCCTAGCGGAGCCGGCCATGCATAGATTCAGAGCTGCGTTCTCATAAATCCAACCCATTGTAGCGGCTTCCTTCTTCCAATCCTCATCTAAATATGAGTCTTGAACAATGCAAAGACAATCGATCCATATATATTGGATACCCAATCCTATGCAAGCCAGAATTGCTTCTTGAATTGTTTGAGGTAGATCTCCCACTCGAATATATGTGCTGAGTTGGTTGTAGTTGTTGACCGAGAGCTTTAGGGTTTGCAAGCCTCCCCAGCAGTAAGATAGCGTAGCATAATCAACCATGCCATCAATCTTGGCCGAAGAGATAAGTCGCGCATTCTCCACGTCAGCAATCCGAATTAGTCTGGTGGGAAGGAATGCATTGTTTGTCGTTCTGCAGTTCTGATGATTTTCCCTACAATTCTTTAACCACTTCATCGCTAACTTCCTGAAGTGTGTATTGTCAAAACCAGGGAAAGACCTTGGTTCATATTGGTCATGTACATCGGTATATCCTGTCTCATTAGCTTTGTCGTCCTAATTTCTGGGGCTTAACATAATGACATACCGCTCTCATCAATCACGCAAAATATTGGACCTGATTGACCACATAGATGATCCAGCCTTCCGGACTTGAAACCTAAGCTCCAATTCAAGTAAGTGGACTGGGATTCATCCCAGTAGATGTATATCGACTCTGTTTCCAATTGCTCGGTTGCTTCTTTCTGCTCTATCAAGAGAACGACCCATCCACATATAAAGCAACCAAGCTCTGCAGTCTTTTGAAGATCTGCTGGTGATCGCGGTGGATAATCCCAGACATCCACAATCTCTTTCTTCAATACCTGATTGCAAAAGGAGCACAGTCTTGGCTTTGTTGGCTTTGAAACACCCGTAGCTATACTAACTTCAGCCATGATAAGTGTCTATGTTTGCATCTAAACACATGAATAAAAGTTTGCAAGTAAAAAGGCTGAGGGAGTTCATATGAAAAATGAAAATAAGCGCGAAATACATAGTGCTATTCTTTGTTATAATCGGTGACAGGTTTCCAGGTGTTTTCTTCGCCCCACTTCTTATGGGGCCATTCTCTACCACAGCCTCTCATTTATTTTTCCTCATATTGTGAACATGCAGTCATTCCCTTTTTCATCTATTTCCAGTGCGGCCACGTAAGCAACAATCGTGTTTCGACCAATACAATTACTATTTCACTAGAGTGGGGGGAAAGTGGTGTACCTATGAGAACCGCAGGAGAAAGGAGGCCTCCAATAGGATCTCTATGCAACTAAGGCCAACAGGTGGAGTTGTGGTTGTGCAAACCATTTCCCCTGCTGATTAAACCTTTCTTGGTTGTTCCACACAATGTGACTGAAACAGCCCCTATAAAGCCGAAAAGTTAGCTCTATTGCCATCATCAAGCCAATAGTCATTAAGAAGCTTTGCTATACAATAGGATAGGTATCTCACCTAATTACTTCTGCAGTTAGGCATAGTAATTCATCCAGTCCGGTTCAAGCTATCTGATAGCAATTTAGTCCTGGTAAACAAGGCTATAATAGTTTCTATATAAAATCGCAATTTGCTTAAGCGGTAGCTAAGTAACAACCGAGCTAGTCCCAATTTCGTTTTATAAGAAAGCAATTAGTAAAAGAGGTCTCCAGCCCCGGATATTAATAAAGAATCTGTATTCTCATATCTAAGGAGAGGCGAGGATAGGGGTCAATCCAGCCAGCCACACTAGGACTCCACGCTACTTAGCCGATATACAGGGGTAGCCGCCCACCAGTTTAGACTATTGAGATACCCCAATTCAGCTGAAAGGCCTAGCCAAAAGCCACCTTCTGAAATAAACCTCTACAATTCCAACAATAGCCGCTCGCATCGAACGATATCGGTAGGCAATTCACTGAGCCGCTGTTAGTGGTCCGTACTGGGGCGTTTGATAGACACGTTTGCGGGCCGTCCCTGTGCTCTCTACGATGAGTGATTGGAACGAATTTGCGATCTCCCTAGCGTATGATAAGCTTGAATTAACCTCAAGCTACTCTACAACGTCTAGCGGCTTGCGTCAGAACCTCAAACATCCATGTCGTCCACAAAATCGTCAAATCCGGCCTTGGGTGCGTCACAACATTAGCTGCACTTGCTGATCCATTCACTTCCTAGCCATCGAAATTATGAAGGTAGTCGCCGAAGAGGTTGCGGCCTTGTTCGGACTCCAGGTCAAGCCCATCGCATGATCCGAAACCGGCCTTGTCAAGTAGCCTAAGTGACAAGTTACCTGCTTTCACCCATCTCGAGTTCACGAAGCGATGCTAACCCATCTCTGTTAGATTTCACATCTCATCCATATGCTTAAATACTCACCTGGAATGGCTTCTGCTCCTTGTCGTGTAAAACGAGGAAGCGATGAGTGCCCTTGGAATCTGCCTGCCCATATTGAAAATCACTATCCACAATGAATGCACGCCATTCGTTGTCGCTATTCGGGCTGTCAACCTTAAGAGATCTTGGCCCCGAAGGCCTTGAGGCGTTTGGTGGAGACGAAGAGGCAGGAAGCCTTCAACGGGTCTGCGCGCGGGTTGTCAAATGGGCCAAGAGGAGTTATTAGGAGAAGAGCTTTTACATTTTCCAGCATACTCAAAGCATATAAGCAGATAGTCATCAACGCGATCGCCAAAGCCTTGTTGCTATCTCACAGGCCGCTGGCTTTTGAATTTCAACGCAAACTGCGAAAATATGCAGACAGTACTAGCGGCCGCAGGCTATAGTAGATGATTAGCACAGGGTTTTCAAGTTCTTCCCATGTCAAACAACGCAACGAAAGACAAAGTTCTGACTAGAGAGCCATGTGTAGCGCGACACGCGTAGCTCGTTGCCAGATAAGCAAAAGCAGAATATTGTCAGTGAGTTCAAGCAAGTAGGCTGCGTGGCATTGAAAGATGCCGTCGAGTTCGTACGCCAAACAAGATTGCTCTCCTTGCAGCCGAGAAAGCTCTTGCGGCGTTTAGCACGCTCGAGAAGGCAGCGTATACCGCAATTCGCGACTTTGTTGCTGCCACGTTGGACGCTATGATTGATATTTAGCGTATCGAGGTTAAGGGGATCATCAGGGCTGATAATTCAGAATAAGAGGCTTTCCATTTGAGCATTAAGGGAAAGTTGGGCAAAAGGGATTTTGTTGTTGAGGAGACCTGGATGCCGAATAAGACTCATATCTTCTTGGCCAAGATTGGTTTGCATGCTGTGGCAAATATTGCGGATCGAATATGGACAAAGAGATCAACGTCCTTAACGATGAGATGATGAAGAAGTGGTCTATTGTGGGCAAGCGGTGTAAGCAGGATTGAGGCCGTATATGTAACCGGGCTTAATACCACGAGCCAGTTGTCTTAGCCAAGCTAAATCACAAGATATTCCTCAGGGCCCTACACTAAAATCGATTCTATACAGAATTTATTTATTTTAATTAATTTCTCTAAAGAAGTAGAATTTAGTTTCTAGTTCAACCTAATAGGGAGTAGGCTTGACAAAACAACATGATTATCGACCAATGGTGTTTCCCTTCTTGCCAACATTGATAAATAACAAAATAGACAGGGATGGTGTTTCTGCTAGTAACAACAACACATCAGACAAACCTATGGAGCTTTGATCCAGACCTGGCACTGACCCTGAATTCCGCCTGTTAAAATCTTGACTTCTAGCAGATACCTTATTGTCTCGCACATCCCGTTCCATTTACTTACCTTTTACTTCCTTACTCATTTTTGACCAATTAAGGAAATTCAATGAAAATGGGATTATCTTTTTAATTGACATCGGCCCCTCGGCTGGATAATCTCCAGGCAAACTTCAGATGTATCATAATAGATAAACCTCAGTCAGATGATTGGTCCGAAAAAGTGGCCTGCATTTCACCCTACGCCAATCCCAGTGAAGCTCAATTCAATTTTACCCTCTCTAAGCATTCAGCTCCTGCAAGTAGCGCTACTTATCCTATTTCGGGCGATTGTAGCGTATCTAGCGTCCATTTTCGGTGTTGCTCAGCAAGCCTCTAGCGGGCTAAGTGGGGTGTCCAAAATTCTAGGCTAGTCCACGCATACGGCTATTGAAGTAAGAAGAGATGCGTGACTTTCATACCTTGTCAATGCGATGGATTTGGAACATTTTAACCAACAAGGGAACTTTGTCCATACCTACCGAATGAGGTTATTGATGAAGGAGGTTTCGTTGCGTCTATAATGCGAATACTAGTATGCTCAGCAGCGCCACATGCAATAGTCGTGTCTCACCCGAAGGCCAGAACATGATGGCCAGCTGAAATCAGAAAGGAAAAAGATAAGAATACTTCCAAGCTATCATAGCTGGCCTTGAGAGTATATATATTTGCAACCGTTTTCCCTTGTTGCAACCTCCATATCATATCCAAGCAACAATCTTCAGTCATTCAATCCTGCAACTTTCAACACAACTCACTATCGCCCACAGTAACTCAGCCCCCAGACACGACAAGATGAAGACTTATATGCTCCTTGCCGTTATGGTGCCTCCCATCTCGGCACTCACTATCCCCGGCTTTTCTAACGACGCCATGGTCGCGCTCCAAGCTGCAGACGATATGCCACATGCTACAAGCTGCAGTATTTTCTGTATCGGACTCAGTATGTCTCAATTCCTATGGTCATGTTCATTAGAGCCAGAGCTAATATCTTGGAATAGCCAAGTGTTGCCCAAGTGGTATGTGCGTGGCGGCGTGGGAAAGCTGTTAGTAGTATATGATGCGACAATGCTTTTGGTGGATTAGTCACTGTTATTCAGTTGTCACATAACTACTATCACCACAGTTTTTGAATATAAATTGGAAAGCTCCCTTCAACACGGACAAAATTGCGCTTAACTTACACACATCTAAACCTTCAACTATGTAAGAGGTTGGAGCGAGATATAGGTCTTGTCTCGTTCGAGCAGTGGCTAGATTAGACCCCTGAAGCTTGAGATGTTAGAGGGGCCGTAGAGTTTAAGTGAGAAGAAATGGCGTCAAAAAAACCGCATCGCGGAATTAAACTTGCAATTCGTATAATCAATACATTTTAACATCCAACAACATTATCGATAAGCAATATCCTTTTCTGCTTACTGTCTAAAGTAATTATCATTTGAGCCTTAATACTCTTTAAATAAGATTTTTTTACATTTTTTTTTAAAAATTAATCAATGCGAGGTTTGGCGTTGCCTCCTTTTTGTATTTCTTTAGAGTGGTAGCAAAGAGCCTCGCTTTATCTTGAGAATGTAGCCGCCGTGACAGGGCTGCGTGGCTTAGTCACGGCTGCACGAGACCTGAGTACTCCATGGGAGCCTCCTCTGCATGTGTGCAGGACGGCTCTTGTGCGATTTGATGAAATCGCACCAATGCCTATTTTTACCAGTAGAGACAGATGATGCAGCCAACAGCACTTAACCTGGACGTCCCAACCGCGCCGGCAGCCAACCAAAATGGAGAGAGGGGTCAAGCTTTAGGCAGAAAAAACCCTTCATCCATCTAATCATGAAGCATATAATCTCCCCTCTCCCATCCACATCCTCCTTGCTTGATTGTATCGCCAAAACAGGTTATGCGGAGATTCTCTCTTTTTTAGTATTCACTTCTGCAAAACATACATATCATCCTACTTGCCATCTTCTAGCAATCAAACTACCGGCCCCTTCCTTTCATCCTTCTCCTGGTATCATAATGGCTGCCGGAAGCCATGAGGCAGATTGTGCCTCTATCTGGGGCGATTTTGTTGATTCAGATGATGAGTGTGAGGTTGAGGATGAATGTGAGCCGGCGGAGCGATACGATGAGGGGCTGTATTATCCAGTCTGCATCGGAGAGGTCCTTGCCAACAGGTTTCGCGTCGAGCATAAGCTGGGCCACGGCGGCTTCTCAACCGTCTGGATGGCGCACGACATGTCCAACGACAACGACGTTGCTCTCAAGATCATGACACCTGGGCCTTCCGGCGAGCGAGAGTATGCCGCGCAGGACATGATCGCCAGTACGGTACATGACACCTCCCGACTGTTGATGTACCGGGAGACCTTTCTCCTTGAGGCCCCTAAGACACACCATAGAGTCTTCGTCTTCCCCTTGCTGGGTCCCAGCCTGCGGACACATGCCCGTTCTATGTCTATTGCCGTTCGGATGGCATCTGCCAAGCAAATGCTGCAGGCCATCAAGTCACTACACGACGGCGGAGTCGTACATCGAGGTATACTACCATGCATCTAGTCCGTCAATCAGAAGAAGCTAACTATGCGATGCAGATATCAACAGCGCCAATGTCTTGTACGGACTTGCTCCTTTCAAGGGTGGTACCACTGTCGCTGGTAAATACGAATATCTCGGGCGTCCGCAGAAAATGCCTATTTATACAAACGAGCCTATATGGAAAGACGGTCAGCTGGTGAAGCCTATAGCCCCGCATAACTCTATTGTGCAGGGGACTATAACCCTCGGCGACTTTGGCCTGGCCGTCAAGTCTGGCACCTCCGTGGAGTTTAAATTCCAATCACCTACCATCTATTGCGCTCCAGAACGTTTTCACAACATGGATCCGGACTTTGCCTCCGATATGTGGAGCTATATGTGCATATTTTTCGAGCTATGCCTAGGCTTCCCTCTGTTTGGGGGCTCAGCATCCTCTAGAGTGGTTGAATTCATGGTGAGAAGCTTGGGGCCTCTTCCTTCGGCCTGGCGGGGGTCCTATGATGGTGGTGGGCAATACGATGAGTCGTGGTACGACCAGAACAGAGGGGTTGATTCCCACCTAGCGCTGGAATTAAAGGTCACGCGTTCACTATATGGCCTTAGCCCTGTCGAGCAAAAGCTAGTGCTCTCCATCCTACAGAGGGGTCTATCGTATTCCCCAGAGGACCGATTCAGTGCCGGACAGCTTCTTGAAGATGCATCTTTCAAGGAGCTAATGGCCTTGCATGGACTTTAGAAATATTCAAGTGCTACTGAGATTGAAGTATATAACCCAGTTACTTTATACTATTGTTACTTCGGCTACTTCAGAACCTTCGAAAACACCAGAATGATGTTCGCTTTTTATCCTGGAAATACCAAGCCGTATGAAGCATCCTGGGTTTCTTGGAGCGTTGCCCAACACTAGAGCATAAGACCAATATGCATAACCACCATCTCCATAAGCATGTTTTCGCACCCCGAGATGCAAGCACCACACTGGCGCAAAACTGTTGACTGCCACCCTCTCAGCCATTGCACCGTCTGGATCCCCATCACTACTTTCCCATAGCGGCTCCATGTTTTCTGTCGACATTGAAGAGCGAATTACATTCATGGTACCATCTTCTAGCTGCAGTGGTGTATCATTGTTAAAGATACACATGCGATCTGACATGAGTGGGTAGCCATCACCTCCATCTGTTCGCCATAGTCCAATGCTGGGTCCATGGTTGACTCCGCTCGTAGGGAACCCAATAAACGCTTTGACAAATGGACCACGAAGAGTAATAAAGCCATTCTTGACCTCGCCTAGTCTGTTCTGCCCAGAAGGCTCACATTCGGCCTTTAAGCACTCAGAGTAAGGTGTGAAACTCAACGGTTCGATAGGACCTCCGTATTGACTACAGTCTAGGAGCGAAGTCCATGACCAAGAAGGTGCAATGTCGAGTTTGGATACCCTAGCCTCATGCCTCCAGCCTTTAGGCTCCCAGCATAAGCTTTCGACAATGTTACCCTTCCATATGCCTGCCAGATACGTGTCCTGAAGGTGATCCCCGAAAGCTTGCGCCACAGCTGATAATGCTGGTAACTTATCGGAAGCTACGGTCAGTTTTCGACTCGAATAACGTGGAACGATGACATCGCGCCAGGTTCTATAAGCCTCATCTTTGCTGATCCCAGGGCCACAAAGCTTGCGGAGCGAGAACTCGTGTTCAAGCGTGTCCATCCACTCGCTCTGTCCACACTCACAGCGCCAGCCAGACTCGCATTCCCAGTGCAGTTCCTTTTTGTTGAATGAAAGGTAGCGCCGGGCAAGAAGTCGTTCTTGGTAGGTCCAACCACGCTCGGAAAGGGTCTCTTCAAAGTCATAATCTGTAATGTTTTCGTTGTAGTGATGAATCGCAGTTCTGGCATATAGCTCTGGTGCTCCTGGCTCTGGTAGCACAATACGCTCGTCGACCTGGCCTTTCCTGTGGTTTAAGAATCCTTCATGAGCTCCTGATCCTGAATTGGCTGCGATGACGACCACTGCGTTGCGATACACATCGGCCATGAGCGCAGCCTGTTCTTCCCAGTCTTCGCGACTATCTTGCAGAATGCACAGTGAGTCTATCCATATAATGGAAATACCAAGCTCTAGAGAGACTTTAATGGCATCTTGAAAGGTCTTGGATAAGGTCTCCCAGGGGACATCTCGCTCGAGGCTGGTCAAATTAGTGGTCAAGAGGCGCAGGAACTTAGCCTTTCCCCAGCAGTGACTCAATGCCGAATAGTCACCACGTAAACTAGAATCTGTGACGAGGCAAACTGTTGGGTTGCCCTTGGTGGCTGAGATCTTGAGCACTCGCTTTGGCAACTTGGCCTCATATGGTAGTTTGCATGCCTCATGGTTCTCCGTACAATTCCGGAGCCAATGCCTGGCGAGATTGAAGCATTCAGGCGAGGAGGGATCTTTCTGAACACGTCTGAGGGTACTCAAATACCGCCCGCGAGGATATGCAATGAATACTGGGTAATCCACTACATGTATTGGATTAGCCAGAAGGTCTGACTGCGATTCATGGCTGAGGCGGTTTGGAGGAAAGTTGCCACATACCTGTCGGGCGATACAGCTGTAGGTTCTCAAACCCATCGGTCAAAAGGAAGACGAAAGAAAGAGGTCCAAATACGTTGCCCCTACTCGCATTCGAACTGGCCGTTATGAGATTTATGTCGCTTGTGCTCCTTCTTGACACGCTTCTCTTGAGGGCCGGGATGATTGTCGCACAGAATCGGCAGCCGCAGAACTCATCTCGACGAACTATCCAAGAAATAACATAGCCTGAGTCGTGAGTATCGCCCGGGAAGTTGCGGCACGCTGGATCGATGGCATATTCGTGAGCGATTTGAAGCGCTTCTTCACGGTATGCTTTTGAAAGACTAGTTTCTCCTCCGATATTACTCATCTCAGTCATTGTGATGTTGACACGACAATGATTTCCTGGTGATAGCAGAAGTTCACGAGCAGGGTGGAAGATAATTGAGAAGAGGAGTTCCTCGAGAGAAGTAAGCGAAGACCGGAATATGGGCTGATTTGTGGGCTTGGATCTGAAAGTGACCAATCAGCCCAGTGAAGAAGCTGTTATTATAGACAAGGGTCACTTACTTATCTCACTTGCGTCGTAAAGCTTGAGTATTAGCAGGAATTTTAAAATAAAATAAAAAGTAATTTTTATAGTAATAGAAAAGAGATTTATAGAAAAATACCTACCTAAATGCTATATAAGTAATGTCTATATAATAGAAAACCCTTAGCTTCTTTACTTATTAATTCTTCTACCTCTAAATTCTTTTAAGAGTAGCCTCTGTTATCTTTCTCTCTTCTATAATATTACTACCTATAATAAGTAAATACCTTGGTGAATAACAATTATTTATTATTAAAGGTTTGTATAAAGGTTTACTTCCTGTTTAAAATATATATCTTTATTTCTAGTTTTAATCTTGTTTAAGTAATACTTTCTACATATACTACTATAAAAATAATAATCTAATTACTACGAAGACTAAAGGAGTTTCTTCCAAGGGGAATAATTAAAAAGGAAATAAAAAGGACTTCAGTAAAGGCTCTAATAACAAGTCTTTCAATACTGGCAGGGAGCTTACCTAGAGAAGCAGCTTAAATCTCTTCAAGCTTGGCTTAAAGCACTTTAATATTAATATTATTCGATAAGTATTTTAAGAAGGGCCGGTAAAGAGTAAAAAGCTCAATGGGACTAAATAATTATTAACAAGTAATCCCAGACTGGTTTTAATAAAACTACTAAGCCCAGCATTGATAACAGTCTTGGCAGTTTTGGGTGCCAGTACGGCTTTATTTAAGCCATCTTGAGAGCTAGGAAGGTAGATAACATCAATCTAATCCGAAAGAAGATTCTACATCTATACTACAAGCTAAACATAGTCTAGCGAAAAAGCTATAGAGTCAATAGATTAGGAAACAGGTACATCGGCCGGAGGACAAACCGCATCCCAATACCTCTTCATATACAGAGTATTATCAGAAACAGTCGATAAGTGCGATGAATACGCCCGGCCGTGCAACACAGTAGTGTTTCGTTACTCAGTCCTTCCTATATTCTGGTAATTCGTATGTCAGGAAATCTCGCACTCTCTGAAATAGGTCATCATGGGGCGATATAATCTAAGAGAATATTAACCCCTCTTGTTTGCCGTGATTGAGTAGTATGTGCGCTACACACGGTAAGAGAACAGGGTTGAAGATATAGCGGTCCGAAAGCCAAAATGGATTTAGCCGGTCTTCCACTCAGCTATCAGGGGAATAGTACCGCAGATGTATTTTTCATAAAAACAAAAAAAACCTAATCCTGAACATCACTTACATAAAATTACCCGACCTTTTGATAAGTGGCTAGGGACTGAGTATCCCAACCTTGCATGTCTGCCAGGTTTAGGTCACGTCAGGCTACTTGATCCAGAGTCAGTCGTGACCGGCAGGCTATTACATAGCACGGCCAGTCACAACATCGCACAACTCGACGTGGTAATAGCATCCAATGGGAGCGTATGGATTGTCGCCTGTAGTAAGTTAAGACCCACCCTCCAATCAAGAGCATATAAGTCACGCGGTCATATCACAGATGTTATGAGTTAATGGTCAGTTGCCAAAGGCAAGGTGGGCGCTCTTGAGTTGAACTATTTGCTTGGATTTGCTCTGTTATCTTCTATGGGGTCAGTCCAGAGCCCCCTCTATAATACTACCCTGATGAGGGTAGTCGTGGAACGACTAATGTAGTGGCAGATGTTAATAGTGATGCTGGTGGCCTATGCAGTTCTGAGACACAAAACGCCACGAGACTGTAAAGAGCGTGTAAGCCTTTCTTTAGTTCGCTTATTTTTTCTTCTCGTGCTATTAAACGACTGATCATTATAGCCTATAGGATTGCAGACTGTGCCGTAAAGGATTTCTCGCTTATGTTTACTCCGTATTGAGTTGTATTATGGCTCAAGTTTGAAGAATGTGAGAAGTTACGGTGGGTTTTAATGTGGAACTTATTAAGCGACGGGATCTCTCGGCAATTCGTCTCATTAGAGACACCGTACTATGTCTCATGGCATGTCTGTGGTGTAGATCAATTTGTATTGGGCTTAGGTCCGTATAGGAACTTTACGAATACTACCTCTTGCCTCCACTTCTAATGGATGTATGTAATCCTTCGATGCTCTCATGATTGTCAGGTTATCCACCTTCTGATTCTAGAGTTGTTGATAGTAAATTCGCCGCTTTAAGCGTTTCTCTAAGCGATGTCTACTAAACAGGTCAAAGCTGGATGTAAGAGATGATGTGATAGTTTCCAAACTTTCTCACATATAAATATCTCGCAAAATTCGCTGTATTTATCTCCAGGAAACCACTCGCATCCACTCCAATCTACTATTGCCTGATTCTCTTGACTATACTTGCATTTATTGCACTGCAAACATCTCCGACTACTAAATCCGGTCACTCGAACCCCAACGCAAACATGCGCTTTAACATTACTGCAATTATCGCCGCATTGGCCTCGACCGCCGCGGCAGACCGCATGGAAGTCTTCACCGACTGTGCAGCCTTTGGCCAGTGCGATAGCAGCGGCGGCACCTTCTATACAGACTTCGGTACCTACAAAGTCAATGCCAATGAAGGTTGCCGACGCACTTCGGTTCCCGCTATGACAGAATTCTGTATGGACTGGGGCAATAGACGTGGCCACTTTAGATATTCCGGACAGGGAAATAAGCGATGTCTGGTGCAGGATTCCGAGAACACAGCTGCCTGTGGTAGCAGCGGAACGGACTGCTACAAGACGACTTGGAAAGAGGTTGCTTGTTTTTGGCGTGAGATACCTATCCCGGCAAAAAAGTTGGCCACTGAGTCTCCTTCTTCGTTCTTCACCAGCACAACCACTGTGGCCGACATCAAGACCGCTTCTAACTAGGAAGCCATGGAGTGAGGGAGGGTTGGAGGAGGACTGAGGAGAAGTGAAGGAGGACTGAGGGAGGAGTGTTGGGGGCTGCCGACGGAGGGGTGGAGCTGGCAAGGAGGTTTTACTTTCGTCTTGTTCTTGTGTTCCCACTGTGGGTGCAAGAAGCCTTTTTTGAAAATCTCTTTACTAAAAGAGACCTAACATATAAAAAGCGATATTATCATATACTAGTATGAACTATGGGATACTGTCATACTTTGTATCTAGCCTTTTTAAATACCTCTGATGCATAGAGTAATATACAAGACTGTGTGTAAATAGGGATATAAATTCAATGCTATCCCAGAGAGGTGCGATGAGGTTTTATGGATTGTGCTATTTATAGTCGTGCTAGCTTACTGTTGCACTGGTTGGTTGAAAACCTTCCGTGCCGGGATGCAGGGAGACAGACAGCGCTAAACTCCGCACAAATGCCGCGTTCTAGCGGGAGAATCAAAAGATGCTTGCGTTATGGTGTGCCACCTCCAGCAACCAGGAGGTCATACAGAGTGCATTTCTATCAGCGCCGTATAAAACCCACACGCCACATGTATCTTTATCTAAATTAACAGCGGTTTAAGTTTGTCATAGCACTAATTCTAGACAAAATTGGCTTGTCAGATATGTCCTGGGTAACTCTTTCAGCTGTGTTTGTTCATTCCCTCTTATGGGGTACCAGAAAAGGTGATACACAGGTTAGGTTAACCTTCTCCGAGCATTCCCTTTTCCATTTTACCAAGCCTTAGTGAACAAATCTTTAAGACCTGATTCCTCCAGGGGGCAATCGTACTTATCGCTTTCGTACGGCGTCTGAGGGCGGGTTTTTCCGGTACCCATTCACACTTCCGTGCCTATCTATCGCAAAGCTTCCACTAGGCCACAGGCCCAAAAGTGAAGAAATCTTCTCTTTGGATACAGACTAGCAGGCTTTATCACACTATCATAATAACGCCATTCCCGGTCCAACGCCCGTTCGCGACTCTGGCTCGAGATCAGGATGAGCGCGAGGCACTCCTAGCCGCTGAAGGAAATACGACAAATGTCCTTCTTAATGACTGGATGCATGAATTTTCGGACGTCGGATTTGCGTGATATATGAAGACTGGTGCTTTCCCTTTGTGTGTTGATGGTACTTTGGCCAACGGCCAAGGAAGGGTGCATTATTCAACTCTCGTTTCCTAGCAAGGCCATTCAGTCCAGATTCGATTGTTCAGGACCAAATCCTCGAGACGTGGGTGACGATCTATCACATGTTTAAGCTAAGGAATAGCGGCGTGCCATTCATGATAAACTGTCCTTGGCAAGCTGAATGCTGACCTCCTTGGAACACAGTATCACTTCTTGGTCGAGGAATTATGGGCGTATCGGAGGCCATAAGTAAGTCACATTAATTTAGCTTTACAGGAGTTTTTGATTCAAAGCTTTTTCAGATGAAGTAAAGAGTAGATAGCTATGTACAGTTCAACTCTGCGTGTACATGAGTCACCAAATTGAACACTGCTGGCTGCAGTAGAAAAGCTGAAGCTGAAGTGATCATCCCCGCATCAGAATTAAAATATTTATTAAAACTCGCCTCCATTCTCCCAATATCCACAGGGACCGTTCGAGTAAACAGAGGTATCGGTGAATTGATCTGTGACGTATCTCGCGAGGAGGTTCCGAGCAGTTGTACACTGGGATATATCTCGAGAAATATATGCATAGCAAGCAGTATTGGAACCGCGAAACAGAGTTCCTCGGCAGGAAGTGTCAGCTGCGCATGCGTTACAGCACGAGATCTCGTTGAAGCCCGTGCCTAGCTGAGCCAGAGACACTCCGCTGGCGTCTCGGTATGTGATGACAGACCCTCCGCCATTGGCGGTTCGCATCATGTTTCTGCTATTGCAGATGTCGTAGACAGTTGCCTGGGGAATCCAACTTTCGACCGTTACTTTTGAAGTCGCGTTAGTATAAGCCGGGATGTAATTGCGAAGGAGATGCTTACCAGTCTCAGTGAGACTACTAGTGGATGTGACTTCAACATCGGTAGTGACGATCTCATGATATTCAGTCATAGTGGTGGTCGACGTAGCTTCGGGGTAGACTGTGGATACTGGACTCGTGAAAAACGTGAGGGTGTTGGTCTTGGTGACGGCCTTGAGGGTGCGTCTTGGGCCCTGAACAGTTGTAGTAACGGTCTTGGTGGAGTACTTGGGGACATCCTTGACGCATCGGACACTCTGGGGGAGATCACCACCGGGCAGAAGATTAGGAACGACAGGAGTAAGGTCGTCTACAGGTTCTCTTTCCACTAGTAGATCCCGCTTAGCTCTGTAGGATGAATCATCGAGAATGGCTGTGTATCCAAGAGGTGTGGTAGTGACCGTGGACGTGAAAGACTTGGTGGTGGTTGTGTAAGAAGTGTACTGTCTAGTGACCCAAGAAGTCCTGATGTTGGTCGAGGTGGACTTGTCGGCTATGGTGGATCATGTCAGCTTGATCAAGGCGGTGAAAGTACGGCATTTTAGGTACTTACAAGTCTCAGTCACAGTAGCAACTTCGCCATTGTTAGTGCGGGTGATAATCTCCGTCTCAGTTGTGCGGACAGTGGTGGTCTTGGGTCTAGGCACAACGACCACGTTGACCTTGCGAACGACCTTCTTGGTGATGATTACGTTCTTAATTGTGGTAGTCGTGGCCGTAGGCACATTCTTGACGGTCTTGCTACCGAGAAAGGTGGTGCAAGTAGAGGCGTCAGGTTTCGCAGGGCCAGCAAGGGCTTCAGCGCCAAGCGTGAGGAGCACCAGGAGGGACTTGAAAGCAACCATGATGACTTCAGTCAGGTGAGAGAAGATGCAGTCTGATCTGCCTCGCAAGGCAAACAGCGGAGGTCGATGGGGTTAAATACGAGAAGAAATACGGACAACAAATATTCTGACAGCTTAATGGTGGGAATAAGTATGGAAGTAATGGACCCTTGGATCAGTCTAGATGCCTTGTAGAATCGATAAATTGCTTTGTATGTGAGCTATCGATTAGACTAGAGTCAATAATCCTGTTTAAGTGGATCACCGCCTGGCAAGGCTGGGGCCACGGATTTAAAGATCCTGGCGCCTGGACCCTGAGAACGCCACGGAAATGCATTTTAACCCCTTTCAGCTGAGTGGAAACCAATTCAGGGTTATTGGCACCTGCAGAATTGTGAATATCATACGTTGAGCTAAATTGGGCTGCATCGCGAGTCAGCTCTATCAGCTAGAGCCCCTGATGTACGACGTCAGCTCAGTCTGGATCTATAGCTTTCTGCACCTTGTAGATGCCAAGGAGTCCTGTCTAATCTATCACGTTTTTTTATGGATGTCATACCCCAAGATCGGCCAAGCAAGGGTTGAGCTGAGAACCATGAAGCAAGAAATTGGCTTTGTTGGGGCGGCAAAGGCCTCAGCGGCTAGTACCAGGAGCAACAGAAGATGCCTGAGCGCGACCACAGTGGGTTTGGATGACGAGCAAAAAACAAAGCAACAAAACCCACTTTTCATACGGAAAAGAGTACCCGGCCAGCTCGATACCTGGAGCATCCTTTCTAGTGCCTCCAAGTCGGTTATTTTAGCAACAAAAATAAGCCAAGCAACAGTCCATACAAGTCTAGATGTCTCAAGAACCAACAAGTATGTTCTTTGGCAAAACAATATATTGAGTGAGCTACCCACATAAGCCCCTGTTTAGTGGATCTTTATTCTGAAAAATACAGGGGTTTGACCACAAAAAGCTGCCAACTCCAATTGTGCATGGGCTCAGCTGAACCAGAATCAATCTATTCCCCTTACTGTTAATCCTTGTAACATCCCGGCGCATCAGCTGATGCAGAAGTGTGTTGGTTGTGTCGATAGAATAAGCCTCTGCTCAGTCTAGATTGCTCAATGAGCGCCCAAAGCTTCGCTGCCATCGTAAGGGCGGTCAAGAGATGTGCCTTCCTTTTCCCCTTGTCAACACCATTCACAAAAGTCGATATCGCATTTTCGTTGCCGTCGAGCTCGGTGAGAATGTCAATGGCCTCGGTCGTGATGGTATCACTCCTCTGCTGCTCTCTGTGCAATAGAGTCACGTTTCTATGATTAACACATCCTAGAGACTGGGTTCTCACTGCTGCTTATGTTGTTGTCTTGTTCGGCTTTTAGGGTCCCTTATATGCTAAGTGCTGGGTAGTGACTAGCGTATCTCGCCATCAGTCCGTACACCCCTAGAAACCAAACACTTTCCCTACTATATTCTACTATTCTAAAGAATATATAATAAATTCAGTAGTATAGATTCCATTTTCATATTTAATAAGTATTATAACGTAATTTATAAATTCTATATACATTACTTTATTTATAATACTATTTCTTTTATAACATTTTTGAAAAGTCTTTAAAATAGAGTCTTACTCATACTATATAAATATTGGTATATTTTTAAAGAAGCTCTTTTTACAATATAAAAATGTATTCTATAGAATAATATAAAGTAAAGAATATATAAATTCTATCTAAAGAATTAATAATTAATTATAGTTTTTAAAAGGAGAGGTGTTTAGTTTATAAGGGTATACAGACCGATCGTGAGATACGATAGGAACTCAGGGTTGTGGAAAAGAGTGCCGGTGTTGTTTTCGAAAGAGTGTAAACGAAAGACAGTGAACCTAGTTGTTACGACCCCAGCGTTTACATCACGTGCGCCCCACTTTTCTTACCTATCAGGAGTGGTCACTACCACACCACCTAACACACGCAGTAACCATTACGACGTGGTCACCTCTCAACACCAAGAATCACTCGGTGACCAATATAATCACCATTGACCACGACCGTCACCACCGTGACCACCACAAGTATATATACATATTCATTTAGCATTAGATAGAACTTAGCTCACCAGCTATTAATATAACTTCTTTACCTCAATACGCCTTACCCGCACTATTGACTATTAAGAGACGTGACACTCCACTACCGCTTAGATCATATCCCGCAATTCTACTAACATAAACCTAGAACGGTCTAGTTTATCCCTTAGGAAACCTAACCGTTACACGTTGATAGCTCTTATTTAGTATTGCGCTATATGATCTGAATAATATTACCATACTGTCAAGATGTCGAACCCTAACGGACCAGCACCTTCTTACACTGGAGCACCCCCTAGCCCAGCTGAGATGATGGCGGAAGTTCAGCAACTTCGCAATACCATTAATGCTCTCAGGGCTTAGGTAAACGCGTAGCTAGCGGCAGCACCTGCCCCGGCGCCTCGCGCTAAACGGGACCCTAGAGAAGCTCTGAAACCGCCAAAGCCAGCACTATTCTTTAGACAAGCGATTGATATAATTCCTTTCCTTATGTAAATGAAAGGATACTTCCGCTTATTTCAAAACCGGCTTAATACCGCGGAAAAAAAGATACTTTTCACCGCACCTCTGATTCAGGGGACAGCAGTAGACTGGTAGGAACCTATCTACAGAGACTATCTCGAAAACGAAGATAACCCTAATCTATAAGACTAAGAAACCCAAAATATCTTTGTAGACTAGGATAATTTCGAAACAGCCCTTAAAGATAATTTCGGAGTCATAAATGAAGAACGACAGGCAGCTGCTGAAATCATGGCACTACGCCAGGACAAGTCCTGCGCCGCGTACTCAGCCAAATTCAGGCAGCTAGCCTCTAAAACCGAATGGGACGACGACGCACTTATAGAAATCTATTACCAAGGCCTGAAGGAAGAAGTCAAGGACGAGCTATACAAGGCCGATCGACCAGACATCCTCTCGGAATACATTACCATGGCAATCAAGATTAATGAACGACAGTATAAACGCAGAAGGGAGAAAGCCACAAAGGCCAGGGGAAGCAACTTCAACCCATATTACCCCAACAAGGGCCGAAACGACAATCAAGGCAACTCCAACGGCCAGAGAAACCAACATTACCAAGGAAACCAACGAGGAAACAACCAGACAAATAACACCTCGTATGGAACCAACTCTGGACCTATAGTCTTAGGAGCCACGTAACGGGATAACAATCAGCGACCGGCGCGAGACATGTCTAAATGCAAGTGTTACAACTGCAACAAACTGGGACATATGGCCAACGCATGCCTGGAACCGAAACGACCTAGAAACCCCAACCACGGTAAGAAAACATTAGGACTTACTAACCAACAGGACGAACCACAAATGGCAATCCGAAGCAAAACCCTGGGAATATGCCGGAATGGCTATGACATATCGACCAAAAGAGCCTTAGATAAATAAAGTGGAAAACCAGAATGGAAGCCACACCCTGAAAGCTCAGTACAAGAGCCCCACGATGAATTCGTTACACTAGAAGATGCGCTTAAAACCCCAGAAGTCGATGATGAAGCCCTGAAACTCGATAAGAAGGAATGACACCGATTTAGGATGAGTACTGACCCTGAATACCGGGAGAGGCATCGATAATATGCCATTGCAAAGCGACAAAAGATTAACGCCGACCCTGAACAGAAAGAAAAACACCTAGCCAGACAAAAAGAACTCTACCAGAAAAAGAAAAACGGAGAACGAACCAAGACCTTAGGAGTCTTCAACAAAGGAAAAGCAATCATCCCTAAACAGGAAGGAGAGCCGAATACAACGAAACACACGAAGAACACTCAGCCCGACAAGCTATACCCGAATCAGTTCGTACCAGTACCTAAAGGGAAAGAATTAGTTGCCATCTATAACGGAAAGTACGATTCCGACGAAGACGAACTTAATGACGAAGGGAGATCCATCATCGAATACCAACTGGTCAATGAAGGAGAGGAAGCTATATACCCTCGACCACCAATTCCTACGAATAAAGGGAACTATCTAAACGAGAAATCGACTAAAGAGGAAATACGGAATTATGTTAAGAGCCTTACGCCTGAAGGAAGCATAGTATAACACCGCAAATAACTAAAGATAGTGGTAAATTACAGTAAAGTGGATGCCGCAGCTTTCAGACAAAGCCGATAACAAACACCTACAAACATTATAACATGCGACACACTCCTGGAACATAAAGAAAAGATGCTATAAGTGTAACGTACCGCAGGAGATGAACTCCGGAAGTGGAGACATTAACGCGTAAAAAGCATGGGACACCGCGGAGGAGCAGCACGACGAACTGCGCGATACCTACGCAGCGAAGAAGACCGCATAGAACAGAAGTGGAGATAAGAATACCAACCTACCTACGACAAATAAGAACTATAATACTTCTCGTCACAAGAAGACCGATGTCTTCAGAGTGCAAGAGAATGAGAAGACACGAGTAAGGTAGAAGACATTATAGTAAGGGCCTATCACACCCACGACGCCCTCAATCTACTACACAAGGAACAAGTATTTGACCCTAGAGACGACGTACGGACATACCTGACGAACGACGTACATGAAGAAATCTCATGGGTGTCTTGTAAATACCATTGGTGCGAGAAGCACAAACAGGACAAACGAGATAACAACTGTTTTCCAGTAGCTATCCCAGGAACACCTAACGATCGCCTATACCATGCAGAGGAAACGGAAGGCTACGAAGCCTATAAGTAGTACGAAAACCTCGGAGTAGCAGAGCTACAATTTAGTCTAGCCTACTACCGACAGATCACCCTTACCAAAGAACTATACATAGAAGTACAATAAACCATGAATATCGTGGAAGAATCTAGGGAAACCTACAGAATGATAATAGGGGATAAGCGCCCCGAAATATAGGAAAATTACAGCGAACCAAGCTAAGATCTGGCAGAGAAGTACCAATAATGGCTGTATAATAAAGAATATGACTACGATTGCTCCGACGGAGAGGGATGCAACAAGAGCGAATATAAACTCGTTCACCGAGACGCATTAGGAAACGAAATACGCTATCTATAATGAAGCCATAGATGAGCGTAGAGCTAAAACTAGATAAACTGGGATGACAAAGAGCTCTAGGGATCTTTAATATAGATAACCTATAATGCCTAGTGCTAAAAGTTAAGATTAAGGGAGAATAGCTTACCGTATAGATTAATTGCGGAGCAATAGATAATTACATTACATCAGGACTGGTAAAATGTCTAAAGCTACCATGGAAGAAAAAGGCAAATCCATACCCATTAACAAACGTAGAAGGATAACTATTTAATTATAATAACAGACTGATAGACCAAGAGATTAATTACCTTAAGGTCTTTATTAACGGAAAAAATCAAGGGATAGATTTCGACATCGTACCTCTGGAAAAGGTCAATATCCTTCTAGGAATGCCATGGTTAAAACGCTATAACCCTCACATTGACTGGCCGACAGGCCAAGTCACTATCTAAAGTGACGTCGACAGCGATGACGGAACGGATCACGAAGACAACGAGAGATCTTAAACTCTAACCAATGACGCCGGCAGAGCATAGCATAGAAGTACAATTTCACCACCCCCAAAGGGAACAAGGAACAAGCATATAAGAGGCAAGAAAAATCAAAATAAACAAATCCTAGGTCTCATTAAAAAACAATTCCATAAACTGGATAAGCAACTATAACAGTAGAAAGAAATCAAGATAATAATATAAGAGGATTGACTAAAAAACATTCCTAAGGAATATAGAATTTATGATAAACTATTTAAGGAGGAACTTGAAACGAAGGTACCATAGCATAGCCACTAGGACTACGAAATTTGGCTTAAAACGGATGACCTACTATTCCAGAAAATCTACAGTCTTAACGGAAAAGAACTTAAGACCCTAAGGGAATATTTAAATACAGAACTAGCCAAGGGAAACATTAGAATATCCACCTCATCGGCAGGATTTCTAGTAATGTTCATACCCAAGAAAAATGGAAAACTATAACTTATTATGGATTATCGAAGATTAAACGACCTTACTATTAAAGATCGGACCCCGCTTCTACTTATTACGGAACTTAAGGACCGGCTATAAGGAAAATAGATCTTTACTGCTCTTAACCTTAAGGGAGTATATAATCTAATCCGCATTAAGGAAGGAGATAAATAGAAAACGGCATTTAGAATTAAGTTTAGACTTTTTGAATACTTAGTAATGCCCTTTAAACTCATAAATGCACCTATAACGTTTCAGTAGATAATTAATAATGTTTTATGACAGTACCTCAATATCTTTATGGTTTATTACCTAGATGATATCCTAATCTTCTTGGATAACGAAGAAGAGCATAAGGAATACATCTATAAGGTATTACAAGCCCTTCAGGATGCCAATCTACTGGTAGAACCAGAAAAGAGTTATTTCTATATCAAGGAAGTAGACTTCCTAGGACATACCATTACCCCTGGAGAAATCAGAATAGATCGAAAAAAGATCACGGTAGTAGTGGACTGGCCATTACCAACGACAGTTAAGGAAGTATAGAGCTTCTTAGGTTTTACTAATTACTACCGACGATTTATATGAGATTTCAGTAAACTTGCTAACCCTCTAACTAAACTTACGAAGAAAGACAGAAAATTTATATGGAAACCAGACGCATAGAAGGCCTTTAAAACATTACGACAATTAATCCTAAGTAAACCAGTTTTAATCATATTTAACCCTAATAAGGAGATAGAACTAGAAATAGACTTATCGGACTTTGCTTTAGGAGGACAGATTGGTTAACGAGACGACGAAGGAAAGCTACATCCAATAGCCTTCTACTTACATAAACTTCACGGCGTAGAACTTAATTACCCCATCTATAACAAAGAATTCCTAGCAATTATTAACTATTTCAAGGAATTTTAACACTACCTTATAGGAAGCATACATAAAATCAAAGTCTACACAGACTATCAAAATATTACGCACTTTACTATAACACAAGAACTCAATAGACGACAATTACGCTACGCAGAATACCTCAGCGAATTCAATTTCGTTATTATATACCGCAAAGGATCTGAGAATGGCAGAGCAGACGCCATCAGCAGACAACCAGATTACGACACCGGAACTACTAAGTTTAATGGATAAGTCTTAGAAGCAAATGAAAAAGGAGAATACCAATTCACCTAACAAATAAAAACATTAGGATGGATGCAAAAGGCAACCACAATGATAATACCAGAAAACGAAATACATAACTTCCTTCGCGAATTTCATTCACACCCATTACATAGACACCAAGGAGTCATAAAGACAATGAAAAGACTCTTAGAATAAGAATACCAAATCCCTTGACTATAATAAGAAGTTAAGAAAACAATCAGGATATATAACTTATGTATAAAAATAAAGTCTTAATGACATAAGCCTTACGGCAATCTGCAAGCACTACCTATAGCAGAATGACCTTGGGGATCTATAACAATAGACTTTATAACCAAGCTGCCACTCTCGGAAGAACCCTTAACCGGAATCTTTTATAATAGTATTATGGTTATCGTTAACCGACTTACGAAGTATTTATACTACCTACCCTACAGAGAAGCAACGGATGTAGAAGAACTTTTCTATATCTTTTATTAATATATTATGGCCAATTATAGCCTACCTAATGAAATCATTTCGGACAGAGGACTGACATTTATAGCTAAATTTTGGCAAGTACTTATAGCATACCTTAGACTAAACTATAAGCTTTTAATAGCATTTAGGCTATAAACAGACAGATAAATAGAATAAATAAACCAAGTAGTAGAATAGTACTTATGGTATTATATTAACTACCAGTAAGATAACTGGGTTGAGAAGCTACTAGTAACTTAACTTACCTATAATACCGCCTATAACGAAAGTATGAAACTTACGCCTGTCTACGCAAACTATAGATTTATACCGGAACCATATTATAAAACGCAAGAACCTAAGTCTATTAATCCAGTAGCTATTATTAAAAGCAAAGACCTTAAGATACTTTATAAGGATATAAGAACGGAACTAGAATTCGTCAGGAACCGAATAAATCACTACTATAACCCCAAAAGAATAAAGAGACCATCCTTTTCAGAGGGAGATATGGTATACTTCGCAACAAAAAACATATTAACAAAACGACTATTAAAGAAACTGGACTACAAGTATATCGGACCATATAAAATCCTATGGAAAATCAAGGATTATAACTATGAACTAGACTTCCCACCGAAAGTCAAGCTTTACCTAATTGTCCACATATCATTGCTAGAATCAGCAGCCGACACCATTTAAGTCAAAATCGGTAACGAACCAGAAGAAATCAAAGGACCGGAAATATATGAAGCAGAGGCAATCAGGGAAATACGTAAACACGAAGGCAGAAAAGAATACCTAGTTAAATGGAAAAACTACCTAGAAAATGAAAATATATAGGAACCAGCCAAACACCTCGCTAATGCCCAACGACTCCTAAAGAGCTTCCACCAAAAGAAGAAGAATCTTCAAAGACAACCGACCAGTTAATAAGGTCAGTGGCACCAGCAGCAATCAAATCAACTACAAGAGAAGACTCTATAGCTACACTCAACTCGGCTGTCTCCACTACCTCCAACTCCCTAACAGACTGAAGATCCCGCTCCAATATTTTCATCCCCTTAGACTGAAGAAGGCATTTCTGGCAACGAAAACGCATCAATTTAGAAAGACGCTTATTTAGTTAACGCTGCAAATCCAATAATTCTTCCTCAGTAGCCTCCTCATCAGCCTCCAAATGAGCCTTAGCTTGGACCAAGCGATCCGCTGGACATATCAGCAAACGAAGTTATATTAAAAAGGAAAATACACAAACCTTTGGAAACAGACACTCCTTTACCATCGCAAGACCGACCCCGACAGGTGCATTCAGAACAATTTTTGTAACCTTCCTTCATTACGCATTACAGACTCTTCGTAGAACAAAAAGAATACGGCATAATAACGTAACCTTTGGAAAAAATTAATACAGCTCTAGCCTTTCAACGAGCAGTTTCTACGGATGACATCATTAACAGCAAGAATATTACAAGTCTAGGTTAACTTACCTAGGACCAATAGCACGAAAAATGGTTATGCAGGTCTCGAGGACGAGACCCTAGAGAGGGGAGAGATCGTATTATAACCCTAGCGTTTACATCACGTGCGCCCCACTTTTCTCACCTATCAAGAGTGGTCACTACCACACCACCCAACACATACAGTGACCATTACGACGTAATCACCTCTTAACACCAAGAATCACTTGGTAACCAACATAATCACCATTAACCACAACCGTCACCACCGTAACCACTATAAGTATATATACATATTCATTTAGCATTAGATAGAACTTAGCTCACTAGCTATCAATACAACTTCTTTACCTCAATACGCCTTACCCGCACTATTAACTATTAAGAGACGTGACACTCCACTACCGCTTAGATTATATCCCGCAATTCTACCAACATAAACCTAGAACGGTCTAGTTTATCCCTTGGGAAACCCAACCGTCACACTAGTCTTAGGTCGGAGTATGAAGAAAATTTATGTACCTTTCGAATCGTCGCGACCACATAGATATTATGGTTGATTAATACTCACCCTACTTGGACTAGTATCGCTCTGGTTCCTCTAATTCTAGGTCTGGAACCGTTTGGGTAATTGTCTGTCTTTCTAGGCGATGATTAGCTCGAGTTAAGTCGGTATTTCAACTGGATCTGAAATGCAATTACAGCATGTGTCTTAACAGCCACTGATTACATTCATTTTTCTGTTTTAATAGTAACACAGTATTTTCTTCCTACCATGGTTAAGATTGGGAAGAATATCTCGTGTAGTAAATTGAACTGTATCCAAAAACAAAATAAAACATAAAAAGGCTTTATCTCTTTATTGTGCAGCCTCTCTGTATTAAACCGATTGGGGCCCTGACACACACACAAATACCCTACACAAGCTCGATTTTCCCCTCTTTCCCCAAGGACACTGTGGGTCCCGAGCCCGGTGGATTTCCTCACACAGAGCTTGAAACTAGACCGTTATAAGCTAGACTTTGTTGATCAGTTCCACAGTGAACTGTATGTAATAGGTTAGAGACTAATTATTCCCCTCAGGTAAAGGTAAGTGGCAGTTCGTAGAGACAGTAAGATATTCCGGTGCCGATAAAAAAAGCCGAGAGGCCAGTAGTCGTGATATTCCCACATCTAAAGCATTTACGGCCCATCTATATGCAACCCCTTTGAAAGGCATCCCTTACTTTTGTCCATCCTCATCCCACTAAGCTGATTTGTATTATATTCGGCTATTTTCTCACGCTATCGTCAGCCGGTGGCTTACTCGGTGGGGAATGTCTGCGTTGGAGGAATCGCTGAGATCCGGAGGTCCATCCACAGGCCGCCTGTGGTCGGGCCTCCGGATGCCTACGAGGGTAAACAATGCCTGCCAACGATGCCGTCGGAACAAGAGTCGAGTGACGTAACACCCCTTCTCGTTGCCGTATTGCTAGCAACGGAGCAGACGACTGGATGCTAACCGAATTCTAGTGTGATGCCTTTCGGCCATGTTCACTCTGTGCACGCTCAAACGTGCCCTGTGAGCCTGCCTTGCTTGGTAAGCCAGCGAGGAGCAAGGCCGGGACTGCCAGTAGCCGTGAAAGGGTGAACTCTCGCAAGTAGGTAGCCTGACACCGCGAAACGTAAGTGGAATCACTCGATTGCTAACGCACTCTATCTCTGTAACACAGACGGCCACGGCCACATACCAATACCAGTGATGATGGCCTCACCTCATCCGTGGCCTCGGCAAGGCGACCCTCGTTGTCCCCGGGAGACGGCACAAACCTCGGTGCGGAAGGAGGAGAACAACAACCTCCAGCTTTGCCAGATGCCACAAGGGAAGCAGGGGCTGCGCAGATCAGTCGGCGTAGCTCTTGGTTGCCTGTAGACTATGGCGAGTCTGAGTCGGCTATGGGTATTGCGCGCAAGGTAAGAGCTCCGACTCTCGCCTTATCTGCTCAAACAAATAACGAACGCAACAAAAGATATACAGGCTCGCAAGCCAGACTATTGATGACCACTCGACGTCGGCTATTCCAGATGGAGGACACGGAACTCGGACGCCTCAGAAACGGTCTGGCGATCGGCGTATACCAATATCGACCATCTTGGGCAGTAGATTCCCTGACCACAATGCCATCTGTTCTTTACTAGAGAGCTTTTTCGAGTCAGTACACTGGTTCTCTCTCGTCATCTACGAACCAAAATTCCGCCAGCGCCTCCAGTCCATCCAGGACGGCTACGCCTATCCATCCGAGACGCCATTCCTGACCCTGCTTTCAATGATCTTGTGTATGGCTGCATGGTACCGTTCGCAAACGGGTCTTCAGGAATCCAGAGACGGTCAAGAATGGCGTCTCTGGAGTAATGATTTGCTCAAGATAGTCGAGTCGCGGCTGGTCCAGATTTTGGACCAGCAGTCGATCGAGGCGGTGCAGACTTGCATCCTTTTGGGGTCCCATCACGTCTACCATGGCCGGCCGAGTCTATCCTTTTCACTTCTAGGTGCTACCATAAAGATGTCTCATGCCATGGGTCTGCATCGTGGCCATGCGCGTGGGAGCCCTGCTGACATTCAGGAGCGGAAGAGAGTATGGTGGACTATCTACACGTGGGACAGGTATGTACGACAACGCAAGGGTGTCTCGCCTATTGTATAGCTACACGAGTTTTGGAGAAAAAGCTAACTAGCCAGATTTGCTTCGATATCCTATGGGCGGCCATTGAGTATTAATGACGAAGACTGCAATGTAGAGATGCCAGCCGAGACTCTTGAGTGTCCATACTTTACCCAGCAATCGTTACAGCAGGATCTACCAGGGATTATGTACTCGCCCTATCAGACGCAGCTGAGCAGGCTATATGTTCTCGCTTCTCCTGCTCTCAAGATTATATTTGGCTCGTTATCGGCGCGGTCCGCCATGACATGCTTGGAGTCAAAATACTCCTCACTCATCAGCGAAGTCACGCACAAACTCGTTGCTTGGCGTCGTCAATTGCCTCAGCATCTGTCGCTGGACCTGACCAAAGATGTCGACCTTGGCAACTCCGACCGAAGTTATCGTGCACACGCATTGCAGTCCCTTTCCCTTCAGCTTACCTTTGACAACTTACTCATCGTGCTTCACCGCCCGTTTCTAGCTCGTCAGGCAGATCACCTGTCCACCACGCCAGGCTCCAACGCTGCCCAGCATAGTTCGCCCTACACGTCAACACAATCGCCTACCGTGACCCACGGCGCCGAGGGCACCCTATCCCAGGATCAACCATCACCGGGCTTAGAGAAGAAGGCGAGTTCCGAATACTGGTGGAGCGCCGCTGTCAGGACCGCCAGTATCACCGAGTTACCCCAGTTAGCCCAGCTCGCCACAAACAGCCATCTCGTTGCCTTTATGGCCATAAACCTGTTTCACTCAGCTATCGTTTTGGTCCTCGTTGCCCTCCTGAACCCTCTTTCCGATTCCTCACAAGGTGTAAAGCGAACAATCACCCGGGTGTTCCGATTGCAGGAGCTATTGGGTCAGCGTTCAGCGCTATCAAGCCAGAGCAGCGTCGTCCTTAGGAATCTCATCAGTCTTCTACTGCGACGAGAGGGCGAGGCCATGCTCGGACCGGTAGGGATGACGACCACATCGGCAAGCTCTCGAATGGAACAGGGTCCCGGTCCTCTAGAAAACTCGGAATTTATGTCGGTTCATGACACCCTTTGCCTCCCTCTGGAGGCTACCATTAGTACCTCACAGCAGGGGACGGAGGGGCCGCCCTGGCCAAAGTTGAATCTGGCCCAACGCTTAAACGAGACTTTGGCGTCCGTACAACAAGGTGAGACTTGCAGTCCCCTCTTCCCCAAATGATTCATCTATGATATACGGCCTAACTAATCTCACACATGCTTTTTTTAGTCTTTCCCTCAATCCCAACTGACATGTCTTTGCTCGACCCGAATCAAGTACTGGAGGATGATGCAGATGCTCAAGACAACTCGTTACCATTAACACAGCACGATATGTCTCACATACCCTTTAGTTACCAAGATCCCGGAGGTCTGGGGAATCAGGTAGACTCGGTAGATTATGAAGGAAATAGTCTTTTCTGGTTGTGGAACTCTAACTGGAGTGCGGATCCTACATCATAGATAGCTTGGAGGGCAAATACAACCCGCCAGGGTCAGGGAAGACAATTTTCGTATTTTCCCTAACATGTTTGCCGCGACGGAATCTCATTGTTAATTTTAATTCGTTCTCTACGATTGCGAGAAGGGGACGAAGCAGTACTGTATCAAATAAGGTCAAAGGAGGGCGGCGGCTCCCATACCACTCGTGGGCAATGAAGAAATGTGGCAGGACGTGCAATGCTCCTATTGTGGTATTTTGTTCCAAGAAAAGACAATAGAAAAGTAGGAAGAAGGGAATCAAGAAGAAAAAAAGAAACCCCGCATACTCCAACTGCAGCCAGAAGATCTAGAACATCACTTTTCCATGAGTTAAGCAAGACTCAGTGAGCTCACATAATGCGTGGTCTCAGCACTTGATCTCTCGTCATTGCCGGTCATGGTGGTGGATCATCTACCAGATCCGCCGGGCCGAAAAACGGTTTAAACTATCCGTAGCAGTGCTAGTCTACCTTTCCCTCTACGGTTCCGGCGGCTCAAACGGTTCCGTAGCATCAATGCCCCCCTTGCGCCCACATTAAATGCCGGATCAACCTTGAAGGTGGGGAATCAACCCTGGGGTCCTGGCTTACCCCTTCACGGCATGCGGGCAGAAGCCGTGAGGATGTGCATACTCACTGGAGCATTTACTAGCTTAATTTTAACCATTCTGGGGTAGCAATCGGTTGTTCCAGACTAATAAAGTAAAACTTTTGTTCTTTCGTGTATAAAAGTCTGGGGCCCCGGATTCAAAATGTAAACAGCCTTCTCCATACTACGCATTACATCAGATAAAGACAAAGACGACAAGGAAGGTCTTCAACCCCATTCAACCCTCTGGTTGTAGATCATCAATATGGAGAAGCCTGAGCAGCCTTCCTTGACGGAGTTCGTTCCACCATCGGGGGAGAATGACAATCTCCCCGTTCTCAAGCAGTCCTGGCTCGAGGCCAAGCTCAAGCCCAAGGTCATTCACCATCGTTACCCATTCAGGGGAAAGCCTCTCCTCTGGATGACCTGTGCTTTTGGTAGCTTGGGCGACGCTCTGTTTGGTTATGATCAGGGTATGTTTTCCCCCCACTTGTCACCAAAGACCTGTTCTTCGGATGTTCCGCGTATGGCTTCTAACACATCTCTTCGCAGGTATTGTCGCCGGCCTTTTAGTGAACCCGATCTTCATTTCTCGATTCTTCGGGGATTTTGGAGGTGCTGATGGCACCAGCGACAACGTCAACCCCAATATCACGGGAATTCTTGTCGCTTGTCTCCAGGTCTCTGCCGCCATCGGCTCTCTCATTGCAGGCAACCTTGGAGATATGATTGGAAGAAAAAAGTGCGTTCGACTTGGAGGCTTCATCTACTTTGTAACTGCCTTCATCCAAGCCTTCGCACCTGATTTCAAAACATTCGTTATTGGCCGTACTCTGCAGGGTCTGGGCGTCGGCTTCCTTTCCATGACTGTTCCGGTTATTCAGACTGAGATTGCTTCTCCACACCGCCGAGGTCTCATGGTGGGCATCGAGTACACATTTCTTATTGGTGGTTATGCGCTCTCGACTTGGGTTGATTTTGGCTTCTACTACCTCATCCCCAAGCACGAGTCCTGGCAAGGCCCTTACTTCATCCAGATGGGCCTTGCCTTCATTCTCTTTTCCATGTCCTTCTTCCTCCCCGAAACCCCTCGCTGGCTGGCCCGTAACGGCTTTACCCAGGAATGTCTCCAGACGGTCGCCGACCTCCACACGCCCGACGGCAACACCAATGCCGAGCACGTCCAGCACGTCATGCTTGAGATTAAGGAGGCTGTACGTTACGAGGCCACTCTGGGCCAGTCGACATGGCTAGAGATGTTTACACGCTACCGCAAGCGAACCGTGGTCGGTATCACGGCACAGATGTTTGCTCAGCTGAATGGTATCAACGTCATCTCATTCTATCTTCCCACCACGCTCGCCAGTGCCGGCCTCAGCGTTGAGACGTCCTTACTATACACAGCTGCCAACTCGATTCCCTATGTTTGCGCTACCGTCCTTACCTGGTGGCTGGCTGACAGATGGGGAAGGCGTCCCTTGCTGATCCTTGGTGGTAAGTCCAAAACACCCAATCCCAGACACACTAGCACTTGCGGCAAATCACTGATACGTTGAATCATTAGGAGCCCTTATGGCAATCGCGCTCTGTATTGTCTGCGCCTTTACCGAAGCGAACATTAAGAATCCTAGTGTGCGAGCCCATGGCATCTATTCTTTCATTATGATATACAATGTCATCTATGGCTTTACCTGGGGCCCCATCCCATGGCTGCTGCCCGCCGAGATTTTCCCCCTCCGAGCCCGCAGCAAGGGCATGGCCTTGGCCACCTGCTCCAACTGGGCGTTTAACTTTGTCATTGGCATGTCGGCCCCAGACGCGTTTGCCGGTATTGGTGGCTACTACTATGTTATCATTGCGGGCTTTTGTCTCTTCTCTGCTGGACTTGTGTGGTTCTATTACGTCGAGACATCAAACCATACTCTTGAGGAAATTGCCCTAGCTTTCGGAGATAAGGCTTTTGTGCACGACGACGATCAGATCGTCAGCGCTGCTCATCTCGCCCCTGGCCAGACTTCAAGGAAGGCATCTATGGCGTAAACCAGTTCCTAAAACATTTGAAGTCACAGCATGAGGGAAGAGTACTATCACGACCCAAGGCCTGGTCATAGGGGTATAAGAGCAACATAAAGATGTATTCTACCCAAATGTTTTCCAAGTAATATACTACAGCTATACTTAATAGCGCCATACTGCATTATCCGTTGTGTCAACAGTAACAGCCCAGTAGTAAAATGCGTCACTTTGACTGATCTTAGCAAGACCAAGTAAAGATGTGCAGAAGAATTTAAAAACGCTTTCCCCGCCATTTCTCACCGATAACATAGTGTGCCAACTGTCTAGGGACCTCCAGGCTCGCCAGCCGAGGTATCAAGCCACCTATCGCCAATATTGCGAACATACTGGCGTCCATAGACGCAGTAATAGTTGCCCCTCCTGTTCTGGTCATTGGGTGACCAGATAATGATATGCCCGCCGACGGGCAGCCAGGAACTGGTACAGGGGTTGTAGATACCCTGCTGGACAGTATAGGCCGTCTGGCCCTGCTTCTTCCAAACGGCGAAAAAGTCGCCAGGATTTCCCCAACACTCGTAACTGTTACCAGTTTCGATTGTCTGGATAACGCTGAAACCGGCGCTGATCCATGAGACAGCGGCATTGGCGCTCCAGCCAATCGAAAAGGACCGGGATTCGGTTCTGCCCGCAACACATTGTCTACCGGCCCCGCCGCCACACTCCATGGGTTCCTATATTTGGGTAAGAATGTCAGTATTGAATTTCAGAAAACAAAAATAATAGATTGGTGGACCTACGCTGAGCTGGATATGTAATGGATTCTGGTGCGGATTGCCATTGCCGACTGGACGGGTTTGGGTAAACCATTGGCCACACTGGCGCTTAGAGAGGCCGGCCGCCTTGACCGCATCATCAATCTCCTTCTGAGACAGCTCAGAAACCTGGCTCAAGACTTCAGAAGGGATCTCCCCATCGACCTTGCCCTCAAAGACGTCCATGGCCTTGGCGACTTCAAGGGGCCCATCTGGAAAGCACTCGCGTAGGGAGCGCTTAGCAAGAGGCTTGGGGTCCGCACCAAGTCCCTTGACAGGAACGACGCAGTTAACAATGAGCTCGTGCTGTTCAGAAATACGACCGCAGGCGATAGAGCCAGCGTCGCCATCCCCGATGCGGTAAGTGTTGTCACCGACTGTCACGTTGCCAGCGCCATTCTCGCTGACAGAGAATGAGATGGCGTGCTTGACAAAGGCACCATCGGCGAGAGAGTTGGTGCAAGACTTGCCCAGGACCTCGGTCTGCTCGTTGTTCCAGACGGTGATGGCGGACTTGGAGTTGACGAGGTCGCGCTCAAAGACCATGTGGAGGTTCTGCTCAGCGGCCGAAGCCGCGAGAACCAGAGGTGCGGTGACCAGGGTGATCTTGGTGAGTTTCATGTTGGAGTATTAAAAGACAAGAGGATGAAGTAGTGGGAGGCTGGGATAGACTGAAGAGAGATGCCTTGGGATGCTAAAAAGAGTCTTTCTCAAGGGGAAAGCATCACCTCTTATAGAAATTCATTTGGTTGCTCTGAGTCCGGTGGTTTCTCTCCTCTTTCCATGTGAACATGCCTCCCTTGCCTGGTGATGAGTCGTCAAGAAGCGTATCTGTCATCGGGTGAGTTGTTTTCCGTATTGACCTTCCCAGAGTGGGTATTCCAATTCGATGCCCTTCTGTGATAATGATCCTTTGTCGCATTGTGGGCCAATTACGTACAACTTTGACCTGTATCACGAATTGAGAAATCCATCTAGTTCTAGACGACGTCTGTAGGTGGTCTTACTTGTGGATGCTATCAACTGACCACTGGGGTCTTAACGAGTGAGGTGAGCGGCAGGCATTCAATATCCCAGCGGAGTAGTGTCTTTGAGTAGGAAGAGAGATAAAAGTTCCTATGCGAAGTCAATATCGAAAGACCCTGCTGCAGTCTATACCGTCGTCTTGGCGTTTGCGGTCATGAGACCAGATGCACAAGGCTCATCACCTCTCAGGCCTTGGCAATCTGGTTCTCGACTTCGCCAGATCGCCGGGTAGATTAGATAAGGACGCTTAGATTAAATCTCCGTCGCCGATAAGAAATAATCCACTCCGATTGGGCTGCTTAAGTTAAGCTTCATTTACGAAGACGGGGATGGAACTAACCGAGTCGGCAAGGCTGGCCATTTAAAATGGAAATGCGTGCGAGAGATCCTAAGCTCTGTGCCGCTGCAGCTATGTTATGGACTGCACTTTGCCCGAGAGGGCCCGGTAAGGTTCCGTCACTATACAAAGCTATACTTACTCCACTATGAACACAACATTTACAAACAACCTTCTCTCTACAGTCGGAGAAAGTTTTACAGTATTACGCTAATAGTTTACGAGATACTCAGCCACAATACTAAAATGTTACGATTCGTGTCCATGATAGTAATGTAAGGTATATATACAGCTATAAATACCACCGTAATTACTACGATAGCAGTTATAGCCTGATCTGTTACCCTATAGCTTAACGGCTCAAATAACTGTTACACAGCAACCATTCCTGTTATATTATATTAGTATACTCTTTCCTACTCTTTTTTCTCATCCAGTATCTTGCTCTTATGCTTACCTCTTAGGCTTGTTTTTAACATATAATATAAAGCGTTTAATAATTAGTTCTATATGGAAAGTAACACCAATACTAACACCACCAGCACTATTAACGTTGTTGTGCTTCTAGAGCTTTTACTCGTCATTGGGTAAACAACTTCCTTGTTTATAGGAATATTTTCTTATTAATAGTAAACGTTTTATTATTTACATTCTACAAGTAGTCTGTTACTCTTGAAGTTAAGTTGCATTTAGTACAGAGGTTTGCATTGACTTGGGACCTTATGTACTAAAATAGAAATGTAGAAATACTTATTCAGCGATATATTAATTCTTTACGAGATTTTCGGGAGCCTCTTAAGTGATTTCCTATATCTTCAATGCGCTGTAATGAAATAATATAACCGTGCGTATTTGAGCTTTGTAGAACTCAGAAATTTTTAGGTTTTACATTCAGTCCAAAAATAGTGAGTGAATGGTGTGGTGTGTTAATGTGGTTTGGTAACTTTCTTTTAGACATATATCTAGCCAGTCTGAGCTTTTGTCCATCCAAACGAATGATGTGTATTTCCCATATCCAACTACTAACTTCAGCTATCAGAGAGCTAACTTGCTCAAGATATCTGCCTCATATTGCCCAACTTGGTATTTCCTACCGCACGGTGAGATCATCTGAGCCTCAGCCACGGTAAGCCCCAGCATAGGCGAGTAGCTACATAGTAAAACTAGGCCTGCTTACAATCCGGGCTAGGGCTTGTGTTAGGAGGACCAGCCTTAATCTTGATGTTAATCGCGCCGCTAGGTCCAGTGACGTCGATTGATACATCTTGAGCTTCAGTATTCTTGTCAATAACAGCCTCAACAGCCGAACGAACAATGTCGGCCTGGGACGTCTCAGGAGGCTTGGTACTACACTCTTTCTTAGTGGCCTCGTTGATCTGGCCAGAGATAACGCCAGCTACGGCAACGCCAGCAGCATTGGCGACGAAAGGTTGGTTGAGGAAGTCCATGAGATCCTTCGTTACCGTACCACCGGCGGCATATTCAGCGGCGCTAATCCAGGTGTTGTAAGCCAAAAGTAAGACGTATTGGCTTCCGTAGACGACACATCTCCCGGCAGCCCTGCACGTGCCTTGAAGGTCGCGCGAGTCAAGCTGAATGACATCAGAACGCGTGGAAAGAGTACTATTCGCGACGATCTCATCGAGATCCCACTCAACATTGGATCTCTTGTGGACTATTTCTTGTCAGTCTCAGTCTGTATCACATACAAATAGGTTTGGCTTACGTTTCTCGTCCCACTTATCCTCAGGGACACCCGTGAAGATGCCCTTGGCAAGTTCCTGCCAGCGCACGTTTTTGCCATCAAACTCAGTGACTTCGCCGTGGTTGAGAGCCAAAGCTCCTTGAGCACCAAGGAAAAGTGCCATGGCACTAGCGAAAAGTCGAGAATGAAGCATGTTGTCAAAGCTTGAGATAGTGTCGGGGGAAGATGATGGGAAGTTGTAATTAGTGACAATTGGTGGTGGATGATGAGGAGGTAGATAACTGTGAGTAGTATTTTTATTCGAGTTATAAGCTCCCTTAAATAATCTTTATGTGCCTTTATAGATGGAAATCATCTTTAGAGTATTGAGCACTTACACTAAACGTTCCTCTCCTTTGACAACTCTTGTTTTGGAGATGATGTCCCACTTGCCGATCATTAGTATCGGTATGTACTATGTACGCACATAAGCATGTTAAAAAAGAGCAGACTCAGGTACTCGTTTTGTCAGGAGTACTTATGGATTGCACTGCCAGCATGTCTCCACATCCCCAGATTGGCGCCCCATAATTCCAGCTTACACGGTACTTCTAAGTACTTTATGTGCCTAGCCAGGTATTACTTATGCACGGTTTTAGTCAACCTATTTTGACCCAGCTCAGCTTACGAAGTACAGCCATGTACTTAGTAGCCCCTAGAATGGTAACTTGAGTGAGCATGACATCACAATACCTTGCAGCACAGCAATTAACATAGACTATCAGGAGATAGCAAAATAAACCAGGATACCAAAGGAAACATGACAAAATACTCTTGCTGCCTTTTAGCTCTAACATTGCCCTTATTGATCATGTTTTTCTGTCTAGGCGCTCGAAATGGAGCTATTTAACGATTCTTCTACATTCATGCCGATCAGGTAATGATAGAGTTTTAAAATTCATCCTTCGCGGATTCCTCCCAGGCAGAAATATTCTAGTTGATGATCAGCTCGCTCAGCCCTGTTTGGCGGGGCCTTTTGGGGCGGGCACAAGTCATTTTGGTTGGAAGGATCCGATTGTCAGCTTATGTCTGCAGCTGAGCAACTGCCGGCCGTCCATGTCAGCACCGGCCATTCGGACAATAAGGCAATTTCCGCACCATAAAGATCTTCGGAAGGAAGATCGAAGGATCGAAGGATCTATAGGCCTTCCGAAATTATATTTCGGCATCTACTTGTAATCGGCCATGTCATCTCAACGGCGATCGAATATAAGGACATTGACGTCATTGAGCCAAGCTCTGAATCGTTTGCGACCTATTGCTGTTTGAAACTGAAATTCTTCGCCGCCTAATTCTTGATTCCTGTAGCACTGATCGTCAAGAAGGAATATCGTAGGATCAAAGGATTTACTCACCTGCCTAAATGAAACTACGGCATCTCCTTCAGGAGTTCAGAGGCGATATTCTCTTCCATGGGTTGGAGCTTGGAAGAACCTCCAAGCCGCAGACGATGGGGTCATTGCATCAAGCTATGAACTTTGCTTCTTCGTTTAATGTTGATTAGAGCTGAAGTCATATGTCGGATAGGTATAGACTCTATGCATGAATGAGTTACTTCAAGTTACCCGCTGTCAGTGAGACAGACTGCCTCGAAGAAGTATTAAAAGGTTGCCATATCCCACCAATTCACTTTCAAACCATTCACTTCAAACATCTCATCATCACAATCCAACAATCACCAACTACTACCACTATCAAAACACCCTTAACTTCTATTATAACTCTTAAATCACTATGCATTCCTTCATGGTTTTGATCGCAGCTTGCACTGCCTTGACTGCTGCCCAACCCACACGCTCCAACTCCGCGGGTCTTGACGCCCGTGATGATCTCCTTGGGCCAGCTACTTGCCCCAGCGGTGACGAGTTTGCCCTTGACGAAGAGGAAAGTGCTTCGGGCGCCGAGGGGTTCAAGCTCTGGGTTGAGCAAGGCGCTGACGGAAAAATCGATCTTTCTGGTAACTTCAAAGGACAGATCTCTGTATGATATTACCTCTTCTATCTTTGACTTGAGATTCATAACTGACCACAAATTCTAGAAAACTCACAATGGCATAACCTTCTTTGCTTGTGATTATAAGAGTGGAGGAAAGGGCAGTTATATTAACGGCAACCTGGTCCAGTCGGTTCTCCGCAAGGATGCGTATCTGGACAGCAAATGCGGCCATGGCAGAGCTGGTTACGAGAGCAGTAATGACCTTAGTATTGGCCGTACCTTCGTAAGTTTTGGAATACTCTGAACCTATAAGGCTATGATCTTTCTGACATGTTCGGTACTTAGAATGGCGACCACTACTGTTAAGGATGCATTTTCCAGCATGGTCTGACAGTTAAGTGGTTATCTGCGAGACCTATGTGGTTTAGGCAAAACCTACTCCAATCTGACTATATCGCTACAAGCTAGGAATTCTGGGAATATCAAAGAGGGACCTCAACTTAAATGTGATACTGTCTTTACCTCAAATGGGTTTCTGGGAATGTGTAAAGGGATGTACATATAAGAAGAATGCTGTCTTTATCTGAATTACTCTTTAAACATCTGTTACAATAAAGCATATGTGGCTGTCCGTTTTACGTCTATATGACTACTGCTTGTAGAGTGTCTCGTCTTAGTAAGACCGGCTCTCAGTTTCTAGAAGTCCTCGCCATCTTCCCAAAGCCAATTTCAGCCAGATGTAAAGAAGGCACTGCCACGAGATCCAACGATACCCTATAAGAGAAAAAAGACTAACAAAGAGAAATATAAGATATTAATACGGTAAACAGTCAACATGCAAGTGCAGCTTATTATAGCCTCTACTCCTCAGGCGTTTTAGGATGGGGTTAGGCTTAGGTATAGTATGGAAATAAATTAAAATACCCGCCTTGTCTGAGGTAGTGGGCTCTAATGGGGAGTGCATTATCGGCTTGGCCAGGGCGAACTGAGTTGTGAGAAGAAGTGTTTATATTTCGGTAAAAGAATAACTTCGATTACGTTAGTAGTGACGTGAATCAGGGATTGTCGAACTACAATCACCCAGGCCGGGTTATATAGACCCAGAGGTGAGGCAAAGCGATACCATAGAGCCTTTTGCTTCTCACACTTCTTGGGGTAACTTACCAGCTAATGACTTGATTTCTTTGCGCTAAAACTTCTAAGGACCTAATGAATGGGCCGGTTGAGCCACAATCTAGGCAAACCTAGGGCCAACCTTGCTCTTCCCTGTGGGTAAGAGTGCACTTGTTCCTGTCCGGCCATTTACTATAAGCGGCTGTATTCCCGCCGGGAATGACCAACGATGCTCAAGGTGACAAGGTAGGGCGACGCGGCTAATTACTACATCTGGCTAGTGGACCTGAACCAACCAAGGGCCGAATGTCTGGCCGTTAGCATTTGCATACGCACGTGGAAAAGAGTTTGACAATGCTTCTGTAGGGTGCAAGAAGAGAAATATAGATTACAATAAGCATTCTTATGCCAATCAATATTTAGGTAGCATTAAGTTTCACTCAATGGCAGAACTTACGCTTTCCTAACTTCGTGAAGTTAAGGATGCTGATTTGTGGAACAAGACAATTCTTGTTAAATTATATCCTCATTGATCGATTTGTCTTTTAAGTTAATAGTAAGTTGGACGGGCTGAGTTGTATTGGGTATCTTATTGATACAGTCTATACTGTATAGTAGTGAGAGATTTAATAAGACGAAGACTTGGAATTAAGAATTAATTTACACCTATAGGTTAACACAATTACGTTTCAAGAGGCAAAAGCTAGGGGCTGGCGGCTAGTAAAGAAGGAGGTCCGTGAGTATGGCAAACGTGGAGAGATAAGATGTACACCTTGGCGGGGCGGGCAGTGAAGTAAGGACTACTTCCCCGCATTAATGAGACTCGGTCAAATACCGTTTTGAGTTATTTTGCGAAAAACTGCTTCTGGCATGTCAACGACGACGCCATCAAGCTTTATCACCCAATTATCAGAACTAGAAGTTTGTGGATACATCCAGGACGATCAGCGGAGAAATATCAGATAATACTTGCGAAGGACGTTGCCAGGCTTTATTCCGCATCGCACCTCTTCAGAACTACGACTTGTCGGTGAACAACATCAAGTATGACGCTTTACTTAAGGATAACAACGTCCAGATTGGTCAAAGCTTGATCGGAATGAAGATTGGCGACCAGGAAGACGCATATATTCCTGGGCAGGATAAGCTCAAAATGGGTCTTCGTATCAGTAATTGGTTGATTGGTGGTAAGAAGGTTGACATGACGAATTGGAAAGTTGATAAGCTTGGCCAGCTTAATATTCATCCAGATTTCTGGGGGGACTGGACTATCGTTTAAGTCACGATTGGCTTCCGTTATACATATGGGTTACGAAATTGAACTCACGTGGAGAATGCCCTCTATTAGCTCGGCGCCAGAATCCCATTACCTTAATACATTCGTTTGGAGTTATGGGAATAAATATTATAAGACTTTAATTCATTATACGGCAATCTTCAAGCTAATTTTATTTAAGAATAAAAAAAAGCATTATAGCTCTGAGGGTTGTACCTACTCCTTGCAGCAAGTACTAATAAGTCAGTTCCTATTAACCGGATAAACTAACATCCGAGGCCGCTAGTAGTGTATTTACCAATACCGATCTCCTATAAAGAACCTTTCCTTCGAGGACAGGCTAACAAGTAATTAACCTAGTATATATTGTACATTTATTATGTACAGGAGAACGCATCTCATAAGCCATTCAAGATACTGTGCCGCTTCTGTTTCAGCCACCTTTTAATCCTGATTATAAATCAGACACCCCGCTTTCTCCCATTAGAACAATTGCTTTTGGTGTCACTTAACATTCTGGCCGGCCTGCTAGAAGGCCGACTTCTTTAAGCTTTCAGCACCCTACCTCACTCAGCTAAGATATGGTCTAGATAAACGGGAATGTGCTGATTTATATATCCGTCGCGTCGTCAGCAGTTGCTCGCACTGTCTCGCTCAGGTGATGGGAAGAATGTGGCGTTTAATAGCGGATGGCCAGACCGGGGGCCATATCTCAGCATTCCAATCAATCCATCACGAACCTGTCAGCCCTAATTTAACTTTCAAAGGGGGCTTACTGTCTCAGTTAAAGCCCCACAGCTCAGTTTAGTTCTGTGATTATCCCCGGATCCCCTTGGGCCCGGTTTTTACACGTTCAATTCCCTTTCCGTCTTCCCCGGACTGTCTTCCTACATCAGCACGTATCCTCTGGCGATCTGTCGCGCCCACGTCATATACTCCATATATCATGGCCGGTAACGAGTCAGTTCGTCGGGACACCAACGACAGCAGGGTGTCCGTTGTTCTTGGCATCGCTACCTTTCTCATGACCACATCGACGCTCATGGTGGTGCTGCGTGTTATGAGCCGAGCCACGGTGAAGCAGTTTAGGCTAGACGATATGGCCGCTATCGCGTCTTTGGTGGGTAGACAGCACTTGTCAACGAGAACAAGACTGCAAATACTAACAATTCATGGAAGTTAGCCATGATAGGTTGCGGTACTGCGATAACATCAAGTTTGTCCAATAACAATTCAATCGTCAGAAAGTAATAGCTAACCAACTTCAGTGACACGGTTTGGTCTTGGAAGGCATATTTCCACCGTTTCAAGTGAGAATCTAATTCTTTACGTAAGAGTAAGTACAAGTCAAATTCCTCCAAACAAAGTCATACCTAACCTTAGCGCAGTGTTTTTGGGTGTCTGTTTTTTTCTACATGCTATCGCTGTTCTTCATCAAGATGTCCTTTTTATTCAACTACCACCGCCTCCTAGCCGCCTCCAGGCTACGGCCCTACTGCATCGGAGCGATGGTACTAATTGTACTATGGGGTGGTGGCGTCATTATCCTCGTCTTGGTCATGTGTATTCCTCTTGAAGGTGTCTGGGACCCAAATGTTGATGCGAAGTGCGTCCCGCATATTACCGTAATGTGGTGGTTCAACGGCGTTTTCAATTCCATCGGCGACCTGTTCATTCTGACGCTGCCAATTCCGGCCTTGTGGCGACTTCAGTTACCACGCCGACAGAAGATTTACTTATTATTCGTTTTCGGTCTCGGCTTCCTGTGAGTTGTGAAATACAAACAGAATTCTGTTGGAGAACGTTACTAACACAGAACGCGTACAGGACGGTGGGCATTTCCATTGCGAGAATGCGATGGCTCAAGATGGACGACGACATGACATGGTGGAATGTCACCCCTGCGCTCTGGTCTCTCGGCGAGCTGACGTCTGCCATTTCTTGTTCCTGTCTACCATTCTTCAAACCCTTAACTCTCCGCGTCAAATCCTCCCTAAGTCGTGCCACTGGTGGCCATGATCATCCACGAGTGACTGGGGGCGAAGGCGATGAGGAGTCTAATACCCATCCAAGTGTCGGCGCTGGGCAAAAGGGTTTTTTCCAAAGTAGCAATCCGATGGTCAGCAAGGATGGAAGCCAGCACGAGCTGGTAGAATCAATATAGGAATGGCAAGTAGTTCTTTTTGCCTTTTCTTTCCACTTGTACAATACATATGGTATCGAGGAGGGAGCGAATATTAAATTGAATGTCAGCAATGGCGAGAAGCCTTTATCTTATACTGCCGAGAAGCCTGGGGTCACAGTGTCTGACCGTCAAGGAGGAAAGGTTTGGGAACTTAATGGATCGGAAGGAGAATTTGGGTAATAATTAATACACTCATACTAAAATAGAAATGCACCATAAAAGATTAGAAATCCACTTATAAAATAAAGTATGGTTCTATAAAAAGGTTAGGCGGTAAGTAATAAGTACTACTGGGGATTAACCGGTCACGGAAATACTATGACCGATACCGAATGGCAGTTTTTTCGGTCACGGAGATGCTTAGACCGATTGCCGATGCCGAACGGCACAGTCAATCGGTCTCGGTACATTTCTTTTCTTAGTCCGAGATTAATGTTTTAGCATAACAGGGGTTAAAACGACTTAAGCTATGCGGGGGCTATAGTGCTTACACACAGGTGACGTGGACCGCTACCTTATGCCACCATCCTCGAGGGGCAGTGCGGTCATTATTGAATTCTGATTTGCTCTGGGTGAGATAGGGTTGGTAGATGCTAGTATGAATGGCAGGCTGTATATTCCTATCTTGAATTGCAGCCACTCAACTCTCTTAGAAATCAAGAGATCACCTGGATGCCAAGTCCTACGAGGCTTGAGATTGGATAGTGGAGGCGCAGTGATCTAAATCAAGCCTATCTTTATGGTTGTTTGTGATGATGAAAAATATTCGCCGTAGTTTAAGACATTCTTATTGACGTGGTTCATGGCAATTGACTGCAGAGGCAGGATATAAAGACAGTCCTCGATCCGCAACACAGCGACAATAGCTAGTCAATCTACCAAAAGATTCTCATCGATTATCGACAGTAGTAATCATTTCAAGCGCTTAGTCCACTCTCAGTCACTTTAATCCTTTCCAGCTTCGCAATTATTAGACATGAAGTATCTAGCGAGGACGTCTATAGCCTCCGCCTTAGCATTTGCTGGTAAGCCACGGGAAAACCTCGAAAACGCCGGGATTGATGACTGACAACTTATATCATGTAGTTTTAGTATTGCCAGTACTCTCGAGTACCCAGCCCAGTTCTGGCTCAAGCGACTACGCTATAGCCAAGCGCGGAAATGGGGAAAACAAGACTGGGACAACTGGGACAATCCATGGGGTTATCATGTCAATTGTTTTCTTGCTTGGTTTCCCAATTGGGTCCCTCCTCATGCCTCTCGCTGGAAAGTGGCTCATCCACGCCTCGTGGCAGATTATTGTCTTTATCGGCATGTGTGTCGGCTTTGGTGTTGGCAAGATTGCCGCTGACCGAAGCGGTGATGTATGTTATTCATGAACTGTCATTTGGATAAAACTAACTAAGTCCCTGATAGTGGATTTCCGACTCTCACGTTGTGCTCGGCACCTTTGTCTGCGTTTTGATGGTCGCGCAACCCTTCCTGGGGTGGTTTCACCACCGAAATTACGTCAAGCATCAGCGACGAACCAAAGTCAGTTACGGTCATATCTGGCTTGGCCGGACGCTGATGGTCATCGGCATCATCAACGGCGGGACCGGTTTGAAATTGTCCGGCGCCTCCTCCGGCCCGATCATTGCCTACTCAGTGATTGGTGCTATTGTGTTTTCTGCTTATACCGGAGGAGTTGTTCTGAAGGAGGTCAGGCTGCGAGGAAAGAGAATGGACGACCAGAGCGCGATGGAATTGTAGCTAACAATCTGACAAGAAACATGGCAGTTCCGTGAGGGAGAGAGGGATATCAGGATGAGTGTATTTAATAGTCCTTTCTAGAGTGTAGAACTTGAATTTATTTGCTTCTATATATTTATTCTTCGACCGTAAAATATTGTATGTAGTGTAATTCATACGCTACCCACCTCGTATTAGCCTAATGCTATGAGAATGACTTGAGGTTTGCATATTAGCTGTCTAACTACAAATTACCTCGATCCCATGCTAATATCTAGTCTTTAATGGAAGACTAGAGACTTCAATAAAGAGGAGATATAGGACTCGTACTACTTAGATTAAAACAAGGAGGATCTTATATTTTACGATCTTGATAATTAGAAACCTCAACATGGCCCTACCTCCACTGCCTTAATATTAACACAAGGGATCTTATCCTCTAGGATGTATTGCCTCCTTCGTCAGTTAGATATTTTTCGTCGATTATTCAGGGATTCCATAACACCCTTGAAAATCAGAAAGTAAATTGAATATTTTCCTTCTAATGGTAGCCTATGACCTTATTACTCTTCATGTAGTTAAGATAGCAAGACTATCAACACCATCGGACCTTATTGAAGTCACATACACGCTAAAGGCCTACCTTGGAAGGTGACCAACATTGTAAAGACATGTGGTATAATATAAGGCTAAAATAAATAATAAAAAGAAGGAAAAGACATAAAGTTATATACAATTTAAAAGTCCTCAATAACAATAAACATCGGAAATAGGTTATAAGCAAGGGTATGACCTTCCCTAACAGTAGCTCTTTGTAGTGGCCTTGGTAATGACTCCAGCCCGAATCAGGTCAACATAGCTCCAATAATCCCTCTGGGTACCCTGACCGTCGACAGGAGTATTAGCATAGGAGACCGCCGTCCAGAAGGCTCCACCAGCAACCTCCTTTTGCCAGGCATATCGCTGGGTATCGAAAATCATCTTGCGGTTTGGCACAGACAGGGTGTTATTATACATGGTCTGCAATGACCATTCTCCTACAAAGACAGGGAACTTGGTCTCGGTGGCGAGGTACTTGGCTTGGCCACATACAGCGGGAGCCACAAACTGAGAGTAAGTGCCTGCTGCTGCAAAGTAGTACACGTGCGAGTCGATGACGAGGTTGCGCTTCTTGTCGAAGAGAGGGGACCAGAAAGAAGCACCCTTGAAGTTGTCTTGCAGCATGACTGGGATGCGCTTATCAACAGCCTCGACACGCTTGAAAACTCCGTTCATGTAGGTGATGACCCAGTTGGCGGCCTTGTCAGATAAACCGGCTGCTGACCCAAAGCCGGCCAAGTTGTCACTGGCTTCGTTGATAGGGGCGATGGTAAAGGCGTTCTTGTGGCCACTAGTCTTGATGAAGTCGAGAACCTTGTCCACAGCCTTGAGACTGTAAGCAAGATTGGTAGTGTTGTAGAACCAGGCATCGTGACCAAAGGCTTCACCGATGTCAAGGTTGTTGATGCCACCCGGGAGGGAGTGAAGGCCGATAATGACATGCATGTTGTACCGCTCAATAGCATATTGAGTGATCCTGCGCAGATGCTCCTGCTGCTTGCCAGAGTAGAAAGCAGACCCGGGGACCTTGACCCAAGCCGCATAGGTAGTGGTGATGCGAAGGGTATTGATTCCGACCTTGGCAAGCGTATCGATGGTAGAGGTGTTCAGGAAAGATGCGTAGCGCTTTTCCAAGATAGGGCCACACTGTTTGCCGAGAGCCTGGCACAAACTCCACTCATCCCCGGTGGCCGCAGCCTTAGGGCCAAGAGAGCTCCACCAGATAGGATCGTGGTTCCTCTCCTTTGCGAGCCAAGCGCCGAGGTTGACGCCGTTGGCCTTGAATGTCTTCCAGTTGATGAACTTGCCACCGTCACATCCCTTGGGGAAGGAAATATCGTGGTGGTATCGAGCTGTGTGGGGCTTGACGGGAGTGACGCTGAAAGGGCACTGCTTTTGGTACTTGGCCGTCTTGCCATGGTGGGCGGAATTGGTGGCGACGGTGAGACCAAGGGACTTGAGGTCCTTGGTAGTCTTGACATTGACCTCGTAAGCTCGTGCCTCCAGGTTCTCGTTCAAGTGCTCGGGCTGCGGTGCAGCGGAAGCGGCAGATAGCAGCAAAGCTGCAGAAAGTCCAAGTGAAAACCGCATGGTAAAACGAAGAGTGAGACTAGTTTGTGGAGGCTCTGTTCTGAAGACAGAGATGTCTCAACGAGGTATGTAGCTCCATCTTATATAGATATATGGTACCCCGTAACAGCTTCTGGGAGATGCCCAGTCTGTGCTTGATTGTGAACGAAGTTTTTCTCAGTCGAGTCCAAGCGGTAGTTCCGAAAGATCCGCAGAAATCCAGATAGCCGGTACGCTATCTAAACAGGGCTAGAGACGGCCTCATTCGACGGGTTGACCCCTGACTAAAAAGCACGCTTAACGTTTTAGCCCGAACTAGTTGTAATAGTCACGTCAATAGATCAGTGCATGGGCAATTAATTGTGTGGATTCATGGGTTCGCCGATGCGACTAGATTTATTTAGAAAAAGAATTCATCGGAGCTGTTTCCCACATGGGTCGCCTCGGTCTTCTGAGTGACTCGAAAAACTAGTTGCAAACCTGTAGTTAAATGGACACGAGCTTGTTTGTGGATTTGAGTATCATTAGTTTACTTCTTCTCCCACATCCCGAAGGATGATTTGAATTCTAGATCTTAAAAGGATCTTAGGCTGGTGGAGTGGACTGTGCAATCGGACTGAGGTGTAAATCGCCGACTGTGTAGTTGTTTAGATCAGCGAGATAAGGTCCTGGAGGATCCATGATGTACAACAAGTAGTGACGTACTCGGGGTATTACACCGAGAGTTGCTTCTGTGATATCGGGCAAAGAGATATGTCTCGCGTCAAGAGTGGAAAGGCAGTCCCCTCTGTATAACATAAATTCTTGGTTGCATGATGTTACGTAACTATCTGGAAAACTTCCAGTATTCCATGTTCTACCTATCTTCCCTGGATTTTTAGATGTTCTGGTCCTCATTTTGTACTCAAGACATTTATAGTATGAAACTAGAATTATTTGTGTTGTGAAGAAGTCCAATTAATTGCCAGAATATCGTTTAAAGCTGAAGCTCTGTATAGGTTGAGTTACCCGCCGTGAAAAATATCAAGTCAATACGCAACCTTTCTTCACGAATTCAAAGCAAGCTTGACCAAGACATGTGTCAGATGTAGAGAACATCTATTCGGTTGAATCAAAAGTGCGCGATCCATCTTAGGCTCTACCTTGCTAGAGCACGGCAATTCTACGGCATCAATGAGACTGTAACTCATCGTTGTAAATTCCCTGACAACGGATGATTTAATAAACACGCTGCCGGCCGATTCATGTGATAACACGAGTCAGATGTGGTGGCTTTTGCATAGCCTGGCAGGCCTAGCACGGCCGAGATAGCTAATATCAGCGAATATCACTTTTCCAGATAGCTAGCTCTGCGCTGTAGCCATTCAACCATATCGTAGTGATCTTGAGATTCGATAATCTTTTTATGGCATCTTTAGTAAAGACAGGCGATGACTTACAGTGGTCTTTAGCGCCGGCTTTGATCTGGTGCGAGCTTTTTAAGCCAATAGGATTTCACCAATGCCGGCGCTATTATGTCAGGGGATGATGTGAGTGTGGGACGGCAACACTCTTTTATTAAATTAGACTTGCCCAGCTGAACGGTTTGGTTTACTCAAAGCATGCATCTGGACCAGACTAGTGGCTTGATTTCCTATACACTTTGATGTGAATCGTAGTTAGTACATGGCAGACTATCAACGGCTAGCCTGAGCTCAAACTTGAAGAGTACTTCGCATCCACTGACTGTTTATCCATGCAAAAAAGATTTCCTTGCCACCAGCTGTTAGCGCTATGCCGAAACAAAAGTGTCTGATTAGTCAAAAATAAACGCAAATATTCATGAGGCCTTAACATAAGAGCTGCTCACATGACGGGGTGTGTTTGAGCTTTGTTTGTGGCGCTTGTCCCAAAGATACCACAATGAGCTATGGGAGCTTTACCAGTGCCTTCGAAAATTCTTTTCCTATGTGGTGTTTGTGGCTTCTCCGAACCTCAACGTTCCGGGTACCTCGCCGTGGAAATTCCAGGTCATAACAAGACCATCCTCACCTCCACCTTCACTATCAACCATCTGCTTCTTAGGTTTCTTCGTGAGGCTGACTGCGGCGTTGTTGCTTATTGGTCACTTGATTAACGAGTGGACGACAAATCAGTTAACAGCTTCTCGATAACCCGAATTTGGTTAGTGTTGGGACAAGTCTGAAAGTGATGAAAAAGGACAGTTTTCCGCAAAATAGATAGTATACTCTACTCCCTTACCAAAGTCCTATTTTAAGTTTTTTCCGTGAAATTAATAAGAAAATCTATGGCTATCTCGCTTATATACTCTGTCCTGAGATCGATTGTTATCTGGTTGATATAGATCCTGAGTTTTATAGACGTGCCTGAAATAAGCATAATATCTCCCTCCTACCAGTTTTAAGAGAAGAATACTATCTTCAGCAGCAAACTGCATGGAATATTCAATTATAGATAAGGATACCCCTTATAAGCATTAATATTCTAAAGGATGAAAGTAGAGACCGATTTAATGAAGTCTATGATCTGGTTTATAGATTGCTATAAAACACTAAGCATATAGAGCTTAGTTATGAACCTAACTAAAGAGAGTAATAATGCCTTCCTTAGCTAACCTATAGGATGGACCTTAATATTAAAGTGTAGATTATACAGCCGGAACCTTTATAGTATTTTTGAGATCAATAACACTTAAATTCGGTCAGATAGGAAAGCTAACGCCGCTAGATATATCTGTCGGTAAGTGGTTATGGCATGCTGGACTGTTAGCGCTCGGTCGTTTGAATTGATGAACTATTTGCTTATTTGGATATTGAATTTGGGACGTAATTTTGGAGAAATGTCTAAGTAATGAGCATCCTGGGCTTAAATCCTTTTACCCGGGGGATTTCTTTTCCGGAGGTGAAGGGAATGTTCTGAGTTTATTCTGGATATCTCTAAACTAGATTTAAGTTATACTGTTGTACTTGGGATCAAAGGATGTAGGTGTGAGGGCATGTCAGGGGGTATATGATTTCATCCCTACATGGATAGTTGTGCCGACGTTTCAGTTAGATGAACGGTTCTGATTGGCGTTGGAAGGTGCCGCTGAGGATGAACTGTCCTTTAGCACTATCCAGTTATATGTTGCCTTTGTATCACTGGTTGTGCACTGCTCATTAGTGAGGCAGTTAATCGAAGTGTCTTCCAGGCCTGGTAGGAACAGAGTTGGTATCTTGATGAGCCCTTTGAGGCCGCAATTGATGTAAATATTACGATAAATATGCTTTTTTACTTTTTCCCCAGCCTATAGAATTCAGATTGATTTACTTCATTTTCTTGTCTTGCTATTGTAACGGAAGCTGTTCAAAATTTTAAATCTCTTTTACCGGATTACATTTAAAGAGTTTAGAATTAACTTAATTCTTAGCCGTCTCTTTTTCTCCTTTTTCTGTTCTCAGGACTTGACCTACCCTATGATCAAATGGAATTGATAAATACGCGTATAGAGCTCGGACCTAAGGTTTCAGGTTGCATACGAGGAAGCAACGGTAGTAATTGGTGGATTTCAGTTTCGAAACCATCCCCTCACTTAAATTATCCCACTAAAACAACAGCTAACTACTGTAGTTGAATGCGCTATCTCCAGCACAGAACATGTGTTTCCCCTTGGTTATCTAATAGCTGTTTCAGGTTTTGAATACACCTCCTGATAGCCAGCACAGCCACCTTATTCACTTAACACTTTTACTACATAAATATATATAGTATCTCACCGATCATTCTTTCTCAGACACTCATTCCAATCAAAGCTCTGCCAAGCTTTAGCCACACACCTTCAAGATGAAGTCTTTCGCGACCCTTGCCTCCGTAGTAGCGCTTTTCCAGCAAGCGGCTGCCAATCTCGACGTCGTTACTCTGTTCGCCAAACCCAATGCTTACATCCAAGAAGCTTCTGCCACGCTTGTGCTAGGAGATATCCCCGGCCCCATCACTGGAGATGTTGCTCTTTGGAGTGCCATTATGATGCAAAACCGAGAGTCTTTCTTGCAAGGCGTTACCCAGAACTCTCCTGAAGGGTAGGATAAAAGATGCCGAGGTTTATTATCGCAGAGCGCTAACCCTTAACAGACTCGGGTATTGCTCGAACCTTGGCAACAAGTGGTGCAACTTTGCGTATGCGCTCATCAATGGCAGTAAGTATCTTGGCACTCTCCAAATCAGAGTAACCGCGAGTAGTAACAAACATTCCCTCATCAGGTTCTCAACCCAAGAACGGAACCCCAGTCAAGGCCTCTCCCGGAAGCCGAGTGACGACTCATTGTACGTAAAGCTTCCAGAATCATCGACAAGTCATGAACTAACGCGTATTAGATAAGCTCAATTCGCAAACGCAAATGTGGGATCAAAACGTGTACATTGACGACGCGCTCGTTTCTACAATCTCGACCAGTGAGTCTTAAGCCCCCTGCTCTGAAAGCCTCAAGACTGACAAGCAACCTTAGGCAAGGGACAGCATGGAGAGATCTTCTACATCTCTATGGAGTGTGCAGCAGGCACTTGTTCCACTACTCCCGCTCACAGTGAGTCTTCATTCACCTGTTATTGATCGAGCATCTACTGACATTTGCAGGCTGGGAGGAAGTCTCTGTTACCCTGAGCCAAGCTGATGAGAGCTTCGGCCAGAATGGAGGATGGGATCAGGGTGCTACTGGTGGAGAGATGTCAACTTCGGATGGTGGAAAGACCTGGAGGTTCACCACTCTGGAGGTTCCTGCTACTAATGTTCCACCAAGCTAGTTAATACCAGCAATTAGTAAACAGATTTGAGAAAGACTGGGCTACTATTTTCTTAAGTAAAGACATATTTTGAAGCCCGGCTCACATCTTGAATTACTCTCAACTGCGACGATTAGTAGAGCGAGTGGAAAGAAGGAATCACTGAAACAGACCCAGCGTATCTTGGGTGATATTTCAATGGCGTATGTATGGGTTATATAAGCCGCCAAGTCACTCATAGATAGTCTTGACCGTTTTCATTGCAAGCCCGAGATTATCTCTCAAAGCCAAGAACCTGGTTAGCTGACCACAAAGAAGCGACCAATACATAAGAGTCTCTCCAAGCCCCATATCGCAACTCCATTGATCAACGACCGCTTTATTAGTAGCAGAGGACATGGCCAGCAGCTCCACATTTACTGTTGTCCATAAATACCTAACATATAATTACACTAATCTTCCTTGAATCAATATGACATCCTCCACTTCAATCCTTTCCGAAACCGCATGACCTCGTCCTTGGCTCAAGGGCGGAAATATGCTTGGATTATTAACCGAGCTAATCTCAAATTAAAGCAGTTGGCCCTTGTCAAAGAAAAACCATGTTAAAAACAAGTTTGGTTGATAGCTTTAGTGAAAGATTAGTTGATTTCCTCCTTCAGGGTATCTCATCTAGAGTTTCTTCTAAGACGTTGGACAGAGAGACATGTCTTACGAGTTACGCCAAGAGTGGGAGCGCAGTGACTATTTCACATTATAAAGTCTTGGTCGTATAGTGTTGAGCAAAATCACATCCAGAATAGCCTAAGCATTCCATTCTTCTTATGAGAAATAAAAGTATTTCAATTATGTCCGTAATATAGTTTATGAATTGCCGCAAACCGCTGCACTAATGAAGCTTGGATATGGATTTTACTGAGGTTCCATTTGTAATTGGCTTCTCGTGAGTAAACTGGAATGAGTAGACTCTAATCGAGATCGTGGTTGGGTTCGAATAAAAGACATTTAAGCTTGCTTAGTTTGTCCCTCCCTCCGGCTCGAACCAAGGGGTAGTTGGAAGAAATATTATACATCCGACACTTAGTAAGGAAGTGATCGCAAAAAACAATCCGATACCATGACCGCCTCAGGGATAGGTGATTAAGCCGTCTAAGGAGGTGACCCAATATTACAAGTAAAGTAATGTGTCGTTGTTACTTTGATCCTGACTAAAAACAAGACCTTCAAGTTCTAACTAGGCCTAACACAGCATACATTGCCCACAGCGTGGTTATCTAAATCTCTGCCTTTGTCACTCAGATCGCTGCTGCTGAAAGATGAGCGCACAGGGGGGAGGGTCGGTATTACCGACCGCTAAATGCCTACATGCACAGTTTCTAATTATATGCCTTGAGCCACACCATGTCCTGTATGGCTAATAAGACAATTCAATATGGAATATACCGTGGCCACATATCGCTCTGGTGACAGACGTGCAAGGTCGTTACGTTCCAATGATGTTTCTATACCATTGCCGCAGAAGGATTGGCTTCCGGCAGATGTGTGGTTGTTCCATTCCTTCTTCTATAGAATCCCTCTTCTCTTGCCTAAAGACGCTGATAGCAGTATGTATGTTTAACTAGGTAGTATTTTTTATTTTATTAAATAGCAAGTCAATAGAATACCATATTTCCAACACAGACATGTATAATAAAAACGAAGGAGCCATTCAGACTAGTAATGCATCCGATGCATTTACTGTAACCCATTGTGTGCTTCCCAAAGACTAATGATGCATAGATCTTACGATATGTCTCTGAAAGATGGCTTACCCCTCATGGGTTCTGAGTCAACCACCGGTATATTCCATTCAGCCACAACTAAATAAGACAATCCACCCTTGTCTTTGAGATTGCAGTAACAACATTCCATGAAAAAAAATGTAAAATGACTTGGATTGATATCGGGAGCTACAAAACCGGTTAGCCATGTGGAGAACAGGGTATGGAAGCCTGAAGGGAAGATTGTCTCGCCGATGTATATCGGCAACTCGTCATTCCAATCGACTCAGTATTTTCGCCCACCCAGCCTGCCGGGTATCTTCCTATTAATTCCATTGGCCAATACTGGACAAGTGACACTTACTCTGCTTTTTACGTTCTAAGTTGGAAGCTGTCATCTAATATTACATCATATCATATATACATTCACCAATAATACATGTATCATTATTTCATTCTTTTAGACGTTCAGCGATAAATATCTATTGCTGGTTCAGTATAACATGAGTCTAATTTAAAGCAACTCACTCCCAATACATCAGTGTCAAAGCTTGTTCTACATTAGTTGGGCGAAGATAGTTTGGTTCTAAAAGACATCCGGGATATGCCGCAAAGTACGAAAACATATCATTCCTAAGCTCTGAACTAAGAGATAGGAGTCAAAACGATTGAGATTATTGATACAACATTTGGAGATTTAGCTCTATTGTATCTTGTTTTGTTTCAAAGTTTGACTTGAAGTCATGATCACACTGGATTTGATTTTGCATACCATTGTCGGACATAATTTATTCGTAGATTTAAAAAGAATCAGTCCCTTTCCTTTAAATCTCTTTGATTGTTTACATATGAGTTACATACTGGTCTATGCATAGACTTTAGGCACCTCTTTGTTAAAAATTACCTCAGACACCTCCAGACACATGTTTGCACAGGACTACCGATATGACGAGCATTTGCGGTCGTCGAAAGCTTTGGGCGAAATACAACAATCTCATTTGCATCAGCTACCCAAACAATCCGAGTGCATCAAACAAGCTGGCAGCGGCGGTGTGTCGAAAGACTTACTATATCGGCACAAAAAGGCTCTATTGGCCGTGAAGAAAGTATCAGAGAGTCTCCCTGGCGATGAAGAAGAACCTTTCCAAGAGGCCACAGTTATAAGCAATGTTATTCTTCGATGCCCTGATAACAGTATCGGCATTGGGCAATGTGATTGGGGTGAGGATCAAATTCCAATCTTCATTACCTTCTACACCGAACAAGGAACTGTCAAAGACTTCCTTCAGAAAAACCACGCAGTATTTCTAACTCAAAAACGCAACTTTGCCATCGACATTGCCTCCGGATTGCACACCCTCCATGCTTCTGATATAGCACACGGCGATATCAACCTTACCAACACCCTCGTCTTCCCTCATCCGAGCAATGATGGATCTTGGATGGCAAAGGTTTCGAACTTTACCTGCTCCATATTCGGGCTATCATCCAAACATCAAACCTTATATTCAGGGGCGTCCCTCTACAATGCGCCCGAAGTCCGCGATCGACACTCGTATATCCCCGCCGACCAAGTCATCCAATGCGAATCATTTTCGTACGGGCTTTTGGTCTGGGAAATTCTCAAAAATGGGGAGAGTTACTTCGACCCATCCTGGATTGGAGAAGGCCCTGATACAAAACATGCATCACGCCAGGTGGATTATCTTCAAAGCCTACCTGTCGATGGCTTACTCTTCCATGCATCGAGGTTCCTATGTCGAAGATATAGACTCCCGAACAGCTTGGATGTCCATCTCTTCTATCACGTCTTGGAGTTGACACTTAGGGATATCCCAAGCTGTCGTAAAGACCTTGCTACTATCGCATTAGCACTTGATTATTGTGACAGGTAAGTCTACAAGTCTGGTGCTATACCTACTATTCACTTGCTAATAGTTCTTTCTTAATGCAGAGCTAACATTATTTCTAATATCAAAAACATAAGCAATACATGTGTTTCTAACTTGGTAAGCTTACTATCTACTATAACTTTGCTAGAGTGTTCTGGAACCTAACTTATAAATAATAGGATTGGGTTTTATAGACGTGGGTTTTGCTTAGTGATTTGTATATGTGCTTATCCTAATTAGAGTTTAGTTACTGAAAATATTCTTTCACTTATCTCAAGACTAGGAACTGCTTAGACATGCTTCAGAGATGTATCAGCCTTATAACATTCAGCTATCAACTCCGCAAACAGATTATCTCCCACACTTTGGCCATCTACAGACATGGCGAAAGGCGCCCTACTATCAAACTGTTAGTTAGCCGCCTTGATAGTCATGACATGAGCCACTTACGGCGTGAGCTTGTAGTCGCTAATATATTGCCCATGAGACTCTTGCCCAACAACAGCCATCGCATGGAGATATTTCTTAACTCCATTGGCGATCTGCTTGTCCTTATTGATGAAATGCCCAGCGATCGAGAGAGCGATGCGAAAGTATGCTGGATATGTGGCGCCGAAGTTGGTTAAAGCCGGACCAGGAGATACCTCATTTAAGATAATCAAGTCCTTGTTGACATGTTGCGCAAGGCGCTCTACTACCAAGGTGGTCATCAATTTGGAGTCCTGGTATCGACTTTTATCGAACCTGTTAACATCGTCGAGTTGGTTCATGACTGAAACTCCGGGTGCAAGAGACTTCTTCGTGAAGCTGTGATCCATTTGTACGAAACTGCCTACCCACGTCAAACGGGAGGGCCGTGACTTTTCCTTAGCTGTCTGATCCAGTAGAGGTAGGAGTTCCAACGCCAATAGGGTGTTGGAGTAGACGTTGACCTGCATGATATTTTCATGGCCCGATTTGGAGAGTTTGAAGTCGTAGCCCCCGACTCCTGCGTTCAAGACGGCGACATCGAGTCCACTCGTGATGGACGCGACATGGTTGCTAAATGCCACGACACTAGTGAAGTCGTCAAGTTGCAGTTCAAAAACATGAACTGTTACTTGAGGTACCAGAGCTAGTAGTTCTGTTTTCAGGGCTTCTCCCTGCGATACGTTGCGGACGCCCATGATGAGGGTTTCAACGCCCCTTTTAACAAGCTCGAAGCTAGTGGAGCGACCAAGTCCATTGGTGGTTCCGGTGACCAAGATGGTTTGACCATCAAAGCGAGGAGAATCATCGATATGATTTGTCGACATAATTGGGGGCGAGCGTGAGGAATCTTATAAATATTGAGGAGAGGTGCTAAAGTCACGATGTGTAGGCTGGGCTGTGATGTAGGGTCTTGGTGCTTGGTTATGGGATTTAGTAGCTAGAAATATGTATGTTTATATACTTGAAGATTTCGTATCAAAACCCCTCCTTATTCATATCTACCTCAACCAAGCTGCATTCTCTGCATTTTGTCCCCGTTCCGCACCTTGATGATACCGTGATACTATTGGCCCGTAACTCCGTCCGTAACTCCGCACTCCCCCAATTGGTCCGGAGTTCCGCTCAATCTTACCACTCCTCATAATATTCGCTCTTACCAAGTCAGCAACAGAAAAACAGAAATTGACTGACTTTTCACGAATAAACAATATGGCGTTGAAGTCGTCTCGTGTCAAATCGTGCAAGCCCTGTCGGCTTGCCAAGGCCCGATGCTCACTTGGCCAACCTTGCTCTAGATGCGCTTCCCGACAGGTCGTGTGTTGCTACATATCTGAAGCAATGTCAGCGGGGACGACGAGTACGTACCGTCGGCTTGAACCTGCAGCGATAGCTATGCCAGACACCCCAGCCGACAACGAAATTTGGGCCACTGGCAGCTCATATCTGGCCTCTACGCCACAGGTCGATTCCTCAATCACGTCCATTTTTGACTCATCTGAGGCACAGCCAGGTTCTGCGTGGAGTGCTGGGAGCCGTGAGTTAATATGCAGCATCCATCCACCAATTGCAGTAGCAACTGATGAAAAGTCCCACAGAAACTCCAGACCATGCGGCCAGTAAGGTTTTATGTATGAGGACAAGAACTAACGCGCAGGACTCTTTGACCGCCAACATTCTCTTCGGTCAGCTTACTCAATACCCTAAGATGCTAGCAGAAAGCCTCAAGTTACCCCCCTTTATCTTTCCGCCTTGCGTACTAAGATCAGGGGGACACTGCCCTCCCGATGCGCCACACATTTGCCTACCCGAGGTCCTCGCAATCTGTACAAGCCTTGCACGATTGTGCATTTCTCAAACGCCGGGAAGTGCCGACTTTGTCTGGAGGCAGATACAAGCGGAGGTCATAAGACTCGCGTCCTGCGTTAGTTCAGTGTCAGTTCTTTATCCTGGATAGAGCTGAATGATATGTGCAGCACAACAATCTCCCTTGCCACGAGAAGCTACATGGTCTTCAAGCTTTGATAGTCTACGCCCTCTTGCAGGCAAGCGACCAGAATACAAGGGTCTCAAACGATGCTTCCATTATTGTATCAACATGTGATGTATGTAAACCCCAAAAGTCCCATTTGGTGCAATTCTGATATCGAAGAACAAAGACCTTTTCCCGAGACTTGTTCACCAAGATCTCAGTGACATATGAGGCCGAAATTTCGTGCATTTCCAGGGCAGACTGGGTCCAGGTTGAAAGTTTGAGAAGGTCAGTGACCGTTGCCAGTGGCGAAGTCTTTAGCTCATAAACGAACAAGGATCGGCGCTCTGCTTTACATAATTGACCTGACGCTAGTCACATGTGGGAGGAATGCGTCCAATGGGGAATGCCCTGCTGCACTTTGCGTTCCTCTCCCTTGCGGAAAGGAGCTCTGGGACTCTATCGGCAACTCGTCGTGGTCAAAGCTCTACCAAGGTCACAAGCAGACGGCTAGATCTTCTCAGCTCACTTTAGGAACCTTGCTGCTGGTGCGAAATGATGGTGAGCTCTTTGGTACTAAGGAAAGATCACCTAAAGAAGTGAAAGACAGCCTTAGTGAGTGGTGTCGGAATGCTGATGACTTTGGGCTTCTCCTCTGGATGGCAACCTCGCTGGAGCATCACGAGCAGACTTTGCTAAGAAATGTGAGGGAGCCGGTATAGGATATTGCATTCACGTTTATTTCCCAGCCCGAGTAAGGAGTAAACGTTGACTTGATTAACTGAGTGACATTAAATTAGCTGCCAGATAAGACAAGAGCAGATAAGATAAGATAAGATAGGAGGAAGTGCATAAGTGGATACTTCCCCTTTATTTAGTCTTCGACATCGCGGAAAATTTAGTATTAATCTTAATCCGTTACATCACTCGGTTCAAAGCCCTTTATTTATAAAGTAACACGCTCTCCAAAATATAGAATAGTATTCAATGGGATATAACGGAAGACCAAGCGGTGGATGTGAGAACTGCAGGTAAGGCTTACCCCTACTACCCAAATTTGCCTAAATAATCAGATAAACCTTATCATTCTCATACAGGAAAGTGCATAAAAAGGTAAGATAGCCAGTCAAGTCTTTTTAGAGTTATACTGAAGTGAACAGTGTGATCAGAGAAAGCCAGAGTGCTTGCGTTGTATAAGGACAAAGAGAACCTGCTCTGGTTATAGAGATCAATTAAATCTTCTTTTCCGAAACGAGACCGCTAAAACAAAAGAGAAGACTCAGCGGCAACAGAAATTGGTCCATTCATCTATAGCAGCGAGGCCTCTTATAGATTACTTTTCTATTAGTCGCTCATTACTTCCATCAAGAGAAGAGATAGCCATCTGCAACTTCTATCATTCCACGGTCAATAACCTATCCGATGAAGATCCAACACAGTATCTTCATATGCAACTGCCTCACTTATATTCCACATGCAAGTTAGGTTCAGTTTTACACCTGGCACTAGAAGCAATTTCATATGTCGCCTCGGCGAAAATTATACCACAGGCGAATCAACTCGGCATTGACCGATATCTTCAGGCCGTAAGAGCTCTAAGAGAAACAATTATGACTGAAAAGAAGAACTCGGACGTCCAGACGTTATATGGCATTCTACTACTGTGCGGATACGAGGTAAGTATATATATCCTTTGGTAGGCTAATTAGCATTTGAGGAAGAAGCTGACCAGTCGAAGACGGGTACTGGCCAGTCGTGTATTCCTTCAGCGTGGGGAAACCATGTGGACGGAGCTCTAGCTCTTATGAAGCTCAACGCAATCAGTCTTGACACCCCCTTATCCCAAGGTATCTTTTCTTTCATTCAGAAGAACATGGTGAGATACAATGCTATTCCCTCTTAATCAAAGCTTCATATTGACGCTGGTAGGTTATAAAACAAATGCAAATCTGCCAACCTCTTGATGGTGTTTTCTCTCAAGGTTTTACCTCTATCCGTACAGACCCAGAGAGACGCTTGATTTCATTAGCATCTGGCATACCTGAGCTTCAATACCACAGTATTGATCTTGAACAACTCGAGATAACCGAGATTGAAAGGTTATCACATAAAGCAAATGCATTAAGCGTTAAGCTATCAACTTGGGCAAGCACTATTTCACCCAGTTGGCATTATGTTACTGCATTGAAGATCAACGATGGAGCCTCATCAGAATACTCGCCATGCATCATCCACAAATACAGGCACCATTATATTGGTCGAGTATGGAATTTTTATCGGGTATCACAGCTCATCCTGCAATCAATCCGTCTCCGTGCAGCAGCTTTCTTACCTGCAGCGACCAGTCACATCGAAAACGCACAGAAAATTACTGCACTTGTTGATGATATATGCGCAACTGTACCATATCTTCTGGGGGCCGACCTCGACAAGATGAATCTCAATTTCACCGTAAAAAGCACAAGGCAAAATCCTCGGAGAAAACCTAGTTCGGGTGCCAACAGCATTGGAGTTGCTGAGGTCAAGGGCTTTTCTCTTATTTGGCCTCTGTATGTTGCCAGTAGCGCCTCGCAAATACCTCAAGCACAGAGAGTGTGGATGCGGAAGCAACTCCATCTTCTCGCGGAAAATGGCGTTCCTATGGCACAAACTGTTTGTACGATTGAAAGCCAGATGCTTTTGGGTAAGCCTGAGAAATTTGTGTTTGATTGTGTATAAAGTCTATTACTGCTCTTGGAGCTCTATCCTATCTAATGGAGGAAATTGAAACCTATTCCAATCGATAACCAAGTCCGTGCCATCCTAGCATTACCGATAGTGCATAAGCCGTCAAGATTGTGCAACAGAGGTGAACTCTTTGTCGTCAAAAAGCTTCTCCATTGCTGCCGTTGACAGTCCAATGATGACATCTAAGCCACCGTCCTTGAGTCGAGGCATTATCATGACACTACCATCAGCACCCTCACCTGGCATCCTCACAGCATCAAGAGAGCCGATAGCGCCGCCCCATTGGAGTCGGTAAACGCCAAGGTCGGCCCACGAGGTTTCAACAACGTCAGGGCCAAGGAAAGCATGAAAGTTCAACTTGAAGTCGGTAGGATCCGGACGAGATGTTAGTAGCCCGATCGTCGAAGTGATCCTGCTGGGGCTATTGAATTCGGTCAAAGATCTTCGCATTGCGGCTGCAGCCTGACGGAGCCCGTCGCTCGATGTGAGTGAAACTACCTCAATCCTCCGAGTGACACAGGCCATGGACGCATTACCCATGTAAGAAGGCGGCAGTGGTGGGCTTACTCGGCTGCGAATGTTCACTGCAAAGCCAAGGCGGGTTGTCTCAGCTTCACTTGGGGGGTTGGTGAAGACCCCAGAGCGAATTCGTGCCAAAGTCATACGTTGCCATATGAATGCACACAATGCATCGTGGCTGGAAAATGCCATCGCATCCGCTTTGAGCTTGATAAGAGACTCTGGTGAGAAACGGAAAAGGTGGCTTGAGAGGGGAGGCATTTCGAAAGATTGCATTCCTCCAACATCGCCGCCTGTCGCATGGGGCGTAGGCCTCAAAACATACTCAGGAAAAGCACTAATGTCAGTGCCACTCGCAAGCTCTCCCTGCATCAAAGGACTGCGATCGTTTGATGGTATGTCAAACGTAGAGAAGCCGCGAGAACTACCGCTAACCACCGCTGTATTCTCAGACCAAGTGCTCAGGATAGCCTCTAAAGCCGAAGCATCACATGCAGAGTGGTGAACTCCCACTGCGAGCAAGAGACCTCCGTTGACGAAGTTGACCTGAGCTGCAAACACCGGCTGGTGATCTCCACGTGGCATAACGTCAATCGGACCGAGGTGAGCGGTAGAAAATTCGGAGAGAGGAAATGCTCTTTGTTTCAACTCTGCGTATGGAGGCAAGGTCTCGGTAAGATCCTTGTATCTATGGATTATAGGTCAGCATATGTCTAGCACCTGAAGAATGAAACACATACGGGAACACGAGTCCACTGGGAGAGCTTAGGATTTGGACCTTTCTGAGCTTGGGATCCTGTCCATGTTCTGGGCCCTAATTCGGTTGGCCATATCAGTAACAGTCAGCACACACCGTCGATATCAGTACATACAATGATTCCAGTGATCCAGGGGATAGAAACGATGGTATGGGCTAATCCCTCCTTCAGGTGCTCATATCTAATTTTGTCAGTCTCGCTTCTTCGAGTCAAGTTGGTATACTATACATCTGTAACTTATCTACAGAAGAGGCTAGTGGATAGCAAAGAATTAAACGAATGCCATAAAGTCTTGGCATATTCATGTCCAAGGGAGTAAGCTTCTGTTCTGAGGACGGCTGTTGAAGGTGATGGAGCCCATAATGCTCTAGGCTCACAAGATAGCTGTCTTGCTTGCCAGAGACATCGGCATTCTGAACCTGGGGGTTCGACAGGGAAGACATTATGATTAAAAGAAATTAAAATAAGGATAGAAAGATAAGTGAGAGGTGATGCAGTGCAGGCTGACAGGATCGGTATTTAAATATATAATCTGAGACTGTGGTAATAACCTTATGAGGCTTCTAATATCGCTGGTTTTCCTCATTCTAATCGTTGATTGGACAGCTCAACACATACCATATTGGGTTAGTGTTTAGATCACAACCTGGTCTTTTAGCGGGGAGGGGCATTACAAAAGCTTAGGTATTGGCTTGAGCCAGGGATCAAGTTCGTTTGTACATGTGGCTAATTTCCCGAGGTGAAATCATAAACTGGAATTATATACGGAGTAAGAAGACAAGCATGAAGCTGAGCACTGACTTCAGACTTCCCTTCTGAATGGCAACGTCACTGGAGCATAACAAGTAAACTTTACTAAGAAATGTGAGGGAGCCAGTGCAACGTCTTGCATTTTAAACCTGCCTTATTAATAATTGCCCAACATTATTAAACTCTATTTATAGCAGTATAATATGAAATTCCAGCCTCATTTTGCTCTGTTACTTTGACTGGACGAAGTAATTATAGACCGCTGCGGGGAAATTCAGGCTTGCTGAGTTTGTGTAATTAGTGCTAGAGTCGCTTGCTTATTATCACAATGCGCCCAACGCCCGACTACTAGGCCTTTCGTGTTTTTTTATAGCTTACAATTGATCGTGGAGCCTGATTGCCAAGACCTGCGGTATTGAGAGATAGAACACAACTCAAACAAAATATCAAAATAGCTTGTTTCCAGGTCTCAGTTCAACATAGTGAAAAGCACGTTTCATTCTTATGGCTAATCACGCGAGTGGCCTTTGCGGGGAGGGTGGCAAACATGCGGGCGCTTAGAAGCAGCCTGGGGACGAAGAGGATTGGTGGCCTTGTGATTGTACTCGCGCAGAGCCTTATTCTATATTGCGGACCATTTGCCTTAAACGCCTCATCGCCACTTTAAGAGAGCCTTTTCTTCGCTATCGTTTAATAACACACAAACTTGTCAAGCTTTTACTTTTTTGCCCTTACGCGTCCTCATTTCTTCAGATCTTATCCGACATCCTACATAATGCAGTCAACACAGGGCATGTTGCGGGACTACATCAACTTTGAAGACCAAGCCGCCGGTCTAAGCGCCGCTGAGAAAATCAACAAAGAGCTTACCTTCTGCGGTGCAGCTGCCGTCAGTCTCCTTTGCAACGAACAGGAACAAGACGCCTACGTCATCGATAACCTCCGGACCAGCGACAGATTCAAATTCATCCGAGACCTTGACCTCATCTCCTCGATATGGCCACTAACCTCGGTCGCCCAGAAAGTCGAGATCAAATCGACGCCTCCTGTTCTTGCATGGTCTCAGCGCCTGCAAACCATTTTCGTGGGTCTTTGCTGCACGCGCGACATGAGAGATGTCAGGTCGGACCTGGATGTCCGTCTGAAAGCGCCTGAAGGTGTGGGCTCGCGGTTCCACGCAGGCTTTTTGGACAGGAGCCACGAGTTTGTTGCGCTTGTGCAGGAACTCACAAAGCGACACAAGGTGGTTGTTTGTGGCCACAGCTTTGGGTAAGTTCGCGATGAGCAAAGCCTCGCATTAATAATACTAATGTGGCATCATGATAGTGGAGCTTTGGCTAGCACATCGACCTACCTAACCATGATTGAGATGATCGGCTTCACTGCTGTGCCTAATGCCTGGGAAGATTCAAAGCTCGGTCTATCAGTCATAACCTTTGGATCGCCGTCTTGCTACGTGGCGGAGCCTCAGGGAACAACAACTTCACTGAGGATGGACTTCAGTCGGAACTTCCACCACGTCATCAATCCTCACGACTACATTCCATTCGCCCTGAACGATGCGACAAGGCGGTTCAAAGAGTTTGAGTCTATTGCAACAAACATCCAAAAGGTATCACCTACTATTCGTGCGCTGTGGCCCTTATTCGACTTCTTTCTTGACTACCTTGCGCAAACGGAGGTGTTCTGTAACTTGGGTTGCCTCTACACCATCGTGACGGACAGGTCGGGTATACGCAACTATCGGCAGATCCTCTTGGAAAATGACATCCCAGAGCCCCCCAACCCAGTGCAGGTTGAGCGTTATCATAATATGCCGCATTACTACACCATCCTACGAGACTCGGTAGCTTCAAGACTACCTCACTTACAACCTCGGTCAAGCCAGCGTAAAGCCTTCTCTACAGAAGCAGTTCCTTCTACCCTACTTTCACTGCCTGACACGGTCAAAGCCTGCTCGTGCGTTGTTCACAGCGATCGATTGACTGTCTCGATCCACATTGATACCCCAATGGTCCAGTATCTTCTCAAACGGGTCACGTTCAAAAAAGGGAATGATTTGATCAATCTACCAATGCTTGGAATCTCAAAGAACCCTGGGAGCGAGGGGAAAGTAAGTAGCCATACCTAACATATCGATGAACCTGGCTAACTTATCTGATTAGAGCTATGTAGAGCTGGGATACCAGATCAACGAGGATGAGCACAAGTCCTTTGCCGACATCGGTGAAGCTTCTATTGCAATCCAGCGAGGTATCACAATTCATGATGTGTTTGGACGGTCAACCGACATCCAAATCACCTCGCTGCAAATGATGGGCTTGAACGAGGCCAGTCTTCCAGCCACACTTGGAAGTATACGTCTGGTTATGATTCGAGCATTTGTTACACAGACATCCAGGGTTCAAGATCTCAAGTCCAAAAGTTCCACTTCCGGTGGAGTACACAGCGATGAAGAAATTACTAGACTCGATGACCGCATCAAGCCTGTTGTACAACACGTTGACAGCTTAGTTGCCGATGCCAGCCCCCACCTTGTGGTGGGGAGGCTTGAGCATGCATTTAAGATACTTGAAGAACTCTGGCCACGGGACTTTGAAGAAGCATCCAAGACCTATCAACCTGTCCCTGGAGGTCTCCCAAACGAACTCGCCGAGGAAAAAGACACAACACTCGCAAATAAACTCATACCGCGCAATTGCCCGCAGTCATTGAGAAAGATACTCAGTCAGATGCTACTCGATCAAAAGACGCCACCTGTGACGCTGGCTGCACTTTCGGTCAAGGACTGGGAGGCCGCTAAAAGGCCGTCTGTAAAAGAGCAGTTTATCAACGTCCCAACCTTGGCCCAAACTCTGCAGATATTCAGCCAAAAGCTCTACCGTCGCTCCACAATTACAGCCGAGCGCACCAGGGAAGCAATTGAACAGTTCCAAGACGTCATCGGGACCATCCAACTCTGCCATCTCATCATCATCACCCAGCTTGATGCGCCATATGAGTGGTACTGCACATCGACTGAGGGACATCGAAAGAAATCCGCCGCGATCAGCGTTTTACCATCATGTCTTTCTGGAACGAGCGCCTGGTCGAGAGTATTGGCATGGCAGTTGGGGCTGGGAGCAGCCACTATTATCGGCGTAACAGGTGGTATCGCGGTCTTGTATGCAGGCACCACATTTGTCAACCTCTTCCTGAACAAACACAAAGAGTACTTGAATTTGTCATTCCCTGGGGCTTTGGCTATTACGCTACAAGCGCTTGGGCTTCCTGTATCAGACTCAGAACCAATCGTGGAAAAGACACTCCTTGAATGTGTTCATCAAGACATACCCACCTGTCGTACTCCGGCAACGTTGGAGAAGTGGAAGAATCGACTCGCGGAAGGCCTAAAAAAATATCCGGGAGCTGAAACCAACCAGTGGTCCATCACGCCCACCTTCTTCTGGCCTCAGTGGCTCTTCAGTATCGCCAAGATCGCTCAGCTCCGTGCGCACCTTCATGGGAAGATATGCATCGGCGTCCAAGGCTCTACTGAGGGTGGCAAGAGTCAGATGCTGACTGTTTTGACTGGAGCTGCGGAGGATTACTTCAAGCCTGGCTCGGATGGCCTTTGCCGCACCCTTGGCATCCAATCCTATGACTCTGATAGACTCGGTGCTGTATTCATTGACTGCCCTGGCTTTGACGACCAAACACCACAGATCAAGTACATGGCTGAAGCAGTTCAGGAACTATTTGCTGTGATTATCATTGTAATTCCTATGGAACGGACTCGATCTGAAGCCATGGAGAGCGCTCTCAATATCGCAATCAAGCTACTACGCAACCGCGAGGACTTTCGCCCTATACGCATCCTACTCAGCAAAGCCGACCGACTGGAGCACAACCGCAACAACAAGCAAGTATTCCGCAACACCTTAGCAGACGTCAAAGAGCAGTTCATGAACGTGCTGAGGTCCGAGCTAGGAGAAGGATTTACCACGTTCAGACAACAACCCTTTCACGATGGGGTGATCACGAAGTCTGAAACCCTCGAAGATATTGTCAAACCGTTTTCTACCCATGCGCAGATGAGTCTGGAGGATACCAAGGCACTGGCAGATTGTCCTCCCGGCACGGAGTGCAAGATTGAAAGGGCCAGTCATTTCGAAAACCTGTGCGAGCTGGCTGATAGAGGAGAACTTTGGGATGTTCATTCGCTTAGGACATGGCTTTGGGACCTCTCACCAAGAAGTGTGCCTTTGCCGAGGGAACGAGTCCGGGAGTACTTTTAGGCATAGTCACACAGCGGAAGAGACTTGACACGAACTTCAGCCAGGTGTGGCTTCATTGCTATCACATTAGTGCAACTGGCGTCGACAGCCAAAGGATTTACATATAGCGCGCAGTATCAGAAGATGAACACACAGGAAGGAGTACGTAAAAAGGTTAGAATGACCAACATTACAGGCTGATTGCAAATAAGAGTATCTATCCAGCTTTGGGCCCACCGTCGTCTGTTGGTTTGTCCGGCACACAGCATGTGACTCCGCGCCTTTCCAACTCCTCGTTATGTGCCTGAACTCTAGCTCTATCCTCCGCTGTAAACTTCTTGGGAATGCTCTCCGCAGCGGGGTGGAACATATCCCAACGGGATACATTACGACCGTCGGCGGTGAGAAATCTATCCGGTATGGGTAGTCCTTCCCAATATTCTCGGACCTGGGTTGGGTTAAGGCCAACTGCATCAAGAACATTTCGTTCCTCGTCAAATCTCCGAAGCACACCATCGTAGCCTAATGCATTTAGGGTTTTCCCTTCTGGGTCCTCCTTCATCAAATCAAATATTTCGCGTAGAGACATCTTATCGCGCACAGCTTGTTGGTCCGCGACGGGTTGGTCCATGGTCGCCTCCTGCAGTTGGTTAATTGGACAGTCAGTATACCAATCAATCAAGAAGAGAGTTCGAGGAGCACTTGCTGGCAGTTTGTCCGCCATGTTTCCAGCGAGTTGATGCGAGTAAAAAGTGGTGTGACTTGAAGGTTTAGAAGTAGAAGCACCGTAAAAGCTCGACAATTTAAAGCAGAGCAGCGTATTTTAGATATTACGGCGATGTGTGTCGGAAGAAAGGATTAAGGAAGTGTCAAGAAGATCGGCCTTCTGTAGATGCTATGTACAAGCAAAGATAGCTTCCCGGGACCATGATCCCATTGCAAGTTGTCGAGCTTTTATGATCTGTTGTTGAAAGCGGGGTATGTGATGTGCTAGCTGCAGGGTATGGATGAAGCATGTACTAATGGATGAGATATTTGTCCGTAACGTAGTATAAGGGCTGTGCCGCCGAAAGGGACAATTGTGTGTTTCAAACTAACGTAAATAAGGCAGGCCGCTCGAGACGAATCACGCTCTCGTTGTCATAATGATCAAATTGGCATTTTGTCATGGCAAGCCACGCACTCAAAAGTTCCGTCGTTGGTCCGTTGGTCTTTCTTTAAAAAGTCCCTCTAGCGTATGTTAAACAACCAACAACATCACTAGCGACGCTTCGGAGTCGTCCCACGAAACTGACCATTAGAGAATAACCATGAATCACAAGGGTTACTATACTATCTCACGCAAGATGCAGCCATTCTAGCCAACATACAGCTTCTTTGACATGGATTCGGCGAATGATAATCCCAAGTGAGACAGGATTTTCGCGGTATATTGTGGGATAATAGCGACAATAAGTCCTCAGAGAGTAATGCCCGAACGGCATCAGGAAATGATGAATATAAGTAGAGCAGCCTTCTCACTCAATGAACGACTAAAAGAGCTTAGCCTTCAAACCAATCCTCAATCTCTATACTTTCTTCTTTACCCTGGCAACAATAATAACCTTACATCGCCCAACATGCAAGTCAACCTCTGCAAATTCCTCGCTATCACTGCGGCTCTTTCCGCAGTGCAGTGCGTCCCAGTAGATACTGCTGAGGGCTCAGTTACCCGTGATCAGGTTGACGAGACTCATATCAACGAGGCTGTTGTCGATGATGCGGTACGTGCTCTCTTAACGTTTCCAAAACTCTCACACAAGACTTTGTATCGCTTGTCCGAAGACTAATACCAGATGTGACTTCTCAGGTCCCGCAGAAGGGCTGCGTCAGGGAGAAAGCTCCTCGTATCAGCACAAGAGTGAAGGAAGGACGTATTTTCGCGCGAGCCTGTTACGATCATGACTGCGTCTTGAACTCTGATTGTAAGAAATGGGGATGTAAAGAATGTCTTCTTCACTTTGTACCGTGTGGTGATTCATTCCTGCGATGCCATTAGTTTATGGCTAAAAGCCTATTACGAGGCATCTTCATCATGGCTATAGATACACAATAGTCTGTGGTACAACCTCGGGTTTATCATTTAACTCTACCAGAGCTGGAAATTGATACTTGTGTATTATTCGGATATTATCTTGATTTTTAATGAGAGATACATGCAATGGTCTGCTAGCTACACCGGCAAGGTAGTATAAACTCAAGACATATTATGTTATATATTACTCTGTTGTTTTCTTGGGACTTACTCACTACTGAGAGGACATCGTTCCCACGTTATCGCGCTGACCTGCTCGGATTCCTCTCCAATCACTACCAAGCCTGGACCTCTGAATTATACGCTAAATGTTCCGCCTCTGTATGCTAAGCCTTGTGGTGCGTCTGACCCTTGCTCTGGTAAGACCGAAAAGTCGCGCATCCCCAGACGGCCTCAGACGGCCTTCAACAACGCCTATCTTCCGTATTATCCACACTCCATGCTAATAGAAGGGACTGTGAACATCATATGTAGAAATCTGCAGTACCAAAAAGTATCTATCGAAGCTAGATCCTCGGACATACTCGCCACTCGTGCTTGTGATGTGATAGAACTTTTGAACTCTCTGTTGGCTTCTGCATGTCTAAATAGGATTAGGTCAATGGCAAGTGACTTAACGACCAACACCCATATGTCGGTCATCGAGATTGATTATTCTTGCTCTAGAACGTTCATCAAGAACTGTGCTGGAACAGTCCCTGGAGACGTTGGCGGGAATTGATTTTGTTGGATGGTCGAAACTCCCAGCTTGTCTTAACGTTGCGAGGCAGTCTTGAGTGCTCACCGTCTTTATAGACCAGTTAGTATCCTCACGCCCCTGCATACGGCTCTCTCAACCGAGTTTATCATGCCACCATTGTTTGTCCATGCTTTTCTTCATGTTTTTCCGGGAGACTCTACTCCGCAGTGCTAATTGTACCCTTGCGGATGGGCTGCAGTGGATTCCAGATCGACACAAATCTAAACACGTCCTTATCAGTGGAACGATTGGATTCCAACGTCTCCACAGTGTTGGTTGAGCCGCTTTCTTTGATCCATTGACTTCAAAATAGCCTAATCAGTTGACAGGGTTATGGATAAGAACTGATCAATTAAAATCACAGGTTAAACCATGTCAACACCGTCAGCAAAAGTCCTCTGCAGTAAGTTGTCTGATGTTTCAGAATTTGGTTTAAATTGAGCCAGCTAACACCACTTTGTATACGCAACAACCCAATTAAGTTAATATACTTACGGTCCGGACTCGGTCCATCGGCTATCCGCAGACTGAATCTCGTGCAGCAATCTGCCTGCTGCATATCCAGGATCCGTTGTTATGCAATATATTTATGAGTACTTTTATTGAATCCAACCTACTAATTATTAACAAAGCCTCTTAACCTTAATAAGCCTTATCTATACTATTAATTATTAAGTAATAAAATACTTTAGTATATTTAGATCATATTCTATAACCCTATTAATATAAACCTAAAATAGACTAGTTTATCCCTTAGGAAACCTAACTATTATATAACAGGCACTAAGTCTGAGCTAGAGCTTAGGGTAAGTTAGAAGCACTGTTGTTGGCGTAGGTAGTAAACACCTTAAGTGATTGTCGGGCTTCTTGCTGTCTTTATTTCATCTCACGTCATCTAGTGGCAGGCCAGGTTTCTTTTTTTTTTTATCTTTTCTTTTAAACGGCCTCTGCTGGGTTCGAACTTGGCACCTTCGCAGCCATCCAAGCAATCTGCAATCATTTTCGCTCGGTCATTGGACTGCCTGCCTCGGTGTCCCCAACTAACCCTTGTCCAAGGCCGAAGGCCGAGCCCCGAATGGGGCGAGCTCCAAACGCTCTGTCAAAACCCAAACCGTGCGACATTTTAGGACTATATATATTAGACTACACAACTGCTTCCCGTAAACGACCTAATCTAGACTTTTCTCCTTAGATCCTATGTTTAAGTCTCATCTGCGATCTCACCGTTGTATCCCTCCCTGTCTTCATCACGTTTGGCTTCAAAGCAGCCGTTTCTGCACCTGTCGGTGAACGAGACGACCCGACTACAGCAGAGTTACCCATAAACCAAGGAAGAAGCCTGACTCTTGGTAAAATGTCCACTGTGGTATGTGCCGCCTTGTTCTTCTGTCATATAAACCTATCTTGTTGATGTAAAGAGCTTTTATCTGTGCTGATGAAAAGTACCTGTCAGGGCTCCCAGTGTCCCCGTAACATCGACTGACTGTTCGACACAGGATCTACGCGTCGGCAACAAATATCGCATTGGCCGAAAGATCGGTGGCGGATCTTTTGGCGATGTATACCTCGGCACGAACATTATCTCAGGCGAGGAGATCGCAATCAAGCTCGAAAGCGTGAAGGCCAAGCATCCGCAACTCGAATATGAGGCACGTGTTTACAAGTCACTTGCCGGTGGCGTGGGAATACCCTTTGTACGATGGTACGGCACCGAATCCGACTATAATGCGATGGTCTATGACCTTCTCGGACCCAGTTTGGAAGATCTGTTCAACTTTTGCAACCGAAAGTTTTCTCTCAAAACCGTCCTTCTCCTTGTTGACCAGTTGATCTCTCGGGTCGAATATGTCCATGCTAAGTCCTTCATCCATCGGGACATCAAACCGGATAACTTTTTGATGGGTATCGGCAAGCGGGGAAATCAGGTCAACGCAATCGACTTTGGTTTAGCGAAGAAGTATCGCGACCCAAAAACCCATTTCCACATCCCATACCGTGAGAATAAAAACCTCACCGGGACCGCGCGTTACGCGTCCATTAACACCCATCTCGGCGTTGAACAGGCACGGCGGGATGATATGGAATCCCTCGGTTATGTTATGCTTTACTTCAGTCGTGGCTCCTTGCCTTGGCAGGGCTTAAAGGCAGGAACCAAAAAACAGAAATATGATCGCATTATGGAGAAGAAGATGACTACGCCAACGGAAGTCTTGTGCCGCGGCCTGCCCAACGAGTTCGCGATCTATCTTAATTACTGCCGATCTCTTCGCTTCGATGACAAGCCTGATTACAGCTATCTGCGAAAGATCTTTCGGGATCTCTTTGTCCGAGAGGGCTTTCAGTATGATTACGTGTTTGATTGGACTGTCTACAAATATCAGAAAAATGCCGAAGCCATCGCCAAGGCCAGTGGAAGCAATGGCCCGGCTGCAGGCGACCGAACTCGACACTGAATGTGGTCGGCTTTCCGCTGTACTCCTCCCGAGACATAAAACGCAACTCAGAGCTCGCTTTACAGATGTTACCTCTTGTTAAGCGTGCACTAGGAAACTATATGTTGCCCAGAACAGGGTTCCAGAGGTAAAGGTGCTTCCGGGTGCCGACCTTCTGAGAACGTCTTCCCAGATCACAGCTGAGAAGGAATTAATGTCATGTACATGCAGCACATCTGCCCCATTAACGACACCAACACCAACCTAGCTTCGTGTACACTGGCCGCCACGATAATGGTCGGTGGGACAAGCCATCTCTGTCCCAGACTTGGACCTTTCCAAACTGGCCCCCGAGTTGAGAGACAGTTAGCAAGGTTGCCAAGAAATCATTGAAGAGAACTGCTTGAGAGACTGTCGGGACTGCTTAGAGGTGGTCAATAGTGTGATGGGGCTCTTTTAAATCTAGTGGTTGCCGAAGTGCACATAGCAGGAAGATTGTACATGGATAGAAGATGTACGTTCCCAATAATACTCTGTAATGTGCCGCCTACCCTGCCAAACACGTCCTTACAAATTGTCCGCCTGCGGAGATTTTCCATTACGCATTGCTGGTCTTCCCTTTATAGGACATGGCTAAAAATAGCTAGTCAAAACCTGGTCATACTTGGTAGTATTTCTCGAGATCTATAGGTCCTACTACATCCATGCTAGAATCCTTCCATGACGCTAGACGAGCCATAGCCCATGTCACATCTCCAGATCACCAGTCAAGCCATTCCATATCGCCCAGAATTCCGACGTGTTGTCAACTGATGATTCTGTTAATGCCTGGCTCGCACCCCAGGAGGCACCCTGAGCTGGTAAGTTCTCCGTGAGCCACAATCCCGAGAATGCGGGGTTCGTTGAAAAGGAACCTTCTGATATCGGCACATTATCCGTAAACTCGCTGACTGAGTGACTGCCGCCATGTATTAACTGTTCGTTAAATTCTGGGAAGTTGGGTCTGCTAGATAATGTGTCGAAAGACATTACGTCACCTAAGTGGCCTATCCGAGAGCTGGGGTTGGGTGTTCCCAGGAAGCCATCGGGAATAGAGTGTACTTCGTGTCTCATGCTACTGATGGAACCTCTAATGTCTGATAGATTCGAAGAAGCGGTCTCGACTTGGCGAGGAAGCTCAACGCTCACCCCGATCCGGGTGGTTGATGGTGGAACGACTTCGCCTTTGCCATTGGGTCCCTGGTCATCAAAGACTAGGCTGGTCTCGTGTGTTCGTTTTCCCCTCTCCACAAGTTTTACAAGTGCAGACCATGGCCTACATGCCCCACGGGCTCCAGAGCTTGTGGTCCAGAGACCTAATGCAAGTCCCAAGGCATTCCAAGACTGTTGAGCAACCTTCGTCTCTTGGGGCCTGAGATACAAGCTTTCCAATAGGAAGGCGGTTGCGTGCCAATGTAAATAAGTGCCGAACATCCAGCCTCGACGATGAGGCGCCGACATCGTCTCCAATACGTGCAAGCACTCAATAGTCTCGATAGACGCCGCTACTAGACGGTCTCGAACATTGTTCGAGATGAAGGACCGCAACTCGGAAGATAAGACAGGGTGATAGATAAGAAGAGGTGCTGTGGCAAAGGAAAGCTTTGCATTAGCGGCTGTAAGCCACTCCAGACCGTCATCTGCGCAGTGCTGAAGATAGCGCTCCCGTATCTGCTCTTTGAGCTTTGCCACTAATTCTTCCATATCCTCTTCGTTGGAGGGTTGAGGGCCCTTTTGCCCTCGCGCATGTGTCAACTTCTTCAAGAGCAAGCCAATTTCATACTTGACTAGCATATGGGCCATGTCAGTCATGCCTGTCCTTGAAGTTGGATGCTCCGTGTACACAGGATCAAGGTCAGAGTCGTTGATATTTAATGGAAGTCCGACGTCGATATAGTCGTCAGCTATCAACCAGTCGGTACCCAAATCCAGAGCTGTTTTCAGATCCAACATCCAGAGGCAGAGCCACAGTCTCCTTCGGGTCTCCAAGTCGAAGGGAGACTCTTGAGAGTTAGGGGCCAGATGTACACCGATGCCTTGCGCTATACGCACAGCGAGGGCAGTGAGGTTCCAGGTCAAACGTGGTTGCACGTATTGCCTTACAGAAGAAATATACAAGACAAAGGCTTGCAGTGTCATCAGGTCAGTAGATGTCATAAACTTTGCTTTTGAAAGTGCCTGCTCTGTAGCACAGCGATATTGATTGATCAGGATCCGCTTCTCTCGACCCAAAAGCTCCCGCACCTGCTCTGTGTCAGTCGAATTTGTAAGAAGAATGGTATGGAGTAAACATACTTCTTCCACAGCCATGGAACCTACAGCAGCAAAGTAGATGGCGAAGATCAACGCCTCCTCCGGTGGGCCGAGCGAACGGACCCTACCTTGAATACTTCTGATCGTCTTGCTCATCGTCGGAATATGGAGGAGTTTTACCAAGGGATTGACGTTTTCAACAAATGTCTGCCAGTAAAAGGGTATCTGTGACGGAGAAGGATGCTGGCTGCTGAGGTTCGAGTCGGGTGAGGTACAGCATAAAACTAAAGCATGGGTTTCAGAAAGAGTCGGAAACTCTTCTAAAAACCGTTCTGCCGGATCAAAATTGCGAGCATTGGGGTCATCTGTGATTTCCTCATCCCCATCACTTGTGATAAGCCCACCGGCCTTATGAAGCTGTTGATAAGGTTATTAGAGAAAAATTGAACAGGAAAAGCCCCTAGACAACTATGACTGAGGGTAAGGTTGAACAAGAAACTGTGCGCTCTGGAGGGACTTTGCATACCAGTTCACTTAGCTCCACCAGGAGTGAAGTATACTCGCAACTGGCCTCTTCTTCGACATTAATTCCTGGCTTCGCGTCGAACATGTAGAGTCTCTTGGGCAGCCTCTCTCCTATGTGCCACCATCGATCAATCCACTGCTCTTTAACCAAAATACCCTCATCGAGTCGAAACTGAATATCCGACTGGCTCAAAGTTGGGCATCCATTTGAAACGAACGGCGCTGTCTGGTCGGATACGGGCCTGCCTCCTACGACTCTCTGGAGGATGCGCTCGGCGGCTCGAGCTCGTGGTTTCGGCCGGGCTCGACCAGGCGGTGGAAACACACACTTAGACCCATGCCTCGCGCAGTTGGCGCACGGAATTACTTTGTCGCATTTGACTTTCCGACGACGACATGTAACACACGACCGCACGCTCAAGAATGGCTGACCGCTAGTTGAAGCTGCTGGTGGTAGGTTTGACTCAGCGGGGCTGCAACCAGTCGCGGGATTGTCGGAAGGAGTATCGTTGTAGTCGACATTGCTTGGGTATGTTTCTGATGAGGTTTCGTGCAGATTAAGATCCATAGCTCTCTTCGTGGCTCAAAGGGAGAATCATCGCCGTGACCACCTTGACGCACTTATAACCCCTGACTGATGACGTTACCAGAGAGGGGCTAATAAAGACTCCAACCGGCGACTCGGACAATTAGCTTTGCCGAAGACCGACTGAACAAAGAGAGAAGATGTGTGACAGAAATATTAGCAGAGGCACTTAATATATATGATAATAATAGCATTATTAATAAAGATAATAGTTATCCCGTATGAGTCGGCACTCTTTTAATGAATAAAGAGACCTTTGTTGGAAAAGTACCTCGAGTAGAGTAGTTTAGTGTGGAAATGACATGGTGTCGACATGGTTTAGGGAAGTATAAAGTGGAAGAGGATTTTAGTAAAAGAGGAAACACTAATTGGTTAGAAAAAAAGAGCATAGGGGGGCTAGAAAAGTTTAATAGGGTACACAGACTGTCAGCAGGCGCCCTCTATCCCTTTAAAACCAGTGTTTATTTCTTACAGGACTTAGCTTTACTGTATATCTAACACCAAACGTTAAAGTCCCACAACACTATATTAAACACCGTTGCCTCCGGCTAGCTAATCTGAAATCGATAGAAACCCCATGACATCATTTTCCTTCCTAATTAAATGCTACTGCTGATGTGTAGAAAGGCAGATGAAGCATTTAATAAAGCCTCAGAAAGGACAACCATGGACAGCATAATACCTCCCAAACTGTCAATACAGTATGGTTCACTCAGAACAAGCGCACCGATCAACGCTATAAACACAGCTATGCTTATCAAGCCATCTGCACGATGATGTGCAGCACTTGAAGCAAGTACTGGGGATTTGTGAATCTTTGCGGCACTCGATGCTGAACTGTTAGTAAGCAGCTTTTGCTAAAGGTTATTTGAGGCTACTAACTGATGTTATATATTGTCTCCTTTGTGATGATTGTTAGTAGTGGTAGCCATAGAGCTCCGACACTTGGGAGTTGACGGTTAACTCCAGGAACTGATGTATTCAAGTCGCTCCAGCTCTGCCACAGAGTCCTGAGACCACCAACACAAAGGACGCTCGAAATAACCAGCGATCCAGCGTCTTCGATGTAACGCGACCATGCCATGTTCTTGCCGCTGAATTGGTTACTGAGAAAGACAGTAAATGCAGTTACAGCATCCATAGCTAGATCTGCAATGCTATGCCATCCTTCAGCTGTCAATGCGTTTGAGTCGTAGTACCAGCCGGCAAAGAACTTGGATGTAGCGAGAAACAAGTTTGAGAATGAGCCTAATAGGACAATATGCTGAATAGAGGACATAGCGGATAACGATGAGTGGTTGAGTAGTGACTTGTACGATATTAGAATTGCAATTAATAGTGAAGACGGATATTAAGTAAAGACGCATTTTGGGAAGAATCCTTTATACTTAATTTAGCTAACAAGTATGACAAAAACCTTTACCATAATTATTAAAAATGCCGAATCTGGATTGCGTTGCTTACTCCGTTGGAGAATTGGAGAACAACTCGCATTCGCACCCGCAATCGCCACAATATGATTATGCCAAGAAATAGTCTAAAGGAGCTTATCCTATGTGATTGGCGCCTGAACTCACTCTCATGGAGCACCGATGTCATCAATGCATTACAAATCTGCACAAGACAGACTAGCTGTAGATCATAGAAATCTTAATAGCAATTAGAATGCGATGTGCCTCAGGGGGCTTAGCTGATTCGTAATGCTGGCCCTTTTTATTGTTGCTCGCTTACATCTTGCGGACTCGCTTTGAGAGACTCCGTAGTTCCACTTCGCAGCTAATGCTCATGATGATCTGTAGGCTATGCTTCGAGAAGAAGCGGACAATTCGGACTCCATTCGCATCGCCCTTCTCATCAAGTCGGGATCCGCGCGTCCGTGATAATATTTACCTGCGGAGCTTGGAGGACTTGAACATATTATATAAGAGGAGGTTCACCGTTAGACATATCCTATAACACAAAAACAATCAACTCAACTTCCATCATTCTATTCAGTATCTTATCATCTCATCAAACATTTTTAGTCTCTTCATCATGAACAAACTTCTTTTTAAAGCTGCTTTTTCAGGACTCTTTGCAGTCTCAATGGCCAAAGACAAACCGGCCGGCTTCGGCCCGCCTCTAGACTCAGACCCTCTGACTTGGGGTTTCTATGCAACTCCTGAATTGCAAGACTCGACCGACCTCATTGTCGAGGGAATCATTCCAAAATGGCTGACGGGGTCTCTTTACCGCGGCGCTGCTGCAACCTGGGACGTCGGTAACTATACAGCCGAACATTGGTTCGACGGATTTTCTCGCAACCATCAATTCCAGATTGCCAACGGCCAGGTCACGTACAAAAGCCGCAATGCCTCCGACGAGCTCAACGACTTTGTTCGTGAGACTGGTCTATTGCCCGGTGGAAGCTTCGGTGGAGACCCTTGCAAGGTTATCTTTGGGGCTTTTGAAGCTACTTTCAGGGACGGCAACAACACGCGTGGCGACGATGATCAAGACAGCATTCAAGTGTCTTATGTTCGTGACTGGCCTGGTCTCAAAGTTGGATCTGGTAGAAACCTCGTCTCTACAACCGACAGCAACAAAATGCAACAGATCGATCCCGATACTCTCGAGCCTATCGAACTCTTCACTTATGAAGCCAGTAACCCTCTTCTTGACAGCAACGGTCAATCAGCTGCCCACCCAGCCGTCACGAAAGATGGTGCAGTTTTCAACTACGTGCTGGAACTTGGACAGAAAAACCCTGTATACCGTGTCTTTGGCATCTATCCCCCAGAAGGCGAAACCAAAATCATTGCCAACATCACCGACGCGCCGCCAGCATACATTCACTCCATGTTTCACACCGAGAAACATATCATCTTCGTTGTCTGGCAAGCTGATTTTGTCAAGCGAGCAACAAACATTGTTGACTCCATTGGCGAGTGGGATTCAGACAGGAAGTCCCTTTTTTACGTCATCGACCCAGTAAAGGGCGGCGTGGTGGCCAAGTATGAATCAGAAGATGCCTTCTTTGCCTTCCATGAGATTAACTCTTTTGAGAATGACGATGGCGACATCTTTGTCGATATACCCACCATGAAAGACCATTCTTTCTTGCAAGCTGCCAAGATCGAGAACCTACGAGCCAATCTCATGCACAAGGCTAACGGGTCTTCCAAGAACGACCTCGCCGGAAACTTCACTCGCTATCGCTTGCCTCATCACAACGATCGAGGCAAGAAGACTCACCTTGCTGAGGTTGACTTTTCTCTGGACGTTCAGTTCGAGTTGCCTCGTATCAATGACGCACATATTGGCAAGCCTTACCGTTATGCTTATGGCATGCATGCTGTCAAGCCTGGATACTTCAGCGACTCCATAATCAAGATTGACACCAAGACCAAGAAGACGAAGGTGTGGGTCCCTAGGAAGAACCATCTTCCCTCCGAGCCAATTTTCATTGCACGTCCTGGTGCAAAGAGCGAGGATGATGGTGTTCTACTTACAGTGGCGATGGATACGTCTGTGAAGCTCAGTTCAATGGTGGTAATTGATGCTATGACTATGAAGGAGATAGGTAGGGCCAGGATGCCAGTAGTGATGGGTTATGGATTTCATGGAATCTTTATCTAATGTTCTATCGTGGACTTACCGATGATGGATAGAGATATCTCAGCAATATTTCAGTCCAGGTAGTGGCTACTGAATCTAGTGTTACTTATAGGTTAAGTTTCTACAGAACGTTTTCATAGAGTTACCTTACAATTATATTGTGTCCTGAATATGTAAATATTAAATTGGAAAGTGATAACGAGTTGTGTCCTTGGTTAATTAAATCAATGGTACATTAAGACCACCGCTCCTAATAAATCAAATTACAAATCGACGTTGTAGGAATTAATTCAGGGACCCAACTTTATTAAAATTAATTCAGTATGGTCAGATTGAATTTGAACTGGATGTAGGTCTTATCTTATCGATAAAGCTAGTAGTAAGATAAAAGATAAGATAAGGTATCTCTTTCCCCTCTTAAAAAGAGAAAGATAAATGCCCTATATAAGAAGTAGAAATATTCCTATTATATATCGTATAATTAAGTTAAACTAAATAAATTAAGGTATAAAATTAATTCAAGTTAAATAGCGCAATCTTTAATTTAAATTGACTTAATTTAACTCTATTTAAGGTTATTTGATTTACTGGAAGCGCTCGTTAAACCCGCCCAAAGCCTATACATAACAACTTTGTTGGGATCAACCTTTCTCAATCCTCTTATGCTTGTCTTTCGAGTTACTGGACAGTGCTTAAGAAACATTCACGTTTGTTTTGCTTGTTTCTGTATTAATCGTACTAGTGGATGTGAGTTGATTATTTCTTTGCAAAAGCAAGCCGGGACTCGAGTGTCCTTCCCCTTTTTAACGAGCTTAGTTGTGGACTACTTCCCGAACTTGTCTTCTACTCTGTGCCGTTTATCTTGTAGATTGCCACCGTCAGTTGCGAACTTAAAAGGAATGTCAAATAGGAATACTGGAGCACGCCCACAACATAGATTTACAGCTCTCTGCAAGCCCTTTACTCCTCACATTGTATGCGGATTTTTTAAACAAACGCTTCTTCTTGATAGTCCAATAGGAATGCTTTGGAGCTGCACGAATCACCAGCAATGTTACCGACGTTCGATAGTTTTGCATTACTCGAGTGTGCTAGTCCCGATCCTAAAGCCGAGCCAAACACGAGAGCCAGGCACCAGCATTCGATAAACATAAGCTTCACTAGGCTACCGGGCTTTTCGCTGCCGAAGCTGAAGTAAAGACACGTGCGATCCCATCCATATTATTTCACCGAGGTATTCATGGAAGCTATTACTTCAGGTGCCGACAGCCGAGTAAACAGAACGTGGAGACCCCAGATTCTCCTATACCATAAGATGCGCTCCAATGAAGATTGACTTGGGTGGCCAATTCGAGGTACCCCGGATCCAAAGCTTATTAGCGTGGGAGTTGCCCCTGGCCTTTCATCGGCACATGACGCGGGGAACTATACTAAACCCCACTCCCGTCAGTCATCGATTGGTGCGCTACCCCAAAGAAATGAACATGGTCAGTTTACAAGGATTAGCATAATAGTCAGGTCAATCATTGGGGCGTCAAGCTACAAGCTGAACACTAAATACAATTCACCACTAGGCGACGCCTTTGAGGATAGACTTGGGAGGCATCATACGTCTTGGGGCAATTCCGGAACGAGCCGACACTTGTGGATTGTGAACTTTGATCTGGGGAAATAGGATACCGTGCCATGCTATTTAAACTGGCTTCCATCCTACTTCTTCATTCCTCATCGACAACAATACCAACACATCCTCTTTCATTCTCCACTCAACATGCTTGGCATCAAGGCCTCCCTGCTTTTGTCCGCCTTGGCACTCCTCAGCCCTACATCATGCAGGGTTATTGAGGAACGTGCCGTCGCAGACCACGCTGTGACCTTCCAAACCATTTACACACCACCGGCCAACTACCCTACTCCCAGGACGCTCTATGGTCGCAATGTTCAACTTGCTGACGGCACAATTCTCGCCACCTGGTAAGTCTTATCTGAGGCAAGGAAAAGGCATCATCTTTGACTAACATAACAAAGGGAAAACTATAGCCCTGAGCCTCCCATGGTCTACTTCCCAATCTACAGGAGCACAGACAAGGGATCTACCTGGTCGCCCTTGTCCAACGTGACTGATACCAAGAACGGATGGGGCCTTCGTTACCAGCCATTTCTATACGTCTTGCCTCAGGCGATTGGCAATCTTGCCAAGGGAACAATTCTCCTGGCTGGAAATAGCATCCCGTCTGATCTGAGCAAGACAAAGATCGACCTCTACGCTTCTACCGATAGTGGCAAGACCTGGAAGTTTGTTTCCAGCGTTGCCAGCGGCGGAAAGGCTGTCCCAAACAATGGCGAAACTCCTGTATGGGAGCCATTCCTCATGGTGTACAACAACAAGCTCGTCTGTTACTATTCCGATCAGCGTGATCCAGCCTACGGCCAGAAGCTGGTTCATCAGACATCTAGCGACGGTGTCAACTGGGACGCTGTCGTCAACGATGTGCGCGGAACTGCCTACTCTCAGCGCCCTGGCATGACGACCATTGCCAAGCTCCCCAACGGAAAGTGGATGATGACATTTGAGTACGGCGGAGGTGCTTCACCCAACAACGCTGCATTCCCAGTCTACTACCGCATCTCCGACTCGCCTCTTACTTTCGACAGTGCGGCTAACCAAATCCTGACTGCTGGTAGCCGTGCGCCCAGCTCTTCGCCTTATCTCACATGGTCGCCGTCTGGGGGTTCTAGCGGATCCCTCATTGTTACTGCAAACAGCGATAATGGTATTTACATCAACACGAAGTTGGGTGATGCCAATTCTTGGGTGTACTATGACATTCCCCAGCCTGGAGCTTATTCACGACAGGCTATGGTTATGGATAACCCTGATTGGCTGTATGTTATGAGTGCTGGGTATTTGAACAGCAACAACTGGGTCACGGATAGTGTTTTTAAGCTTCCTAACTTGTCTTAAGTATATAAGAGTCGGGGTCACAAGAATCCTACCAGGAGAACACTAGATATAGGCAATTGATTGAGGGATTGTAATACCATTCCTTATATAGTATAGATTCTTAACTGCTTAATATAGTATATCTATCTAGAATCCTTCCAGCGTAGTAGCTCTGTGTAAAGAAGTAACTGTTCTTCCGGATAACTTATACACCGCGAAAGTTTGAAGCAGTTTTATACCTCCTTAGCCTTCATCATCCTCTCTGTATACTCCTTGCCAGCCTTTAACCACCAGGCGCCAATAAGAATTGTAAGACCACCCACGACAACGCAGGTGTAATTCATGTTTGCAACCTCAACCGGCATAACATACGGGAAGGAGAAAAATATGATTGCAAACGTAAGCCAGCATACAGTCACGGTGTTTACAATAGGGCCAATTGTTGGACCCATGTGAAATGCACCTTTGTGCATGTTCTTCCTACCAGTAAGCAAGTTGGTGAGAATCGGGAACATATACGAGATGTTGTTGATGGTGACAGCAGTGCCCAGAAGGGAGTTGAATGCAGTCGAAGAACCGAGATACAAGCACCCCAACGCGGCAATTACAGCAGTAACTACAAGCTGGGAATTGAAAGGAATCTTCAAACTTGAGTGGACCTTGGACCAGCTGAAGGAATGTTAGTTACGGGATTGCTATTCCATAAAGCTGGTTGACTTACACTTTGGAAAAGGGAATAGCTCCATCGCGAGAGAAGGCCCAGAAGATCCGGCCAGTGCTTAGCTGGGAGCTGATCACGCAAGGGCCGAGAGCAATAAAAAGGATAAACAGAAGACCGAACGCGCCGCCAGTCTTCTGGGTGACCTGACGGAAGAGCTCGGCAAGCGGCATGCCAGTGTTGCCTGTAGTTAACTGATCGAAGTCCTGGATCGAAAACATGAGGCTGATCAAATAGGTGAGGCCGGTGCAGAAAGCGATGATTAGGGTGATGGCAATGGCCATGGGAGCATTCCTGGAAGGCTGGACTTGGGTTAGTTTTTACTCGCGCTTTCTGTAGGATGAGCAAACATACGTTGGGCATTTCTTCCGTGATATGGGTGACTCCATCGAGACCACCAAGAGAGTATAGAGGGTTAACCAAGCCAGTAATAAAGGTGATACCGTTGTTCTGCCATCCAGTCGTGTTGATCCAAGTCCTGAACACAAATTCGGGATCACGGTGTGTTGGGGCGCAGGCTACCACAGTGACCAATACAACAAGCCAGCCGATCTGTAAGTAGAAGAGCGAGAATTTGTTCAAGGCGGGGATGATCTTATTGCCAAACATCACAACGCCAGCGGTAAGGAGGTTCAGGCCTTGGTAGACAATAAAGGTCTGCCAGGCCTGGATCTCTAGATCGGCCTTGTACAGGGCAATCAATGCCATCAGAATTTGCGCATAAATGATGTTGGTAGATGCAGTGGTGAAGATCCCTGAGTAATGTTAGTGACCGTAGTTTTTATTTTACTCTTCAATTTTTGAAATGACTCACATCCGAGAACACTGAACCATCCTGTGAGGAAGCTCAAAATGCCCGTCGACCGTCTCGGTGCGACCGCAGCAATCCAGTGATACATGCCACCTTCAGTGGGGTAAGAGGACACAAACTCAGCAAGTGATGCTCCGAGGAAGCATTGCAAAATTGTCACCAAAATAAAGCCGTAGATAACTGCACCAGGGCCTCCGGCTCCAATCTCAGTAATCAGACCAAGACCCAGACCCGTCCATGAGATTGTAGTCGTGGAGGCCAGGCCGATCAGGCTCAGGGTACTGAAGTGTCGGTTTAGTTCCTGCGTATGGCCTAATTATAAAACCTTAGCAAGCCAGGCCATGTAAAAAAGAAATGATTCAACGAACCCATTTGCGCCAGACGTAACTCATCGGCGTTTATCTCGGCTTTCGTCTCCGAGATGTCCAAGCTCTTTCTTAGGCCGGAAATACCTTCATCCTGGGCAGTAGCCATTCTGAGTTGCGTAGAATATTGATTTGCCGACTCGAGTAGTTCTCTACCATACCACACTTGCAAACGTCAAGATGGTTAATTATCAGTTTTGCAAAAATCCCACCTCAAAACATGGGGTCACGCGAGATATAAGCATAACTACAGCTCTCACTGGCATAGCGTATCATCGCAATCCTTCGACGATAGCTTATCGGCTAGTCGGCACAACCGTCGCATGTTGGATAAGCTTTCAGGGATGCAAAACCCCGGCTTAAGGTGGGTCGACACCACCCCGATATCCCTATCGCAACCAATGGCGGAGATAACTCCAGATTTAAAAGTGGTGACACGACAAGGAACGTTACACTATTAGCCAGCGACATGCGGACAGGACCGGCGAAATTGCCGGTCAAGGCCGACAAACGCAGACGATCAGATTTGATTAAGGAATTCCACTTTATCGATAGATAAGTCATGCGGGGTACCTCATTAGTGCCTCCATATTTCTAACGTTAGTACAAACCAAACACAGTGACCCTTGGTTGTCAGACTCCAGAGATGCCCATGGTCATGCGTAGTCCCCTCTCCAAATCAGTGTTAGCACGTTCCCTATCAGCTAGTCGTTCTGTCACCACCCTTGCCGCGTTTCGCCGGTTGACACCTCCAGTATCAAGCAAAGCCCGAGCAATGTTTTAATGACCATTATTGATGGCATAGTAAAAGAGCGTATGGTCTCGGTTGTCGATAGCATCGGGGTTTACGGTATTCAAGTTGGGTAGCCGTTGAGCGATCTCCTCTTGTCCCTTTTCAACTCCGTGAGAAAGTGTTCAGTCATTTTCATTCCCCTCATCGACCATGAACTTGACGGAATCGTGTTCGAGGAGGAAGTCGACGACCTCAACACAGTCCGATATACAGGCGCGGTGGAAAGGAGTCATTTCATCATCATGTGAGTCTTTTGCGGTAATGTCGACCTTGCCAGTGTCGACAATGATTCTGAAAATCTCACCTCGTCTGAGGATGGCAGTGGTGTTGAGATATCTGACGTCGTTAAGCGAATGGTCGGGACCTGTCCTGTAGTTAGCCAAGTACTGTGATGTTAAAGGCATGACTCATTATTGGTCTAGTTAAACTCTTCGAAGGGAAGCTCGATAAGGCCTCGAATGATACTAGGACTGTCCTGGACGATCCCATGATCAAAGCAGCCATGCCCGATTCTGGTGCGGTTTGAGTTGGCTCGCATTCGAGGTAGAGTCAAGAAATCGAGGAATCGTACTGCATCATTGATTTTGGCGGCCTAGAACAGGGGAGGAGTGCTAGAACATCCACTCAGATCAGGGATATTCACCAGTAGATCCTTCAAACCCATAGCAATACGTGAACCGATGACGATTAATGCTAACCGTGCGAAAGATTGCAGACAGTGGTGCTCGGGCTGTGGTGTTGAAGCGCTCTGGAGAGAGGGAAGAAGACGAGGAGGAGAGCTGCTGGTATAAGGCAAATCTAAGCTGCCTCCATAATTTCTTATGAAGATAGGCACCAAGGAGAGGTCAACACTGATATAGCATTGCCCCCAGTCAAAAAGTCTTCACGCCTCTGTCAAATAAAATCGAAGGACATTGGAGAGAATGACTGAAATGGTGATGTCGCAGGTTCATCACAAACACGCTCTGACTTAATATATAAGCGGTAGGTGGCTGACATGATCAACCCCACATTACTAAAAAAGGAATTGTTAGCTGTCACATAAAGATGCATCGGTAAGTACTCTGCGGCCTGGTCCGCTAGTCCCCGTAAATCCGACCTTGATCGCTCGAAAAGTCGCGGATTTGAGCTTGTTCGAAACTCTGGGGCCTTCGCAAGTGTTATCACCTAGGCAGACTTCGCGATCTACTCCCAGCGATAACAATTCAAGGTTCCCTCTTGGGCTCCGCAAGTCTGGTGCATGAGAGGCAGATCATCGGCGGTTGCAAATCAACGATCTGGCCAAATTTGTCCTGATAATGTACCTTCGACTTGAATAAAGGATAGTACCTTGTCTTGACCCAGTTACCGGTCTTACTACAGCACCCAGAGTAGTACGAATTGGTTGCACCAGGGTCAAGACTGGGTCCAATTTGAGGTATGTTCAGCTATCGTTGATTGTGAAACAAGATCAGCCCTCGGCGATATCTCTGATAGGAAGATTCAGTTCTTAACCCTCTGGTTTAATGAGTTTCAAGAACGAGGTGGACTGGGTAAAGACGCCGAGACCAGAGAATGTTAGGGCCACTGGCCTACCCGATTTATGATCCTGGATGATTGCCTCTGTTCCTAGGGTCGCGCCACGAACCCGCTTGACGTCCGGGGAACGTTTTCAGGTGCAACGCGATCAGAGTCATAGTAGAAGGGTCCAAATTGATCTACTTATTTCGTTAGACATTGTTTGTCAACGTGGCATGTAAGTGAACTAATTGTAACCGACAGGGAAAAATGCGCCATCAGCATCGTTTATCCTTAGGTTAATATTATTAAAGTTGACAGGTTTATACTGAAGGAGACGCCCTTCCTTCTTCCATCTGGGGAAATCATGAACATAAACATTCTGATGTCCGATGTTCCGAATGATTTGACTCTATAGAGTGTGTCTTAAATCTTTTCCGTATTGAGCCTAGACTTGAGGTAGTTGTATATATAATTTCCTAACCTCTTCATACGTCGCGTCAATATGCTCTGGCTATGACAATTCAAGGATATTTCATACTGCGAGTCCTTGGCAGAGTGAGTTACGTCATACACATTAAAGTAACTCATGTAGTTTTCAGATGCAAGGTTGAGACTCCTAGAACTAGGCAGCAGTATTAGTTGTAGGCCTGGTCTGTAGGTAAGACTGTAGATCCTCTTCGAACTTGCAACAAAACCGCACACGGAGTTTTGAATCTTCGTGTTAGCGCAGAGAAACACTCGGACGTTACGAAAACTCTAATAGATTAACGGTAGGTTCAGTTACAGACTTTCTCGCATTGCAGGCATTAATATTGCCTTTTACGAATTATGTCGTATTTGAGAATGGGGCAGTGCTCACTAAGTTATAGGCTACCTGTGTAGTTACCAAAACAGATGCTAACAAATAATTCGAGAATAGTAAGGTTACAAGGGTCTTAGGGAATTAGTCTGTTTCATCGTTACAGGGAACAATGGTTGCAGTTTACACTATGGCAGTATAAACAAAAAACTTAGCGTTATATTCAGCAGGTCTAGGGCGGAGTTAACAATTAGCGATAATTTTAAGTTGAGACAATCCTTAGGCGGAGTTTGCATTGAATGTCAATCCTAGTTTTTTGAATAATAAATATGCCGTTGCAGCTAAAATTAAAAATTGAAGAGCTTCTATAAAAGCAGAGCTAATCCACCCAGAGCCAGAATAGGTACTCTGGCAGGCAACCTACACATCGCACTACAATTTACAATACCAATTCTATCAGTCCCTATCAAAAAACCCTGTTTCCATCATTATGAAACTTCAGAGCATCTTGAGCGGTTTTGCGCTTGTGTCAATGGCACAGGCTGCACCCGCCCAAGTTGAAGAGGCCTCGTCTGTTCATCCCGTACGTTTCTCCTCTCGAAATACTGAAGAGCTGAACTAACTCTATCCTGCAGCGTGACGTGCAGACTTGTAGGGCACCTGGCGCGCATAAATGCGCAGTCATTGTCTGGGCCAGTCTGTCAACATTTGGCATTCCCGGAAGTACTGTCGGCGGTTCTGGAGTCAATGTTGTTGATGGAAACTGTGGTACCATCATCGCTGCCGGCAAGCTTAAACGCGACAGCCCAGGCTTCAGCGCCGACTTCACCACTGCCTATGGGCCTCACTTGTACTTTGGCGCGAACACCATTGGTCTTCGAAACATCGGTGGTGTCAGGTACCAGTACAATGGCAAGAGTTACACACAGGGAAACTGCTTCAGTACTGCTGGTACAAGCGGACTTATGGCTGTTGATGCTATTCAGTGCAACTTTGATTGTTAAGGAAACTATTAAATAGCTGAGAGCTACCTTACAATAGTAGAGTTTATATCGTGGTATATGGGTTGATTTGGGATATACTGGGAGGAGGATCCACCAACTCATTGGGGCTAGAGTAGCCGAGAAAGCCTGGGGAGAGGAAACTACATAGTGTGCGACTGTATATTTAAGACTTAGATTTGATAAGTGGCTTCAGTGTCCTTGTTTAAGGGGTATGAGGCAATATAAATAGAGTCTTGTGTGTCTCTTGCTATCTCCAATTTTAACTCGTTTGTCGACTACGCACCTTGGCCAGATATCCCATCGAAATGCATCCATCTATTCAGCAAAGTCTCTCTTAATTCACATTCTACCGTAGATAGTAGTTGTTCCACTTGTAATGGTCGAACCGCCTGTTAATACTGTTTGAGTAGAAACAGAAGTCTCCCGAGTTATGGAAAAGCCCTTAGTGATTGTCACAGGGGGTTTTGTATCGGTGACAACGACAGTCTTGTAGTCAGTCTTGGTGACGGTGCCAATATTGGTGGTCGAGGAAACAGTGTTGAATTCGGTTTCCTCAATGGTATACCACTTCGTCACGTAAACAAGGTGGTTGAAATCGGTAACAACAAAACTCCTCAACGTCGTTACGGTAGCACTCTGATGGCCCGTTTGAGTTAAAATTTGAGAATCTGTCTTTGTTGTGGTAGTGAAGCGGACTGATGTGCTGGTTTTCTTATTGATAACAAAACTGCTTAGCTGCTTGCTGACCAAAGCAGTTGCCTGTCTGGTAAGAGTAGTTGTAACAGTCTTGGGAGCTTTCACTGTGGTGGTTATGATAACGGGAGCAGAGGGCTTTTTGATCAGGCATGAACAGGCACTGCTTACGTCGCTCGGAGACTTGCTAGGCAGAAAGTCAGGTACTTTAACAAGACCAACTGCTCTCTTGGCAAGCGAGCGAGCGGCTATTGGCTTCGAGGGAGTCAGCTCTATCATGGCAACATTAAGAGGTTCCACTGACCTCGCTGGCGGAAGCGCACAGCATATCATAAAAGACGATATCGGAATTTGTCTCCATTATGACTGAGTATTTCCTGGACTTGTAATCAGTCTTGAAAAGCCAGAAAGATTTTATGAATAGAGATACGTACATAAGCTCGCCATAGCACCTGCATTTGACCGGGTTAAGTCCAAAGAAAGGGCGGCCTGTGCAAATCTCCTTGCATTGGTTGAAACTGAAGGAACCCACCGTGACGAGAACAGGTGGGGACCCTGAGTAACCAAGAACACCACAGTGGACCTCAGCTGGACGTCTAGTCAGTGCGTGCTCGAATACTTAGGAGTTACTGGAGGAATATACTTTCAGGGATGACTACCAAAGATGGTGCTGCTTTGCTGTAACATGTCAGGTATGAATCGCTTTGTACATTTGGTTTTCGAGACTCACGTCACACTAGTTAAAACGATGTCAGTACTTCTTCTGACAACAACTCATCTTGTCGGTACTTACGTGGTGACAACGACAGCAGTGACGGTGGATGTACCACCCGTATAAACAGTAGCTGTAGAACCAGCTGTAATTGTAGTGTCGATATAGTCGGTAATAGTTCTGGTGGCACTGATAGTTTTAGTCTCAATCACCTTATTCGTATGTGTTGTGGGCTTCTGCTTGGTGTATGTGTCTCTGGGGGTAGTTGTCCAGACAGTTGTAAGTGTTGTTGTCTGAACATCAGTAATAAAGGCGGTACTCGTCTCTGTCACTGTAGTTGATACAGTCCCTGTCTTTGTCGTTAAAGTGACAACAGTAAAGGTGGATGTGATGAACGTGACTCTGACCACAGTCGCCGTAACAGTATCCGTTTTAAAGGCAGTCTTTTGCGTGGTTGGAGTTACTGCAGATGTCAGGGTGCTTCGGATATAGGTTGAGCAGAAAGCAGATCCACTTTCTTTATTTTTCTTGAACGCTTGGTTGTTTGCATCGCTGGCTTTGCAAACTGAAGAAGTAGACTGTTAGATGATTCAAGTTATTTCAATGTTGGTTAGGAGTTTAGGCACCTGCTCTGGGGTTAAGAGAGTTCCCTTCGTTGAACTTAAAGTCTATACCACCATTGGTGTCATATTCGGACCCATCATTGCTGACTGGTAATGCACTTGCTGCACCGATAAGCAGTAGTACTAGTGCGTTCTTCAGCGAGATCATAATCATTTAATGTAGTTCTGAATTCGCAGATGGATGTAAGTGAGACTGACACAGACCGATGGGTTCTCCAATATATATGAGTTTCAGGTTATATGAACCGCTACATTTTATTCGCTTGCGGTTCCGAGCCCTATGCAAGACGGTCCGATAAGCCAGGTAGATTCCAAGCCTGATTCAGGTCCAGTCTTCCAGGGTCGAACTAAGTCAGCTTAGTACCTACGGAGTGCTGTGAAATGGCCTGACTTGGTCAATAGTTGATGGGGCAGGAATGTTATGGCTTGAACTAGGCTGTATTAGGTATGCTGAGTAAAGCTGAAATACTTCCTGATAGTGAACTCAGTTAGAACGTGTTTAGCAGTCGGTCTAGACTTCCTCTACTGATTCAATAAATAATATCTTAGCTCGTCTAGGGGATAGTAAATTTCTGTCATCCCAGATGCTCAAACTAAAAACTAGCGGTCAACATTAGTCTTGCCGCCAGGCACGACTATGGCAAACTTTGCGCGATTTACCTCACTCAACACTAACTACAGCGAAAAGCCGCCCTAGCTCTTCGACCACTTTTCTCTCCCCTGGATAGGTGGTGGCAAGATAACGACGCAGACATTAACGAAAACGTCCTCGAGGCGATACAGACAAAGGTGACATACTTGCATGAGCAGATGCACATCTGAACAAAGAATACGGCGCAATATATCAAGACGAAGACTATGATCAATAAGTCAATCAGCCTCCAAGTCAATAGTCCACCGAACAACTTCATAGACATCTGTTCCGTACATCCGTAGGCGTTCTTCATGTTTTCCAGTCTTCACAAGGAATGGCTTCCCATGGACCAAGTTGGTGCGACTTATGTCATCCACTAACGCACTATATCTTCCCCAAGTCCTCAAAGATCCAACTTGTAGCTTGGCTGCATGGTACTGGAACTGGAGGTTAGAGCCGAAGAGCTTCGCCAAGGCGGAAGACTCTGCAAAGGCCCCGTAGAAGAAATAACAAACTGGATATTGATCATGTTTAGGGCGTGGTATCTCGTCTGAGAGTCAATACTGAGACAAAGTTGAATTTAGACCCAAATTTGGGCAAAGAGAAGCTGATAAGAGATTCTTTGATGCCTGTAGATCCCAAATAAATGTTGGTGTGAAGTCACAACGAGGATATTCTCGAGCTTACAAGAAGATCGCAGTCACCAAACAACCTGCCACGACCTCCTACTCAACTATAAGTTGACCCGCCGGAATTGGATTGATAAAGCTCAATCGCAGCCGTCATATCGACTAACGCCCCTACATTCATGTCTTCCTTCCTTAAGGACTTTCAGCCAGCCGACAATAACAGCGTAGCTAGGGCATACGGAGGGGAATTCCGATACAGCCAAGAAGCATTTAAAATGATAGAGTATGAATATGAGCTCTTGCATTACCCCGATGGGGAAACTATCAAAGACGTTCAAGTCGAAATGTTCTGAGCCATTGCTTGATAACGCCAGCACTACTTAATCCATGGATACATCATACAAAGCATGAGATACAACATCTGACCCAACATATCACTACCAATAGTATACCCTTTAGTAGGAATGACAAGACCTGCAGGAGGGTTACCAGTGATTCGGCCTTGGCCAGACAAAGCGACCGGGCTGATCAGTTCCTGATTGGCGATGATCTCATTGACAAATTCAGCTTCGATCTTTCTGCCATCAGGGTGGTTATACCACGCGTCGTGAGCCTCCGAGTAAATCCATGGTCTGCACTTGAACTTGTATTTCCTCTTGTAGACAAATATAGACGACTCAGGAGGACAATGGTACGTGTCCTTGACCCTTTTCACACTTGTCGTCTCGACGGTGGTGAACGTTTTGGTCTCGGTTGAAGCGTTCACTTCGGCGGAGAACCCCCAGCCGCTGAAACCAGCGCTGGCGGAGACAGAGTCAGAAACCTCTTTGCCCTGGGTGACACTCATTCCCAGCTCGGTTTCTTCCTCTCGGGTGCGCTGGCCTTTGCTTTCGTTCTCGATGCTGAACTGGAAAACCCATTCCGCTGAGAGAATTTCCACATCAATGATCAAGTTGCTCTGTGAGCCGCTGTCTAGGACCTGACGAATCTGCCCGACAAGGACTTTGCCATCTGCAACGTCTTTCAGGTTTCGTGGTGCAGAATGGAGTTCATGATCGCCAACAATAATTCTGTCGGCAAAGCTTCGGGTGGTGATCTCAGACATGATGCCGTTGATAGAAGAAGGATGTTTGATAGCGTATTGAGGTTCTTAGCCCCGATTGTTCAGAGTCCGAAGTGAAATTTGAGTTTTTGTGTGAAGAAGGATGCGTCTCTAAAGGCGGAATTCTCTGGCTATTTATGTTTGCAACAGCTCCCCTAGCATGTGATCTCCACTCTAAGGATCAATAAGTATGTCTTAGAGATTTCTTTCCTTGACTCTAACATCACCGCGATTACAATGCATCATATCAGGTCTATACCAACAACTTGGCCATGATTGTATGTTTCAATAGTCGGTGAGGCAAGTCCTACAGCATTTTCATTCGCGTTTCCTCACCGGTCTGGTGATGGCGTAAGATATCTGCATGTTTCAACATAATAGGAAGTAGGCAATGCTGATTTGTGTAACAATATGAGTTCCTCCGCTGCCATGGACGCTCATATATCTGTATGTTTCAGGGCTTTAGGATGATAATACCTGCTGGAAATCCACCATAACATACATTCTACGATCCTCCACAAAATAATATTTCACACGGGGATAGGACATATCTGAAGTACAAACCGTGTCATTCTGTAACCTAGCTTTGGTATTACCTGTTACTGCCGATATGGTTACTGCCGATATAATTGAGTCTAATTCACCATTCACTAGTATCCTTCAATAAATAAATATTTGAATGGCAAAAGTAGCCTAACACTTGGCAGAAGATTGCTGCATTGACTCAAACGCATCTTACGTTTTTTAAGCCATCTCGTATCATCGCAGCAAATCAAGGGCGACCAAGGGCCGCGTAGTGAGACACGGCACGATATCAGATCGACCCGCTTTGTCTCGGAGCGGCACGCAGGAGGCTAAATCGGGCGATTATGCCAAACCAGAGCATATGCATCTCAAACCTGACAACCAATCAATAAACCATAAGAAAACAGATAAACTGCAGTGCGACTGAGGGGGTTGAATATCCAAGTGTCGGTGTGACTACGGCTACAGCGCACTGAAACACAGGGTAAGAAAACAACAGGTTTTCAAGAGTGAACCCCCGGCATGTGTGTTGTTGTGAGGGAGTTTAGAGGTTATTGACAAGTCCATTGAAACACCGCATAAGACTTGAGCAAATCATTCGAGGTGAACAAGGTCCATGCGGGGTAGGTCTTGCTGCCAAGGTATGTAAATGCAAGAAGGGAGGAGAAGATCGCTGACTAACTAATGTCATACAATATCCTTGATTAACGGCAAGTCCACACAACGGAACTCGAAAGGGTACGGGGAAAAAAAGTTTAAAATGTCGATGATGTGATACTCTTTTATGGTAAGACTATCTCGTAAACTAAAGATTTTATTAAGAATACGGTTAATGCGACAGTCTAGACTGGCATGTGCATCTAGCACTGCCAAGTTGTGCGGGTTGGCGTAAAACTCCATGTACCAGTATGTAAAGTCATGCTTGTGAGCCAGCTCAAGGCTCCTGCTTATGATCCCTTGGAGAAACAGGGCGTATCAATGATGACGCCGAGCCCCTAATGCATTCCATTCTCAGCCATTCCGAATCCATTTCGCACGCCACCTTTCCTGCATCCTTACACGATATATCACTCTCCAGCAGCTGTGTTTGGATGATGTGTGGGACGACGAATGCATCAATGCGTGGTGGCAGAAGCTCTGTTGTGGTGGTTTTGCCCAAACCTGGAGCTCCTGACATGTGGATGAACAGCCGGCAACCAACACGCTCGCATGACCCATGACTTTCTAACAGAATTTCCAATATCGTAAGGACAAAAGATTGCTTTAAGAAAACGAAAGACCGTGTATTTCTGTTTGCTATTAATGGAGCGATTTGATACCTTGTATTAGAGCTTAGGGTCATATGGATTTTTGAAATGGTTTCACTTATTACTACAAGCAGGGAATGGTAGGGCTTTTCTGTCAGCTACGTCAAAAGGCAGGCATAATTGCGTACTTTACGTGAAGGTCTAAGATCCCGGTAGTTTTCCAATAACTTCAATTTCTAGTTATGTTTCTCTATTAGGGTTTGGGATGTGATACTGACTTTTACTACGAGAAGATAATTACCGTAGACAGATGTTAGCGTCAAGGGTCGACTGAAATACTTTTATAAGTTTAGGATAAGACACAAAGATTATAAGAAGAGGCATACCATGATTATAATAATGGAAGCCGTGTACAAAACTAAGAACCTTTGAAGTTTGAGAATGAATGTTAAGTGCATTTATCTAACACAAGACTGAATCTTCCGAGTCGAGCTTCAGGTCAGGCGGTACAAAATAAGTTTACTCTCCATAAGCGATGAAATGATCATCAAGGTGACACCCAGCTACTGAAGCTTGAGTATGTCCCTTAATATAGCAAGCGCTCCAAACAGTTCATTATCGTGATACTTCCTCGCAATAAGCTGCAAATTTATCGGCGCTCTCGTAAAGTCCGACTCTTCCCACAACTTCTTCACTTCTCCACAAGCCTCACTCAACGGCTCATACCCAAGGTCATATTTTTCACCCCCCTCCACCCTAACAGGCGTAGGAATCACAACTCCGGGGTAATCAACAAGATTGTAAAGCGAAGTGTAGTTCCAGTAAAATGCCGTATCATGCACAGACGCAGGTCCGACGAATGCTGGCCCTAGGAGTATATCAACATCTTGCTCTTCCCAGCTTTGTGCAAATGCACAGCGAAATGCATCTCGCTCGCCACGCATCAAACTAAGATCAACGGCATTTTTCATGCCAAGTCTCTCAGCGTCTTCCCAGATCCATGAGCTGAGAGGGTGGATTGGCTCGCCTGTAGATTTAATAGCGTTGATTGCTGGTTGGGCCCCGTCAGGCCAGTACATGTATCTAATTTTGGCCCAAGCATCCCCTGAGCCGTGGACCTTGAAGTCTTTGAGTTCAATAAGATCTTTGTATTTTGCGTCGGATAGTTGATCTCGTGCCCACGCCAAAGCCTTGAGGACTGGGGGTTGAGGTGTGATGAAACCATCGTTATTGATAAAACCAATCTTTAAACGGCCCTGAATAGGCGTATGTAGACCCTTCCAAGGAATAGGCACCAACGTTGGATCCTTCAAGTACGGTTTAGTTGAGAGAACACACTGCATCAGCAGATCCATGTCTCTCAAGCTTCGACACATCGGACCGGCGGAAGCCAGAACATTTAGCTCAGCTGGGAAAGGCGTTGCGACAAAGCCTCTCATCGGCATTGTATAAGACGTAGGTTTAAACCCGTAAATCCCACAAAAGGCTGCAGGACCACGAATGCTCCCACCGATATCAGTACCAATGCCGAGGACAGAACCTTCCATGGCGATCAAGGCTGCTTCACCGCCGGTCGATCCACCAGCTGAGAGGTTGATATTAAAGGGATTAAGGGTCCGACCCCATAGTGAGTCAGTCTCGAGATGCATGATCATTTGAGGCTGATTGGTCTTGCAATAAAACACAGCGCCGAGACTTCTGAGAATAGCAACCATATCACTATCCTCTGTATCTGTCCTCATGCTTGCAAGATATCCCTGAGAAGAGAGAGTCCCAGCTATAGCCATATGTTCTTTGATACTGATGGGTAGACCGTGTAGTGGACCAATTGGCTTTCCGTTCTTAGCCATATACTCATCTAAATGTCTCGCTTGGGCAATAGCTTCGTCCATATACCACTGAGTGAGGCAACATGTGAGTTGATGAGCGATGATAGAGCGTTTAGCAAAAGCTGTAGCGACCGTAATGGCTGAAAAGTCACGATTGGCCAGACTTTGGAGAAGACCAACGGCATCGTAATCCTCTGTGATGCGAATTTCTTCCTCTGTGAGGATACCGCATGATGAGGGAATACTGGACACGTCGAGAGGGGGGTTGGAGATCAGGTTGGCGGGCAGGTAGTATTCTTGAGGGACTTTGGATTTAAGAGTCTCAAGAAGGGCGGCTCGTTTGGCTTCGAAAGAAGGTGTTCCAAGAGGAACTGGTTTTGTTTGGACTGTAAAGGAAGATTTGTGTTGCGTTTCATTGGTCAAAGGATTGACTCGGACGATCGATGTGTTCTTGGGGGTGTCTATGGGCTGAGGAAGTCCAAGCGAGGAAAGAAGACTCATGTTGGCAGAGCGGAGATATGTGGGGTAATTTGCAGGAAGGTTGAATCGAAGGCGAGTGTTGAATTCAAATTGGTGTTTTCAGAGATAAGTTGAAGCTTTAAATATCACGTCCCGAGGTCGACATAATCTTTCCCCTCTCCCGTAATTCAATATCACCCTCGAATTCGTAATGTAATTCCTTACCCCATGTCGAAGCTTTACACGGGAGTCCGTCGCAAATACATGTGATTGGATACAGTGTTACAGTCTAATTTAGTGTACAGCCAAGTCCCATAGGTGTGGTAGCATCGACCACCCACGTATATTTGCGCTATCTGTTATCCACTAGCTTATCACCGCCGCAAGTAATTAGCGTGATTAGCGTGATTAGCGTTGGCGGGGAAGCTCGCTTAATTGTTCGGAAACGAGAGATGATATTCGCAGGTGCATTCATATTGATAGTATCATCTATGGACCGTCAGACGGTGGCCTGATTGGTATATATAAGACGGGGCTGATGCATCATCGCCTTCTCAATGGGCAGGCTTCTACTCAGCAGACCCAAAATATCTACCCCTTGTATTCATTCTTCTGTTCGGCATGACTGAATCAATCAATATCCCCGGCACCGTCCACCTCCTCGATCTGGACCATGACATCCAGGCTCGTCACGCCAGTTCATCTGCCGACATTGTACTTCATCCAACCCCGTCAAAGGACCCTAATGATCCATTGAACTGGACTCCACGTCGTAAAGTGCTCTCACTAATCTGTCAGAACTTGTACATCAATCACTATGCTTCACTATTTTACAACAATACTTATTGATGATATCCAGATATACTTGGTTCGCAGGCTTTGCAGTATCAACTGTGTATTCCGTGCTTGTTCCCCTCTCTGCTCAATCCGGCGTATCTATTGCTACTTTGAATGAGGGCACGGGGTACACGTTCCTCTTCCTCGGTTGGAGTTTGCTTTTTTGGCAGCCTTTCTCACTGCGCTATGGTAAACGTTTGACATACCTAATTTCGGTCCTCGGTGCAATCGTAAGCTTTCAATTCCCAGCCACCGTTATGTGTTTCTAACGAAGCCATGGTTTAGGGCACTAGTATTTGGAGGTAATTGCATTCATCCACACCTTAGTATTATTTCTCAGCTACCTGGCTAACATCTTGTCGAGTGCCTACGTTAAAAGCGACGGCGAGTGGTTGGCAAAATGCATTATTCAGGGCTTCTTTGTTTCTCCTATTGAAGCACTTCCTGAGATCTCAGTCACTGATATCGTAAGCGACCTAATTGAATACCAATTTCTCTACTGACACTCTTAGTACTTTACACACGAACGCGGCACGTACATGGGTATCTATTCTTTTGCGCTTGCTGGTAGTAACTACTTTGCCCCTGTTGTCTGTGGCTTTGTCGCAGATCACCAAGGCTGGCGGTGGGTCTTTTACTGGCCCGCTATTTTCCTGGGTGCTGTGTTTGTGTTCCTCTTCTTGTTTATGGAAGAGACAAATTACACTCGAGAGGTTTTGTCGAGGCCGATTGCTCAAGATACTGTCTCTACTTCTGAGCAGGGTGAAAAGACAGTTCCTACAGTAGAAGGGGGACCAACAGCTGAGAACGGCGAAGTTTACAACATCCCCAAGACTTTCATCCAAAAGATGTCACTCTGGCAGCCATCGCCAGGACAGGGTTTGCTGACCCGATCATGGCGATCACTCAAGTATCTTACCTGGCCGGTCATCTTCTACGCAGGCTTCTCCTACGGTTCATATCTCATTTGGTTCAACGTCCTCAACGCGACAGCCTCACTTATTCTCTCGGGAGAGCCTTACAACTTCAAACCATCTATGGTTGGCTTGAGCTATTTGGCCTGCTGCGTCGGCGTTATCGTCGGAGCTCTCGTTTCTGGAAGACTCGGTGATAATTTGACGATTAAGCTTGCACGCCGAAATGGCGGAATTATGGAAGCCGAATCGCGTCTTTGGCCCTTCTCGCTCTGCGTCATCATAGTCCCTGGTGCTCTTCTTCTATGGGGTCTTGGAGCGCAACATGGAGTTCATTGGTTTGGGCTCGTCTTTGCTATGGGATGTCTTGCTTTTACTAGTTCAGTCGGTGTCACTTTGAGTGTGAGCTATCTTATTGATAGTTATCATGGTATCAGTGGTGATGCGATTGTCACGGTCATTCTGATTCGGAATACGATGTCGTTTGCAATAAGCTACGGGTAAGCCTTTCACTGATTTTGTGAAGACTAGCTGACGATTATAGTATCACACCTTGGGTAACTCATCTCGGTTATCAAAACTGTTTCATTTCAGCTGCGTTTATTGGCATGGCTGCTTCCTCTGTCTTTTTTATTATGATTATATATGGCAAGAGTTTGAGAGTTAGAAGTGCCGAGAAGTATTATCAACTTGCTAAGGATATTTAGACAGGTTATTAAGTACATAAAGCTTTACTGAAATCTATTTAGTAATAATATTTAACTTAACTGTAGAGTAAAATACATCTTGTAAATTCTATAGTAGTTACGAAATATAACAATAATAAAAAGTAAGTCTAAGCGCTTTTGTCATAACTATACTTATTATTTATATTTACATAAAGTTTAGTAATACCTTTAAAAAAGAGATCTTACTATCTGAATAGAATCTATCGAAATGCTAATAACAGAGGTCTCTACATGGACCAAAAAGTAATAATATCTCAAGTTTAATAAGTTTACCTATTATCTCAGCCACCACAACTCTATTTCCTAAACGTATAAAAAGCCCCTACTGGGGCCATTTGTTTAATATTATAACCTAACCTCACCCCCACCCTCTGTATATTTACTAATAAGCCACACTTCTCCTTCCTGAAATATTCCTATCACGTCTTACTATCCCAAATACTCTCCAAATCACAATGATATCGCAAGGCCGTAGTTATTTTCGTAACCTCCCATGACCTCTCCAAGTCTTCCACTACAATCTGGCGGTCATCTCCTTCTGCAAGAAATAAGCCCAACGTATATACTGGCCAAGTTCCTGCGTATGATTTCGCCCACTTAGTCCTGTTTACCTGTCTCTTTAGAATTCCAAGGAACATTCTAATCTGCCACTTATCCCTGGATACAGAAGTGGGAATTTTCTTTCCTCTCTGCGCATTCTTGAGCTGTTCGAGTAACAATGACGCTGTTAAGGCATATAAAACTGTTTCATCCCTAGTTGTACTGCCTCTTAACATGGATACCTCAGGGGCATTGTGGACAGACTCCACGTCCTGGTTACGGAGCTGGCTTTCCCACGTCCGCACATCTCGCTGGGTCTTTTTGAGAATTTCAGGATTGATGTTGATCCCTGGTCTGTAACATTCCCGTAAGATCACTGTAATCCGGAACAGCGACAAAGGTACGCCCAAAACAGGGCTTTCAAGATTGCGAGATGCGCCTGGTAATAATGCCGATCTGTCGACAAGCTTCTCCACTCTGTTCCAAAAGTCAGGGTTGAATCTGTGTCTGTCTTGAGTTGTTTCAGACCATAGGCCTGTTGTGAGTAGGAATTGCTGATAGATAACACTCTCGAGGGCGACTTTGTCAAAGAGTCGTTGAATTCCAGTAGGCCGATTAAACAATCGCAGGGCGATGATGTGGGTGGCGGCGTTGACATGTTTTACAACGTCACTTTGTATACCCAATTCCAAATACTTTCCCAGTCAGTGATAATTCCCCAAAGAATCTCTGACGAAAACATACCCCATAGAGATAAAGCAGCATCACGGACATGAGTAATGCGTCGTGGTTCTCATACTCCGAAACATTCCTAAGCAATACAGAAAGCTCGTTTACACCCTGAGAGTAATACGAGAGAGCAATATAATGCATTTCCCAGACTGAGTCACCTAGAAACATGTGAGATGCAGCACAAGCCAGAACTGAGTAGTAGAGACTTTTGTGTGCCAGCATAAGTTGCTGAATTTCAGTAAGCCAGCCATCGTGGAATCCACGGTAACAATCTGGCAACAGCAACAGAGGGAAATATTTCCCCGAGAAATGTTGTGAGATACAAAGCTCCAAGTGGTTCGTTGAAACACTGTGTGTTAAACCTGCTTGTAATGAGAGATCCATTGGGCAAATAGAGTCCGTCGCCTCTCTACGTTGGCGATCTGATGGAACTGCGCGTTGAACAGTGATATTGTTAAGGGCTAAGATCGAACAATCGTTGGTATCATTTTCGAGTTGTTGCGGCTTGTCTTTCGCACGTCGAATTTGGTGTCTTGAAGCGCAGTGATGAGCGTTTCGACGGTCGAGCATATCATCTGCTGATGGCCATATACATTCTCGCCCAGATGAGTTGCATAGGTCGCAGATTGGGGACTTTTCGTCGCATTTCTTACGCCGCTGTCTACCTGTAATTACCCTTCTATTAGCAACGATGTGAAAAACAAGATTTACGTGCTTACATGTAAAGCATCCAGTCTTTGCGCGCAATTTGCGTCGAAGGGCTGTGTTCGCAATTGTCTCTGTCATTGTGGCATTGTTGCTTGTGACATGGACTTTAGGGAATCGACAGCGGGGAGGGGTGAGGGGGGAGTTTTGTAATAATTCATGTTGGCATGAACTTAATCTGAGTTAAATGTTCGCATGTGACCAGGGGATAACTTCTCCCTTTCTAGTCAAGTCTTGGATGCTGTGTAACTAAGCCTTATCTAGGGGCTGATTATCTGGAATAGTAGGTTTAAAGTGGGGCGTTTAAGATGCGGGGTTGATAGGGGTTTATTTGATAGAGTATATACCTTTAAAAGGTAATAATTAGGTTGCCCTATGGATAATACAGTGAATTTTGATATAATAAGAGGCAGTATGCATAATGCCAGATAATATAATAACCAATCCATTAAAGTTCATAACATTATTATTCAAATAGCCAATTGCCCGATCAATAGCAGCTACCATCCTCAACAAACCTTGTTCAAGATGAACAACTGGCTTCAATCCGCAATATATAAAGTTGCAGTTTCCTTCCACTCCTGGCTAATAGGGTTTATGTTCTATTGTTTATATATTATGGAAAACCCCCATGACCTATTATGATCGTAAACAGACCTACCGTATCGACTGAGCAAATTGGGCACGCCTGGTGGATACCACTGTGGATAAACACACTAGTAAGCTAAGGCTCTTATTGATTCGCTTGGATAGAGTGCGGCTATAAGAGGAAAATGCTACTGACTTAGCCACCCTCTTTGCTTTCTGAACCACTCACAGCTGCAGCTGGCTAGTTTTGGTATCCACAGGGCGTGCCCAGTTTGTCCAGTCAATACGGTATTCACATTTTGTTTATATGTGAATTTAATATGGTATAATTAGCTTATTATTCATTCTCATTTTTGAGAAAACAGGTTTCCTATAGTCACGTTAACTTCAAATCAAGACACAAGTTGTATCAGTATATAAATACTTCATTAAAGTTTCCCTTCTATTCCTAGTACAAGCTGGGGTCCCGGGGATCCTTCCAAAAGACTCTTCAAAGCCGCCATCAATGGCTTCAGCGGCATGGCACTGGTAATTTTACTCATTGGCACATTGACCCAACCGCTTGACGAGCTTTATTTCCTCTCCGCCCAAGACCCCAAACTGCCCGCAGCTCCTGGGCGAATCACAGGACTTACCCGGGAGGACATTGCCCAGTTCAACAGCGGTGTTGGAGACCATCAGTTGCCCGTAGCTGATAAAATCAAGCCCGATCAAGCGAAGCCCTCAGATCTTCTTGTACCGTCTGGATGTCACTTTACAGCCGTTATTCGCGATACTGCTGGCGAGCGCATGTGTCTAATTAGTTACAGCTTCATGGTTCCTCGCGCTTCAATTTCTCAAACCCTGATAAATCCGGGCCCAGCTGCGCCGAAAGGCAGAAGACGCACTGAAGATGAGATGGATAATGGAGGTCCCAGTGCTCAGGCGCCTTACAAGAAAGTCGCAGGTCCGCTGGCAATCAGTAATGTTGGTCTTGAGTACAAGGATAAGATACTATCAATTGTTTTTGACGCTACCTTCCAGCTTGGGCCGATCGGATTCTCTCTTCTTGGCTTCAGTCTTAACACTCTTTTCAAGTCACTGGACAAGTTACCAAGCATCAGTGTAGTTATTCATGGCCTAGCAGCATTCTTCGACAGATCTCCATTCACCATCGCAGGAGTCATCGTCCACGGCAATGACGGCGCCATGGATTACTACGCTGGCGGCTTGATCGTCGGTTTCCGCCCGTATCAATTCCAAGCCGCTGGGTTCTGTGGTTGCCGTTAAGTTTGGAAATTGGGTGAAACTGGGTATTTTCGCGGTAGCAACTTGTGACATTCCGTCCGCCGATTTGCGCCTCAAGCTGGCCCATGCTGAACTTGGTATCGCAGCCATCTTAGACTTTGACTATAGCTTCCTCAAAATAGAGGCTCAGCTCTCACCCCGCTCCTACATCCTCAGTCCCAACTGCCATCTCATGGGTGGTTTTGCCCTCTGCTACTGGTTCGACGCGCCTCTTGCAGATACATCCAGAGTTGGAGACTTTGTCTTCACTCTCGGCGGATACCACCAAGCCTCCCGTGTACCCGTGGGTTAACCCAATCCTCCTCGATTGGGGATTAGCTGGGACTTGGGAGGTGGCTTATCAATCTCTGGAGAGGTATACTTTGCCATCACAACCAAGGCCTGTATGGCTGATGGGCGTCTACATGCTGCATTCAAAGCAGGGCTACTCTCTGAATGGTTTGATGCATTTACGAATTTCCTCATCGACTACAGACCCTTCCACTTTGACATGTCAGCTGGAGTTTCTGTTGGTGTTGGATTTAGCATCGAGTTTTGGTTCATCCATATCCGCATTTCGGTGCAGATTGGTGCCGAGCTCTACCTCTGGGGCTCACCAGTTGCGGGCAGAGTTCATGTTAACTTCTGGATTGTGTCGTTCGATATCAATTTTGGTGATTCCGATTCTGCTGACGGGAAGGTCAGCCTGGCAGAATGCTACGAACTTGTTCTTCGGGACCCCCCTGGGTCTTCATTTGCATCAGCAAAGGCCTTGACCACAGGAGGAAGTATGGATCGTGGAGAACAATCCGTTCGATATCGAGTTCAGCAAGACCTAAGAATGAAGCACACAACTTCCTTGCCGAGTTTGGGTTATTGAACCACAGTGACGAACGAGAACGCGGACAGTCAGACCCGTGGACTGTGCGAGCTGGCACGTTTGTCTTTGTTGCCGAGTGCGAGATGGCCATAACAGCCGTCACGACTAGCGATGACGGGGCTGCAAATTTTCAGTACGATTCAGTGTTCAGCAAGCCAATGCAGTTGATAAATTCCATGACTTCAACCCTCCAGATCCAGGTAAAGAACGCGGATGGGAGCGATCTTAATGAAGACTGGCAGTTTGAGCGATATATACAGAAGCTTCCAAGTGCTCTGGGGGCAAGGTGTAAGTTTTCTGCCTAATTCCCATTGTTGTCCTCTTATGTACTAGAGAGGCTGCAGTCCCTTCCAGTTGCCATTGCACTCGATCAAACAGCTAATCCTTGCCAAATGACCGACGAACTGATCCGCGCCAGAGTGGAAACAATGTCGGCGATCTGCTCAACACAAACGACGGTAGCCTTCCTCTTATGACAGGCGTACGCGTCACTGCACCCAAACCAACCAGGTCTCCCGACCCATTCCCAGCCTACAAGGTTGCAGATGGAGACCTCCAGGCCCTGATTGCAGAGCGGCCCTTCCCTGCCATGGGGACTGCTGAGGACACATGGGCTCCAGTCAAGCCAAGTGGTGATATCAAAGCGCGATATGGAGATGTCCCTGATGCCTGGGCAAGTCCCGTGCTTACTGAAAAGGGTTAACAGATGTTTGTGGGTACCTTGGCCCAGAGCCTGGGATGGAATGACGCTAGTGGGTTGAAAAGCATTGCTGTCATTCCAGAGAGGCTGAAGAAGGGGTTTATGAATATGTATGTAGCGGCTCCATTGTTGACTGCCTGAGCTTGGTGATTGGCATGGTTTGAGACAGGGGCTTTTATTATCCAATTTGACTATGAATTTCTCTTGTACTTTGTGGCAACGCTTTCAACAACTCAATTCAACCCGGCTATCAGGGGCTTGAATTGTGGGGGGACTTGATTCAATTGAATCGAGTTTTGATTGGCCAGCTAGGGCCGCGCTACTTTAGCTGACTCAGCTCAAGATAAGATAGGAAAAAATACCCTAGACCTGAGGATATCATCAAAAGGTCAAGGCAAAAGATACCTACATACTTACTACTGCACTGACTTGTGGACTTGCAAGTAGGGACCTTACTTCTTGTGAATTTTTGACCTAACCGTCCAGTCGAGGGTCTGACTTGAATTGAAGTGAACCTGTAAGTTTTTGGGAGCGTTCCTATGTGATTGCCCGAAATAGTGGGGTCAAGGAATGACTTTCGTTTGGGTCTGCGTTTTGGACAGGCCCATCATAACAAATTGACCACACAACTAATTATCTAAGCAGCAATCGGTCCTAAACACAGATCACGTGTTTGCAAGACGATAGCAGATACGGGTTCAAGGACTGGTATTTTAATGTGAAATTGTACACGACGTGGCAAATCGTAAATGTCTCACTTACTTACATTCCCAGGATCGAATTCATCACAAAGAAATCGGGATGTTGTGTCGTACGGGTTTTGTCGTAATTCCTCCCATTAAAATAAATCAAAGATTACCGACCAACGCTATTTTAGTGCAGTCAAGTCTGGAATTGGGGCAGTCTCAACATGTGAGAAAAAGTTGAGGCAATCTTGGGTGAGACATGCCGAGTCAGGCGTTGCATTTCTGACCTGCTGGCTGGAACTTTATGTCTCAACTATTGTATTCTCCTCCCTATGTTTTGCGTTCTTTCCAGAAAATGAGTCTTCCATTGCTACGGATACCGGCGATGTGGTAGGAATGGCAAATAGAAGAAGACATGCGGCCCTCGTTCAATTGAATGAGAAAATCCTGTATAAAGACGTCTCTGATTCCCGCCAAATCCAAACTTTCTTCTCATCATCAAACAACTCACTCACCTTCGCTTCACTCTACTCTCTACAGAGCCTCTACAATCGTTACTTCACACAATCGTTCTAAACACCGCCTTCAAGATGCGCTACTCCGAGATCCTCGCCCTTGCCATGGGCAACGTGGCTGCTGCTCAGTTCACCACCACTCGCTTCGCCAACACTACCACCGCTGCCTTTGAGACTGGTACTGCCACCTCAGGTACCGCTACTGTCGGCGGCGAGACCACCGGCACTGAGACTTCCGCTGCTTCTACCAGCACTGCTGCTGCTGGAGGCATTGGAAGCCCTGATGGCTTCAACTTCCTCGGCTGCTTCTCTGGCAGTGGCTTCCCTGGCTTCTCCCTCGCCTACTCCAGCGAAGACAACGACGCCGACCTCTGTGCTGAGTCTTGTCTCGGATCAAGCTTCTTCGGTCTCTACGATTCTAGCTGCTACTGTGGTAACGAGCTTGATCTTTCCACCTCTACTTCTGTCGGCACCGATCAGTGCGATATCATCTGCCCTGGCGATGACTCTGAGAACTGCGGTGGCCTCGACAACGGCTCCCGAATGATGCGCCGACAGGCCGTTGACATCAACGTTCTCCTCTCCATCTACGTCGCCGTCGGTGTCAACCCTGGTGGCGAGACCGAGACCGTTGTCAACACTGACTTCGTCACCGAAACTCTCCCTCCTGTCACCACCACCGCCACCGTTACCTACACCCAGAGCGGTGAGACTTCCACCAAGACTGTCACCACTGTTATCGCTGCTGTCCCCACCGACGTGATCATCATCTGCTACGGCAACTACTGCGCTCCCCAGTATCACTGCCCTACCTGCACCAAGTTCCAGGTCGTTTGCAACGACGGCCTCTGTGCGCCCGAAGAATGCTACGACGACACCTGGAACAAGCTCAAGATCTGTGAGAGCGGAAGCTGCTACTACGCCGACTACGAGGAGGAGGAGTGCAACCAGCGCATTGTCTGCCACGGATCCACCTGTGAGCGTGAGATCTCTGAGGAGTATGCCCGCAAGTTTGTCTGCGACGTTGACGAGGATCGCTACTACTTCGACGAGTGCCACGATGACTGCTACGGATACGAGAAGTGCTCCCACGGCGAGTGCGAGCCCGTTCACCCTCCCGTCACCCCTCTCAAGCCTGTCAGCCCTCCTAAGCCCATTGTTCCTGGCAAGCCCCCTGTCGTTGTTGTCCCTGAGCCTAAGCCTGAGCACCCCATTGTGCCTGGCAAGCCCGAGACTCCTTACAACCCTGAGACACCTTCCAAGCCTGTCAAGCCCGAGACCCCCAACAAGCCTGAGCAGCCCACAACCCCTGAGCAGCCCGCCAAGCCTCAGCAGCCTGAGACCCCCGCTCAGTCTGGCAAGCCCCAGAACCCTGAGGTTCCTGTTGTCACCGCCGGTGCCACCAAGACCATTGTTGGTTTCGCCGCTGCTTTCGCTGCTTTCATCTTTGCTCTGTAAAGATCTCGTCTCTACCGCAGTTTCATTGTATCCCGGCATTGGATACTACAGCATCAGTCCCCATGGCATTTATGTCCTGGCCCTTTGGCCCAGGATAGCTGTCCGATAATTAGCATTCTAGTACATTGGTTATGCATTCTATTTTGAGATGTCGAACTTCGCTGGATTAGCCTTGCTTGTTCATTTATGGCATAGATACTTGGAGCATAGATATTATTTAATACGATTAATGGAGATTATTTCAACTAAAGTCAAACCTTTGCAAACATTCTCTTCTATAACCATTTCACTTCCTACACCTTTACCTCCGTGGTATAGCCTAGTTACTGTCTTCTTGCATTTAGCTTAAGCCTTATGTTTGACAAACGACCAAGTAATAGCGCAATGTAGACATGATATGGTTACGTCCAGGGCAGTAACATAAATTGCTATTTTCATGTGAGTCTTCCAGTCTTGAGGCTATGTGCCTCTTGCAGCAAGTCCTACAGTACCAAGTAGACATGTCAGGATGAAGCGATATCATCCACGCTGCATAAGAACACACAAGAATCAAGCTTCGGTATGATATTGATGGCTTAGTTTGCAGGCTAGAACTAGCTGCAGGGCATTTAATGACCTCATCTGACTTCGTCAAGACCCTGGCAATTATCCAAGTCAAAAGACTGTTCTTTTGTAGTCTGTTACATAACATAACCAGTGCCGGACAGGGGACGTCCTTGGTCTTGTACACAGGGATGTTCGATGGCAGAATTATATGAATGCCCCCGCAATATGGGGAAGATACTAGTTACATCGTTGCCCCCACCTAGTTGAGAGGATTCAGCCTTGACCATAGGCACTTGATCCTACACTAAGCTTGCGTCAATTAATTTAGAGTTTCGATAAATTACGAGTTACCTTATCTGTTTTGTTTAGCAAAGTTTAGGTACCAGGATTTAATTACTACACCCCAGCACAGGCTTGACGTCATCCTTCCTGCGCTATGTAACACAGAGTGGCTCGAAGGATGACTTGAAGGATTTCCACTAGTCCTTGAGCAAGGTAAACCGTTGCCTTTCAGTAGGGTCTACGAATCGATTCAGTAGTTGGTAACGGGGTGCCCGACGGCTTTCGAGTTTGGTGGACAATTTACCTTGCAAACTGCTCACAAGACCCATTTGATGTTATCGGAATCAAGAATCTAGTACATGAGAAAAGCTACAACCTTGTCAAGTATCCTTCCCAGTGCATAATTCCTTTCTATGTGAAACACCTAGTAACATTTCTTATCAGGCAGCAGTTAATTGTCCAATCATTGCTTAGCCGGCGTAGAATCCTTCCCTCAAGACCCCGCAAAAGTTAATCTACTATGGTCATCAACAGACATCACCCGTTATATCGATCTTGCTAATGGTATGTTTGAATAACATGGGCTTGGTCAATTGTAAAAGACTTGATGTATAAATAGGCCGCAAGTCTGTCTGGCAAAGATCTTGAACTAACCCATCTGTAACAACCTCATCTACTACCAATCCAAGATGCAGTCCATTCTTCCCATCTTTCTTCTGTTCACCAACACTCTTGCGGCCAAAGTCCAAGTTGTATGGCGTCTCGAAAAGGATACCAATGCTTCGTCTTTGAGTGTCTATGACTCTAAGAGGTCTCTCATCGCAGAGACATGCGGTAGTATCCTCCACGCTCGTGACACGATTGACTTTTCCGATGTGAACGAAGCAGGCTTTGGAAACTTCACTGTTGGTGATGCGAGCTACCTCGTTCACTCCAAGGCAGATTGGTCGGGCGGGCCAGAATGCTCTAGGGTGTTCAACCCTGGCTATGCACTTGTACAGTGCTCGGGTGTCGATTGGGATCCCAAGGACCTTGTTGAGAGTGATGCGACGAAATGCTTCGAAGGTAGTCAAACAAATGGGGAGCTGCAGTCTCTTCAGAAGCGAAGCGAGCCGCAAGATTCTGAACTTGAGGCAAGACAGTTCCAGTGCTCTAGCTGGATAACCAGAACAGACCTTGTTGGCAACGGTTAGTCTTTCCATCTCAGGATGAAGTGATTGACTAACATCGTGATAGGTGATCCCCACCAAAATTACTTCCACAAGCAACTCTCGGTACGACATTGTGTTTTTTGATATTTCCTTAATTACCATGTCAACAGCAACGTCTTCGAGAATATGCTAACCATAGTAGGAAACTATCAACTGCGGAAATGCCCAATCCTGCTCAGTAGGTCAGAGCCAGACTGAATCTTTCTCCATCGGCTTCACTCTCAGTGCAGGCGGCGGTGGAGACAACTGGATTTCTGGAGGTTTCAGTGTAACCAAATCTTGGACCACTGGAAATTCGTATACTTGCAGCGGTGGTCCTGGAGAGACAATCTGTATTTGGTATAACATTGCTCACACTGCATGTAAGTTGTGGAAATACAAGACTCGATGATATCGGCTAATAGAGTACCAGATACCGTTCAGGATATCACTTCGAACCCTTGCACCGGGTCCAAGACAAGCAGCCCTTATATTATGTTCTCCCCTAACCAGAATAACGTTGGCGGTGGCTACTACTGCGTTGTCGGAACTTGCCGTGCAAAGGGTGACGGATACTGGGACTACAGTGGCCGTGCTGGAGGTCCTTGAGTGTGACGTAACCGAGGAGGATAAGAGACCAGGTTCGCAGGGAAGGGAGCTCCAGATAAGGATCCTTGAATTACAGTGATCAATTTCTCTGTCATTTCGGGTGACTGGCCTCATTACAACAACTGCCGAGCGACTTGGTCGCACAACACTCTGATTGGACTACACAGCTCCCGTTGTCTCTTCTCATAATCCCAATACATACCTAAAACCTCAGCCGCATCTGCCGTGTTACAAAGTGGCTGGCTGATAAGGCCTCAAATGGAAGTGAGCTACCCCGCGGATAATGTGATTGCTATCACATTCGTCAGCTCGTAAAAACGACATTTGCTTTTGATGCATGTCTTACCATACCTGGGTCTATATTATCCCCTCTTCAGTCCTCCTACACTGTCCTCATTCTCCTCTCTTCATACTACCCAGTTTCTACACCTCATACTATCCGCAAACACCGCTATCAACCAACACTGTACTTGCACCATGGATCACTTGCTTCACCTTGACACAGATGTCGTATGCCTTCTGGCAAACCTTGATGCTTACGACTACATCATTGTAGGAAGTGGGTTCGGCGGAGGCCCATTGGCTGAAGCCCTCGCCAGCAAGCAGTACAAGGTCCTGCTGATTGAACGTGGAGGCGTCATCTTCTCTACTCACGTCCTCAACACGTCCCGTCCCTACTACAACCGCGGCTCTAGCAACTCTCCAGAGGGCAACGAGCGTGTCTACGACGCCGTCAAGGCCAAGGTCCAGCTGACTGATCGATCCGACAGTTACGTCGGCGGACCAGTCTACTGTGTCGGTGGCCGCACTAATCTCTGGGGTACATGGATCCCGGAAATTGGTGACGAGACCCTCAACGCGTATTTCCCTCCCGACATCGTCAAGTATCTTACAGGCAAGGATGCAGAGACTCGAGGCTATGACAAAGCATTCAGCTACTTGACAGATGACGATCCTCGGGATGGTATTTATCCCGAAGGTGATGGCGCCCACGAAGTGAGCGCTGAAGACATTAATCTTGCCAGTCAGAAGCTCAACACTGCCTTGTCAGGATCCAAGTTCAGCATCATGCCTATTGCAGCCCAGTTCAACGCCCCAGCGCCCTACAAGTTCGCCCAAGGTGCCTTCAGTACCACCCTTTCCATCATGAACAGGATGTATGCCAACGACCAGTATCTCTCTGTTCTACTCGACACAGAGGTGATTGCTGTTCAACAGACTACTGACGATGCTTCGTAAGTCTGGTTCCTAATGACATTACAGAAATAAAGAGCTAATGATGCCGCTGGCATAGTGAGAAAAGAGTACATGCACTCCAGATCAGAGACAAAGCAACTGGCACCATCAAAGAGCTCGGCGTTGGAAAAGCCAAAGTCATTCTCTCTGCTGGAACCATTGGCACTGCGTCGATCGCCTTGAACAGTGGTCTGCAAAAGGCAAACGGCCTTGTTGGCAAGGGTCTAATCGACCACAACGTCTGCTACGCGCGGTTCGCCAAAGAGAAGGTCGCAGGCATCACCGAGAAGCCTCTCAACCTCAAGACCCATCTCAAAGTCGGTGGAGAAGAGTGTCTCGTTACAGTGACTATCAATGCCAATTTCTTCCTCGCTGGAAGTTCTGCGTCGCTCAACACTACACACTTCTACGATAGGAAGGGCAAGCTTACAAAGCCAAAGGACCCCGAGAATGAACAGAAGAACTATGACACAATTTGTGTTTTGTTCGAGTTCGTTGGCAAACTCGACGATGACAACTCTGTTCTTAGCATTCCTGGCTTGGATCCTGTGCTCGACATCCGACGAGCCCCCCTCAAGCACGAGGTTCAATGCGCCATGGAAGATATTGTGCGCAACGTCAGAGACGCCTTTGTCGACGCGCAGCCCTTCACGTCTCCTACCACGGGCAAAGAGCTCTGTGCTGACCCTGGTCTTCGCCCGCAGCATCTGGGCTTTGGTGTGTTTTCTCACGAATGTGGTACCATGCGCATGGATGGCCCGAACGGGGAGGGAGGTGTGGTGGACTCTAATCTGAAGGTCAAGGGAGTTAATAATCTTTGGATTTGCGATATGTCAGTCATGCCTGTCAGCCCAGAGGCCAACCCTTCGCTTACTCTGGCTGCGCTCTCCTTGAGGTTGGCTGAGCATTTGAGTGGTGGCAACAAGTAGGTAGTCTGTGGCTGGAAGTCACAGGACTTGAGCAGAGATTCACACGGTTTAATTTCTTTTGTATTGCACTCTTACACGTCTAGATTAATTCAAGATTAGACCTGGCCATGACTTGTCGACTTGAATGATGCATGTGATTTCTATCCTCTCCCCAGACTAAACCGTAGAAATGTCTATATGGTAAAAGGTTCACTCTAAAATACTGTAGATTTAGACCGGGCAATAGCAATCGCCGTCACAGCAAGGGTTCTCAACATAGTTGACTGTGAGCTGTCCGTTATCAACGTTATTGCCTTCTTCAGTGGGAATGCTACCACATTGAGTGCAACCATGGTCGATAATGCCTTGAATCAACTCCACGGCCCGGTCCGTGTTGCCACTAGCACCGCTTTGGAAGAAGGCGCAGATAGATCCCCATTGGCCCCCAGAGCAGGCAATTTGAACTGTATTCTGTCAATCATGTGATCATCGAATGTGCAGTGACATATTACATACCTCCCTCTCCCCAGTGGTGGTCTCCTTGGCCACGAGCTTGTAGCTGCTTGGCTTTGGTGAGGACATTGTTCAAGCTCGCGCTGTTTATGTTGCACCAGCCTGATCCTCGACAGTTGATGCCGAGCGCTGAGGTGGCGGATAAAAGGGTAGCGAGTGTGAGAAAAGTGTGCATGGTTGAAAATTATTGATCTTTGGAATCAGGTACAGAGGGGCAGATAAAAGGTGAATGAGTGAGTGATTGTGTGGGAGTGATGACGGTATCTGTTGATTGTAAAAAGAAGACGAAGGGGTCCTATTTAAATAGTTCAAGACTAGGAAGAGATAATTATTTGTGTAAGAGGATTCATATTCGAAACCTTGTTACGCAATAACGCATAAGTGCAAGCATTTCAGGTCGTCTCTAGCCCTGATAGTGACTATTTCCCAACACCAAAAGCAAGTCCTTGACTTGTCGGCCGACCTCAGTCGAACTTCTTTCCTTGAAGCAGTAATGATTAGACACAACACAATTTCCATGACGATATCTTTCAAAAGGCCAAGGTGTCGGGGACCTCCACTGCCAGCGGCTGATCAAAAGGGAAACTCGTAAGTCGATATCTCATCCCGAACGAGAACTATTTTTCATGCATTGTCGATCTGAAGTCTTGGATAGGTCAATCGTCACGTTTTTCAAGGAGATGTCTGACAAGGCCCCCAAAGTGGATTATTTGATCGGCAGTGTGGATAGTCAGGTACGCCAAGCCCGACTGCCAAGGGGGCGGCAGTATACTGTCATTGCCCAGAAAGACTCGGATTATGCGTCACATCGCGTGGCACTATTGCAAACTCATGTTTTATAAATCAATACATGTCTAGAGCTCTGTCTCTGTCAACAAGCACTTGCAAACCTTCAACTCTCCTGCAACGCTTATTCAGCCTCCAAGCACCAAGTCTATCCTTCAATCACATATCACTCCCAAAATGCAGTACTCCTTTCTTACCACCCTTTCTGCCCTAGTCACCATGACATCTGCCCTCGGAATTAACTGTCGTGGCTCTGGCTTCTGCTCTGGCGGCGCCGGAAACCTCATCAACCTGAAAGCAATCGTCGACAACATTCAACCACGGGACCGCCACTATGAGACGGGCCAGCAGGTCGCTTGTACCGGTGACACATGCGCTTTCTACCAGAGCGGCGCGACAGGTACTGCTGATGATGTGTCTTGGGCTCTACAGGCCCTTCTTGATCATGGCTGTAAGAAGTGTGGGTCTGTGCCCACACAGGACGGCAACAATGTCGATGATGGGCAGTTGACAGTCAATTTTGTGAGCGATCCTAGTTGCCAGGGCGCTTGTTAGAGCATCCCTGTTTCTACTTGACATATGAATCGGTTGATGGATGTAAAGGGTTCATGTGTATCAGCAGCCAAACTAAGATGATTGATTATGGCAAGATTTTGAAATACAATTGAGATTGAATTGCAAGACGTGAGGGTAAATAACAGATTGTCTTTTCACAAATCGCCTTGAGTTAGCTAGTTCTGTAGTCTACCTCTGTCATAATACAAAGGCCATTAAGCTATTTCTGAACCTATTGACCACTAAACTGGAATACGCTGTATATTTCGCTCCTGTATTGTTGATCCAATCGGATTGTCTCACGCTTATCAAGATGACAAGGTAAGTGGTTGTGGATCTCCACAAGGCTCCAAGAGCTAGTCAACCCATACTAACCAGAGTTGTGTTGTCCTTGGCCAAGTTCATCCGGAAGATCGAATGCTTTGGCCTCTATGTAGATCCATCTGACTGTACAAGGTGGATCTCAGACAAGTATGCAGCATACATACCCGGATGGGCTACAAAATTCGAGACTATTAACTATGTTAGGAAGGCATGATAGTAATATTAAGACTTTGCAAATGAGCCAATGAGGTGGGCAGCTGAAGTCTTGGTGGGCGGCCGTACCTTGCCCTATGCCCCGTACGCCGCTTACATGTGGAGACGATGGGTGAAACAAATGCCGTCATCCAACAAACCTGTAGCCCTACAGCGTATAGCAACCTGTGCTTCTGGATGATTACCTCATACGCCAAGAATGCAGAGAACTTCAGCTCCTGCCTGTTCAGTGCCGATCATGCCCGACAGCCCGATGCAAAGTGTTTATATCCGAACAGACGTTCGATTTATCTCAGCCCAGCCCCAGCTTGACGTCATGCCGAGCCCGGACGCAGATGGTGCTCAGCTGAAGTTGCCTAAAGAGGAATTTCGTGTCCAAAATGATGCCCAGCTTAGACGAGGTCCGGATACGCGGGCACGCTTAGTAGATCTTTTCCTAGCAATTATCGGCCTCTAGATGATTTCCTTACTTGGCATCACCATTCGGTATAGCGATCAGCGTCAAAGTTCCAGTCACACCTATCAATACTGTACCACATGCATCTCGAGGCCTCAAGCAATACCTAGTAAAGGTGCCTTGTACTAGGATCGTCGTATTGGCATGACGAATCTGGCGGTTTACCGAAAACACTTGGAAACCTCTTAGGTATCTTGTTTTACTCATTAGTGTGAACCATGATGGCTGACAGAGTAGTCCTAATCTTCCATGGGAGATGGATGCATCCCTCACAACGGGGGACAAGAGAAGAGAGGAGACGGTATATACCTGATGGACCAATGGGTATAAGTATTTGCCGGTTACCACGGTAAAAATACTATCTGTTCCTTATCCTAACACACTTCATCCTCCCTTCATTCAATTCCATCCACCCAAAAAAATCCAAGATGCATTTCTCATCATCAGTCCTCCTCTTTACCTCCGCAGTTGCTGGTTTGGGCATCAACTGTCGTGGTAGCGGTTTCTGCGACCTCACATTCGGCTCCAGCATTCAGGACATCCAAGATCAGGTTGGTATCATCGTTGCTGACGGCCAAGGTGACAGACACTTTGATACAGGAGGTAAGGCTTTCGCTCTCTACTCTCATCAGGTGGCAACGCTAATACTCATATTGTAGCTCAAATTGCCTGTACCCAGGGCAACCAAGGAAGTATCTGTGCTTTTTACCAAAGCGGCGCATCTGGATCAGCAAAGGACGCCTTTGGTCACATCCAGCAGATCATCGACCACAAGTGCTCGCTTTGCGGCAGTGTTCCAACGCAGGAGGGAAACAATGTGGACGATGGGCAGTTGACTGTTAACTTTGTTAGCGACGCATGCTGCGAGGGAAACTGCCATTGTTAGATGGTTGAGTTGTGTAAATAGTTTAAGATAAAATAGCCAACATCTTGAGGCTATACTTAAACGATGCTTGCGAGACAATGCTTCAACCAAGAACTTAGTAAATCAAATGCTGTCATCATTCAGGACCCGTGGTCTAAGTAAAGAGCTTGGCGATACCGTCTACTGTAACGTTACCACCACTGAGTATAATGCCCAAATCCCAAATATCACCCTGTGATTCCTTCTCCACCATATGCCGAAAGTCCTCGTTGAACAAAACAACAGCAAGGGGAACAGCAGCACTCGGTTCAACAACTAGCTTCATCCTCTCCAGGATCAACTTCATAGCCGCTTTGATCTCCTCTTCCGAAACAGAGTACATGCTATGGACAAGCTTTCGTTCATAGAGAATGCCCCAGGGATGGACACCGAGGTAAGAGCGCAGTCCGTCTGCGATAGAAGTGCTCTCCACATGAGTAATTCTCTCACCTTGCTCCATGCCACGCTTGGCATCATCTGCGCCCTGGAATGAAGGTTCGGCTCCAAAGACTCTGATACCAGTGTTCTCACAACTCAGCGCTATACCGGATAGCATTCCTCCACCGCTACAAGGTGCAATGATGGCATCTAAATTTTTGACCTGCTGCTGCAGCTCCAGTCCCATTGTGCCCTGGCCAAGGATGATGTCTGGGTGGTCATAGGGTGGAATCAAGCGTGCACCTGTTTCGGCAACGACCTTTTCGGCAACGGCAAGACGGTCTGTGAGGGTGCTGAAGATCACGTTCGCTCCGTAGCCTTTTGTGGCTGCGACTTTGCTTGGAATTGTGATTGAGGGCATCACAACGTGAGCAGGCATACCGTTCTCTCGAGCGGCCAGAGCAAGTGCTTGCGCATGATTACCTAATATCGATAACATTAATGCTAACATTTCGTGACCCGCAAGGCAGATAGATACCTGAACTGTGCGTAACAACGCCTTTTTCTTTCCCACCATTTTCGAGCCAGCCAGGTTCCATCTTCAATTTCTCAATGGCGTGAAACGCCCCTCGTGCTTTAAATGCACCAATTCGCTGAAAGTTCTCACATTTGAACCACAGTCTGAACCGAGGCTTAGCGGGCTGTCGGGATGCGTCCTGACCGAGTGAGGCGGGGTCTATTGGAGTTGAAGCGAGGTCATTCATAAAGCTGCTGGTCATAACCGGGGTCAAGTGAACATGGGGCTCAATTAGACGTTGTGCTTCGATCACAGAGTCCCTGGTCAAGGGAGCGCAAGTGGAGAGGTCCGCCATATTATCGAGCACGTTGACCGACGACACCGGTATAGATGTGAGAAAATATCAAGAAAGAGAAAGTGGCAAGTCTTTGCAGTTTTATTCCTGACCAATTCCCCCGCGCAGCTCAATCAGGTGTTCTGGTATTACGCCAAGTACATGGATTGCAATCCTTATCAGGCCGAGGACAGGAGTCCGATATTAAACGCTATTCTGTATGTAGAAGGTAAATAATTGAACTTGTGGACTTTACTACCGTTCCCATTTGAACAGATTCCAACCAGAAAGAGGCACGCTAAAGCCTCAGATGGTACTATATGTCTGGATTCAACCTATAGATCTATAAAATCTCACCACAACTAGCTACTTGACAATCCATCAATGGAAGTGCAAGAAAGAAACTCAATTGATAATATTCCAGACAGGTTAAAATTTTGAATTGGCTACATAAGATGTCTCCGTTTCGTTATTGAAATTTGGGGAGAGTAAAAGACGTGAACGATATGCTGCAGGATCCGTATATGCTATCCTCTTTTTCTCATTCGATATAAACTCCCCTGCTCTTAGACCTCTGGCACGCAAACACTGCTCCATGTGCATCGGAAGTTGCTAGCGACAGCACCTAACAACCACAGGAAAGCTCCGAGGGTCGAGTACCCTCAACGGGAGCCCACGATCCTGTACCTCCTGGGCCGGGTGAGCGTACGTAGCAGCAACCAGCAATTATATCAGTGGTGGGACAGTCAGCCTCCCCATTAGGCAACTTGCTTGTGTTGCAGCAGAGGCCGTTGACGCACTTGTCTGTACAAGCCTGGTCTGTTAGGCATTCGTTGAAGAGAGGAACTTGATCATCTGAACCCCATCCTGTGGAAGCGCAGTCGCCGTTGTTCCATGTGAAGGTGCAGTACTGAGCCGGATCACATTGGGCGTTGGGGTCTGCGGCACAGTCTAGGTGAATGGCTGAGACGGCCGACATGAGGACGGCGAGAGGCAGGGCAATGATCTTGGTGAGCATTTTGAAGGTTGAGGCGTAAATGGAACTTTGGAGGTGATGATGGGTGATTGGATGCTCAGATTCTGTTCATTTAGATTGAGTTGTGAGAGTAGAGCAAGGTATGGACAAGAAGTGAAACTTTTCTCTTCTTATATAGTGGTAGTGTCGCCAACTGCCAGGGCTACGATTGTTGAGTATCACGCCGGCAGGTATCACCGAGACCACAGCTGATGCAGATCTATGTCCTGATATAGAGGCACTGTAAGCGGAGTTGTGAACCCAAGAGCATTCCGTGTCAGCTATACCGTCGCAGCATGTTCAACATGACGTCAATCGTTACCAACGGTTATGATCGTCGTATTTGTACTGCTTTTGCTGTCAGTGTGACGTTGCCGCGTCCTGAACGAACCGTTTCTGCCTGTCCTACGGTAGCCACAGACCTGAGCCGCTATGACCCCTGCAGCATGTTTGAGGTGTGACTCCGGGAGTGGCCGCTGTGGGTGTTATTCAGCGGGAATTTGTTAACCATAATTCTTACTTGTAGATCCCGCTTACCGACAGTCAGTGGAGCCCGCTTACCGTGGATAATTGTTGATCTATTGCTTAACGTCTGTGCTAGCCAATTATCATATACTCTGTTAGCCAAAGTCCTCTGGGTCTTTTGTCAATAGGATGATAACAGCACACCGAGTCTTCCCAGGCTCAACCATTCGGACAATCGATATATGATGCAACATGTTTCGACACAAACTATCTGCCAAGTCGTACCCAGCTCAATCAGTCTGTTCCTCTGCTGCAGGTTTCTGTCCCCAAATCACCTTCTGTCGGTGATAAGCATTGGACTTTCCAGTTCTCATCTCTTTTCTCAGATGGGCAATGTACACGTGGATCTCCTCTTTGCTCCAGCCCAGTGTATGGGCCATAAACAGCACAGTACCTTCTGTATCAGTCTCGAGCATGTATTGCATGTACCGCCCCATTTCCTTCAGCACCGGGTCTTTCGGCCATCCACCAATAGGGCACTGTGATTATTATCAGCAGATGTTCCTTTCTCTAGACGAAACGTTTGGGATTACCTTGTATTCAAACTCGTGTATGTCCACAAACCCTGCCTTTTCCATCTCTTTCTTCTGAATGTCATCCTCAATTACTGTGAAAGTCGAACCAATCTTTTTTCCTCCTTCGATGAAGAACTTGCCCCACTGGTCCATGGCGGATTTTGGTGCTACGCTTCCATCGTCACTGGTGATTATCGAAGATGTCTCATGACTCTCGATCCATCCGCCTGGCTTGCAGCAACGGAAGGCTTCGCTGTAAAGAAAGTGCCAATCAGGGATACTTCCCACAAGCCAGCGCATATGAATGTAGTCAATTGAGTCTGGTTCGAAAGTCCATTGGCGGGTGCAGTCTTCGATTTCGCTATTGTGATATTGTGAGTAATGGTGACAACAGGAAGTTGGAGAGTTGAGCTCACAATTGTAAATTAGGTGGAATCCAACCTGGCTGAATTGGTGACAGGTCTGTTCCTACAACGCGTACGTTGGGGTTCTCGTCGGCAAAGTCACTAGCAATGTCAGTGATTGAGAGTACCTTATGCGCCTACGCTGAAGCTCTTACATGGCCCAGATACCTGTCCAGAAGAGATAATCAGTATCTATAAGAGTAACTTAGGGTGATGCATCTTACCTGTCCCAGTTCCAATATCAACAACGAGCTAGACGATCAGCCTACTTCCACAAAACCGAGGAGAATTTTGGTACCTTCGCATTATCCGGTTCTATCGGCGCCAAGTAGAGCTTCCCCCCAATACCAAGGGTTAAAACGTGATGGCTGCATGAATGTCAATATCTTTATTAATCGGCAAGTTATCGTGTGTGTACTTGATATCCATAAGCTCGCTCTGTGCTTCATCGTTCGAACCCCTAAAATACTCGTCAATATATAAAAGCATTGAAGCACTTCTGGATAGTCGTACCAGTACTGAGCATTTCCCTGCTCACTATGATAAGACCGACCTTGAATCGTTCGATAGTGCAAGATGCTAGAGCTGATCGAAGCAGTCGAAGATTCGTTGTCGCTACCGAGGCTCGAGTCCGTATCTGTGTCGTCCTGATCATACGATTAGCAAGACCTTTCACGAGTGAACGCAACACGAACCTGCTGAGCCCAATGCTGAGCAGGGAGAATGCCCGTAGTGGGGACTTCGTCAGCTGCGTCTTGACACATCTTCCCTGGAGACAACTAAACCTAGCAAGTATAGGGTTTGAAGAGTTGGGTTATTACAGAAGATGCGGAGAATGAGCTATTTATCTACAATGTTGGAGGGGTTAATACTGGGATGAGGATGGAACAACTATACTGCCGCCATATCCTGGCTCTTTGGGCAAGGTCCCTGTTGTGTGAACCAACAAGCCAATGGGGAGGTGATAAAATCTCCAAGATGTGGTATTTTAGCCGAGTCACGCATGTTTTCGTGCGACCCAATCGTACTGCGACCTCATTTCCTCAATGGCACGACATTCTCTGCGACTCTGGATAAATCTTATGCTAGGTCAGTATGTACCGTGGTTGGACGTCTTAAACCCAGCTGTAACTGTCGTGGTAGTATCCGTAGTTTGACGAGAGTCACATGTTTTCTGGTGGAAGGATGCTTGATACCGTGAGGGTTACTACTAGTGGACAGCGAAAGCCTGAAAACAGCTGACTTTCCTACCGCACGGTTTCATGACTTGTTCAAACTATCACACATATCAAGCACTTGTAACAATATAGAATTTTAGGAGAAACCCTATGCCCAATCTGGTTTATGAAAGCTTGGTAGATTGACTCCTAAGTTTAATTACAAGATAAACTTGACGTAAGGTATCTTTCGCGGGAGGTACATGGTGGTTGTGTTACCAAGCGTGCATTTGAAATACGTCGGATATGTGAACCCGGCCTTCTCGTAGGTCTTTGTCGTTTGTTTGGAGCATGGCATCGCCATGCTCGGCAGTTGGCTCCACCGATGGTAAGCGGTGACGTCCAATTTCATGGCAAACGTTCCGTTAGTTACGGATGAGCTGTTGAGCTGCTCCTTGATTTCCACAACATTTCCCTTGAACTGGGAAGGAATGCTCCAAACGGGGGCTCAATGAGTTGTCGAAGTTCTGCAAGTTTTCCATCAAGCTCGCCATCCCCTTCCAAAAGCTCGGCCCTCGCCGCATCGTAGCCGTTTGAAAATTGGCTTAGATCTTCCAAGGCTGAATCAGCTTTGGGTAGATATTCAGCCATGATGGTATTAAATGGAGCAAGTCTGGTCTTCATGTTCTTTGATATAATTGATAGCCGATTAATCATTGGCATGAACCGAAAAAGATCCTTCATGGTTTTGATCTTGCCCTCTTTGACAAGGGCCACGGTTGAATTGGCATTAAGAAGATCTCCTGCCTGCTGAATGGCCGTCCCGATCTGGGGAAAGAGTGGGACGAGATCGTCGGGTTTAAGTTCCTCCCTAACTTTCCAGAGAGAATTGCTAGAAGCTAGTAGGTCATCCGCTGTGCTAAGTTAGTACCTTCACATGTTTCATCAGCGACGGATTTCAACTCACCATACTGGAAGAAAGAAGCAATTCCTGGCCTCTTACACTTGGCATTTCCGTCACAATAGCTTTTGATCGAATCAAGTTGAGGCTTGGTGCTTTCTATCATTCCTTTAAAGCTCCCAGAGAAACCAGTCAACCGAGAGGAAGAGGAATATACGCCCCTAACCAAATCCTGCCACTGATTAGCAAGAGTCAGGAATTGGCTTTTCATCCTGCTGTTGGAGGAGTTGACATAATTCCCAAATGTTGTGTTGATCAGTGTCGTGTCACAAGCGCCCTTTTGGCAGGACTTGATGGAAGCAAAGATCTGTCCACACAGGACTTCGTCTACCTAGAAATACTATTAGATTATGGAAGCGATTGACAAGCGTGCAATTGGGTTTGCATACCTCAGAAGCTCTGGCTATTATAATATTCCCGCTGGATTCCAGTGACGCTTCGACATCCGCCTGATCACTCTCGACCTTGAAGCCCCCTGCGACTATGCACTTTAGACCATGGCCAATTAGTGCATATACTTGTATACCGATTCAAGCGTAGGTACCTTTTCAAGGGTTTGAGTTTCGGCGACAACTTTGGCATTTTCCGAGGATATAACGCCCTTTTGTGAAACCGATTTAAACGATTCTGTGGTACTCAGCTCATCGAGGCGAGGGATGCATTTGCAAATAGCATCCGAAGACTTGATGAATGTCTCACCCCTACTTGTGCCGAGGACCTTTCGCACGGTTTGGCATAGGTCTACCTTTTTTGTTAAAACCTTTAGTCCGGTAGGCACAACCTTGGTCGTCTTATCGTATCCTTTCACGTGTTAGCATACATGTCTATAAACAAAATGCCCCAAATGCCGTTTATGCATGATTACCTGGAACACAAGTCAATTCATAACACATCCGCTTAGGATCCTTCTCGGTGGGGCATCGGCGTTGTCTCTTCTTCTTCAATTTGCACTTGTTGTACTACAGCGCCAAGAAATTAGTTGGCGAGGTCAACGACTTTATGGAATGTCTTACCTTGGATTCAGAAACGGTCTTGGTAGTCACATTGACGCCAGTGGGTACAGTGAAGTGCACTTTACAAGTTGAGAGGTCCTTTAAACCTGCGCAGGTTTGTGCCAGCGAATCTTGTGCATCAGCTGCATGAACCGGCAGTACACATGGCAGAAGTAGGGCGAGTAGGAGTTGAGGTAACATGGTTGGAGACTGGAAGTCAAATTCAAATGTCAGATGATGTTGAGGCAAAGGTTCGAATGGTGGAGGATTTCTAAGTTTTATAAGAAAGGTGGGTTCGGTCTACGCGACCTGGGCGGACTGTGTCCAGCCCCCGAATTTAACATTTCCCCTGACGTATAGCCCACGAGGCGTTTAAGCTTAAGGTTGCCACTCGTGCCCCCTGCGCCACGTCAAAAAAGCCAATAGCCTCAGCTGTTAGTGGCCTACAGAACAAGCAGAGATATATGTGGCCAAAAGAAATAAAACCTTGTGGCCGGTGTGAAAGTCTAGCCACGCGGTCTATAAGCCAGCCCCAGCATAACTAGATATCCCAGGACCAAGGGCGAGACAGGCCGGGACCAGTAGGTGTTGTGCCACATTTTTTCAAAATAGTTAGATAGGGCGATCGACTTGGCCTCTTGTGGCCTTGCCGCTAGAACGGGATCGACGAGACTTGACTAAATTATTCGTGGCGTTCTCTGTAGGGGCATTAGTAGGACGTGAAAGGCCCTTTCACAATTATCAACCTGTGCTGCGCAGGGATTGAGTTTACTAAGAATAAATGTTTCCTAGAAATGCTTGTCTAGCAGACTTGCCTCTTAATCTATCGTTAAGAATGAACCTCAGAAAGTAAAACACATATTTTCCACAGGATTGCCATTGTATTGCAATTTAACCGTCACCTGTCAGCGAACGCGTATAATAAATGTTGGGTCCTCCAACATCAAATCGAAAACTTTAACGATACTATAGCTTCATCTTTCTACTTCATCATCCTTGGCCAGTGTTTGATTATCCATCTCGTATCTGCCAACACTCCACTCGCTATTATCATCACTATCATCATCCCCATCATGAGCTTCTGAAAGTCTTGCGTTCTTGACCGCCTCTTCTTGAGCAGTTAATGATCTTGTTTCTTCAGTCCTTGATTTGTCTTTTGAAATGAAGAACGGGTGATTCTCAGGAAGATCACGGTTTTGAATCAGGTAACCCATAGGGGTATGCATGATTTCAGAGGACGGAGGCCAATGCGCAAGCCATTCGGTTAGGAACTCTCCAAGCAGCTTGGGGTTTACAGTACCAAAATTGGGGAGAGTTTGTGTCCTCCTGCGAAGATCATCCGTTGTTACCGAATGTTCTGCTGTTTCGTCATCTGCAAAGTAGTTGCGCAGCTGCTTATATTGATCGTAAGGAAGATACAGTCGACCGGCCATAAGACCAATCTCAATTTCCAGCCAGGAAGGGATCGCTAGTTCCTTCTTCGGAGTTGGTACAGGATAGTAGGCAAGGGTACCAACATCCAGAAGAGATCTTGTAAGTGGGGCTGTGTACGTAAGAAGATATGCTATGGGGGTTTGTATCCTACGGAGTCTTGGTAGAAGGAGCTCAGCCTCCTCAGGAATGATGATCAACCCTGTTTCGATCGCAGGTCTCCATAGTACCCATTCAACTGGTCGCTATATTTATGTTATTAGTATCTTTCTTCCATAATAAATTGATGGAAAACGTACTATAATACGACGAGCAGCATTGGCATTCTGGGTTTGAACTGTTCTAGAGAACTCCTTCGAGACAAACAGTTTCGAGGAAGTTCCCTTGATGCCATACTTAAGTCCGAGATGAGTATTGCCGATGAAGTCAAGAGCTTGGATGAGATGCAGGCTCGCTATATCCACTTCAGACCTTTCACAAAATTGAACGAGGGCATTATCGAGGCCCGGAAACTCAAGCGCTGTAAACCGTGCAGGGTTTTGCTTCTCACGAAGCTGATGAACCTCAAATTCAACTTCTCTTTGCTGCTCCACCTCATCGAAAGCCGAGGAATGAGCTCGCCCCTGATGGTTGAACAAATCCGCCTCCAGCTCATGTAGGTCTTTCACAAAGCCCTGTAAATGCTTAGAGTTGAACGCTTTCAAACTGGTTGATGATGACTGCTGCTTTAGACCGTATAGTTGCTCCAGTGTTTGTCCCTCAGGTTGCTGAGTTCTTTGTAGGAGATCATTTCTCTTCTTTTTGTTCTGCGAAGACTTTCTGAACTCCAACAGAGCATCTGTACGTCGGCAAAAGTCGAACCCTTGGGCAATGTGTAAGGACATCATGTTCTCACTGGCCTCACAACTTCGTTCCAGGAGCCAGTGGACAACGTCAGGGGACGTTAAGGTTGGTGGTCCTGCAATGTTCCGAAGGTGGGTGGATCGGAGAGACATAACACTTGTATAGACCTCCGGTGGGGCAATAAATGAGACCGATTGGGTTGTCGCGAGCTGTCTCAGTCTCATTGCAGCTATAATAGTTAGTTTGATGATATCTGCTGAAGGTTGGATACATTTACCTTGCACTATCTGGTCTTTGGTCGAACTTATACCTAAAGTGACAGCTCCCTCGGCGTATGTGGGAAGCTTCAAGTCAGTCCCGCGCGTGTGTGCCTCATCAATGTAAACCACGCAGTTGGTGAGGTTGTCTGCAAAGGGACTAGCCAGGAGCGGCACAGGAGACTTTTGAAACCGAGCTCGTACCATGATACGGCTGTTTTGATCGAAATACACCGCGCCCTGGGCATCAGGGTAGACGTCAAGCCAAGCCGCAGCGAGCTGGTGGTTCTCCATCTCAAGGATCTGGGCACCCGCATCTATCAATATCTTGATACCGTTCTTTCGGAGTAGTTCCAACAGTCCAATCTCACTCAGATGCCGTCCGCGTTGATCGGTAGCTTGAAAACACCTTTGGTTACGTGGTTCCAGCAGATGTACCAAAACTTCAGCATTGGTCTGTATGAGACTGGGAAGATCGTCTTGCCGAATTGTACGTGGCAGGATCTTTTTGTTATCATTGGTGCCGCTAAAGCCTGTTGTTATGCCTTGCCGTGCGACACTGTCAGACAGGAGGGGGATGTCCCAAGCGGAAGCTTGGAATTTGAGTCCAAATTGTTTGGCGTGTTGGGGAAAGGCAAAGTGATTCATGAAATGATTGACCACTTGCTTCTCGTACCTCAGATGCTGCCAGAGCTTAGTCATCTGAGCCTCGTTATCCATCTCCAACAAGTCCCAATGTCGAAGACCTTCAGGTAGGTGTTGTGAGGACGTCAAGCGTTGGTAGTGTGAGGAGGGATCTTCAGAGTTGCTGATGAACTGCAGACTTTGGAGAAGTTGACTCTTGGTCAAACCAGCATGGTAAAAGCTCAAACATGTAAGCACCAGTGCCGTATCCGGGTGTCCGTACTCTGCGGTTTGCGAAGGTATTCCCTTGGCTTCAAATGGTACTGCAATAGGAGCTCTACCGGGATGAAGGCCGTACTGAACATTCCATGACTTCTTCAAGCAGAGAATTAATAGCCGCTGAGGAATAAGTCCGTGAAGAAGGTGAAGGATCTTTCCAGAAGAGGGTTCGTCAGTTAATGACCCGATTGCGTTTTCCCAACCAAATGCGGATAGTCCAGTAGTTGAAAGTGCCAATCTGACGGCTCTTTTGGCATCCGACCTTGTATGATCTTTAAACTGAAGGTGCGATAGCCGCCCATTGCAGATGTCATCCACTAGAAGGGTATTTAGATACTTTTCCACCTCAACACGCAACAGATGAATGATAGGAAAGCCCCGGTGTCGTCGCCACACTTGTATTCCAGCCTTGTACTTAGCTTGAAGTTGAGGTACATGGGACTCAACCAACGATAGCATATCTTCGATAAGCTGCCACCGCTGAGGATGAGCATCAATCATGACGGGTACACCACTTGGGTATATCAGTTGCGTTTTCGGTGACAGAGTAAGATCGGACTCGTCAAGGACATCTCTGCTAGACGACTCCAACCATGCTTGGATGTTCATCATTTTCTGCGCCTTCTTGACTTCCTTGTCGGCCAGCTTCTGGAGCCCGCTCAACTTGAATGAAAGTAAGTGTTCTGGCAAGCATAGCATGACGCCCCCTGATGCGAGAGTTCTCTTGTGGAGACTGTGGTAAAGATCCAACGCCCGGTCGTTGGTAGGTGATCGTCGAGCAAAGGGTATGTGGCAAACCGCTCGATCAACCATCCCACCAAGTCGACTTTGCATGACTTGTGCTGTCTGGAGGAGAAGGGCTCGGGGCACGACCAATCTGCACAGATGGGTCATGTCTGACAACAGGATTGCAGCCATGGGCATAATGCATGAAGTTTTGCCTATAGCAATAGTTAGTCACCCGTTTTGTGTGATATGCCAGCCGTATATGCAAACCTTGACCCATGTTCATCTGCAAAACAGAATTGGACATCGACGGTGGTGAAATGATAGCATGTGCTACTTCGACCTGGACAGGACGAATCAAAAAGTTGCCGTCGATTTCTAGCAGAAGCCATTCCGGGTATTGGAAGGGGTTCCAGTTAGAATGTCCCTCATGCTGAAAGTTCTCCTCCAACCATCTATCATCTCTGCGAAGAATTGCGTCTTGTATCCGGAGGTAACGCTGAAAACGCGTGATAATTATCCCGTACTCCACTATCCTATTAACCAAGGCATGAGATACTCCCGATCTATTACCATTTCTCAGCTGTTCGAGAATCGCAACTGGTGAGAAGCAAGGCCAGAGCTGGCCTTCTGAAAGCCACGCGAAACCCTCGTAACCTTGTGAAATCACAATCTTGACTTGATCTTCCTGCTCTCGTAAGATTTGGCGGTAGCGAGTAATCTCTCTTTCGACTGAACCAATGTGCGGTCTGTTTTGAAGTGCGTTTCGAGTCTGTTGTGGTCGAGTCAATGCAGCAAGTGAGACTAGAAGGTCCTCACCGTAAGCTCGTTTCGATGCAAGGGATGAAGAGACCAGTCTCTCTATAATCCATCGGAGCTTAACACCCTCCGGTGTTTGAGCTACAGGGAGATCTGAGGCGTGGTTTTGGGCATTCGAATTGTAATTTCCAGCCAAAGAATAGCCTTGTTCCCCTGAAGAAGATTGAAACTCCACGTTGTCTCCATGGTGGGCTGTATGCCTCAATAACAAGTCCTTGATCAAGACTTGGGGTGTAGAACATTCCCTGGGTCTCTCTTGGTTTCTGTTTTCCAACACTCTCATCTTTGAAGTCCAGAAGCCTTGAAATAGCTTTTGCTCCGTAATCGATTGGTCGTCTATTAATGTGTCCGCTGCGCTCTCCAAGTGTTGAAGATAGACCGACAGCTCCCAATGACTCTTTAATCTTTGAAGCTCTGGATGTATGTTCTTCCAAGTTTTCTTTACGCTCAAGTTCTTGATGCCGAGACGTTTGATTGACAAGTCGAACCCTTCTCTCGAAAGAGGTGGATTCGGCCACATCTGGATGATGCGAGAGGTGATTCGTAATGCCTCTTCTTTCCTAGGACTATTCTTAACCCAAGACTCACTGAAATCTTCATTGATTGATTCTGGTAAGGCTAGCGATAAAAGTGTATCTTTGGCAGGTTCCTCGAAATGTCTGAAATTTGTGAACAGAGGGTGTTTAGGCGGTTGCATGCAATTTAATTTCCTGCTTTTCAGCACTGCCACAAGCCACATCATAACGCTCAAGTCGGCATCGTCATTAAAGGCCAGCAAAGCTAGAGAAAAGTGGTTGTCGTAAGTTCTCGTCGGGTCTCTTTCATAGAGCGTATGGACAAGAGGCCCCCAAAGTTGCGGCGTCCCAACGCCCAAAGTGGCTGCTAGATCGATATCTGATGAGGATTTCTTGATACCCTGAAACGTGTTCCACCTTTCCAAAATTGGGGCAAGTTTTGGGAGTAATAGTTTACCGGTGTCATGTTCCAGCATCGAACAGGTGGTCTGATACACTCGGCGGCTCTTCACAGATGTCTTTTGGCCTCGGTGAGGTATGAAAGCATCAGTTTGTGCTGCTTGGGAAAGAACCGTAGAATCAGAATCAAAGCATACTCGTTCATAAAGCTGCCTTCGAATGCGGCCTCGGATTTGCAAATGAGTCACAGACACGTTACGTGACACGTTGTCTTGTTGAGGTTCTTTCATACTAAGCAGCTCTAGCTCTTGTGATCGACGTTCAATGAGATCCACCAGAGGGGCCAAGTCTTCATGTTGGATGGCGGAAGTTAAACATTGATCCCATTGGACTTTCTGATACATGTTGATGCCTGGCGGATACAGGGTTCTTTCCGGTGATAAAGATTTGATGGCGGATAATATCCTCTGTGGAAAGCCTGCCAAAGGTGTCCAGGGCTGACTGCGAGCCGAGAGCAGACAATGACGAGCTTCCTCTGTTCCTGTTTTCCCTGTGAAGTCATCGGGTAGTGGGAATGACGTTAGAGCATGAATTGCTGCTTTGAGATAAAGAAGAAGCGGCTCGGGTGGGCAGTCCAGTCGGCCTAAGACAGAGTCGAGAGTGTATTTCGCGTACACTCCTTCGTTGGAAATCCTGACAGCAATATGAATTCCCTCTCTCTCATACTCGATGCTCCCAATAGGAACAATAACACTCTTTCTTTTAGGATTCGAGATATCGCGTAGAGTGACGCGACTTTGTAACCCGTAGAGCGTTCCAATGTCTTGCTGAGGGTCTACTTCGGCCCTGAGCTGAGGGCAAAACAGCAAACCTCTCTGGTTTACATGGAAGCGGATTTCTAACCGTTTCATCTCAACGGATAATGGCCCATTGGGAGGTTGGTAAATCGTCAACCTCTTCATGTCTTCAAAGTCTTGAAAGATACTGCAGACTTTTCTCCCAATCTCCGATTTTGGCTCAACCAGACTGGTTCCTGTGCTTGGCCTTCCTGACCTGTCGAGTCTATTGTTATTTCTAGTAGCTCTTCGTTTGCGGATGTCGAGTACCCAGTTAGATAGTTTGCGTCTCCAAATGCGTGGTTTCCGACGCATCTCAAGAGCCCCAGTAGTCAAGTCAAGCCAGTGCACACAGTCGTCAACCAGATCTGCCGGGAAGTCCCAGCCTTTGGGACCTTTTAAGATGGAACGTGGGACGAATTGGAGAACAGAGCCTCTGAATAGAGCTCTGACGATTATTCTGCCTTCCCTGATGCCAACATGGACTTGGTGTCCCTCCATTTCGGTAAGGATCTGATAGTCCAAGAGTCCGGATGGTCTTGTTAGTAAATGTCGCCCCTCAAAAAGCTCCCGCACAGATTCATCATCTCTGACTTCGAGCGGAAGCCTTCCCAGGGGCTTTTGATCCACTAGTAGGTGGCCTTGAATTAGGTGATAATGTACTCTCTGCGGAGCTACTGAGCCAGTACGAGCGGTTTCAGACGTGATCCACCAGGAACTCTTACCCGTGAGTGTCTTCCAAGGGGAGTAAGATCTCTTCCCGAGAACACTGGTATTGGTCCATGTCTCGTCAATTGCCCTCTCTACCAGACTGAAGTCATTCTTCACCCACTTCTCGACAATATGCCTCATCTGATAAGAAGCAGACATGTCTTGAGCAAGAAGACTTTGCAAGTGAGGAGGTAGTCTATCCAAACTATCAAGCAAGTTTTCCTGAAGCGCGATTGATGATCGGAAGAAAGGTAATGGATCGTCTTTGAGCGCAGTTACTTCAAAGTCGTCATGGCCGGAACAACCCCAGAATGTTTGGCGACAAAGCAGCGCGGCCCAGAAAGCGAATGTAGCAGCCTTACTGACGATGTCACCATCAGGCGTTGATCTGACCTCGTGCTGCAATTGAAGAATCCAGTTTGAGGTGACAGACCGGACTCTCAACAGCAGTTCATGAGCCCGAGTTACAAATGACTGCGGGCAAAGGTGGTATAGCCGAAGGCTAAATATCACAACAGTACCCATTCGATCGACCTGTCTCCAATTCTGGTCCATCGTGTCCATCCAGGAGTCGAGCCGCTCCTTTAGTCTATCACAAAAGCTTTCATTATTGAATACCCAGTGTATTTCGCGCAGTATTCCTTCATCCAGTGCAGTTGGGCCTGCTTGCATAGCAAGGTGATGGAAGAAAGAATTTGCAGTTTGACTACTAAAGTTGAAATTGGACGCTGCCATTTCCTTCAGTATCTCGAGCCAACGTCGACCTCGCGCAGAAGTCGCTCGCTGGAAAGCACAGAAATCATTGCCATCTAAGGATGGAGGACAAATTGATTCGCTCGCTGCTATCTCGTAAGAAGAGGGATGATGCAAATGCATTTCCAGGACTCCTCTCGGAGTTTCATAGGGATCTGAGATGCCTTGGGGAAGCCGGAGACCCATAAGATGCTGGAACCAAGGGGCCTTAGGAAGTTCGTCCGCCCAAAGACCTGATGCAGTATCATAGTATGACATCTCGGCCCCAAAATGGAAAACGACCTGCTCAGGCGTTTTTGGCAGCTTCAACTTGCCATAGTGAGTTTGCCAAAATGATTTCTTGCGAGAAGCAAGCGTCGGGGTTCTGTGCACCTCTCGGGAGAATCTTTTGAGATTAGTAATATCGTCAAGGAGTAACTTAGGAACACCTTTTATGCCCGAATGCACTGTAGTGCCCAGAAGATACAACCTCCAAGTTGCTGTACGATAGGCATTTAAGTAACTAGGAATGCATAGCTCGAGAAGAATAGCGGCTCGTTGCGCATTACGCTGATGACTATCAGTGGATGGGAGAAAGTCTTCATGGACGCTGATCTTGAGCTTCTTTCGGCGCCAGTACTGCTGACATCTTCGGCAACCTTGGGAATTCTTTTTGCCGTTTGCAGATATAGTACATGTGCAGGAAAGATCATTGATAGATTGTGTTAAGCTGTCGTACGTCTTTGTCAGCCTTTCTAGCTCGGACAGGGTTGATTCTCGGGCTCTCAGTGAAGCTCGATCAATCAATGCAGCGGTTGTTAACATCCGACTACCTGCCTCAGTGGAAGAGACGAATCGGACGGGGAACGCCGACTCCTTTCCAGGGTTATCAAAGATTGTACCCCGGCCCTTTTTGTGTGAAACCACCCGCTTGCGAATGTACTGCTGTGCTCGTAACAGCCGTGCCATCTCATCCCTGGTCATAAGGCAAAGCACATCCAATGCGTCGGCGATGAACAGAGGATGATATTCTTTGAGCAGTGGGCATATAGAGATTGCCACTTCGTCCATGCTTATCCAAAGCTCAAATAGTGTAAGAAGGTGTCGACTCATCAGAACAGGATCACTGATGAAAGTGTCTCCCACATTGGTGAGCAGGTTGAGAATACCTGTGGAAAGTGAGATGCACAGATCATGGGGGTCCTCTAACACGGTAGTAGTTATCTCAGCTGCCGCCTGTTCACTGTCCTGGAGAGAAATATAACGGTCGGCCAGGCGGCCAACTTCGAGGATGGTCCCCTCTTGCAAGTGAGGCAAATCTGTAGAGAGCTCACGAGATGGAAAACAGAGTTTTTGTGACAGCTGAGATGTTAAGAAGACGCCACAGTTATCCAGTCTCATGTACAGATTAGCGTCTGAAACTCGGTACGGAAGAGTTGGAATACGGCGAGCAACTCTGGTCTTGAAATCATCCCATCGTGAAGAGACTCGTTCCATCGCATGTTTGACAATTCTTTCGAAACTTCCTGAAGTGGACGCGAAAAGATCATCATATACTGGGCGCAAAGATGATGAAGAAGCTGCACTATCCGCTTTGAGTTTGGCCATGCGGCGGCAGAGCTTTGATCGAAGCTGTAACGTCATCTCGGGTTGCAGATGTTCAACAGAGTCTTTGAGAAGCTCGGCCAACATGGTACAAATAATGAATTTGTAATAGACTCGTCCCGTACCGGCGCATTTGTGGTCTAGGAACTCCCGCAGCATGCGTCGTAATGCCACACGGAGAACTAGCCAGTATGGTGAGCGCCTCCAGGGAACTTCGGATGAGCCCAATACAACGTCATCTCGAACTTTCTTACACACCGATTGTACTGCTAAGGCACTTCCGAATCCCTCCAAGAGTGACATCAGCATCTCAGTCACCAGGGCCGGATCTGTGGAGTCGCGGGACTCGGGAACTATTTGACCACCCTTGGAAGCCTTCGCCGCGAATTGATCGAAGCATTCATAGCTTGCCTGTCCCAAAAGCTGAGATAGGTTTCTCTGGAATGAGACGTCCTTGAAAACGTTCAACGGGACTTGGACTGAACGATGAGGAAATTCCCACATGAGGCTATGCTTTGCGGCGAGAACATCCTTGACTGGTGCAGCGGTCTGGAATGCTTCGAAAATGACTGTTCCGTCACTATTACAGGGGTCAGCTGATATGTCTTCAGTATCGGGAAAATGCTTTAGAAACAAACATGTCATTCCGATGGATTAGCAAGGCAGAATTCTGCTGAGTGATGAACAGAGTAAGCCAGATGTTATTCTTGTCAGTCGTGATCCTTTGAAAAACTTCCAGAAGCTCCTGGCTGATTAGTTGGCCCCTATTGAGAACTGCTGTAGCTTTCAAGGAGCTAACTAGGACGTCCCAAACATCCTGGTCTTGATCATTACTGAACTTGGCCAAGGAACGTTGAAGTCGACTTCCCATATCATATGCCAACCCGACGTTATCTGCGTCGCTCTTGCTCGGGAGTTTGGAAGGAAGAACTACATGATGGAAAACGGCTTGAAGCAACCTTTCCGGTTCGAGAGTTGTGGACATGTTGAAGAAGCTAAACGCTGAGAAATATCTTTCGCAGATGTAGGTTCATTCTCATCGAGGTGTGAGTAAAAGGAAGAGGGGAATTATTTGCAAACGCAATCAGACCCAGGTGGCGGGGAAGCAATGATGGTAGGCCTCCTGCAGGCCACAATATGTATGTTGGTTGTAAACTGCGAATTAAGATAGGCGGATAAATTTTAATCCAACCCGTCATCATTCAAACGGTCAAAGTACTTGACGCGCCTTTTCCAATCATTTGGGCCAGATGGGGATCTGGAATCGAATGTAGCTCGAGTTGCATAACCAAGTTACATCAGTATTATTCTCACACCAGGATCTATTAGCGTAGCGGAAGGCATGTAGAAGACAAACAATCATGGAGTGCTACTCCTCGATATTATTGGGGCAATGATTTGGCTGTGAAAATTACTTCCTAATGTCACTGCTAGGTAAATAAGTCAATATGTACTTGTTTCTTAGTTAGTGACAACTCTATACGAGCTTTGCTTTGATTAGCAACTTTACTATGTTCAATAATAAGGTTACGAGCAGCCTCCCAACTTTATTAATAGGACACATGAGATCGGTGAATGTGCAGGCGCACTTGGTAGAGTGAGTTGGAGCCCTCATCTTATGGGGTATATAAGAATATATGTGGACTGTGTTATCGGACATTACCAGGGATCGACTCGATGATTTAGCGATCTTCAAGGGTGTATAAGGCTGGCAAGCTCAGGCGACTGTTGCATCACCCCCCCCTATTAGTGGGTTTTACTGGCTTGTAGTCAAATGTTGATGGACAGGATTTCGATAACTATCCGACTGGGCCATAGATACTGTGCCCATTGCTCAAAACGAGCCCACAGCTCAAGAGGAGTACAGTTAATTAAAGAGGTAAAGTGCTGTTAAAGAAATCCAGAATGTCCGAACCTGTAGAAATAGCCTTCTGCGTCACCTTGATTGACCTAAAAAGAAACTGTAACTCCCTATCTTCGTCGAGTAGGACTGAATACAATATAATTATCTACCTCGGCTGCATTACTGTTAGACTACTGTTGGTTACCTCGCTGATCGTATTATATGCTTTCGAGAAATAAAGTTTTAGCTGATTTGGCGGGTAACCTTATTGACTTTGAGATACTGTTGCTTTTCAGTCTGTGTAGAAATCTCTATTATTAACATTTCAGTAGAGCTTATTAAGATAGCTAGATATATTCTTAAAGGTTCTACTATACTTTACATGAATGTAATTATCGACAAATTAGCCTTGAGATCTTTACTAAACACTTTAGTGTAGCTAGCTAGCTACTAGATAAGTGTTAAATAACATTATCTAGTTTTAAAGCCGAAATTCATCATCATATAATCTCCCTAGTGTTTCGAAAAAGATTTCAGTCCTAGGTGATAGATATTATGATGTTTGAGATAGGTTGGTCCAAATGTCCAACTAAATGCTACACGCGGCCATGCATTCAAGCGCAGAGTAAAAGTCAGCCAAATCCGGCTTCTCATCTCCGGCCGGGATGCACAGAGCAAGCATCTTCATGAAGGCAACTCCAAGTCGAAATGCTGCAATCCCTTCGGTAACATATCGACTATGCAGCCAGTCTGAGAGCAATGCAACATCACTCAATTTCATGCCGGCGTTACAGCTGGTATCGATGCGCTTCTTGATAACCTTTCGAAGGGGCGTCCATTCCGCAATCTCGATCAGGACACAGCCGAGAGAGTATGCGTCCATGTAGCGCTCAAAGCTCTCAGAAGGCTCTCCTAAAGCTTTAGCATGCCGATAAATGTCCCGTGAGGGGTCGGTAGACGGTTGTTCGCTGATTTCAGTCGGGGAACTTTGTCTAGCGAAAGAGAAGCCGCAGAGATATGGTCGACCCAGTTGGTCATTCGACTGCGTAGAGAGTGGAGAGACGAGGATGATGTTCTCAGACCGGACGTCTTTATGGAGCCAGTCGGCAGTGTGGAAGCTGAGGAGCGTCTGGCACACCTGCACGGCTAAACGAAGACGTGTGCCAACATCTGGCAATGGTCCGTTTGATCTGGACAATATGCTGAGCAATGAAAAGGGCTTCTCGGTGCTGGAAGGCAAATTGAAGACCAATCGGAAGCCCCCTTGCTCTTCAGTGTATCCTAAGCAGGGGAATGTCTGGAAGGATGGTGTGGGAGATTGGGAGAGTAGAAGCACAAGAGCTTCAACACGTGGTTTGAGCTTGCTTTTCATATTTGATTGTACGCGCTTCTCTTCTATAAGCACTGTGGCTTCCTGGTATACGGCTGACCCAATCGTCGGTGATAGCATTTCAATCTCAGTCACTTTGGAAGGGTCCAGAACCAACGGAAGTCGTGCTGACACTGTATGGTTGTCCCCGTCGCCGGAGTCCTCTCCGTGATTTGCATGGTCGTGACAAGATGTGAGAATAATATGCTGTGCCTTCAGACCTGCCGAGGCAGCGAGGGTGTTCTTCATGTCGGTATCAGTGACTGAGTCGTGGAGAGATGTCTGGAGATCCTGAAGACCCTTAATATCTCGACTCGTTTGAATCGCAAGTTGCAGCGTCTGATTGATAGCTCGAGTGGTCTGGAGTTGGTGGGAAACGTCCAAGAGGGACCAAAGCCCATCGACCAGATTGGTCACATCCTTTACCAAGTCTGCGTACTTTTTTTTGTCAACGGCGGCCCACCAGAGACGGTTTGGGAATCGATTCCCTGTGCTGACTTTCAATGCGCGTTCAAGGATTCCATTGCGAGTCTCGGATGACACGATTTCCGAGAGGATTGACAGAGCTGAGTTACCTGGAACCGCTGTCGTTTCAGTAGGAACCAAGCCATCGGAGCTGTCCGCCACAGACACAAGTTCCAACTTATAGCGCTTTTGTAAAGCCTCTGTTGAGGAGAGAAGCTGCTCTAGCTGGAATAGGACGAAAGCGGCAGCGTGCTGGTTAGACATAGGTGACTCATTGTCTCGAGAAGAGTCAAGGCCAATGGCCCTAGCCCACTCGATGAGTCGATACTCTTGAAGAACTAGCTTCGTTCGTTCAATGGCGGCGTCCTTTCCAATGTTTTGAGCGTCAGTTATCAAGCTGAACCCTTTAACACAGCTAGCAAAAAGGTCGAACGAAAGCGATACCACAGCTAAGCCTGTTCCGGGGTCCATGATGCGCGTTTCCCGCGAGCGTCGAGGATATATCGGTTGCAAGGTTTCTGTCTCGATCTTGCATTATCCGTGCACATGCGGGGTTTTGGTTGATCACCCACAGGGTTATTGGGCAGAGCGAGTGCAGCCTGATTAACCTGACATACTTAGGCAAGGCAGATAGAAGTGCAATTATCCGATATTTGAATACCCAATAGCTATTGTACTGGTCAGCCGCCAACCGATCGTCCATGTATTGGACAGGATGCATTTTACTCATTTGGCCATTTAGTAACTTTACGGTAAAGACATTCGAATATTGGTCCATTCCACTTGATCACTTTGGCAATAACACTCCAGGTGTCATAACAGTGGATTCAATATCAATACATGGTGAGGCAACGTGCAACATCTCAGCCGCAGATTGGTAGTTACATAAACGATACCTAATCACCTCCTTATTGGTGCTATTGGATTCTCACATGGAGGTCAGATGAGGGGTTATTCCACTCACTTGAGGTTCTCAGCCTGATCGTAACTGCAACCACCAACCATCATTCATACTTCAAGTTAATTAATACCTCTATCATCCAACTACTGATTCCTTGAAGCGAAATGGATTCTTCGTCTGGAAGAAGTCTGACATCTTTCACGGGAGGGACATCCGATCCTGCGTCTTTGGAACCACGTGACGGTTCAACTCTGGACGACGCACCATTTGTCCCCAACGCCTTGGACTTTGCGTACCGAGCTTTCTTGGCCGAGAGGGCCGTGAGAGTATCAATCCCATCGATATTTGCGAATGCGCAAGCTGTGGACAGCGCTTCATTTGCCGGCCAAGGTGCAACCTTCGCTGTATATCGGCGTCGCATCCCACCCCAGAAGCTCCTAACATCGCGTTCAGTCCTTGAGGGCTGGTCGGTAGAGATAGAAGACCAACGCGAGCTACCAGACGTAGTTGCCTATAAAGTACCTGTCATCGAGTTTACGGATACAGGCGAAGCCACTCACACGTCCCGACATGCCATAGACTCGGCAATCACCGAACTGTATTTTTCGGCCCACCGGCCAATCTTGCAACACCCGAATCTCGTGGATTTTCTTGGATTGGCGTGGGCCACAAACCCGTTTGATTCTGTGAAGAAACTGCCGGTCATCATTGTTGAGTTTGCGGAATGCGGGAACCTCTCGCAATTGCAACAACGGGAGTATCTCGGTATAGAGACTCGGCGTAAGCTCTGCCTTGATGTCTGCCAGGGCCTTCACATGCTTCATTCATGCGGCATTGTCCATGGCGACATTAAGGCAGAGAATGTTTTGATCTTCCCCGATGAGAAGCATAAGTACAAAGCCAAACTAAGCGATTTTGGCTACTCCTTGGTTATGGACACTCAGAAGAGTAGCCTCATGCTGGGTGGAACCCGGCCATGGAAGGCCCCTGAGGCAAAGAGAGCAGTCAAGGTGTTGGACGCAAAGTATACTGACGTATACTCATTAGCCCTACTCATCTGGTGTACATTTGCCCATGGCCGAAACATTTTCAGGCTCCTTTCGGACACATCCAAGCATGGCGAAGAATTCTATGCGGAGGCCGAGAAAATGAAAGAGGCCGGAGAACTGGCGGCCCAGGCAGACCTTTCTGCTTGGTACTGGAAAGCGATTATGTCCTCTCCTTATGATGACTCCCTTCAATTCCGTGACCGATTCCTTTCTCTCCAACAGCTATTGCAACAGAACAACACAAAGCCTGAAGATGCTGCGGGTAGCATCGACAGCTTTGAAAAGATTCTGTGTGCCATTCCAAGCAGACAGTTGCCGACATTGGAGCCGCTGAAGCAACAGTTTATTGCAGTTGTACAACGTTTTGGCTTATACGCCGCGATGCAAAAGGCTGTGACAATTGGCTTATCGAATGAGCCATGCCGAAGAGACCTTGACCAAATCATGGCCTCCCTTGGTCATGATGGTTCAGTCACTCAACAATGGTACTAAGATCACTACCCAATGTCGTGTTGTTAGAAACTGACCGAGCCAGTGCGGATCCGGATCTGTTATTGAAATCGAACCTGAATGTAGGTTCTAATAAGCTTACCCGTCGAGTACGTCGGAAACTTAAATTGCATAGGAACGCTCATTCCAGTGGCATGACTGGACAAAGATGGACCCATCTGTTCAAAGGTACCTAACAACAATATATGCTCAGAGAGGCGAGAAGAGACTTCAAGAGAACATGCTGAACCCGCCCGAGGCTTTTCTTCTCACAAGTCTCTACATCAATGGATACGGTGTAGATAAAGATATGTCGCGTGCTTCCAACTGGCTGTTCCTCGCCCTGAGAGGAAATCATCCACTTTCAGCGGCGTATGGATACCGGATCGCGCGTGCGATTGGGATCACATTTGATAACACAGAGCGCATAGTTGAATCATTAAAGTTAATGGCTCTGCGTGGTTCAAGAACTGCTCTCGAAGATCTCGCGGTGGTATCCAAGGACGACTACGACAAAACGAAGAAGATTATTCGCAACGGTCTCTCAGGCACAGGCGCGAATCACTTTTCCGAAGAGGAAATGCTCCACGGATTCAGGTATGGTATGTGGATAAAGACCTTTGAAAACATCCCTGTCTTGCTCGAGAATTTCTCTCGCCTGGATCACATCGCCGATTACACAACGAATAAGAGAGGCGACCGCATCCTTCACATGGCTGCCAGTTGTGGCCAGGCAGACGCTATTGAGGCTCTGCTAAATCGATTTCCCTCACTTGCTGTTAATCAACTCAATGACCAGGGCGAGACGCCGCTTCTGTGCGCATGCCGCGCCGGTCAAGTTGGCACCGTGTTGTGGCTCACCGCGCATGGAGCAACTGCATCAGTGATAGCACAGAATGGAGAGAGTGCACTTCACTGGCTGATATCCTTTGATGATGAAGAGGTGGAAAGAGTCGGCCCAGCATTGATTCGAGCTGGTGCGGATACCGACGCGGAAACGACAGGCATCATAGCCTACCAAGCGGACTTTCCGGCGGACTTAGTTCCCGATCGGCTCCCGAAGGGTTATGCTATCGGTTGGGGTGAGTGTTTCCTATTACCATATCCTTTCTAGTCTTTTCTATGGACTGGAAGACTGGATGGTTCGCATATCAGAGGGTGCTAATGTATGAACTAGCAACTCACTGTGACCGCCCTCAAATCGTAAAATTCCTGTTGTCCAATATGGCTAATCCACTGATATGTAACACAAAGTGGCCTCGAGCAAATAGTGCGTTGAGAGTCGGTGCGTCGCAGCTTCGTTCAGAGTGTTTGGAATTGATGATGCAGGCCATGGAGCGATACAATATCGACCGAGGGAGACCAGGATTCCGCAACTTCAATGTGACGGAACTCCTTGAACAAGCCGTTTTTGGCAGCAGCCTGTTTGATATGATTCTCTACCATGGGCCGAAATATCAACAGGCAATGGAATCAACATTCAACTGTCTGCTGCCCAGGGCCAACAGCGTTGCCTACCTTGACGGCTATGGCGGCTTCAAGCAGACGCTTCTCTATTTCGCCGTTTCGCTGGCCCGGGATGAATTGGTTGAATACCTCGTCAAACACGGAGCCGAAATTACCACACCTAGAACAGACCATGACGAAGAAGCCCTCAAGTCAGGAGATGCTGGTGCGTTCAAAACGGCCGATATCAATCGTCCAAGTGGCATCGACATGCGAACGCCGCTCCTAGAGGCGGTTCGATGGAATCGTCCCACGCTGGTTCATCTTCTCCTCGAGCATGGAGCACATGCCACGGAAGCTTCCAAAAATCCATTCAGCGGGCAGGACTCAACGTGGACCGCTCTCCACATCTTGGCTTATGCAGGGCAAGATGCTACGCGGCTAGTCCAACCACTTCTGGATCGCGGCGCCCTCCTCGACGGCCTCCCAGATCATTTCCGTACAACTGAGTCCCCTTTACTCATTGCCGTGCAGAATGACGCCTTCCAACTCGCCGATAGCTTTATATCGCTTGGGGCCGACATGAACTTCACTACCCTGAGCTGCGGCCACCTAACCTTATCAAACCCTACAACCATCCTTGGTCATGTTATCGCTTCCAACGCGCGCAATTCAATCGCACGTCTCCGCTATCTCCTCGGCAGCGCAGCGATGCGTGATCGCCTGCATTTCATCGTGGAGCCAGACCGGCAGTGGACGGTATTGCACCGTGCCGCAGCAGCTCATATCGACGTCCAGTTCCGTGGGACGGATGCGACCGAGGCGGCTGAGCTGGACTGGGCTGACGTCGATTGGAGTGCAAACCGCGAGATTTTGAATGAGCTACTCAGGCATTTCAATGACCCCGAGCAGCTTAACCATGCTGAGCAAAGCACAGGGCTAACGCCACTACACCTTGCGGTTCTTGCGGGGAACGAGGCTGCGGTGAGCTTGCTTCTTGACCATGGTGCCCGCAGCGATGTTCCGTGTGCTGGTGGCCGGGGCGCGACAGCCTCCAACATGGCTCTTGCAGTACAGATGGGGGGGTTGTCTATGACAGAATTGTTTGGACGGGTGGGCAGGGAGGAGGCAGTGGCTCGAAAACAATGCAGCACTCTTCTGAATCCGACAGCCCAATCTGTAGGCCACGCGCAGTCCATCATTGCCTGAATCGTGGCAAAGCTCATCGTGAGAAGTTCCTGTCCACACTTGATAGGGTCCGATAACGCGGCTGAACGAGACAATTTGTACTTGCTTATTGCTTGGTGGTAACCTGTATATAAGCTTTCTTATAATCAGTACCTCTACTATATTTAATTATAAGATTGCAAGTAGTAGAGCGACTCCCCCCTAACTTTATCAACAGGGCTTAATTTATTACATTTACATTAAGTCTGGTAGCACCTTTAAAAAAGAGATCCAGCTATCCCAATTAAACCCACAGAAATATCAACAATAGAGGTCTCTACACAGACCGAAAAGCAACAGTATCTCAAATCCAATAAGATTGCCCACCATATCAGCCATAACTCTATTTCTCAATAATTTATTACATTGGTCAATATACAGGTGCACTCATCGCAAACTACAAGTTGAGAGGGATGGATAAATATTAATTCAACCCGGCATGGCTATGGTCAAAGGACTATACACGTCTTTTCCGATCAAGTAGATCAGGAAGGGATCAATAATTGAATTTAGCTCGATTTGCATACCAAGTTATAGCAGTATGATTCTCACAACGGGAGTTATTAACGTACCTAAAGTGTTATCTAGATTTGCCCTTATTATATTATACATACAACATAAATAATTATAGAATGCCGCTCCTCAATCTTATTAGGGTAGGTACCTACCAGCGACCTTTCTATTAAGCCTTTACATTCTTAAGTGGCGAAAGCGAGGAGGACTATACCTAGGCTTTAGACCGACATCACTTAATACACAAGCTTTATGGTGCGGTCCTCCTATATGGCTTCCCCACGGATCGGCTTCGCTTATATGAAGGCTGGCGCTCGCTAATTTCCTAGTGCAATTTTGGCCCTAACGTTATGTTTCTGGCATGCTAATTTGGCAGTCCTCACTACTACCAGCCGGCCTTAGTAGAACACAGGAATCCACTGCTTATGGATGCATTAACAGGCAAATACTAGTGGCTGAAAAGGTTTGCAAAAGTGGGATCTAAACCCTGTTGTTGATAATCAGATCTTCCTATGGATTTCACCATTATCAGATCTGGAAATACCTGATCCAACCAAATTCCAAAACGAACACGCTGTTCTTCCCCTTACTACTCAGCCTGTCTATTTGCGCTACCATAATAATTGTGCTCAAGCTCTAAGCACACGCAGATATTCCCAAAAAGTTTCAAGTAAATAGTGATTTTAACAACAACAGTATTCTTTTCGGCTTTCACGCAACTGGAAAAATAGTAAAAGTAGTAGACATTTAAATTATTCTTTTACACGACCATTGGCAACCTTTTTTTTAGCTCAGATTAATAGGTCAAATTAAATTGTAAGGATTTCGTTCCAGTTTCCTTTTAATTAGTAACTCTACTCTATTTAATAATGAATTGACCAGCAGGCTCCCAGCTTTGCAAATAGGACTTAACTTATAAGATTGATAAATGTGCGGGCGTATTGGTCAGAGGCAGGGCGGTGAGTCATGGAAGAAGACACGGCTAAGATCAGCAAGAAAGTCAGGGAACATAATCGTTGATAAATCTAAGATAACTAATGGGAAGGAATCCTCTATTTGTAGGCAATTTCCTTCAATTAACCAGCTGCTTCCTTTTCTGCTTGTTCAGGCAGCTTTGGATTGTCCTGCAGGTTGTCTGGTTGCCTGACAAACCGACGCGGTTTTCACAGGCACCATCTAACAGGGCGTACTTGTTACCCTACAGAGACGCGAGAAATCAAGGCCTGAATCACTATTGGCTGGTTTACAGAATATATGGGCCCCTTATCGGGCTTTATCAGGGAATGGAGTAACGCGGTGGTTAAGCGATCTTCAAGGGTGGATAAAACTGGCAAGCACAGGCGACGGTTGCATCAATTTCCACTGTATCAGTGGATACTTAATTGCTCGTACTCAAAGATCATTGGTTAGCTGGACTCTTAGAGAAGGACCAGTCCCTGCTAGCTTACCACAGGGAAGGAAAGCGACACCGATTTCCACAATTTCCCCGCATGAACCGTTGCAAGACATGATAAACTATCCTTAGCTTTGATAGAGAACAGGCTCCTTAACCAATGATACCCAAATGCTAGAGACTGGGCGATGTTAATAGCCATGTTTATCAGGTATCCTGGACCATGGCTCAACGCTACGGTTACGTCTTCCGGGTACCAGATTACTCATGTGATAAAGAGCCAGACTTGGCATGCTGGTACATGTGAAACCAAATAGCTTATCGTGTGTAGATCGGCGAATAATGATTTGGATTGCGGAGGTTGGCCTGTTAATCTTGAGGCATAAATACATCAACAAGACCACAATTCTCAGCCCAAGTTATCATTGCCAGCGGAGATTGACTCTTGCATCTTGTCACATATGAATTGATCAAATAGTTATCCACAAATATTCCTCACATCATGACCGACTATGACGTATCTAGGGTCCATGGGCCAGTCAAGGTCGACGAGGAGAAGCAGCACAGCTCTGCTGCTTCCCGGGGCTCAATGGATGCCACCGAGACTTTCGTCACCAACGACCTTCACCGGACACTCACCCCCAGACAAGTTCATGTGCGATAGACACTCTATGAATCCCGTATCCTCATGCTAATATACGCAAGATTATCTCACTTGGATCCAGCGTTGGAAGTGGACTCTTCATCGCGACAGGTAAGGCGCTAGCCAATGGAGGACCAGGCACCATGTTTATCGCCTACTTGATCGTGTGCAGTGGTGTATGGGCAAATCTGCAAACACTGGGTGAGATGACCATCGCTTTCCCTGTTTCTGGAAACTATATCGACTATGCTGGGAGGTGGGTCGATCCCGCGTTGGCTTTTGGCGCTGGATTTGCAGAATGGCTTGGTAGGTCAACCCTCCGTATCATAGAGCGGATTTGTCCGATACTGACTGCTATCAGGATGGACTGCCGTGTTTGCTGCCGAAGCACAGTTCTTCGTGGTGCTTGTCGATTACTGGGCGAAGGGCACAGTGCCTCACGCCGCATTAAGTATGTCACCATCAAACCCAACACTAGTGAACCTAGCTAATACCTACCAGTCTCTATCTTCTTGGTCGTCTGCCTCATAGTTTTCCTGCTGCCCAATAACGCATTTGCTTGGCTTCAATGTTTTGGATCTCTGGTCAAGATCGCTCTATTCGTCTTTGTACTTATCTTCTCTATCGTTCTCTTTGCAGGTGCCGGCCCTACTCCTACACATGAGTGGGGTTCTTCTTGGAAAGATGGCATGGCCTTTCAGAACGGCTTTGGAGTAAGTCCCTCAGCCTTTTGACGTCCACAGATGTAGCACTAACATATATAGGGCTTTGCAAGCTGTGCCCTGCTAGCGATCTGGGCCGTCGGCGACCAAGTATTTATCGGTGTTATGGTTGGAGAGTCAGAGTCCCCCCGATACTCCATGGGTCACGCATCCACCTTGGTTCCCCTTCGAGTTGGCGTTATGTACATGACATGCGTCGTACTCATCGGCCTCCTCATCTCTTCTGACAATCCAGACCTTTTGGGTGCCTCAGGCTCTGCCGCCTCCCCTTTCGTTATCGCCGCCAAAGGAATCAAAGGAGTCCCTGATCTTATCAACGTCTGTGTCATCATTGGACTCACTGCAATCGCTCTCGAATCGATTTATCTGCCATCCCGTATCCTCCGAACCATGGCCTGCCAAGGATTGATCCCTCAGATATTCGGAAAATGTGACGAACGTGGCCGACCTCGTTGGGCGCTTGCTTTCACATCCGTCATCGCAGTAATCCTGAGTTACCTCAGTCTCAGTGGTAAGTAACTAGACCCAATTTTATTAAGAACGAGACATACTGACAGAGTGTAGCCGGCGGTACCGAAGCTCTCAACTGGTTCATCTCAATTACCAGCGCCTCGTTTTTCTCAAACTGGGCCATCATCGCATTTACAAGCTTCTTCTTCCACCGGGCGCTGAAGGCGCAGGGCGATGACATCTTCAGCCAAAAGTACGCCTGGAAGTCATCTGCGTGGCCTTCATCTCCCACTCACTTGATGCTTGTCTGCTTGCTTCTACTGATCAGTCTTTTCTATTCTGCTATTAAACCACTCGTGAGTCTAATCAGCTCCTACCAACCTCCCACACCCTACTAATAATATTCCTCATCCAGGACGGAACCGGGTTCACTGCCTATAACTTCTTCCAGAACATGATCGGGTTGCTGATGATTGTGATATTTACGGTGGCATACAAGTTGATCATGCGCACCAAATGGCAGTCACCAAAGACAGCAGATCTCCAGACAGGCCGAAACAAACTTCGTCCTGACGAGATCGAATTTCTGGATGGCTACTACAGTGCACCTTGGTGGCGACGCCTGGGCACCTATGTTTCTCTCTACTAAGATCCTCGCTTGCTGATATTCATGTCAAATTGGTGATGGTAATGGGATCGCACAGTAGGATATTTACGCAGTTTCGATTGAACTAATCCTTTTATATGTCAAGTCAACATAAGCGTTATTCTTCTTTCCTTCACCAAAGTTCGCCACTGAACATAGACTTTCTCTGTGCGCCATGTTTGCCAGATCTCGTGAATGATATCGTGTCCACTCCTTGCTGCATTGAACCCATAAGATTCCATCTTACCAAATAGCCCAACAAACTCTGATTGGCGATGCTCATCCAGGGATGCCGATGATGCAATAAATGTTGGCCAGAAGCAGGGACCAGCAAGTAATTGTGCTGTTGATTTGACAGCCTCGGCAGCCTTGACGTTTTCCAGAACCTGTCCCACATATGGCCTCAAAAGCTGTTGCGCTGTGTGGCGAACGTTTTGAGAGAAGTAGATTATCAACGCACCATGGAATGCCCTGATTTGGTTCTTCATGATAGTCGCGCTTGTGGAGCATTCGCATTCCATGCTGCATCGTTCGGCCTCAGCTTCAATGGGCCAGTCTAGAATCTCTTGTTCAAGGCGATTGCAAATCGTTAGTAAAGAGTCGGGAATGAATGATGCATCCGGATCATCACCACGTTCGCGTTCTAGTGCACGGATGACTTGACCGCTGTTGTAAATAAGTATAGCCAAGCTCTCTGGGATGCCATATATCTTGTAAAATGTGATGCCGCTTTCCTTAGCGTCAGGGGTTAAATCCAGCCAAGCAGGCGTGTGATAAGGGTCGTCAGGAACCGATATATCCGCAATTGAACCATCTGGCCAGCCACTTTGTGATGTATCAAAGACACCTGTCAGATTTTCATTACCCTGCAAAGTGAGAGTGCTCACATGTATACTTCGAAGATAGAGGTATACGCGATGCAAAGCTCGTGCCTTGCTAGAGTATGACGTTTTAGTAGTCTTTCGCATCCGGATAAGCTGTTCACAACCGTTGAGGTGGATTGTACAGGAATCTGTGTCTCCAGACATTACCTTAGCATTGTCAGTCCATTGTTAAATATGGGAGTATGTTATTCTTACGTCAATAGATACCATGGATAGCATGGTTATTAAAAAGTCTTTGTATGGAAGCTTGACCGAAGATCTAAACTGCTCAAACACAGATTCCTTCAGCAGGCCTAGAGCTTTATGGCGAAGCTGGACCGCAGTTTCCAGCCACCTTTCTTTGTTTGCTTTTGGACGGCCTTCCGCGTGATCATTCGCGAGGATGAAAGCGCTTGCCGCAAGCAAAGTATTCAGAAGCGCCTGTCGAATGAGCGAACACCGGCCAGTCACGAAAAGTGCCCCGGCGGCCTCCATAGCACGAGGTACCTGTATAGTCTTCCAGGGGCTTGTATCGTTTCCGAAGACACCGAATAACCTCACGACACGGTCTGCATAGTGTTGTAATAGATAACGGTGCTCTTGAGTAAACTCGGAGGTCGCGAGAGGCTGTATGTGCGATGGTAAGGCTGCGCAGGCATTATAATCTCGGTGGGTCGAAGGGGATGATAGATCTGCTGTTGGAGTAGCCACTTGCAAGTCGTTGCCCTGGTAATGTGAGATAGAATGCTGATTTCGTGCGCCAGTCGTGTAGATGGTGTTGGATGTAGGATTGATTTCCACTGAGGTAGGTGAAGGTATAAATGATGTGCTCCTTATCTCGCTATTTGCAATAGCATCTGGGGACACAGCCACGGGGGGAGTATGTGTTGTCCGGGTATTCTGGCAAAAGAACACTCCGAATAGTCCAGATGTTTTCGTAGATTTGTCCTTGTTTTCGTCCGATAAACATATCTTTGCAGAAAGAACCTCAACCTGGCCATGTGTGGCATCTATCTCTTCCAACGAAACGCTGGCTGTGGATTCATCTAGTTTCGGGTCAGGTAGTTCAAGAATGACCCCATGATGCAGAACACGGACCTAGCATGAGCCGTCTACTCCTCGGTTCTAAAGATGTCTTGCTAGTATCGCGTGGTTTGTCAATGGTTCGCGGCGACAGCCATTGAAGTCGTACACCGTAACCCTCGCATGTTACCCCGCTTGTAGTGCAGGCCTGACAGATCGGCTGGGTCTCATCGCAGCGAACACGGCGACTACGACAGGTCCAACAGCCTGTATATGTCCTTGTTTTGGGTACGCGGGGCCTAGAAAGCCTTTGCCGAGAGACTTCTGACGGACTTTGGTTGTCCATGGGGGATTCTACTAGTTGGCAGGATAAAGATGGAGCGAAGTAATTGGAGGCGACACTTGCCATTTATCAACCTGTTTCCTTATCTAAGCTTGCTCCTAGGCTATTTATGAATGTTATCTATGAACACACTGTCAAGTATAGGGTTAACAATAAAAACAACCTAGTCGAACTGTAATTGTATAATATGGAGGAAAGAAGACAAGGCTAGAGAAGTCACCTACCATACAATCTGCCTGCGCAAGCAGCTTGACTAAAAATGCTTTCAATAGAGGAGTCCTGCCTGCAAATGCTCCGCTTAAGAGAATATCCCCGGTTCTAATTCCCCAGGCTATCTCCGCTTTAATCAACAAGGATTGCCCCACGATAAGACCTATCCCGAGCGATATCGCAGCACTAAGACGATCTCAATACGAAAGCAGTTAGATAACTTGCTGGGATTATCTAAAACCTCCAGTGATGAGTCTGCTCAGGTGGAGAAGAATCGTGATGACCAGCGAGAAGGTGCAATAGCCGAAGTCGGATCGCGTATCCGAAATACACCATTTTTCCCTTTCGTTGATTTGTCATTCTGTCACTGTCCCAGCACCATGCGGCCAATTCACTGTGGCGGTTCATGATTCAAATCTTGAAGATAAGTGAATGATGCCAATGGCCTCAAGAATTACTGGAAATAATGTCTACAATGGAAAAGACTCCTGACCCTACCGGGGATGTGTCCCGGCAAGATCAATCTGCAACGATGGATACAAATTCAACACGAAACAACAATGACACGATGGCCGTGGATATTGAATCAAGCTTTGAAGCATGGACATGTGTCTTTGGAGGCTTCCTTTTTCTTATGCCAACATTCGGTACGTCTTCCGCTCCACTGTCCAAACCTTCTGACTAAACCTACCAGGCATGATGCAGTCCGTCGGCGTATACCAATCCTATCTCGAACTGAACCAACTGAGCGACTATACGGCGGGTGAAATTGGTTGGATTTCCGGAATGTACATGTTTCTCTCCATGCTGGTGGCAATTCAAGTTGGTCCCGTTCTTGACCAGCGTGGGCCGTTTGCGGTGAGCATTATTGGTGGTGGCGGCATCGTCATCATGTTTATCCTACTGGCTGAGTGTAAAGAGTACTGGCAGTTCATGCTTTGCTTTGGAATACTTGGTGGCCTTGCGACGGCTATTGCAGGGACTATTGGCGTCACTGTCGTTGCGAAGCTCTTCACGAGAAGACGAGGCCTGGCTATCGGGTTGGCTCTCAGCGGATCATCGATAGGGACCGTCATCTTTCCCATCATGCTCCGATCGTTGCTCCCCAAGCTTGGATGGAGCTGGTCGATGCGTATAGTCGCTTTTGTCATCCTTGGCATCTTCACGCTCGGCATTCTGTGCCTCACTCCTTACAAGCGGCTAGCTAAGCTTGTCGCGCTACCCGTCACCAAAAAGCGCGGCATAGCTGTCCTCAACTTCACAGCCTTCCGATCCGTACCTTTCTCGTTGATATCAGTCATGTACTTCGCCATACAGTTCGTGCTGTACGGCATTGGAGGCCTACTTCCTACCTTTGCAATGGAAGCAGGGATGAAGGCTGAGGTGGGATATACCTTACTTTCAATCGTTGGAGGAGCTTCAGCTTTTGGCCGAGTTATTCCTGGATTGGTTGGTGACAAGTTGGGCCACTGCAATGTCTTAATATTCATAATGATGATTACAATCGTCTTCATGAGCGCTTTGTTTGTGCCTTTTGGCAATAGAGGTGTGGTTCTATATGTTTTCAGTGGGCTGTGGGGGTTCTGCTCTGGAGGGTTCTTGTCTATCACACCAGGTAAGAGCCAGTAACGACATTAAAGCCAGTAAGATTAGGCTAGCTAACTGCATGCAGTATGCGTCGGAAAGACTTGCGATGCAAAAGATTACGGCCGATATTATGGTACGACCTCCCAGTTTTCCGAGGCAGACCTGACTGACAAATTACCAGGTACCCTGAACTTCTTCATCAGCTTCTCTCTACTGGTCTCTATTCCTGCAAGTGGTAGTATGGTTGAGAGAATGGGTACTCAGGCACTGAGTGGACTTCTCACCGGTGTTCTTGCGTTAGGGTTATGCTGTTTGATCGCTGCAAGAGCCTTTCTTATTGGCGAGTGGTTTGCAATCAAGACTAAGATCTAAATTTGCCAATTCTTGGGAAAGGTTTACGAAAAATGAGTAATGGCCTGACAAACAATAAAGTCGCATGAAGTGGTGGGAGCCGCGATGCTGATTGACAACAAGTTTGCGAAAGTCACCACTTGATGCGCCTACGTCTGTGGTTTCTTGAGGCATTTAGTGCGGTTACATGTTGTGGAGTTGTAGGTCTTATTTTGACTATTTAACTAGTACTATGTTATAGCTTTAGTTTAAATAAAGAATTCTATACTAGAAGTATCAGGTATAGCAGAATTACAGAACTGTAAGTGAATAAAGGAAAAGGAAAGAAACGCTGGCTGCCAGAAGAATCTGTGGATGTAGGATCGGTGGCCGTCTTTGTGATGGTATGAGGCTTTGTATTGCCAGAAGGTAGTTCTGGCAACGAAGTTTGGGTAGCTTCAGCAACCACTGACTATGCATCTTGTTAATATTTGTTTGACCAATAATCCGTCAAACAAGGTCCACTTACAAGACCAGTTCCTATTACCGATGGAAAATTATCACATTCCGAGTAACCCGGAAGGTTAGACAATGCGACCTCAGTAACCAAGCAGGACGCGTTTCCTACATACAGACACGAATATTCCTGGCGAAGAAGTCGCGGCTGACAGGTACACGAGCTAAAAGTCGAAGTGTCCAAATCATACTTGTATGTCGAACACTCATCGAGCAGGTTCTTGGCAGTCTGACATGCCCTCTTTACTTCTTGGCACAGCTGGTCTGGATGATCCGTGAAAGCGCTTGCTGCCGGTGTAGTTGGTGTGAAAGTGACATAGCTTCCGCAAAGGCTGTCCCACTTCTCGATCCCTTCGTCAAATGTGCTGTCCAGTTCGTTACCGAGAAAGCAACGCTGCAGCTCGTATTCGCATCTATTAAGAATTAGAAACAAGGTGACAGGAATATAAGCTATATCTCAGAATGTAAGGGTTCATGTGCCAAACATCCCAGTACTCACTCGAATATTGAATCAAGGTAATCCTGGTTACAGAGGCATTCTTGTTTTCCGGGACGATCTAGTACTGTAGAGCAGACGTTGCCGGAATTGAGGAATGCGTTGCAAGCCGGAAAGGCAGTCACGTCGGAGCCTTTCTCACATGACCAAGACGTTGAAATCGTTTCAGCAACGCAGAACTGCACATTACATAACGCGAAAAGGATAGTCTTCATTCTGAACGTGGGCTTTGGTAGTCGTAGTTGGGATGAAACTTGAGGGAAGCGAACTGGGAAGTGTTGCTTTAATCTATGGACAATTGCATGTGCGGAGCACAGAATGGGGATGGAAAGCCGCAGTGGAAGAAACAGGGCACAGTCGATTCATCAGAGCATCTTGCACATACGTTGGCTGATAAAATACTGTCTGGTAAAGTTCAACACCGTTGCACTATTTAGCCACGCCGCGAACAAGCAGGCGGAACACAAGACCTATTGTCTTTCTTTATCGACGTTGATTCGATCAAGTTCATCCTGATAAGGCAAGCTGAGACTCTAAAGCCACTATCACAGTGACAACCATCACAGTGCAAATCAGCAAGAAACGAGATTGGACAATCGCTGTACTAGCCTTCAGCCTCACCAATATTTCTAGCCTTTTCGGAAAGGCTTATCGACTGGAATGTCAGCTGGACAAAGGGCAATGTAACATTTCAGGTTTGCAATTGCACATTTCAATTGCACAATTGTACAGGCTTTAATTTAAGTATCCGTTGTAATTAGTGGAGAGTAACCGTTAGGACCAAGCGACATTTTACTGTAATGAATAGGATTTTTCACCGTTGTTGGTCCAAATGTCTTCTTTTGCGATGAAGCTTAATCTTTTCAAATCTTGGTGGGAAAACATCATTCGGTTTCTACAATGTAAGTCGTAATTCTACGTGCGTGAACCTGCTTCACGGCGACCGGCAAACAAACAATATCGGTTCTTTTCTAATATCAATAAATCAGCCTCTCCAGCTAGAACAAAGCTATTCCTCTCATCCACCTCTGATAAAATCAAACAAAAATGGAAAGACTACCGACAAAGAATCCCTCCTAGAAGGCCACCGCTGCTTCTTACCATGTGGGGCATGGCCCTGCAGCTGCTATGCCAAATTGCTATTCTTATTGTCATCAGCAGTCTATGGCACATATCAGACACCCACATCGGAATTGCCAGGGTAGGAGATGATCAAGATCCGTCATTCGATTCGAAAGGGTTTCACCCGCCTCCGATCCTGAGTTCTTCTATTGTGTGGGCTACGATCCCCGCTTGGATCATGTCTGCGTACTCGTCGCTTTGGTCTGCGATGCTTGATGCTCTAAAGAAAGTGCAGCCGCTACTTGAACTCGAGAAGGCAAATCAAAAGCCTTATCATGGGGTTGAACGGTGGAAGACCATTAAAGAATGGTTCTTGCAAAGATTGTCACCATCGAGAAAGCCATCTGGTCCTATAGCTCAACAATCGCCGGCTGCAGTTTCAAATCATTCCACAGTGGGTCGAACCCTTCTACTCGACTACGGAGAGTGGCCCGTAATCAATGGAGCCAGGGCCATACGGAAAGGGCATGTTATTTTAGGAATCTGCCTCATTTTACGTGCAGCGCTTTGGACTGCGGGTGGTTTAACTGCTGCGATGTTTGCAGTCGTCCTGGTACCTGCAGAATCACAGGTATCTCTTCGCAGCACACACTACTTTGACGAGTATCTCAGATGGGCATCGGGCGTAGGCAGCAGCAACTCTTCTCTCACACCAGCCCTTGATCTCGTGAGCGCGACTGTGCTGAGAGACGGAGAGGACTACCCCTGGACTACGGACACGCACTCCTTTTTGCCGTACCTTCCTGTTTCATGGGATGGTCCTGGCAACTATAGTTTCGATACCGAGGCATACTCGGCGACTGTCGAGTGTAATGTCACCACCGAAGAAGACCTGGCTCGAGTGGGCGGGATTCAATCGGTGTTGGAAGAAGAAGACGAACTCAACTCTTCTCAGTTGCAATTGGGCTTCAAGTCTGGGGGCTGCAACGTCGAAAAGTCGTTCCTGGTTACGAACAATACTCTGCTGTATGCGAGGACATGGCAAGTCGACTGCAATCTGGGTAATGGTCGAGCGAGGCTTGGGATGTTTTCCGGTGTCTACAACAGCACGGCAAAATTCCGACTGTCTAACCTGAGCGTTATCACATGTCAGCCTCTGATATATAAGTCTCGTGTGACTCTGAACATGGCATTTTCAAACAATACTAGAGTACCAAAGGTAATCAGTGTTTCTGAACGGAATAAACATCAGGTATGGCCATTCTTTATCTCCGGTTGGTTGCGCAATATCCCTCTTTACTCGGTTTTCGATCCGACCGTCTACAACGACATGGATACCTTTTCACGTCTAGTGATTGGCCACGCATCTGGCAAGCCAATACTTGACGACTTGCCAGAAAATGATCGAATATCCACATCCTTTGGAACAGTCTTTGCGGCATTATTCTCTAACTTTGTGACGCTGCAAGCGTACTCCAGCGCGGCTACAAAGGAGATTACTGGTACTGTATCACGATTGGAACGCCGGTTATTTGTTGTATGGACCGCTTCAGCTGCAATAGTCGCCATTATTGTCGCGACCCTCGTTACCACTATTGTACTAGCCGTTCACTTGTACCACCAGCGGCATGTTCTTGAACGCTATCTTGATCTTATGCTGGGTACCGCGCTTTTACTGCGTGACGCCAGTAGTAGTGGGCTTGAGACCTATCTTGAGGATCTAATTAGCAGGGCTGGGGGAAAGGCAGGAGGATTGGATAATATCAACCTTGTGGAGTTTGCCAAACGGGAGTCGGATCTAAGGAACAGGCATGTAATAGTAGATGACACACCCCGGAAACTCAAGTTTCTATAGTAAGACGGTAATTATGTTTATTTAGGATTATAAATAGTCTTTAGTTTAAAGTTTCCTACAGCTCACCAATTAAACCATTTTTATCCTTAACTTACGTGGCTATCAAACGCAGAGCTAGCAGGGATATTACCTCACGATAGTTACAGTTCTTCCGCCCATCGCACTAGAAATAAAGCATGAAAACGTATATATAGAAGTAGATCCATAGTCTGATATATAAGCGATACATAAGGAAGTAAAAGAGGAAGATTGGCCATCTAGTACCCTAATCACTATGGTACAGTAGATATCTATCAATTTCCATTAATGTACCATTTGGCTCATAGGTAAAACGGCACCATGGCTGACCTTATTTTAATTCGATGGGGGTGTACTCTTCAAAGTAACAGGGACCTTGTCGTCCGAGGCGGCAGATGCATTCCATCCAATAGTATAGATATCCTTGACCTCGGTTGGCGAAGCATACCAAAGAGATGTAAAACCTTCGTCCGACTGAAGCATGACAAAAGACCCATACAATAAGAAGTTGCTGACGTAACCATCACCAGCGGTGCCGTTAACAAGCTTTACAGTATGAGACGACGACGAAGGTCCGGGCACGGCGAAGGTGTAGTTGGACCAGGTTGCATTACGTCCACTGTTAACGTCCGTTGTGTTAGGGGAGCCAAGCCATTTGCCATTTCCTACAGAAACTTCTAAATGTTATCGACATGGACCCCAAGTCTTTATATATACAAGTGACTCACATTCGATTGGTGCAGCCTCGGAGCTGTTGGAGTGACTAAAGTTGCCGATAAAAACCTCATCTGCTGTTGTATTAGCCTTGCGTTCTTATGACCTGCTTTAAGTCGAACATGCCTCCAGTAGAAAACAGAGGGAGACCACCAATACCAGGCCCGTAAGCGAAAAGAGGAAAAGGCCCGGTGTTTTTGGCTGCCGATGCAACAGCTACCAAAGTTGGGATTGCAAGTGCGAGATTGTAAGAAACCATGGCTATGAGAATTCAAGTTTGTCTTGGTAAAATGTGATAGAGGATGGTATGGCAAGAGCTTAATATAGGTATTGTTGGGTCATGTTCTCATGATCAATTTACTACGTATGCTTCCTCGGCCGAACTGGCTCCTTTTGTCTTTTCGGGACTTTATCACAATCGGTGCAAAACTCTATCTTACGACGCACACGGACCTTCCTCCCACATCTCTTTGCGATCTGCAACACCGTACCCTACTAGGTTCCTTCGGGCAGGATAAACAAAATGTGGAGAGGGACTCGTGGCCCGAGCACGGGCTTTTCATGCCTTTTGAAAATATAGATATGGTGGCTGATAGATATTATAGCTTACGTAGCGTTGTTTGAGGCTGGTGGATATTTCGGGATGTGGCATACCCATGCTTAATCCGACCTGATATGGAACATGTTGAGAAACATCCTAGTAATTAGAACCGGTGGTAATATATTTAGTATAATCGCATGGGCGGAGTGGTTATTCAGCTGACGACAACCTATATGATATATCGCTTTTAATACAACTGTATGAACATTGGACGGAGTACGAGAGGCCTTAGAGTTTGACGTAGCATATACGACTATATACAACTCTAATATGATGCTTACGTTCGTGGTTAAAATTGTAGATAAAAGTAGCAGACTTTCGCTTCAAATCAATTCCAGTCTGCAACCTCTTTCTATCCCTTCATTCCCTTCCAATTACTCATCACTTTGAACAAAATTGTACCTTCGCCCCCAATGAAGCTCCCTGCCTTTCTCGCAGCTAGCTCAGCTGTGCTCCAAAGCGTCGATGCCTTGATCCCTTCTCTTCACCTTGACCGACGATCATCTTGTGCTGGTAACACGGCATCGAGTAGGTCGGAATGGTGTGACTACTCCATCGACACTGATTACACCTCTGAAGCTGTTGATACGGGAGTAACACGAGAGTATTGGCTTGAGTTGACGGATGTCACTGTCGCTCCAGATGGTGTCTCACGCTCAGCCATGGCGGTCAATGGAACCATCCCCGGACCTACTATCTTTGCAGACTGGGGTGACACAGTCACTATTCATGTCACCAACTCCTTGACAACATCTTTGAACGGCACCAGCATGCATTGGCATGGTATCCGCCAGAACTACACCAACCAAAACGACGGAGTCTCATCAATCACCCAGTGTCCTCTTGCTGTTAACGAAACAGTGACCTACACCTGGAAGGCTACACAGTATGGCTCAACTTGGTATCATTCCCACTGGGCCCTTCAAGCCTGGCAGGGCATCTTTGGTGGTATTATCATCAACGGTCCTGCTACTGCAGACTACGACGAAGACCTCGGTATGGTGTTCCTCAATGACTGGGATCATCAAACTGTAGATGAGCTATACTCTTCAGCCGAGACGAACGGTCCTCCCACGCTGGCTAATGGACTCATCAACGGAACAAATGTGTACGGTGATGATGACAGCTCATCTCAGACTGGCAATCGATTTAATGTCTCATTCACATCTGGAACCTCATACCGCATGAGACTTGTCAATGCCGCTGTGGACACTCACTGGAAATTCTCCATTGACAACCATACCTTGACTGTTATTGCGGCAGACCTTGTGCCAATTGAACCATACGAAACTACAGTTTTGGATATGGGAATGGGTAAGTACATTTACTATCCACACTTAAAGGAATAAGCTGACTCTTTAGGCCAACGCTACGATATCATCGTGACCGCAGACCAAGCCGACGTCGCTGATAACTTTTGGATGCGTGCCATTCCACAGGCTGCCTGCTCCGATAACGACTCATCTGATAACATCAAGGGCATTGTCTATTATGGCGACAGTCCTGGCACACCATCCACAACTGGTTATGACTATACTGATAGTTGCGATGATGAAACGGATAACATCGTACCATACATATCCAAGACCGTGGAAGACGCTGACTGGGATGACCTCGAGACAGCTACGGTGGGTAAGAACACGGCTGGTCTGTTCAAATGGATGCTCAACAGCACAAGTATGATGGTGGATTGGGCTGATCCCACGCTTGCGCAAGTCCTCAATGGTTCAAAGGACTATGAGACTGATGATGCTGTTATTGAACTCAGCGAAGCTAACCAGTGGGTCTACTTTGTGGTTGAGACAACTCTCCCAGTGCCACACCCCATCCATCTACACGGCCATGACTTCTTCATTCTTGCCCAGGGAACTGGTACCTACTCGTCTTCCGTAACGTTAAATACTTCCAACCCGCCTCGTCGCGACACGGCTATGCTGCCCGCGAATGGATATCTAGTAATGGCCTGGGAGACGGACAATCCTGGTGTGTGGCTTTGTCATTGTCATATTGGTAGGTCACACCTTCAAACAAACAACATTATGTATAGTTTACTGACTTAGTCTTTTCCAGGGTGGCATACTTCGGAGGGCTTCGCTCTGCAATTCGTTGAGCGAGCGGATGAGATTGCTGGTATCTCAGAATCGAGCTATGTTTCAGACGTATGTGACAGCTGGGATACCTTCCAAGGAGTAAGCTCGATCGAGCAAGAAGATTCCGGGGTATAGGTTAAGGGCTTAGTTCACTTGATCTCGGTTGAATTGTAGATGGGTGTTGTGAAGTGATAATGTACTAGACCAAATGATGTATTTACTACTTCAAAATACAAGTTAAGAGCTGAATATTCTATAACCCCCTCCCCCCACAACAAATGCTTTACTGGATCCCAGAACCTAGAGCAGTATATATAAAAGTAAATCCACGGGACTTATGAGCTTGAAGGCACAGAGCATACCCACGTTCATGGCGACCCAGGATATGCACAACCACTGCAGGTCAAGATATATCGTTTTGTACCGTGAGGGAATTACTAATCTAATCGAATTTACCTTTGATAAACTTTCAAGAATGATTCAACGTATTATAAACAGTTAATATAGAAAAGCCAAAACGGGTTGAATCCAGACGTTCCCATCGTGTCCAGAGTGAGAAATACACCTTGGTACATCTCCCTCGATCAAGTTGTTTCAGACCTACATTCCACATGTAGATCCTTTCCCAGCCACTATATATGCCGTGCCGTGCCGTGTTGTGTACTCCACAAGCGCCAACACACATATGCAGGTCTCAGCCTTACTTTTCAGCTTGGCTTTCATTACCTTCTGCTGTCAATTAATGCATTACATTAGACGGTACATCTTTGATGTGTCACCTGAGACATACTAGATTCATGCTCATCATTGTGCTGTAATTAAGACTGCCATTATTAAAAGAAATGGGCACGGGAAAAGAGACGCGGTTGGGACTAGTCCGCAAGTAAATATCTGGTAGGCTATTCATTTAGGTCATCAATCAGCATAGAGATAATAATCCACGATCTGATATTACCATAACAGCGATGATGAATCTGGCCGCTCTGGCTCTCTTTTTCCAAGCTACCATGCTTAATGGTGCTGTTTATTGGATAGTGATGTTAGTGGTAATTAGGGGCGGGATAATTAATATCCATAGTTGCTTTAAAATCGCAGGTCATAGAGAGGTTTTAAACTAATAGTTCTTTTACAAGGTTACCATCCTCTAACAGCTAGAATGTAACACTTTATAAGAGGGTAAACGAGAGATAGTGAATGCTAAGATGAAATAATGCAATACTACCTTGACTCATATCTAGTTAAAGCTTGAGCTCTTAAGGCCTTCTTTTAGTGATTTAATATGTTTAGAGAGGGTATACATAAGAAATGAAGTGCTGTATTGATGTGTTAAAACTTTCTAGCCCCAAACTAATAACGATAGAGTAGTTGTTCAAATACTATGAAGCTGGGCAAGATCTGTGCTATAGTTCTAACATCACCGATTTGTGTCCATTTAACCTCTTCCTAACGCTCATTTAATGGAATTTAGGACTAATCAAGGCGTATTAGTAATGCTTTTGAGGAATCTCTGAGATTATTTAGCCATTCATACCTAGCTCAGCACTCAGACCAGTACCAGTTCTCGCCCTTGTCCTGGCACTTCTGCTTGAACTTTTGAATGTTGTCGCCGTTGGGATCACAGTAGTCTTCAGCCCAGTGACGACACCAACAGGTGTCTTCTCCGAGGTCGTCACAGATGTTCTTAGTGACTTTGTACATTTCTTGAATAGACTCGTTTGGGTTCTTGCACCTGTAAGAGTTGCTACCGCAGGCATAGACGGCAGGAACAGCGAGGAGTAGAGCCTTGAGGAAATGCATAATGAATGAAGTGTAGGTTTGAAAAGGTTTCTGTGATAGTGGTTGCTGTTTGGTTAGGGAGGATGACTGTAATGTGATGCTGGAATAAGAGATACCTTTTTGACGTGGTCTGTTAGGCAGTTTATATAGACCGGTAGAATGATCTCCTTGAGTACTTACGTCATTAATAGAACTCATTATCCGCCGCAAGACTTGCTCTATCTCGTATGATGCTCTACCAGACTGCTTTAGTGGCTAAAGAGATGGCTAAGGTTTCGGTATATCTCAGACCTTTGTTTCTAATGACCTCAATGAGCTCATGAACCTCTTTCTTGGGCATCATATGAACGAATAGACGCAGGGCGGGATTGTGCGTGTTTCAGCCTGCAGATGATGTCAAGGAGGCCTCAGACATTGAGGAAGTGAACGAATGGATGCAGGGCGGACTGCACGGGTTTCAGCCTGCAGATCACGGACATTGAGAATTTTTGACAGCCTAAAATCCTGCTCAAAACAATGATGGCGGTTGAGGTGTTACGTCGTGATATCAATGATAGACAACAATTGACCTTGGAGTCTATAAACCAAGATTAAAGAATCGCAGACGGATAGTAGTGGTACCTTCTGATGGATTGAAACAATGGTTCCATATCAGCTATCCCAATAATGTGCGGCCCAAGCCATCCCTGCTTAGCCTTCTCCCGCCAGGCACCCCTGAGGCGGATCGGATATGACTCAGGAAGGGACCTTTCAAAAGCGGGATAACTGATCCTTGCTTGACCTGGCGTTCGATAGATCTGCATATTGGTGAACTCCGGGTCTCGGTCACAGTAACCATTGACTGGTACTCGCTGCACCTTACGCTGTGTGCGTGCGCCTCGTGTGCGATATGGGTGGGCTACGAGATGAGGCATATGATTGAGATCCTGGGCTTCAAGGGCAGCTACTCCGGAGATAATATCCGTAGTATGGAATGCTCTAAGCCCAGTGTCTTACATGAGAAGGTAGGGTGGTACCAGCGCAGAGGATCTTGGTTTGACGTTCGCAGCATCTCGATGAGAAATAGCCAATAGGTCATTGACATCCCCGGGTCGTTCGGTTCGTAGCTTGGTTCATGCAAAGACTTTGACAAGCTCAGCGACGTTTTTGACATGGCGGTCAGCAAGAAACAAGGCACCAATGTAGCATACAAGATGTACTTCCGACAAGTACTTAAGCAACTGAGTCGCCAGGGGCACAAGTTTGGGGCTTTAATGCTCGAGCCTATTGTGCTAGGTACTGGAGGCATGACACTTGTGTTAGTGAGGCGTGGGAAAGATGTGACATTGGCATAAAGGCTGGAGTTAGAACAAATACAATGATCCTCTTCATCAGAAAGCTCTCCTTAGCTTAGTTCGAGAATGGCCTTGTCTTTTCGGCACTTCTTCGGTCTCTTAGCAATCTTTGATGAGGTGGTCACTGGTCTCTGCACGTTGGGCGGAAGAGACGTCCATGATTGGTTACAGTAGTACAACGGAGCGGAAACCTGAGATGCCGGCTTGCTTAGCTTCCTTGAGGAGTTGCGAAACAGGGCTGAATACGCCATAGGTGTTTCGGCTCTCGGAAGTGCGCCCACCATGAGTATGTGAGGGGGAAATGGCGTAGGGTACAATAATAACGCTGCTGCGAAACTCTAATCACAGCTTTAAGGGAGTGTTAACGCGTCTCTTACTGTATATTGCCGTCTACTTAAGAATGTCTTACATATTATAAGAAGGCAAGAAAACAGACAGAACCATAATCGGGAAACAAAATAGCTTTATAGTTGTCGTTGCAGACAACCGGTAGCTAAACATATTCTTTCCTGGTGAAGTTAATTTTGTCGGAAGTGCAATTAGAGAAAAATCTATAAACGTCAATAAGTAGATAGCAATTATGAAATGACACAATACTTAAAATCTATATTGTCGTTTAAAATATCCCTAACTCACAGGCATTTCATTATATGGAATCTCTAGGTCTCCAGCCGTATTAAAATAGCTTCAAAATTCAGAGAGAGAAATAACTCCTTCCATAAGTAAAGGCAGTCATGCAATTATTAACCCTAATACAGCCTGATCGAAGATTTTATACCCAGAAACGTAACGTAATGTAACGTAATAAATAAATCAAATAGCGCTAAGCGTGTTATTATAGTAGTACTTAATTTCTTACTTCTATCGGTCTACAGACTTGTGTGTATTTGTATGCTCGTTAGATTAACTATGTTTTGCCTTTTAGAAGGCGTAGATTCCTTTTCGTAATGTCGACTTATATCATAAGATAAGATAACACCTCTTAAAGACAGAAACATTAACGAGGAAGAATTAGTCCACATTTTATACTCACAATTCAGTTTTCTTTATTAGTACAGTGGCTTGCACCCTTGGTAAACACTTTGACCTCTCTCCTTATTACTGTAGCATTGTAGATGGACCCGAAACCGACCTAAGATCTTATCCCAGAGCCGACAATTCTGATAGTGTCGGCCACCCGACAACCGACTACCCCATAACCGACCACTTTTGAACAACACCAAAAAAAAAAACAATATCACAATACAACTCCACTATAATTACAAATCCACATTCTCCTATTGGAGAAATTAGAGCCGGAATATTATAGGATTTTATAGCCAATTATAGTAACTCAGCTGTTGTTTATAGCCGTTAAAGGGATGGGAAGTGGTCGGTTATGGGGTGACTGACGTTACGGTATTGCTTCATTTGCTTTGACCTTATTCCTCTAATAACTATGTCAGGCACTGTTAGCTAGGAGCTTCCGACAGATCTACACTGTTGCGATTAAGGTTTACTAGTAGATAATTACCCCGCATTGACTTCTTTAAAGGCTCAGAGTTATAAAAAGGCAGCTTTAAGCAAGAAGGAGCAGTCAAGAAAGAATTAATTATCATTCACTATCTTATAGTGCCCTATTATCTATCTTGCAGTGAACTTATATCGACTATATTACTGTTTTTAGTAGCCAGAAATCAGGCCCATAACACTACGTCGCAGTACACCTTGGCAACTTTTCACGGCTTCATCGACCTTACCGTATAGCCATGTCCGTCGTTAAGCCTACCATAGTCTTTGCCCCAGGGGCCTGGCATACCGCCGACTGCTTCGACACTGTACGAAATGCTCTCCACGCCCGCGACTGGCCCACCGAAGCTGTTGATTACCCATCTGTCGGTGCTGAACCACCCTCGAAAGGCGTTGCTGATGATGTGGCGGTTCTTCGCGCGACTCTGGAGCGTCTTGCTGAAGCAGGTAAAAAAATCGTACTTGTTATGCACTCGTACGGAGGCCTGGTTGGTGCCAATTCGGTCGAAGGTTTGGGCTTCAAGCAGCGCTCGCAACAGGGCAAGGAAGGCGGTGTGATCATCCTCGTGTATCTGTCGGCTTTTGTGATACCACTCGGAAAAAGCGCTTTGGATCTGCTTGGGGGTAACTACCTGCCATGGATGAGAGTCGAGGTGAGTTTTGCTATGGGAGTGATGAAGGGTTGAGTTCCGAGACTTGTTGTCATTGCTAACAATTCATCACTGCAAGGGGGACTATGTCTATGCCGATACGCCCGCAAGCGTCTTTTATCACGATATGGAACCGAAAGACCAGGAGAGAGCGATAGCAAAGTTGAAGCACCAGTCACGCCGTGTCTATATCGATGTGGCCACATACGAACCTTGGCACGACATCGAGTGTTTCTATTTCTTCTGCGACGATGATCAGGCTATACCGTTGCCTGTGCAACAAGGCATGGCCGCCCAACTCGGCCCGGATCCAGCAAGTTTTCATTCTCAGGCTTCTCACTCCCCGTTTCTTTCTCGAACTCACGAGGTAGTGGAAGGCCTCGAGTATGCAGCCAAAGTTGGTATGGAAAAGACATCTACCGTCTGAAAAGCGATAGCGATGTGAATATACCCAGCCATCGCCAACTCAGATAGTCATCGTAAGCTTACAATCTATACTATACACCAGAACCAGGTCTAGACCTATTCATCGTTCTTGCATTGATTTATTACTGTATCGGAATTTATTGAACGATTGGCTCGTAGAAAACACATAATACTTTGGCATCTGTGCTTTCATCTAAAGCATCACTAACCTACGGCATCTTATCATACGGCATCTCCAGGTCGCCCGCATGCCTCAGCAGCGTGCTCAGTAGCGCCAGAAACGTGATGACATCCTCGTCGTTCCGATCACGATACTCGTTGCGTGCCGTCGTGACCCAACCACTCACAAAGTTCTGCGCCGTGTTCACCGTCTCTTGCAGCAGGTCACGAATAAACTCGTCCCATGCCGCTACGATACCCTCTGAGAAGCCCGTTTGCTGTTGATGCAGGCCCTCTAGTCTGCGCAGCTCGTCCCGGATGTCGAAGTTGATAGCAAGGAGGCGGTTGAATGTGAGAGGGTCCGCGATGTAATTGATAGCGACGATTACCTAGTTCTGTTTAGTATACCTTAATGGAGAAAACCAGATGAGAAGCACTTACGTTGCGAAGTCGTGAAGCGAAATCTCCATAATTGGCCAGGTCACCCAAGGCTGCGCTCATGCTGTTTGTTGTCATCCAAGGATTGAGCCAGTCTCCTGTGTTTGACTGTCGCCAAAGCTGTTCGGTTGTTAGCACTTAAAACGTCGCGTCTTCTATTAGATCGAGACGAGGTAACTTACAGCAGTCTTGACCAGGTTAATACCTCCCTGTACAATGGTCGCGTGTTGCGGGTTGAGTCTACTACCAAGAGCATTGAAGATTCGGCGGATGGGAGAATCCGAGTTCGCTCCACCGGCCATGGGTGGTGGCATTGTTGTGTAACGACCGATCAATGTCCGAGTGACAAGGCCAACGCTGAGGGCAGGGCTTCTCATCCGACGACCGGAAGGTAGCGTACCAGCCATGGCATGGGTGAAGAAGCGTGCTATCGTGTTTCCCTCAATGATATGTTCATCTTGACATAAAGTGTTAGTTCCTCTCTTCCAGGTACGAGACCGGACACATTTGGGAAGGCACTTACAATGGACGCCTCCGCGACCTGGGCCGTAGGTGGTGAGTTGTGGGTAGACATCGAGGCAGTTGTCGCGCGGGTACAGATGCACGTTGTTCCATACAGGATGGTTTGCGTACCAGAAACTATTAGTTGCTGGGTAGTACTGTATAAATGTTAGCATAAAAACTCAAGGAGCCCATCAACGTTACGGCCAATACTTACCTCTTCACTCTCAACCTCAATCTCTTGGCCGTTGGGCAATTTGATCTTGTACTTGCGACCATCGCCAGGTGCTCTCTCCTCAAGCTTGTGCAAGGCTTCTTCTTCCTCCTCCTGCCACCTCTTCCGCTTGCTCGATCCGTTGGGGATAGAATCCTCGGAAGCGCACCAAGATCCACCTCCTGGGCAGCACGAGACTGTGTCACAAGTACATGTGTTCTTCTTGGTTCCCTTCACCCAGTTGTTAAAGTCGCCCATGTGACAAGTGATCAGATAAGCCAGTTGATCGTAGCCGTACTTCTTGATTGCGCCATTGTCTTCGATCCACTTCCAGAGCTTTGACCATTCGAGGTTGGTAAACTTTGTAACCACAAGAGTGTTCCAGATAGACTTTTGGTTGGAAGTGGCTGTTCGGAGTAAAAGGCCATAAACAAGGAGCTTGACCTCGTCCTGCGAGAAGCTGCCGAAGCTCTCCGCGCGGGCTTGCAATTGCTGAGCGGCTTGCTCGTTATCATGTCCACTGTGACCACTTGACTCTCTTGGATGGCGTCTATGTCCGTGACCGTGACTATGACCGTGCTTGTGCATGTGAATATGGGCCTCTCTTTTCTCAACTTCAGGCTCCTGCATCTCTGAGGCGGACATGCTGAGGTCTCTGCGACCAACAGATGAAAAGGTCCAACCTGGTCCATCGGAGGCGCAAACAGGTTCTTTGAGGAACGCTGTCAGAGCATCGCGAATAAGCTCATCCTTGGAGGATTCACGCTTCGTGATAGTAGCATGCTTGGGAATGCAGCATCTGGACCTTGCGCCGCCACGGCAGCCAAAGTCCCAGTCCTTGTTCCAATACTTGTCCATAGAAACGCGGACGCGGTCATTGGGGCATCCACTTCGGCACCAGCCTTCCTGGTCCTTGCCAAAGCCCAGGTTGTCGTACCACTTGCAGTCGTCCCATTTCTTGTCATCTTTTTCGTTACAACACAGCTTCCGTTCTTGGATCTTGACTCGGCCATCTCCGTAGGGGTGGTTGTAGACCTCAATGTTGCATACGGCGCTGCCACTACCAGTGGGAGATAGAGCGACCTCGTTCTGGCCACTGGAGCAAGATCCGAGCATGCACATGGGAGACTGGCTCCAGGAGCATTGGTCATGAAGCTCCATGCTCTTGCTCCCTGTGGTGCAGCATGCTGCCTGATACTTGCTGTTGTTGCAGTGGCCGCTGTGTGATCCAACCTCGATGGCGCCAGAAGGACAGGTTTGGTCACATTTGCCGTTGTTGTGCTGGTACCATCCACATGTTGGTGTGCCATCGTCGGGCGGACAGCACAGCTCGTGAACGCCGTTGGAACAATGGGAACCGTCAACCATATACTCATCTTTGCGTGCTTCCTTGTCCTTCCGCGTCATGCGAATCCATCCACTTGGGCACGATTCACCACAGTTTGTCCACTTGCACTGGGGATGCGCCTTGCTTGTTTCAATAAGGCCGTCACCTTGCTCCATGAACATGGCAGGAATGGAACGGACCTTGCGATCCGCAACTTTACCAATCGCCCTCGAGTATTTCCCATCAGCGACATCCTGGGATACGGCCCAGACCATCAGACCACTCATACATTGCTGGCGTGCATAGTCTGCTTTCATCTTGAATGTGTCCTCGTCATCAAACGCAACCCATTGATTGCTGTCAAAGGTCAGAATCTTAACAGCTGCTGCCTTGTCAAGAGTTGGCGTGCAGCCTGTTTTCTTCATGACATCGACAATCTCTGACTGAATCATGACACTGATCTCATTGCTGCAGGGCTGACGAGGGGCACCAGACTCGTAGGTGCACCCGGGCGTGAGGCAGTTTGGGCTCGTAGCGGTAAAGGCACGGCCATAGAAGCCAGTTCCGAGGACAACTTTGTTAGGGTTGATATCATTTCTCCAGAGAAGATTCATGGCATCCTTGATCTCGGTCAAGTTGCTGTGAGCGTTAAGGTAGGGGCCGACCCATTTATTGGTCTTGTCCCAGGTGCCGTGTAGATCGTAGCTCATACTAGTCATTCCTGTTAGAGATTCATTCTCAATAAGCACTGGAGACGAAACGTGAAACGTACATATTGAAGAAGTCGACATGCTTTTCAAGAGCCACAATGTCAAAGTGTTGCAGATACCCTTTTTTTGCATTAGTAGGATATACAATGCCAAGAGCATACGTGACAGAGCAAGACAGTGCAACTTACAGAATGATGCTGGTAGAGTAAGTGAAACCTCATCTCTTCCACCAGTTGACTTGAGAGCCTGTTTGAGGTTCTTAAGGAACGTGGGGAAGTTCTTAAAGTCTTCCTTGCGGCCACTGCGATCTTCAGCCACAGGGTATTCCCAGTCTAGATCCACTCCATCAAAGTCGTAGGTAGACATCATGCTGATAAGGGACTTGATGAATGCTTTTTGGGCAGACTCAGAGCGTGCGATATCGGAGAAGGTTGTTGCAGTCGGTCCGGGATCATTAAAGGTCCATCCACCAATGGCAATCATAACCTTGAGGTCTGGGTCCTGTTGCTTTAGGGACGTCAAGCGCTTGTAAAGTTTGACATCGGAGGAGGAAGCTGGGAGAACCTCAAATGTCTTTGGGTCTATGGTTGCAAAGGCAAAGTTTAAGTGTGTGTAAACACCAAGGGGAATCTGCTCGGGCATGAAGTCGTTGCAAGATCGGCGAGCAGCCCAACCCTCGTAGTATCCGACAACACGAGAAAGAGAATGATCCGAGCCACATGATGGAGGCTCAATCTTTTTGTTACCACAGAACCTGGATGTAATTGTATTAGCCATTGGTTTATCACGGCAACATATTCGGTTTGTGCTGTTTGGCAACTTACTCCTCTGTAGAGCCACAGAAGCCGTGCTTGGAGCAGCAGACATTGAGAGGGCATTTGGTCTTCTCAACGTAGGCATCGCCGAAGCCGCCAGGGTCACACTCTGCCTTGCTCTGGCAGCTGTTCACGCAGACGTCCTTGGCACAGTCTATTTCGACAAAAAGTCAGTAGCATGCACATCTGGCGGATAGTTGGTTCGACTTAGTAGGGAGACTCACAGTCCTTGCCATATCCGCAGAAGCCATGCTTGGAACAGCAGCCAAGTTTGCATGGAATAGATGCGCTACATTCTTGCGCTTGAGCGAGTGTGGTGAATAGAATAAGGAGCGACAGAAAAAGAAGGCATGTTCGTGCCATGGAGCTCGTGAAGGCCGCCATGGTTGCGAAGCTGAGCAATGCAGTCAAAAGAAGAGATGGCTATAAGCCAGAAGAATAGCCAGAACAGAGACCATAACCTTTAAGGTCGTAAAGGCAGGAGGAAAGAGGGGGGAACTTGAAGAGACTAAAACTGTTATCTGGAAGCTTTCCATTGCCTCTCGTCCCGGTCTTCTTCTGGGCACCGTACACTTTGCGGACTTGAGGAGTTGGCCATGTGAGAGGATACATTAGACCCACTGCGGACGGGCTGCTGGCCGGTGGCACAGCCAATGCCATTTTCCCTCGGCTTGGACAGGGTTGCGGGTTGTTTTCGTTGATGGGACATTATGATACTACTCTTCCCTTCTACTGCAAACTGAAGTACAAGTTGCAGAAAGTCATCCGCCGACCTAGCCCTGCGACCATGTCCTGAAGAACCAACCTATACCATAATGGAGTGGTTATGCGATTCTCACCGTTCCATCAGGGTGGAGATGATGTGAAGGCAGTCGGATGTTTCCATGTAAATGGAATAGGCGTATTGTACTCAGCCCTATTGGGAAACTGCTCGGAGGTAATATTACGCTCAATGCAACTTAATGCAGGGGCACACACATCTACCCGCTTTAAGGGTCCCTAGGCATTCAGGGTCTATCGGAAGTGCCAAGAGGGTCTCTCAGCGTCCAGACTTTCTTACGGAGAATACTTAGCGAAATTGAACCAACGTTCCACGAATCAGCCGCATCAACCCTCTGACGCCCACCTAACTTCAGTAGCACCACCAGTAACCTTAATTTTAATTCTATCTTCATTAACCTCCGAAGTCCATTACAACGTCTCCGCCCCCACTATCATCATCCCGGCTCGTGCTTTGAACACCACGAGATACCTCGGTTCTGAGATAAATTTTCCTCGCATATGCAGGCCAAGACAAATTTCGATTGCATGATGCAGGTCCATTTTCGCATGCTTCTTGTACTCGGTAAGCGCTTGTGTGAGGTGATTTTGAAGCCTGGCGTATCACAATCTTGTATTCATGGAACTTTAACAACAGTTTCTGCACGCGCGGTAATTAACTGACTCTTTTCAGGTCTGGTTCACGTCGTACTTTCCGCTTACTCTACAGAGAGTAACCAGAAAATCTTTTCAGTCCCGTTTCCGTCGCTACCCACCCCTGGGCTAGAGATGAACTCTTCCTCTCGGTCACGATAACGAGCCGCAAGGGGCAGGATCTAGAACTTTTTACCACTTCCCTCTGGTCTCGGGTTTGCCCCGCCTCCCCGATTGGGGTTCTCTCTTCCCATCAGATAGTCCCCTCAGTTTATTGCCCCTCGCTTCAGGCATCCCGCGATTTTGTCACTGGCTTATACAACCCCTCGTGGACTCCTCGCACATCCCATCGCCAACTGAGCACTGACTGCTCGTCCTCTCTGTCTTTCTTCTCCTACGTTCTTCATTACGCTCTGAATTGTCCAGGGCTTCTTTACAGTCATGCGCCTTTTCTTCCAGGGGCTGCAATGCCTCCTGCCACTCTTTCTGCTCCTTCTTTGTCCCTTTCTCTTTATCGATGGCGTCTCTGCCTTAGCGACATCGACCACGTCCGTTCGTCAGTCAAACGGGACCAGCTCAGATGCTCAAGCACTCGTTGATCAGGCCCTCAGAGTCCTTGCTGTGATCAACAAGGATCGGGTTGAGAATCCTGTCTTCAACGAGAATAAGCGTGAGGATCCGGATGAGGAATACAAGCCCGCGCCTCTTCTAGACTACGAGGCTGATCCTAAAGAGATCTCCACGGCGCGCATTGCTCGTCGTGATGAGAATAACGGGACTGTTGTGGGCAGTTATCGCATTCCCAAGGAGCTCGCTGAGGCTGCTGCCTTGGTCGCCGAGTCCACACCTCAGAAGCCCAAAGGCGATCATGAGGATGTAGCCGCGCGTATTCGAAAGAAATACACGCCCTCTTTCCTCAATGACACCAATACCCCAGAGGAGTTGAAAGCTCCTGAAGGAAAGTTATCAGCTTACGCTGGTGATGGCCTTGAGAAGCGAGCGTCGGGATATTGGCTTATCGATGACCAAAAGTTTCCCGGTATAAGTCCCTTCTCACCTTCGGGCTACAAGGTCTGGCGCAACGTCAAGGACTTTGGTGCTAAGGGTGATGGCCGCACGGATGATACTGCTGCCATTAACAAGGCTATCTCTGATGGAGCCCGTTGCGGTGAGCAATGTAAGACCAGCACTATTGCTCCAGCCGTTGTCTATTTCCCTCCTGGGACGTATCTGGTGAGCGGGTCTATTATCCAATACTACAACACACAATTTCTGGGCGATGTAAGTTCACTCCTCCATACATTCTCGAGACCAAGAGAACATCTCAGCCAAAGCAAGAGCCAAGTTCTGACGTATTATGATTGTACAGCCCATCAACGTACCAACCATCCTGGCTGCCTCCAGCTTCGTCGGTCTTGGAGTTTTCACCTCGAACAAATATATTGACGACAACGTTGGATGGTATCTCAACACAGCCAACTTCCTCCGCAGCATCAAAAACTTCAAGATCGACATCCGCCTCACGAACCCCTCTGCCTACGTCTGTGCCATTCACTGGCAGGTTGCTCAGGCCAGTTCCTTGGAAAACATCGAGTTCTATATGCAGTACAACTCGGATATACCTGACAACACTCAGCAGGGCATTTATATGGAGAACGGCTCTGGTGGATTTCTGGCGGACTTGACCTTTGTCGGTGGTAACTTTGGTGCCTACTTCGGCAACCAGCAGTTCACGACCAGCCATCTCGTCTTTGTCAACTCCAAGACGGCTGTACAGGTGCACTGGGACTGGGCATGGACAATGCATGATTTCGTCATCGAGGGATGCGAAAATGGGCTTGTTGTGACGGGAGGCGCTGGAGGCGATCACAGTACAGGTCAAAGTTTGGGCTCCCTGATCCTCTCTGATACCATTATTGCAAACACACCCAACGGTATTGTCACCTCGCTTCATGCCGAGAACTCCACCTCATTCTTGCTACAGAATGTGGGATTCTTCAATGTTCGCACAGCTGTTACAGACAGTATCCAGAAGAAGACTCTTCTTGCAGGTGGCAACGAAGTTTACGTGGAGAGCTGGGGCTTTGGCAGAACCACAAACAAGAATGGCGCAGCCAGCTTTGTGAATGGCGAGCACATTCCCGCTATGAATCGCAGCGAGGCGTTGACTGGCGTCCAACACGACAAAATGAAGCCGAACCTATTTACTCGCCGCAGACCCAAGTACTATGACGTGCCATCAGGCAAGATCATGAACGTGAGGGCCCTGGGAGCGAAGGGAGATGGCAAAACAGATGACACAGCTGCTCTAAACTCCATCCTCTCGGGTGCAGCCAACACTTCTAGTATTGTATACTTTCCCTTCGGAGTGTACATTATTAAGGACACTCTTCGTGTTCCGATGGGCTCGCGTATTATCGGCCAAGCCTGGTCACAGCTCATGGGAACTGGACCAAACTTCGAAGATGAGACCAAGCCACGTGCTGTGGTCCAAGTCGGCCGTCCACAAGACCCCCGGGGAATCATCGAGATCCAAGATATGATGTTCACCGTCTCTGGTCCAACCGCAGGAGCTATACTTCTAGAATGGAACGCTCGTGAGTCAAGCAAGGGTTCCGTGGGCATGTGGGACTCCCACTTCCGGGTTGGCGGAGCGATTGGATCAAACCTCCAAAAGAGTAACTGCCCCAAGAACAGCGGCAAGGTCAATGCTAAATGCAAGGCTGGGTCAATGCTCATGCATCTCACCCCTCAATCTACGGCCTACCTCGAGAACGTCTGGGCTTGGGTTGCTGATCACGACCTGGACGATTCCGATCGTCCACAGATTGACATTTACGTCGGTCGCGGTATGCTCATCCAAAGTCAGAAGGCATGGCTTTGGGGCACATCCTCTGAGCACTGTACGCTCTACCAGTACCAGGTGTCTGATGCCACCAACATCCTCATGGGTATGATTCAGACCGAGTCACCCTACTATCAGCCCGTTCCTCACGCCCCTCAACCCTTTCAAACTGGCCTCTTCCCTGACGATCCTACATTCAAGGACTGCTCGGCCAATGACTTCCGCTGTTACTCTTCTTGGGCGCTGCGAGTTGTTGACTCAAGCGCTGTTTACATTCTCGGCGCCGGTCTGTACTCCTGGTTCAGCGACTACAGCCAAGACTGTGTCAAGACGAACGACTGCCAACGCCGTGCCGTTGAGGTTCAGCAAAGCTCCGACCTCTGGATCTACAATCTCTGCACCAAAGCTATCCTTGAAATGGTCACCCCCACCGGTGGTGTAGCCACATTGGCCAAGAATAACGTGAACGGCTTCCTCTCGTCAGTTCTTGCTTGGCTTGAGGGCTCTGAAGACGTCACGGGCCGTCGAGACTTCCCCGGCTTCCATGTGCACACCTTACAGGGTCTACGTAATCAGGCAGTACCTGATACCTGCAAGACGGCACTGAGTGCCAAGATCATCTGTGACAATTGGGTGTATACCTTCCAGGAACCAGCGTATAGGGGTTCCCTGGGAAACATGACACTGACGGATTCTGTCTGTGACAAAGGCTGCGGCGAATCACTCAAGAGCTGGTTCGACAATGTTAGCTCTGCTTGCAACGGCTATGACGTTGCTGGTGATATTCCGACTCTTCACGGCGGACGAATGTGGGCAGGATATAATGAGACTTGTGTGAAGGATACCAAGACCAGCAAGTACTGCAATGGTAAGCTGCCCGTTTTCGAAGTGACTTCATCCGTATCCACGAGGCTGGGAACTAACGTCACTATTTATTGCAGAACTTATTCTTGACTTCACCACGGTGAGCTCGATCAAGGACATGCCGCGAGCAGAAATGTGCTCAGAATGCTACATCAAGCGCCTCGCCATGATGCAAAGTAGTCCATACTCGTACTACAGCGACATGTACAAGGAGGACCTCGAGCTCGTTTATAAAACGTGTGACAAATCGGGTCCCACCGACATTCCTCCTCCGCTTGTCTCTGAACCCGAGCAGTCCACCCTGTGCGTGTCGGAGAACTACTATACCACTACTTCCAACGGAGAGACTTGCGAGCAGGTTGCGTACCTTAAAAACGTCTCGACTGTGGCACTTTACCACACAAACCCGCAGATCTTCGACTGCTCGGATATTCCTTCGGGGAAGAAGCTGTGTCTGCCCTTGTCTTGTGGTCAAATTATCCCCTTCTCCAAAAACGACACTTGCATGGGGCTGGAAGAAGAGCACAAACTTCAATCAGGCGACATCCGCCGTTTCAACCCGTGGATCACGTTCGACTGCGGCAACCTCAAAGGCGCATCCGAGTTCTTCGGAAACGTACTGTGCGCGGCACCACAGAATGGGGAATACAAACACGACGGACCGGGCGACGGTGGCGATACTACAACGCCACACCCAGACACTGGATACACATTGGATCCTGTTGACCCTCCGAAGGGCTCGACTGTTGCGACTGGAACTACGGCAAAGTGCGGAAGGTGGCACGTGGCCGAGGAGGGAGATAGCTGCGTGACGATCTGCCTCAGCGGGTTGATTGACATTGCATTATTCCTTGAGACTAACCCGTCACTGGGGACCAGTTATGCGAAATGCACATCAGGTCTAGTTCAGGGCAAGGCATACTGCACTGGTCCGAACTATAACTGGCAAGGACGAGATGAGCTGTAGCTGTGTGCATGTTGAAGTCATTTGTAGAATAATAGAGCATTCATAGCAATGTAAAGTCTGTTTCTATCTCGCTAATGAATGTGAAGGCATCAATTTGGACAAGAAAACATGCGAATGGCCTCAACCATACACCTCCATCCTCTTCTCAAACCACATTTCCGGACTTCCCCAGAGATTCTGAACCCTTTCACTCTCATCCATCCACCCCATCTCCTCGACCATTGCATCCGAATCAAAGCCCATAAACCATAGCGGCCACAGGTACTCAGCTATCCCAACACGTAACCACCAACGCCGGCCGTCACGCATCGTTTCGTTGGTCACGACTTTTGCCCAGCGCAGAGGCATCTGCCGGTCCAACTTGAGAGGCGTGCGCGGGTCCTCGGGCATGGCGAGAATATTGTCGATGCTCTCTTGATCCAGCAGCAGGCAGAAGCGAAACCTGCCGTTCGGGCAATGGAAGCGCTCATTGGCGTAGTCAACTGGTGTGCGGTTCGCCTTGATCCATTCGTCAAATCGCCGGCCAACTTCGTCCACGGGCGCGTTAGACAGATTTTTTTCATCCTCGATAACCTCACTGTAGTAGCGACTCCAGAGATCCTGGTTCGGCAGCGGATCATAAGGGTTATTGATGCGAGGTGGCATAGACTCATTGTCGGCGAAGTGCTTTGCGTAGCGGCTCAGGCGATCAACAGCCGAGGCGACTGCCTCATCGGAGCCCGGCGTGTAGACAGTGCGGAAGATGGTGAACCCCCAACAATATGGGTAGCTGTGGCTGTTGTCGTTGTTGGCGAGATTCCGCAGCGCATGTCTCGACATGCGACGAGGCTCCTGGTCTCCAGGAAAGCGAGCCTCAGGATTGGCGATAGCCATATCGACAGGTGGAAAGTTCGCCATGTTCACTTGGCTATGGGCCTTCTATCCTTACTTCAGATTTGGAAGAGAGAAGTTTTATAAAGGAGGAGAGAGAATTCTGGTCGGTTGGTGGGGGGGATAAAAGGCAGGGATATCATCACGTGGTAATGTAACCAACTCTAGCAGCGCCAACATGGGAAGTATACACCTTCTGCATTCGTACTAATTGAGATAAACATGATCTATTGAGTTCTTTAACTCAAATTAAATGCCAATTAAATGTATTTCCATTCTAAAGATAACGGTCAATATAATTAACATGCATTTGCACTTCTTTTCCTATTTACAAAGAGGGTTATATATCATTTAAATTCATTAATGTAATAAACCATGTTTTTAAACACTTTTCATAAAGCTATACAGTCAAATCTTAATTCTAGAACATTTCATTACCACCTGTAGATAACTAAATATCACATGATCTTTTGGCGTAATGGAGAGCATCTAAGTGGTGGAAACATGTAAAACATCTTCTCTCCCTTCTCGGCCTCCATTCCTAGTACAGTTGGATCCCAACAAATTTCCTTCTTTCTCGATCTTAAATAATCTCAGTAATTCCCAATCTTTCCTTCCAAAAGTAAAGCCTCTTCACTCTTCGTTATGAGCAACTTAAGACTTTTGCCTTTTCTGCTTGGCAGTCTGGCCCTTCTCACTAGCGCCAATAAGAATCTGGAGCAGATCCCAGAGTCATTGTGCATTACCTATCTGTTAACATATCTCGTTCCAATCTCGGTCGCTCCTAGCTCACCTGGAGAGAGTCCGTTACCGGGATCCCGAGACCTCTGTAGGGTTGAAAACATCTTTCACTTTGGACCGCTCCCTTTCTCAGTTGGATCCCGAGGCAACCTCTTCAACGCTCTCGTTTATCCCTTCCAGAGACGAGACCTTTCTTCTTCCTACGGCGGACACGACAAGTGCCCCTGCGTCAGCAACTACAGATGCCAGTGTAGATGAAGAGCTTATTGTCCTCCGTATCGTTACTGACGTACCAAAAAATGAGCGGCTAAGAAGACGAGACATTGGGGGCTTCATCGGTTCTCAAAGTGGAATTTGCGATAACGCTGACCTTTTCACACTCCTTGATGGTCAGCTCTTGGTTGGCGGTAACCCTGTCTATTACAACGGAGAAGAATTCAAGGTGTTGAGCTCCCCGGGACGGACTCCCAGTGGTGCTATAACACGCACTTTCACGCGTGATGGAAACAAGCTTCGTTTCCAGAGCTCAAGGTTCCCAACGGGTGAGGCTGGCTTTTGCCAAACACCATCAGATGGACAAGTCTATATCACATTCTCTTCGGAACCCGCTGGCTGCATTCCAGTTACAATCTTGGTCGTTAGCTGTAAGTTCAATTTGAGTTGGTGCTATACATGACTAACCTTTACTGTAGCTGAGCAATGCCAAGATGGAACTGTGGTTGTAAGCACTACCGCAGCCAGTGAATCTCAACAATTCATATCTACCTCATTTCTGGAATCGGTTATCTCAACCTCTTCCTCTTTTGGTCAAGGCCCACCTACTGTTTCAACACGACCTGATGATATTATCACTACACGAAGTGTAATTCCAGCACCCATACCATCAAGCTCTTTTATGTGGTCTAACGTGTCATCTTCATCCCAAACCCCACCGAAAACGCAAAGATCATCATCTTTTATTCCTTTAAGTACATTCCCTTCCACTTCTGGGTCGAGCACACTGGCTGGAGTGGTAGTCTCTACTTCCAGCAGCGTAGAAGCTACCGAGGTTTCAACTGCGGAGAGTACAGAATCAACAAACAAGTCTAGCACACAAATCGACGAGCTCACTTCAACCACAAAAGATGCTACAACTTCTACATTCCAGACTACCACACTGGCCAATAGCCAGACCACAACAGAATCCGCGGCAGGCGAGACGACAGTAGACACTACCACCGAGGGGTCAACAACAGACATTCCAACCACCACCGCCGAGGAGTCAACAACAGATATCCCAACCAGTATTGACGTGGAGTCAACGACAAACATTCCAACCACTAGCGCTGACGAGTCAACATCAGAAATCCCGATCACCACTACCCTATCCTCTGCTCTCGACTCAACAACAGAAACAACAACAGAAGCAGCCACTACAACAACAGCCGAAGCCGTCCCTCAGGTTATATGTCCTTCAAACCCACAGCAGTGCTTCAATACTATGCTAATCTATTGCGAAACCGTTGTTGGTGGAATCCCTCTTTCTCCCGGCACATTTAGTGCTCAAGAATGTTTTGAAAAATGTTACTTGGATGCAGCATGTGTGATATGGACCCATAGTGGGACGCAATGCTTCTTAACCAATAACTTAAGTGATAATCAGGGCCAGTTTGGAATACAGGGCTGGACCAGTGGTATTAAGGGACAGTGTTAAATTATAACGTTTAAAACTTTAGTAACATGTGTTTTATAGTTAATGTTATTATTTAGTTGTTAATCTCCAGGCTTTTCTTTTATTCAGACTAATTCAAGATCGATTTTAGGTATATAATTAAGGAATATCTTACTTACTAGTTATAAAATAAGTCATGAAATATGAATGGGAATTATTCATAGCTTTACCTGTAATATAAATATTTATCTTCGTTATTCTATAGAACTTCCTATTTAAACGTAATTCTTTTATAGTTAATACAACGCATTTTAAAGAGCACTCTTGTAATATACGTCCAAGGTAGCTTCCTAACATCATTATTATACTATAGTGTGTTAAGGAGTTATATAAATTCATTTGCGCTTTCATCCCAATATTTTTACTTCACCTTTCTACACAGCCTATGAAAAGCCATTTACATACTTAGATGGTTTACATGCTTCTGAAATCATATTACCTATATAGTAATGTTAAAAGAAAACAAGTGCCTGCCTGGTCCAACTGTCTCTGTTCTTGCATTTTCCATCACTACCTCCGCGACACAGCAATAAGGTATGTTCACATCCAGCTCGACTCTGCCCGTAGCAGCATCCAAGTTCCACGAGCTTCTCACAAGGCCGTGTGGCGTATCAACGGATGCTGCGGCATGAGATATCCCCCCTCCAATATACGGCGCGATCTTGATCTGTTTCCAGCCTGGTGATATAGGGCTGATTCCGGCGACACCTTCTTGCAGCCATTGTGCGACGGTACCAAAAGCGTAGTGATTGTGTGACATGAAAGCGTTGTCACTTTTGTCGTATCCTTCCCATGTTTCCCATGTCGTTGTTGCACCGGCTTGAACCTGGTAGAGCCATGAAGGGGTAGTATCCTGCAAAAGCACCCGATAGGCCACATCAGACCGGCCGTTATCTGCCAAGGTTGGTAGTAATAGCCCAGTGCTCATGAAACCCGTAGTCAAGTGAAAATCAGCCGCTTGGACCAACTCGACGAGTCGATCGATGGCCCCTTGTCTCTGATGTGGCTCAAGCAAAGAGAAAGCCAGCCCGCGTATATAGTCATCTTGACGATCATGTGCGATTCTCCTGCCCCCATCCTTAACAAATGCCTCTCTCCACGCCTTTGCTGTTTGCTGATATAGGCCGTAATACAAGGCTTCATCCTCTTCTTTACCCAAGACACCTGCCGCTCGCGATAGTAAATCGGCCGAATGGGCGAGATACGCAGTCGATATAGCCGGGCTGTCCCAGAGGACCTGAGCAATGGTAGAAGCGAAAGGGTCACTGGCTCGTAGCCACTCACCCCATTGAAACCCGGTATCAAGAATGTACTGCTCCAGTGCCCCGATTCCACCAAAGAACCATCTACGCCAGCTGGTTCCTTCACGGGCCCGTCTGGCGAGGCTGTCCACCCAGCGGCACATACTATCATATTGACAGGCCAGAATGCCCTTGTCACCGTAGTACCAGTACAGAGACCATGGGATGATAACAGAGGCATCGCCCCACCCCGTCGATTGGCTGGTCACCTGTGTGAAATATGACATCCCACCTCTATGCCGAGACGCGCCACTGGGGATGTATGGCGGTACGTTACCATTGGGGAGTTGTTCGGCCGCCAGATTCTTCAGGTAGCGCCGGAAGAATGGCAAAACATTGAAGAACTTGGTCATCGTAGGTACAAATATCTGTACATCTCCCGTCCAACCCATGCGCTCCCTTGTGGGGCAATCCGTGGCGGTATCGGTCAGATTGCCAAGCGTGCTCCAGAAGACGTTCTGGTAAAGCTTTTCGAGGCGCACATCAGAGCAATGAAAACTACTCGATGATATCGCCTGTTGACACTGCAAAGGGTCCATCAGACCCGTGTGAGTTGATTGAGCAAAGTCAGTCGCGAGAATGATGCCCTGGACATCCGAGATCGTCAATAATTCGTCGAGTCCCTTGACTTCCACGTATCGGAATCCATAGATCCCAAAACATGGTCTATAGTTTACTTCTTCGTCAGAGAGATAGACAATATCTCGCTGCGGCTTATCCGGCATTAGCCACGGGGCTACATAGCTCAAGTTCACTTCGCCGTCTTTCCCAACAATCTCACTGTAAGAAAGAGTGACTGTCGAACCAGCCTTGCCTCTAAGACGAATATCAATAATGCCAACAATATTTTGCCCAAAGTCGATGATCTGGCATCCCTTCGGTGATTGTACAATGGATTGACAACGGATCCGGAATAGCTGCTGAACACGTTCAACCTCTTCAAACACGAGCTTCGTAGTCGGGGACGGAAGTATTTCAATAAGACCAGCTTCTGGTTTCAGCCCTTCTCGGGGCGGATTTATCTGGCACAAGCCAAGCCACTCGTCAGGAGTATAACGGGCATCGGTAACTTGCCCGTGTTTCGAGTCTGAATGAATGATTGGACCGTTGAATGACCTCCACGTATTGTTTGTCCCCGTCGATAAGAAGGTTCCATCGTCGCAATAGGTCTCAATCTGGACCAGAGCTGCCAGGCGGGTTCCGTAGCAGGCCCTGCCCTCAATGCCCAAGTGGCCTCTGAATCGGCCGTCGGCAACCACAACGCTGACGTAGTTTGTACCAACTCGTAGGTTAGCCGTGATATCATAAACCTGATACTCGATATATTGGTCGAAAGGCGTCCATCGCGGGACCAAGGCGGCGCCAGTAATATCGATACCATTGATGAAAAGTTTATACCATCCACATGCCGTGGCATACGCACGTCCTTGCAAAGGTCGATGGGGAACCTCTATTTGACCGCGCAGGTATACCGGCTTATCTTCACTCCCAGCTTGAGTGATTATGGGACTTATCCATTGCGCCGTCCAATCGCTAGGACTGAAAAAGCCCGTTTCAAACCACGACTGGTCGACAGAAGTGGTGCAAGTGCTCGTTCCCTCAACCGTGTCCGGGGTATGAATGCACCAGTAATACCGCGTTCGGCTCTCTAGAGGTTTCCCTTCGTACCGGGCATTGACTTGGCCTGTTTCACTGTTTATTGTGTTACTTTCCCACTCGAGTGTGTCGAGGTTGAAAGTCTTGGATCGGGAGACTCGCAATGTGCACTTCCTTTGGGCGTCCGCTGGCGTCAGTGACTCTGCGTGTCGCCATTGGAATTCAGGATTTGGGGTGTCTAGACCCAGTGGCGTTCTCAGACCATTCGTACGTAGGTCTGTAAAGAACATCGCTGCAGGATGTTTGGCCTTTGGAAAGACAAGAGAGCTAAAATTCAGTTGAAATACCTTGAACGAATAAGGTTCGGGGCGTGCTTAATTCATCGGAGTCCGAGCACTTCCCGACATTCCGAGCCAAAGTATACAGGGTTACAGGGTGTACAGAGTGGTGGTAAAATACATTAAAATAACTAACAATTACACCCACGATTACATTAGAATACTACTACGTTAATTAGGGTTTAGTTGAAAGCAGAGTGAGCAAAAAAAAAAAACCAAAAAAAAGACTTTCCGCTAGCGTCGGCTTAATATTATCAGGTAACTAACAGCCAGAAAATATCCAGTTCGAAGAGTTAATAGCGTGATTCGATCACCTGATCCGTTCCTTTATCTCCAGCAATCGGTCAGTCATACATATCATGCCACAAAACTAAACTGCCTTCCCAATACACACATTGATTTTATTACTTAAGCACAACTTCGAAACGATGAATGTTTGTAATGCTTCGAGTGCTCAAGTAGAAATAAACAACTGACATCTCTACCCAGAGTCAAGAAAGCGCATGTCTAATTAGATGCCCTGGGGAGATATGTCGCCTCATTTTTGGGCACCTCCTGCAGGAGGACCTTCCTGCTGTGTGTCTATCTCACCGGGCCCTACGCGTCCATGCTGAACCTCTTCTGTACGACAGTGTCTACTTTGAATGGAGGGAAGAGTGTCATCATCCCATCACGTCGTTCCTTCGCAGCATCCTACTTCGGCCGCAATTAGCTGCGTATGTGCGCTACTTTGAATTAACGGGTGGGAATGGCTATGACGAGCCTCTAGACCAGGCCCCTAAAATCTTACTTTCAGAGTCTGCGCTTGAAGAGCCGCTGTTGTGGGTGGCCCGAAGGACAAATATTCCATATCGGGAGTCATGGATGGAAGAGTTACGCAATGGAACCATGGAGGCCTTTATTGCCGTAGTAATTTCGCAAGCGACTAATCTGGAGAAATTGAACATTTGGCCAGACTTTATCAGAGGAACCTCTCTTATTGGCGAGGCGCTACGGTCAATGGTCTTCCGCCATGCTGACCACGGGTTGCCCTCTCAGTTGAATCAGCTCAGGGACGTATTTATGCGGGCGAATTCAACCAGTCGTGACCAAACTGTCGATCACTACAGAAATTCGAGACGCGCAACCGATTTACTCCTTCCGTTTTTCTATTTGCCATCTGTCAAGCGAATCGAGGCTGAGATTGATAACCCAGTTGAGCTTTCCTGGCCTACGAAACAACCCCCTCGCTCAAATGCCACTTCACTGAAACTATTTCACCTGCGGGAGTCATTTCTCGCGCAAATATTGTCAACCACCGAGAGCCTTCAATCGCTTCGTTGGGAATGGTACTATGACGACCGTTTCGATGATGGCTACGCTCTTACGCCTCTTGTTGACCTGACGAAACTTGCTCCCGCACTGCGCTACGTACAGGACACCCTAGTTGAGCTTACTATCGCTAAGGACTGCCTTGATAAGCAAGGCGACTATCCTCGCATTACCATCCAAGGTTCACTGGATATATTATCAGAATTCAAAGTTCTAAAGATGTTGGAGTTTCCTCTTGCACTACAATTAGGCTTCTCACCACATGAGGCAAAGCAGATCGAAGCTTGCCTACCTATTGGTCTTGAAAGACTATTCCTTACAGATGCCTTTAGCTGGGTCCCTGGGTGGAAGTGGAAGGACCATGATATAGTTAATGCCTTAGAAGTATGGCTAGAGTCCGCCCAGACAATCACACCTAAACTACACAGTTTAGAGCTTTGTTTTGGATCTGAAACATATTTCTATTGGAGGGAGTCCGCCACAGCCAAGCTTGATGATATGTGCAAACGAGCTGGAATTGACTGGGGTATGCAACAGACATATAGTAGTCGAAATAAGTAGTTAATTAATTACTATAGCTGTACTGGTTATAATAGTGAATATTTTAGAATTTATTTAAATTATAACTATGTAAAGCTCGGTTGCATTACTGTTGAATTACTGTTGGTTGCCTTTCCTTATCTTATCATCTTATTGTGGCTGATATGGTGGGTAACCTCATTGAATTTGAGATACTGTTGCTTTTCGGTCTATATAGAGACCTCTATTGTTAATATTTCTGTGGGTTTAAATGGGATAGCTGGATCTCTTTTTTAAAGGTGCTACCAGACTTAATATAAATACTAACTAGTTAAACCTTATCGTTTACGGCTGAACGGCTTAGCAATAAAGGATACATAGCGGTGTTTTATAGATAGTCCTGGCTTTAACTCCCCTGTCGCCACCGTATTAGTAACAATGTGGGTAGGAGGGGTAGCTAATTTATCTTTAACGTCGGATACCCACAAACCGGCCACCCCCACAGACCGGCCACCCTGACCAAAACACCAAAAACACGATATCATAAGTAATTCATTCAATATCACAATACCACATTTTTTATATTTAATAAAATTGATATCAATGAATATTTAAATGAAACTACATATAAAGATCCTCGAGTTTTAATTTTTTAACGCGATTAGATGTTCTTTCTGGCTGTAATACTTTTCTCATCTGCTTACGAGCCTTTAAAATCGCTGGTACCTTTGCGAATTTAACATTACCGTTATATATGACTTTTTTCCTCTTCTTTGGCATATATTCCTCCTTTTACTTTTCTAATATCATGATATCCCTTCTTTGCCGTTTAATCTTGAAGTTATGACTATCTAATTGTCTTCCAATCTTCCGGAATAACAGCCTGACAGCCGGGTCTTGTGAGATAATGTTAGGGATAGCTTGGAGGGTGCGACGAAGCTGTATAGATGATCGGGGAGTCTGAAGAAGACTGGAATACTTCTCAATTAATATAGAATTGGCTGTATTGCTGGGAATTGGCGTCTGAGGAATCTGAGTGACCATCGGGTTTATTAGGACCTTCGCCAGGTTAACTGGCTACAGTCCGGTTGCTTTCTAGCCGGCTAGGGCATTTGACTTTGTAATAGCTTCCTTCCGAGCCTTGTTGTATGTATATAGGAAGGTAATCTTGCCGATATGACTTGAGTTAGCAATATAAGCAAGATCTGATATGAATTTTCGATATGCTTGCTTTAACGGTCTAAATACTGCTATATCTAGCGGTTGAAGGACATGAGAAGCATGTGCTGGAAGGAAAAGCATAAAAATGTTATTAATATAACACTTAAATAGGAAGTCTTCAGTTATATGACTTCCATGACCGTTAAGTACAAGAAGACGTGGTTCTTTGGGATCGTTAGGCATTGTTGATGGAATAAATACGGTTTTCAGCCAGATCAACGCGATATGGTTATTCGTCCATCCTTTCTCACTACAGGAGAAATACCAGTCGTTAAGGAAGTCCAATTTATCAGGGAAATGTTGCTGTTGGACCGTTTTCCCCTTAAAGATAACCAGTGGCTTCAGTACTTTCCCTGTTGCCGAGATGCACTCTAGAATTATAATTTAAGATTGTAAACCAGGTTGATGAATAATTAGGGACTTCTTATTCTTGTGGCCAAGAAATAGACTGTTTAGTCCTATCCCTTCCATTATGCCAATCTTATTAACATTATATCGGTTCTTTTACTTAACTAGTCGAACCGCCGGCATTATTAATAATATAAAGAACGCCTTAATAAGTTCAGTATAAGCTCCGTTATATCATTCTGAATCTATACGTTTACCTAGCAAAGTCTTAATATTTTCATTTCTGTCTATAAAAGACTCCAACCAGTGTTTTCCGACGCTATCTGGGAAGCCGTTACGTATAGCTATCTGTGACGTGAAGTGTCTGACTTGCTGATATGATACTGGGCATCCTAGGTCGGCTTAGACTAAAATCCAGTCTCTCAGTCTCTTCTCCTATACCGGTGAGAGCTTTTATCTATGCTTATTCGCTTGTCTTGGTGTTGTGGTGCCTTTGATCCTGTCTTGGAGCGTTGAACGGGTAACACCATGAGCCGCGGCTGCTTTATTCACAGAAGATCCTTCCGCAACCGCCTGAATTGCGGCGCGCATGTCTTTTTCGGTAAATTTCGTCATTCTGAATTGATTGGTATATTTTATAAACTCATACGACATAAATTGGTTGTGTTGTGGTTATTTCAATATATCATAAATTGGGTGGTTGGGTGGAAATCAAGGTGGCCGGTCTGTGGGGGTGGCCGGTTTGTGGGTATCCGACGTTAATTACACTTGGACTTGAGTACGGCCAGAAAAGTTCTTATTTATCATCCTATTTCGGATACGATAATAGCCTCGGCTTTGCAGACCCTCAAAGCAGTAATATGCTTAACTCAATGGTAAGCCCGCCTTTTCCATCCTTCTTAACGGCTTGTAACCAACTCTAGCAGCGCCTGTATGGGAAGTATATACCTTCTGCATTCGTACTAATTGAAATAAACATAACCTATGGAGTATTTCAACTTAAATTAAATGTCCCCAGCCTTTGCCAATATAGATACCATATCCTCTCGCGCTTTGGTTATTTCCTTCTCTCCGCTCTTTACTGCGCCTAAGCTAAGGGTACCTAGAGCAACCCTATCCAGCGCTGTTTCTTGTTTCAAATTTCGTTGAGAAGCGTCACCACCGTTCTCAAGCAAGAATGACATAGCGTCGACAGATTCCAAACGTACGGCTGCAAGATGTACCGGCGTATTCCCATCAACATCAGCGGCAGTGGGGCTCGCGCCATAGGTGAGTAGAATAGAAACAGCAGCCACATCAATGGGCAAAGAGGTATGAGTGCTGCAAAACAAGATATGTAGAGGTGTTTGGCCCTTCTCGTTACATATACTAGCATCTGCACCCTTGTCGCAAAGAAATTTGAGGATGGACGTGTAAAACACCTCATTTAGCCACAAAGTGTAGACGGCATGATGTAAAGGTGTGTTCCCGTTATCATCCTGAATATTAACCAATGCTGGATCATATTCTAGGAGGACTCCAATAGTACTAATAGTGTCCTGTGACCGTTCCTGGAATGTAGATTCTGGGACATCTCGACACGGTGTTACCTTGTGATTTTGAGATGCCCAATGAATAGGAAAGAGTCCACAAGTGTCTCGAGGACGTAGCATATCCGAAATTTCGACATTGTCGCCTCGGCAATCGATCATAATCTTGGCAGCCTTGAAATTATCGAAAAGACAGGCAACAAATAGTGCGGTGGCATGAGAAAACTTCTCATCTCCTGCATAAAATCCCAAATCCCAAGGGATGTAGGTGACTTTGGCATGGACGTTAGCGCCACAGTCGATAAGTCTCTTAATTATCTCTGGGCTTGACCATTTCGCAGCCAAAGTCAGAACAGTTTCCGGCATTTCTGGCGTTACCTGCAGGTCAACCGGCAGGAGGACAACATCGGCAGCGCAGGCACCCCGATCCAGAAGGAAGTTCATCATCGCCTCATTTGTCTCCAGTGTGACACCAGAATACGTAGGGCATCGATCGTATTTGTGTTGGTGGAGATCTGCGACAGCTAACAGCGCCGTATTGCCTACCCAGTCCCGGTCGTGGATATCGGCGTAGAAGGGCTGATTGTCTAGAAAGAACTGGACCATTTTAAAATGGCCCCATCTAGCTGCCTCGGTCAACAGCTGGAATCCGACCCAATCGAACCTGATCTTTTCCTTGGAATCGCAGTATTCTAACTCATACGACACGAGAAGTTGAATTATACCAAGGCTTCCATAGTTGAGGGCGTTTAAGAAGATCAGGCTCAGGTCAGAGAATGCCTCATCATCGTCCGGAAGGGAGTATATCTTTGGAATAGCCAGAGGTTCAACAGAAAAGTATCTTTCAAGGGTCTCGACATCGTCTTGCAGAAAGATTTCGTTGTAAAGAGCTCCATCTTCTGTTTCGTACAGAGTAGAACCATCTCGATCTGTTATGGTAAGGTGTTCCGTGCGATAACCATATGGATGAGGAACCTTTTCTGGTTTCCGAGTGAACCTTCGGTAGGGTGATTCAACAGTGAGGGGAGCCGGTGTAGACATGGTGGTGAAGTGCTGAAAGACAATGTTTACGAGGGCAACAGTCTGCGAGGGCCTACTGAGTATTTAAATAGTTAGTGTTCAAGCTCCCTAGAGTGGAGTCAAGACAGAATTTTATAGCCAATGAACTACACTGTCAGGGCCCAAGCTCAAATTACTACGTACAGTATCCGTAAAATCTAGCTTAAGTACACACCCCTCAATCGTTCGCTCACAAATCCAGCCTTGTGCGCTTCAATCATTGTTCAGGATGCAACGCCAACACAGACGTTGTAATGCAGCCAAAGACCAGCGCAATCATCGCCAACCTTAGGATTCCAGCTATAGAAGTCATCTAACTCGATATGGTACTTCTGAGCAATAGAGTAACAACCATCACCATCGTCAACATAATGCCATTTATTACAGCCATCGATGATACCGGGCTGTAGAGGAGTAGGCGCTTTTCCGCTGGCAGATGTTTGTGTCGCTGAATGAGTGGCTATAGTCGGCTTGGTACCCGTAACAGAGCCCGTAGCAGTTATCTCTGGAGCAAAAGTCCCGGTTGCAACAGGTTGGTCCCAGCCATCAACTGGCTTAAGGCAGTAGGCATTACCCATGACCAAGTCTGTATCACAAGTCGTCTTGTTTAGAGAGGGATTAACCTCGGTGAAGAGGTTAATGGGAATATCGTACGCAAGGCAGATCTGCGTGCAGCTGAGGCTACCGTCGTGAGTCAACCAATGGCTACACTCCTTAGTAGTGCCATTAGCAACAGGCGCGCCGCGAGGTGGATCGATAGGCTCAAGGTCAATGGGCTCAGGGTTGTTAATAGGTTTGCCAGAGTATGTTCCACCTGGTGTCGATACACACAGGACACTGCCCCAGTAGGGATCAGCATCGTATAGATTGGTACAATTCTGATTCAGCTGAGAGTTAAATGATAAAAGGTTGTCCTTCCGAATAACCGCATTGGAAGCGATATCAAGACAGGTATCACCCTTCTTTACCTTGTAGATGCTGGTGCAGGTAAGAGGGAGGCAGAGCTTGGTCCCAGCAGCGATCTTTGAGCAGTCAAAGATGTTTGAGTTGATGTAATACAGGGTGGCCGCAGAAACACCCTGGGCTAGTGCAATAGAGTCACAGCTGTCGCCATCCCGAGTGGTATATGTGTTTCCAGACACACAGATGTTGTCATCGGAGACAGGACTCGTGACGTTAAACGCGCTGTCAGCGGCGTCAAAGTCATCGATGCTGAGGCCACAAGTTTTGGCAACATATTTATACGAGGCCTTGACATTCTCATCATAAGCCCCCGTATAAGCATCGGCTTGCATCATTGCATATTGTTTAACGTTGCAGTAAGAGCACAAGTCTGACTTTGGGAGTTGGGAGAGATCATCGACCTTGGGGAATGCGGAAATGACCTCTGATATAGTTAGCACGTTGTCACCGCTAGTATCGCCGGGACCGTCACTTGCCGTTACAATTATCCCCTGTCTCTGGATCGTTGAAGCACGACTGGTTCCAGCTGCTCCAAAACTGGTCAACAAGGTTGACATAAGACTTGCCTGGGATGAATTCTTCAGAGCCACATGCCGAAGCCACCTTTGAGCGCATGTGGCCAATGGAACCTCCGCAAACAGGACGGCACACCAGTTTGATCACGGCCGGATCTTCACTGTCGATATACCCATCTGTCACCAGATCTGAGGCTTCATTTGGACAGTTGACAGACTGGTACAAAGTGGCCTCGCAGACAGATGACAGTCCAGCGTCACTCAGAAAGCCTTGAGGGAACATGGCGAGGCCTGCAGCATCAACCAATGGAGAGGCTGTAGCAAGAAGAGCAAGAAGGCCATTGCTACGGTTGATAGAGGCCCTCATGGTGAAACGTAAGGGAATGTAAACGAGTGACAAGATGATCAAAAATGAGTGACTAGGACATATGGTTCGTTGCAGATGATAGGCAGGCCAGAGACAAGCAACCTTTATGAGGACGAAGTAACATGAGCGAGGGACTGACCTATAGACCTGGCCCTCAGTCGAGAGTCAAGCCAGTATGTAAGTGACATAGAGTACAACGATTGATCGTCCAGGCGACATGGTCGGTGCTGTGTCCCTGATTAGGCAGTTCAATCGTTAGAGCTCGGCTCTGGAGAGTGATGCCGGCTTGGCACTGTAGGATGTCACTCGATCGCCCAATGGCACCTCGGTGCCTGGCATGAGATCCCACTCTTTAGCTACTGTAAACGGAGCATTTCTCCCCGAGACGGGTATGCCCGCCATTATTTGTGGACCTACTCTACCAGTGACTGTTTGAATTTTCACTTTTCCTGTGTTGGTCGTAGACCCTACTGTGAACCCTTGCTGGGGCGTGAAGAAAGAGGTGCATGGATCTGCATACCCACTCTTAATCCATAGACCACTCTACACCCAAACGTATTCAAGTATGCAACCAACACTCTGAACCGATACAGGGTTCAGATGATCCCTGCCGCAATAACCGATTTCACGACAATGTCCATAATTGTCGCGAGTTTTGGCCGAAGGCAAGGGAGAGAAAGACAGGACCAACAAAAGACGCAAAGTAGATCCATTGACGTGGGCGCCAAGGCTATCAGTGTACGGAATAAGAGACTTTTCGGCACATCGGAGCGTATGGCCAGAACGCAATGACCCTGTTAGGGAAATTACCGTTTCGGCTCGTTCAGCGAGAAACATGCAATGGACCATCAGATCAAGCATTGAGGGCCTGTTGCATCCGATGTGCAACGAGATGTTAGACTCTAACTTGCCTTGCCCGAAAAATGGTTTCCTTTAAGATAAATGTTCTATTGCCTCTATTCTTATAACGTATCCCGAGCCATCTTCAAGTCACAACTTGCCTGCAATCCGTCATTCTTTATTCTTTCTTTATCTATCCAGTCACTCACTTGTATCTTTTTTTAAGACATTCTTTAATCCTTTCTGATCTTGGTTGGTTATCCCAACTAGGCAAACACTCATCCCAAACAAAATGAGGTTGACTTGGGCAACCACACTGGTTGCTCTGTTGCTCACCTCGACCCCGATACTTGCAGCAGACATACACTGCGACAAGTCTACCCCATGCGAGATTGGCTGCTGCGGTACCAACAATGTCTGCGGCACAGGCCCGGACTACTGCAGCAAAGCCAAGTGCATCAACAACTGCGATTTCAAGGCCGAATGCAACCCAGGCAACTGGCCTTCGCAATATTTCAATGCTACCAAATGTCCCCTTAACGTCTGCTGCAGTAAGTATGGCTTCTATGGCACCACCGAGGAGTTCTGTGGTAAAGAGACGGTCAAGAGACCATCGTGTAACATTGGCTCCCAGTCAGTCAAGCGTGTCATTGGCTATTATGGCTCGGGCGGTGCTTCACGCGAATGCAATGCCATGCTCCCCTCCTCTTTCCCTCAAGGCATCTATACCCATATCTACTTTGCATTTGGCAGTATCGACCCAAAGACCTTCAAGGTCGTAGCCGCCAATAAGGCAGACGAGGCACTTTACCCCAGGCTTGCAGCACTCAAATTGCGAGACAGGGGTCAGGAGCTCTGGTTGTCTATTGGAGGTTGGACTTTCTCTGACAATGGCTCGCCAACTGCTACTACCTTTTCAGACTTGGTCAACGCCGACGAGACCCGTCAGAGAGTCTTTTTTGCTTCTTTGACGCTCTTTATGCAAACTTGGGGCTTCAGCGGCATTGACATTGACTGGGAGTACCCCGTTGACCATGATCGTAATGGTCGTGAGTCTGACTTCAAGGCTTATCCAAGGTTTTTGAAGAGACTCAAGTCAGCTCTTAATGACTACAAGTATGGCCTTTCTGTTACTCTCCCGACCAGTTACTGGTATCTTCAGCACTTTGATCTGGAGAACATTGAGCCGTCTGTGGATTGGTTTAATGTCATGAGCTATGATCTTCATGGCGCTTGGGATATCGGTAACAAATGGACGGGTGCCTACGTTGGAGCCCATTCCAATCTGACTGAGATCAAGAGCTCATTGGATCTTCTATGGAGAAACAAAGTCTCCCCATCAAAGGTTGTGCTGGGCCTGGCATTCTATGGCCGAGCTGTCACACTTGCGAGCCCATCTTGTTCTGAACCTGGGTGTCCGTATCTCTCGGCTGCAGATCCCGGCTCATGTAGCGGAGAAGCTGGAATCCTCTTCAACAGTGAAATTACTGATCTGATCAGTGAGAAGAAGCTCAGGCCAAAGCTGTACAAGGACGCCGCTGTCAAGACAGTCCAATGGAACAACGACCAATGGGTTTCATACGATGACAGGGATACTTGGAAGCTCAAAGCTAATTTTCTCAAGTCTCAATGCCTGAGTGGTGTTTTGGTATGGGCTGTCGATTACGACGACTACAAGCATTCCTACTCCAAGGGGCTTGCAGCAGCACTGGGCATTAAAATCAACGTTGACTCTGGCACCGGCTTAGAAATCAAGCTTCCCTCTAAGAAGGACAGTTCCAACGACTTTTGTTACTTTACCAACTGCGGCCAGACCTGTCCCAGCGGCTATACTGAGATCGTCCGCGGTGACGATACCTCGCAGATCATGCTCGACTCGACACAGTGTCTCGATGGTTCGGCTGAGACACAGACTTTGTGTTGTCCCAAGTCCTCCAAAGTGCCACAATGTCAATGGAGAGGTCACAGCAACTCGGGCCATTGTACTATTGGGTGCAACTCCGGCGAGGTCGAGATAGCCACCCTTGCCACAGGCTGCAAACACTCGGGGTGGCAGTCAGCTTGCTGCGAGGCTACCGAGTCCACCGAACCTTGGTCGAAATGCAAGTGGACAGACCTGTGCTTCGACGATGATACGTGCCCTTCTGGTTACTCTTCACTTGTTGCAAAGTCCCGAGAGGGTTGGAGCGGCCGTCGCTCATGCAAGAACGGCAAGCAGTATAACTACTGCTGCTCTGAGACTCCCAAGGCATTCAAGAGCTGCAAGTGGGTTGGTAACGCAGTCAAACTACTCAACGAGAAGTATTGTAGCGATGCTTGTCCGCATGGATCTACTCGCATTGCTGAGTAACAAGTCTACACATTGTTTAACGGCAACAAGCCAGCCAACTCCATGGATTGTGTGGATGGCGCCGAGGCCTATTGCTGTGCTGGCGACTACGAGTCCGACGAGGACGAGCAACCGACTATTGTGTACCGGGATGAGACTGCAAGGGAGTTTGACCGACTCTTGCAAAAGTTTCTTAGTGACCCTGTGTGCCCTGAGGAAATACAAAGCCAATTCGGTTTCGAGGGAGGCATGTCTCGACGAGACCTGGGAAAGCGTGCTACTGACCAGACAGCAGTCCTCCATGAGCTGGTCCCCATCATGGAAACGTGGCTCACGTCTAACTCCCCACGGGCTGATATGGAGGACGTCTGGCAGGGGAACCTTCAGCGGTTTGAGCTACAGAGTACGGCTGCTAATGTGAGCACCTACACCGATCTTCTGTACCCAGGCGGCTGGAATGGCTTGCCTGTATATAATCCCACTCTTGTGATTGTCGAGACTCTCTGCAATCTTGGGGGGTCAAGGGATGCCTTGAATGGCATGGCGCTTGCCTCGCAGGCTCTATGCGAGATACCTTCTGACGACACCGGTCCTGGATCTGACAAGCGGCATCTACTGGTACCTCGTAGGCTTGATGGGTTTACCAAAGAAGACCGGAGCGCCAATAAGGTTGAACCAAGCATTATCAATGCCATACGTGGTGCTAGGACCGGTCAACTGAGCTTACATTATATGCGATGGCTTCGAAGCCGCGGTCCAAACAACGCTCCACCTACTCAAGTCCTTCTTGAGATGGCCTTCTGGATTGGGCCAGAACCCGGTGTAGATCCGGGCCAAGCCTTCCGAGACGTTTACTCAGACAGAACTCACACAGCGATGCCAGACCGATGGATCATCTTTCACTTTCATATCCCATTGAACTCTCAAACTTTCTATGTTGGTGGCCAGAGATGGTTACTTGGCGTCGATACCTTTAGCATGTATCACAGTCACGACATCAGACGTCCGGCTCCAGTTGATAGTGGAACAGGACCAGATTATCGAGCCGAGTTTGCGTAAGTACACTACGCATTGCAACCGAGGTTCCTTACATTACTAACCCGATCTCCCTTTCAGGTACACTAGTTCGTATCGCAGCGGCTCCCGAAATCTTCCTCCCTACACGGACTACAACACCCGCACACAGCCTTTCAACTGCCAAAATATCCCTGGACACAATTCCCGGCGGCCTGGGGGTGTGTGGTATGTAGGAATGGACTACAGAAATGTAATCGCGAGACTCCGAAACAGCCGCGCACATGGCGATATTGCTTCCGAAGTTAATCAATTTGTAAGTCTGCTCTCCTCACTTGTGTCGACTAGGTCGCAGGTCACTAACCCAATACCTGGCAGGGTATTTGGCTCTATGATCAGGGCGCTTTCAGCACCCAGAATCTGGCGCGGATATGGCCGAATATCCCAACCTTGGCATTGCCACGACAAGGGAATGACCCGAGCCTTAACCCATACCAACCTGTGCTAGGGGCTTTTGATGTGAATTGGCTGCCTGGTGGAAATGGCCCTTTGGATTTAAGCCAGGCTGATCCTTAAACACTATTCCGTGTCTTGAACATCACTATTTGAATTTGGATATAGCACACCGAACAGTGTGTGAAACATACGGTTAAATATGACAAACTTATAACTTACTTACTATTACCTCAACTGAATATCATATATGCATCTCAACCTTGTTCATTATCAATGGTCTTATAATGAGTGGTTATCTGATAGTAATACCTAACCATTAAACTTACTATATAGGGTAAATTACGGTACTGCATTGACTAAATTTACCGATGTAGAATTCGGTTTCCCACTTAAACTATGACAAAAAGACAATATCTCTACTTATTGATGCCTTTATGGCTCAGATAAAGAACATATACCTATAGCTTAAGAACTGTTCTATGCTAGATGTTAAGTAACGTCTTGGGGAATGTAGGTAAACCAGCTGGCTGTGACTTGGAAAATTTCAGAATTGCGATAGATGTTGCGAAAGTGACAGCGGTTCTTCAAATTGATGCAGCCCGGGACATCGTGACTTTGAAATCTCCAGTTGAACTACCGCTTATTCTCTTCTTGGTACCTGTCGCTAGTCACTTGAAAGTTTTCGGCCCTCCCTCAATGTTGCGTTGTTTGACCTGGGCTATAACATCCGAGTCTGGAGGGATCTCGTGCCTACACGGCAGACTTGTTTTCCCCTGCATTACTAACATTCCGATCCGAGCAGCTACGTATCAGCCTTAGTTACCACTCACATGTTTCTTTTCGGTATTACTATCCCTCGGTAAGCGTAAATTAGTGCGACATACAGGGTTCTCAGTCATGATTAGCTACACACCTCAGACCCCGTTTAAAGGAATGTAGCTAGCCTTGTGGAGTGGTGGTGGGGCTGAAAATTCACGACCAACACAAAATGTCGACCAACACAAGTTACCAACCTAGAAAACGTAACTGACACGAGCCTCCTGATCAAGGATTGTGTTTTTTCTCTTCTCCCGGTCCGGCTTGGCAGCACAGGAAAGAGAAGGGATTGACCACTGGTGCCTGAGATTTGTCCGAAGTTCTCAGGGCCTGACCATACCCTGTACACTAATTACGTTACGAGAACTAAGGTCCCCGTCATTCAGACAGCGCAGATCCTCCCGTCAGCCACCCGCCGAGGAACTTCAGAATCAGGTTAGTACGACACTTTAGTAGCTGAGAAGGACTTGATATTTTTCTCCCACATTTCAAGTATCAGAGACAGTCCTAGAGACCTTTTTCTCTCTTCTTTTGCAGCGGTAATAATTTCTATCGCTACCAGACTTGCATGTCAAAAAGATACAGCAGTGGAAGTCTTAAGATTGCCCACTTCAGTTGTCGAGTCATGAATTAGTTTAACAATCAACGGTGAGAGATGAGTCTTGGCAACGGACTCACCCAGAAATAAGTGATGTTTAGCGTAAGGCAAGGGCGCTGGACCAACATCGTCGGACTAGTTACCCTAACACTATCGTAGCCTTATTGAGCGTCCGGGCCCTGTTCCGAACACAACGTTTTCCTTATCCACTAACTAGTACGCCTCGGTTAGGTGTAATACAGTAGTGTAGCCTGGTAGTCTTGGCTTAGCCCTGCCGTTTCCGAGAAGTAAGGACTTTGACATCTCATGCTGATTAAAATGACAAAGTGGGACAAACCTGTAGGGTGAAGAACTCGTTCACCAAATTTTCAGCTGACATCATTGGATGTCATTGATGCAAACCTCCGGCGCTCCACTCCGTGCAAAAGTTCATGCATAATGGCCGCTTTTTGCTTCTAGTAAGATGTTAGAACCAACATCAATAAGTGCCACTATCAGTTGACTCAATCGGCCCTCCATTGTACCACAATCTACGGCCCATGAGCTCAAATAGGCAGCTCATTCGACATCTCCAACATGCATGACGGAAATTTGCCGCGATGTGTATTTGCAGTGCTGTTAGTTATGCGAACTGCTGCTGTAAGATTTTGCTCAAGTATCCTAGTGACAGCCCCAGAATGGATGTCTCATCACTTTTCCTCAATCTGCCAGTAGTCCTCAACACTTCACTGGTTTTCGTAGCCCATCATGCACTTCTCTACTATCTTTATCCAGAGCCTCATGGCAGTTGGCACAACTGCATCACGAGGCCTAAGAATCCGACGACAGGATGGCCAAGTCGACCCAGGGCAGCCTTCTGACTGTACCTGGTGGGAGACGAGGGAGGAGGACTATCAAGATTGTGCATATCTTGAAGAAAGCTGGCATCTCAAACATTCGCAGTTTGTAGAATATGTACGTGGACAATGCGATGGCAGATGACGTGTTACTCACATATTGCAGAATCCTACTGTGAAAGAAGATTGCAGCGGCATGCAGTTCGGTCACTCATACTGCGTTGAGGTTAACAACGGCATTCCTCGGGAGGGCGAGTCAACGACATCTCAAGCCGCTGAAGCTGAACCCACTGAAAGCTCAAAGCCAAGCCGTCTCACTCAGACTGGTCTTATTGGGACTTGCACGTCCTTTTACCAAGCTAACAAAGGGGACACGTGTGGCAAGATCATCGCCAAGTACCAGACATTTGACTCTAGCGACTTCTTCAAATGGAACCCTGCAATTAAAGAAGACTGTAGTGGCATCTGGGCCAACTACTGGTATTGTGTTGGTGTACCTGGTACGCCCACTGCTCCCCCAACACAAACAGCCCCGTCCACAGTCAAGCCAACTGGTCCATCAAAGCCTACTACCACGCAAGAGGGACTTGTTACAAGCTGTACCGCTTTTCATATGGCTACTAAAGGAGAGACATGCGATAAGATTATCTCTACTATAGGTACATTTGACTTTGATACCTTTTTCAAATGGAACCCAGCAGTCGGCGAAGACTGTAGCGGTATCTGGGCAAACTACTACTATTGTATTGGTGTTCCCGGGACCCCTACTGCCCACCCTTCTTTGACATCCATCAAGCCTGCAGGCACTGGTATTCCAACCCCTTCGCCCATCCAGGAGGGTATGGTAAAGAACTGTAATAAGTTCCACCCAGTTTCCAAAACCACTACCTGCGATTCTATCGAGAAGTACTACAAGCTCTCATTTGCACAATTCTTCGCATGGAACCCGGCGGTTGGCGAGGACTGTAGTGGCCTCTGGGCTAACTACAACGTCTGTGTTAGTGTCAGGGGCTACAAGCCATCCACAACAATAATAACCGCCAAGCCCACCACGACCAAGCCTACAAATGGTATCTCGACTCCATCACCCATTCAAGACAATATGGTTAAGAGCTGTGAAAAGTTCCACCAGATCAAGTCTACTACTACCTGTAGTTCTATCGAGAACTACTACAACCTTCCCCTCTCGACATTCCTTTCGTGGAACCCAGCCGTTGGTAAGGACTGCACTCACCTACTGACCGGCTACTGGGTCTGTATTGCAACTCTCGGTTGGAATCCTCCTACCAAGACTATCACCAAGGCTTCTACTACAACCAAGTCTCATAATGGCATTTCAACACCTCCACCAATCCAAACTGGTATGGTTGGTAACTGTAAGAAGTTCCATATGGTGAAGTCCACTACGACATGTGACTCGATCCAGAAGTATTATAAGATTACAATGGCTCAGTTAGTTAAGTGGAACCCAGTGATTGGGTCTAAATGTACTGGCCTCTGGGCTAATTACAATGTATGTGTTGGTGTTTAGATTGCGCCATACCTATCAGGGTTATATATAGACTTTCTATAAAAGCACCCAACTTAATACATTTCATCCTCTTTTAGGACCCAGCACTGCTGTTTTCCCTCTCTCTATAACTCTATACCTATTAATTACCGCCAAGGTTATAGTGCCAGTGTTTTTAATTGCTATACTGACTAGAAGCACTATAATGCTTTCAATCGATAAAACTTTTGAGAATCTAGTAACCCCAGAAAATAGAAGCCAAGAAAAGACACTAAATTACAAACACTAGCAATGGACCAGAAGAAACTTTAGGTGGCTATGACCGATATCCTTCTTCTACTATATACTATATGAATACCTTTGTTATCTAGCACTATTTAAATAAGTAAATCTTCATATCATACAGCTTGTAAGCCAAGTCTTGGGCAAAGCCACATATAGCTATGGTAGGAATCTAACTACTCGCAGTTGGAAAAAGAGTGGATGTGAAAGTTCGGCAATATCTTAACGATCTCAACGACAAGATTCAGTGTCCCTGCAAAATCATCCTGTCTTTTCATTATATGCATCTTGGCATCTCAAGGTCCCTGTAATTTAGAAATCAGAGAGCCGGACCAGTTATAAGACGTGGTATCTTTACCTGCTGAGATAAATTGGTCTGGGGCTATACTCTATATCTCCGAGATTAACACGCATATCCCAGTATAATACCTTGTGTTATCTTTGAGATCCTACCTGCTGCCTGATAATTGTAGGCTGGGCACCACCTCTCGGCCTGTATATCCCGGCAGTTCAGAGGCTGTACACGCTCGTTATATCCCCCCATACCCTGACGGACATTCTGGCTAATTAGAGAAGAAAAGTATTAGCGTTGCTATCTTTCTGCGTTAGAAGCTGCAATTACCTAAACTTACCTTGATAGTCCCGGTGCGACCCTTTATCCACCCAGTAAGGAATAATAACAGTTTCAGAGTGATATATATTTTAGCTAGAAATATTAGTGAGGAACTCTGCTTCCTGGCCTAAAAAGTACGACGATTAACTGGGATATGAAAATAGAAAATAACCTATCGGTCATAATACATGGTATGACTCCTATTGGAATAACGGTTTAGAATATCCTGGGATGGAGTCACACTGATATCGCCTGCAATCCACAATGCTATCCCGAGAATGATTTCTCTCTCAAGAGAAGTCCTGAGACATCACAGATATTGCAATGTTAGCTCTCTATCGAGGATGCCTTGCAAGGTAAATACAACGCTTCGTAACTGGCCATCGCCACTTGTATCGTCCATCGGAGATTAAATGGTCGAGGTTTGAGAAGACTTAGGTTCGATAGAGCTGACACGTCGCTACCCGGGATCTCACATAGAGCCTCTGAGGCAACAGAAAGGTTGTCAAGGGCATCTCTTGGGTGACGAAGATTGCGGAGCGAGCTTGCGGCCATAGCCTGGGGATCGTGACTAGGCAGCCCATTCCAAGATGAAGACCCTGGATACATCGCATCTCGGTATGTACTCACGTTGGTACCTGTCTCCTCATAATCATATTCTTTCATACGTATTTGGAATATTCTTCACATGTCATAGTAATATTATGCTTAAGTAGGATGTTACCCTCTCGGCTAGCTTCCAAAGTGGACGTAAAAAGAGGGCAACTTCTGCGATGCCGTTTTTTTCACCCCAGCCACCAGGTACAGCATGCGAAAAAGTCTGTCAACCTGAGACATCATCGCCTTGTTCGCCTCAACTTCCATCCCGATGCGTTATTCCGTGCGCCTTTTGTTGGTCCTCACTTGCCTTCGGCCGCAACACGTTATGATTGTGGATTTCTGTTGGTTCTTTTTGTTCTCTCGTGAAGGATCAACGGACTGTGGAACCACGGGACACTTGATCCTAGTTCCAACCACAAGTAATGTCCGAGATGGCTGTATACCCGTGTCTGGTTGGGTAAGAGATTGTAAGTGGAGTCAGTCTAGAAATTGAAGATCCATGCATCTTTGTTTTTCACACCCGAGTAAGGGTCTGTGACTAAAACGGCGAGGGTAAAATTCTTAGTGTACCCGCCAAATTGTATCCGCAACTAGTGACGGGCGTACCCGCCATGCCAAGCCGGCAACATGTTCCAGGAGCGAGCTTTGACGATCCGACTTTCGTTTTGGGATCAATGGCGCCGTATCCTGTACCAAACAACTTGTGACGCAGATTTAGTTGTTGGCAATGCTTACTGTCTAAAGCCAGTCGCTGGTTAGGATCGGCCAGCTTCAACCGGGACCATCACTGCTGGAGCGACGACGACCAGGTCCGCTACAGGTACCAAGACAACTGCAGATACCAATTCAGGCATAGGAACCTGGTCTCTGGCTACATTACTATGTCTGTGTTGGGGTTAAATCTTGGGTAGCGATAAGTACCGGGGTTTCGGTTGCTTATTGTCGCTTATAAACTTGATTTGCAGGGGGCTTTACTAGATAGTTCTGAACGCAGTGAGCTCTGACTCTTGGCCGAGCTTCCCTTAATATTTTACGGTAACTCCACTTATTGGAGCTAGAATGTCAACAAAAACCGGCCGTGAACAGTTGCAATTCACAAACAACACCCAACCAATTCTTTATTTTTTAGCTTCACTCTACCGCTCACAGCATGGCCCCGCCAGATGTTTCCGAAACCGAATCGCCCTATCGAAGATTCAGGGTTAACCCTAATGATGAATTTATCGGCGAAGAAGATGAATATGACCATGACCGTGTGTTCATGACCATGACTGATCGAGATGGTTCAATTCTCTATGAAACGGACGATTTGTTCCTTCTAAGTACAATCGTCGATCAAAACGATGTCGGCGCACTTCAGCAATACTTCACCATTGCACCACATTTCGCTCCAGAGCTTCCGAATGGTGAAGAAGAGATCATCGAAACAACTGATTATTTCCACCTGGCTGTCAAAAGTGGAAGCCTAGATGTACTCCAATGGCTTCTAAACAACGCCCCGAGGGATACCGTTTCCACTCAACCGATAAGATTCACAACACGCGGGTTCCAGCTATTGAATGAAGCTGCCAGATACGGTCGTATAGAGACAGTCAAATTCTTACTCGCCCATCAGCCACTATATGCCAACATCCAAGATCGCGATAACAAGGGCTACACTGCCATATTATCAGCCGCGGATGTCTACTCAGAGAGATACTGCTTCCAACCTCAATGGAATGAAGTCTGCCTTGAGAACAACGAAGCCATAATTAATTTACTCCTGGATGAAGGTGCTTGTGTTTCTGATACCTTTGTTGCTCCTCGTAATAAGGAGACACTAGACACTGTTCTGACTCTGGTTGTTACGTGGGCAGGCCATGAATTGATCAAGAGACTCATTAATTGCGGCGCCGACGTCCATGCCACTATCACAAAATGACCAATGTATAATGGTTCTTCTGCTTCTGGGGTCAATGCACTAGCTGTTGCGTGTTATCATGCAAACATCAAGGCTGTCGAGACTCTGATTGATTGTCGAGGTGCCGTTACTGCCGAGAGTATCGCGTGCTGTCAAGACAGTCTAAGTCGCCTTCCTCTCCACTGGGTAACTAAGAATCAATTACCCCTGGACGATTTGGAAAATATCCCAAAATCATTATTACGAGAAAGAGTACAGAATATCACAAGCCTCATTGAACTCCTTCTCGGCTTATACCCCGCGGCAATCAACATACAGGACCAAGAAGGATACACACCTTTACACCACGCCACAGAATCGTTTGGTCGAAACAGTAAATTATACACCCCCATTTTCGAACTGTTATGCAAGAGGGGTGGTGATGCCAGCATACGCAACAACAAGGGTCAGACGCCTCTGCATACCTTGTTCGACACATGCATAACAAATGTACCTATCGACCCGGCTGCTATATCTGCCTTAATCGCCCATGGAGCGAGGGTTACAGACACTGTTGCTGGTAGTACACTCTTGCATATTGCAGCTGGAAACCTATATTTTGCCGATGCCGTATCGTGCTTGCTTGATCACGGTGCAGACCCCACAGCAAAGGACTCGTCACAAGCGACGGCTCTCCATAGGGCTGCTTCTGGTCGATTGTGGCAAAGTAATGTTCGTAAAGCTGAGGTAAAAATAAGATCGCAAGACGATATGCTAGCGAGACTGGTGAAAGCTGGAGGAGAAGAATTGATGGACCTACCAGATGTGCATGGTGAAACTCCACGGCAAATTTGCCAAAGGAGAAGAGAGCAATGGAGAATTGCTGAGTTGCCTCGTGAGCAATTTAGTTCTGGAAGGGGTCGTCCCGGACGTGGAGGGGCACGGAACGGACGAGGAAGGGGATCATAGGGAGTGGGGGACGGGGTGGAGGATAAGGTAACAGAAGGGGAGGATAGCGTCGTGGATGGGGTGTACTTCCATTGGACCGACAAACAGAGGTGAAAAGTATTTCTGGCATACACAGATGGTTTTCCCAATTCAAACTGAATTGTTTTCTAGAGTCTCTGGCTGTACCACGCCTGTGTTGGAGTTGCATCCTGAGCGACAATTGCAGGACTTGGGGGGGCTCGTTGGTGGCTGTTGTTAAAACAGCTTTCGGCGGGGCGTGTAATTAGTTAGGCACTACTGTACGTACTCCATAGTAATTTGTGGTTAGGCTCTGCTCTGACTCTTCGCCGGATGGCCTGATGTATTGTGTTGGCTATAAACACTCCCGTATAGCTGCACGTATTGAGTTTTCCTGGCTAAACCAATTTTGCAAGTATCAACCATGAATCTACGTGCGGTACTTGGTAAATCTCATCTAAGACTTTTCTCTCTTGTTAAACGAACCCGTTCACTCACAACGATGGCTTCTTCTCTCCTGTATAAAGCCGAGTCACCCTATCGGGAATTTACCCGCAAACCCATCAACAAATACAACTCATATGGACCTCCTTTCGACGTACCCATAACTCTGACTGATCGCGATGGTTCCCTTATCCACGAAGGTGAAGGCCAGGAGCTTCTTTTTACCATAATTGCTCATGAGGACATTGAATTCCTAGAGAAATACTTCGCTATGGACCCTCGGGCAATTCCAAACCTATTTGAGCTTCCTGCTGGCGATGAGGCCGTTTCTGACTTTGGCAATTATTTCCGTAACGCAGCCGAAAGTGGCAGTCTCGGCATACTTCAAACGCTTTTGGCTTATACCACAAAACGTCTTGATAAGACGAAACCGATCAGATTGACAAGGGCCAATTTTCAGCTCTTGAATGTGGCCGCCCAATTCGGCCAAATTGAGATCGTGCAATGGCTCCTCGATAACCAGCCATTATACGCAAGTATTCATGATCGGGATAGTATTAGAGGCTTTACAGCACTTGCTGCAGCAGCGAACCTCTTTTCATTCCGATCTTGTTATACACCCAATTGGGATGAGATCCGCTTTGAAAAAAACGAGGCTATTATGAATCTGCTGCTTGATCACGGTGCCTGCGCTTCTGACGTTGTCCATCCGACGAACGATAAGGATAGAAAGCTCCCTACTGTTCTTACTTTTGCTGCGCAGTGGGCAAGTAGCGACTTACTCGAAAGACTGATCGATGGTGGTGCCGATGTCCATTATAAGGTAAAAGCAAATTCGTGGGAGCTGGACTTTCGGGATCAACGTGATTCCCCTGTTCTTACAGTGGTCAATGCACTGTTCCTTGCATCTTTTCACGCAAACCCTAACGGCGTCAAGACTCTGGTTGATCGCAGAGGTGATGGAGTTACTACCGCAGACATGGTGTGCTCTCCAGACTGCGTTGGAAGCCTCCCTCTCCACTGGGCGGCTCGAAACCGGTTGCCAGATAGGCTTAGACTCATCCCGACATCGATGCTCCACGAAAGAGCCGGAAAGGTCGTTCGTACAATTGAGCAGCTCTTGGACTTCGCTCCTACAACAGTCAACGTCCAAGACAATGACGGAAATACAGCTTTACATTACGCAACCCGATATCTTGGCAAGAATGGCAAGATGTACACTCCTGTCTTCGAACTCCTATGTAACCGGGGCGCAGATCTAAGCCTTCGCAATTACAAGGGCGAAACGCCTCTACATACCATATTCCAGTACCATAGCGATGACGCACCCATCGACACAGCAGCTATATCGATTTTACTCGCCCACGGCGCCAAGGTCACAGATGTCGACAACGCCGGCAATACGCCAATGCACATTGCAACCAGGAACTGGCATTTTATTGACGCCGTATCGCTTTTGCTTGAGCATGGCGCGGACCCTGCTCGAAGAAATCTAAAACAGGATAATGTTCTTCATACAGCTGCTCGTGGTGTCTGTCTGGCAGATCGAGTTGAGGGAATAACAGGAATACCAGAGGATATGATGGCCATGCTGGTAAAAGCTGGAGGGCCGGAGTTGATGGACCTACCAAACACGGATGGACAGACTGCACGGAATATATGTCAAGGGCGGGATGATCAACACATGAAGGATAAGGAAGTGTGAGACATGGGCCACAACGGAGGAAACAGTGGGTGACAGGGGGGAGAGGAAGAGTACGTCTCTACACGAAGGCTGATTGAAGCTTTTAATATCTCATCATGTAATATTTTACAAGAAGGAACCGGGTGTATCTCAAGGTCCTTGTAATTTGAAAATCCAAGAGTCGGATGAATCATACGACATCGCCCTTACCTGCCTAGGCAAATTGGTCTGAGGCTACGCTTCACATGTCCGAGACAAACAGGTATATCCCAATATGATTACATACACTTTCACATAACCTTAATCTATCTATCAAACCCACAGACGTGCGCTGGACGGCTCTTCTACAAACCAACAAATGTGATGCTGGAAGTAAGCCGCTGCCTAAGCCAACTGTGCAAAGTCGGACGCTACGCTCAAGTGGCTGGCAGGAAGATCTGCCTCCTTCGGTTGTTAGCGGCCGGAAATTGCCTTTAGGTAATCGACAAGCAGGGACCATCTAGACCCTGAAGAAAAACGGTTTCTCGTTCAAAAGTCTGTGCGACTTAAATGCCAATCTGCCGAGGTTTGTTGCCTTATCGTGCCGCGGATCGGTGATGCTCCTGGACGTATCGTATGCCAAGCCGGATACGGGAATGAAAACTCTGCAATGACTTGAGACTACTGCGCAAGTTCCGAGATGTCTGTAACGCTGTGTTGGTTGTTAGTTTATGTTGGTGTTGGTTGTGAATGTTCGGCACGACTCTATAGACCTAGCAAGGATCCTTGAGTACAAACTTATCATTGGGGGCGTGCAACTGGTTAGCGGCCAAGATCCTTGCCTGTGACTCCCGCCCGCCGCCCGGGAACAATAACGCCGAATGTGGGCACGCAAGTCTAGGCGTGAAAAGGATATCCCACTAAACTCGGAAGCACATGTCAGGTTCAAACAAGGTAGCATTACGGCCGGATAATTTACAGAAGCGGAGATGTATAAGCTCATAATAACAGAGTCTAGACCATCTGTAATGATTCTAGAAAAGTATCCTGCTCTTCGTTCTCAGTGCTGTTGCATTTCGGTAACTTTCCTGCAATTAGAAGTTAATTAGGTTTACGGATAATTGAATTCTTTTACATATTACCTTATGACTCACTGTATTAATTATTTTATGAAATATTCACGGAATATTTCTCAATGCACAATTGATCGAGTGCGAAACAGAGTCTAGACTTCTTGCTACCCGGTAGTTAACGGCATTTAACATAATATAATTTTATTAGTATAAAAATAATTCCATTTTGTTAAAACTTTACAACTTCCAGGCGGCTACATCACTTTGACTTGCTTGTTCTATCATCCTTTACAACCTCAATCACCTAGAAACTACATTATGTCAATGTTTCCTTCTTTTTTTTGTTTCTTTTTACGTTAGGATGTAAATAGATTCAGTGCTAAATTACACCGCTGAACGTCCGCTCTAGTTGCCTATCCTGGTTCCTCCTCAATCGTATCACATACTTCTAGCGAGGAGATGCATGATTCAGTTCTTTTCCAGAACAAACTGTAGGACTCCTGCTGTAAAAGTTCATTCATGATCAGCGTAGGGTAAAAAGCCCCGCTTTTCACATCCTAGATGACATCGGGGTCTTTACGTCAGACCTCTTTATTAATATCTGTCAAGCTTAACGAAAATCTTAAATGTGCGCCAGACTGGAAAGATGAGTGTATCTGCTTAAGCAAATAGCGGCGTGGTACATCTATTGACCTCAAAGGCCTTACGAGGTCTCAGCATGCGATAATTGTTCCAGTCTAATCGCACTTCTCAAATCCGTGTATAATTAGTCGAATCGCTTGTCCGCCCCACCGACTATGCCCTTTGCTTAAGATTGAGCAATTAATACACAGAACACATAGGCTGCAGCAGCAATATAATTTTCTCCTCTGTAAGCCACTTCCTGGTATCACGTTTCTTACCCTGGACTCCTCAATCCCACATCTCTCATCCGCATACTGCAGATCAACCATTGTTCATTCGAGGCTCCGGCCTTTCAGGAAATAACAATGTTTAACCACGTCCGAAGAAACAAGTATAGAGGCTTGACTCTTTTTGCGCCTACCGATGGAGTAAAACATTATTCCTAAGGGGTTTTTACTTCGGATAATGACTGTCATACCATAAGGTAGTTGAATACATGGGATAATCATTTAATATGTTGAGAAATCCTTTGAATCTCCTCAATGTACTAATACCTATTCGACTAAAGTTTAGGTAATATTTTTTCTAACGAAACTTTACGGTAAATCCCCCGGTCACCATGATCTCTCATTACTCACACTCCCGAACCTTTATCTCATGAAGCCTATGAGCCAAGTCCTGGGCATATCCACACATAGTCATGGTAGGATTCCAACTACCCGCAGTTGGAAAAAGAGCAGCCCCAGTGACATGAACATTTTCAATCCCATGAGGACGATAAAGCTCATCCACTGAACCACCAATTTCCTTCGGTCCCATAAAACAAGTGCTTGACTCGTGAACAATACCAGGGATTCGAATAGTGTCGACTGGCGGTTTCTTCTTACTCCAGGCATGAGTCGCCTCATTCCACCATTCGATATCAGACGCGTGTTCATTTCCACCGGCCATTTGTGTGATTGTGTCGTAGGTTGCCTGATCCATCACATCCCAAGCGGTACGATCCTCTTCACTCAAGGTGTATTGCAGGGTGACGTTGCAAGTCGGGTCGGTGCCCTTGTTGAGCTTGACATAATTCTTGGCGTTGTTCTCATTGAACTCACCAAGAGCCGAGCATACTAAAAGATACAAAGTCAGCTTCTATCCTTTCTTGCAAACAAAGGCTTCTTACCAAATACAACGTGGCCCTCAGAACCAGTAAGTTGATCAAGCGTCGCCGCCGCAGCATAGTCTGGACACTCCCGAGCTGCATCCTCTGCATCGCCTCTCGGGTTGGGACTATTCACCGCTGTGACCGAGACGTGATACTGTAGACCAGTCTTAGGATCCTTGCCAGCCACGTAAGCAGCGGCCATTTGTAGCGTCTTTTCCTTCTTCCAGTCCTTGACATTCTTCACTGGACATCTTGCTGAGATGTGTGTGTCATAGTGGCCAGTCAGTCTCTTACCAACAGTGTCACGGCAAGTCTCAAAAGAGTTGAGCAACATTGTAGCGTTGGGAATGGCTCCGGCGCAGAGGATGACCCTTGTCTTGTTACCAGTCCATGATAAGGTACCCTTGCTGGTTTCAATAACGCGGACAAAATCATCATCGTCACCTTTCTCCATGCTCTTCACTGCACAATCAACCACTATTTCCAAAGGCGCTCCCTTTTTACCTTTGGCTAGTTGCCTCTGGTTCTCCACAATAGCAAGAAGAGGTCCAGGGACAGAGAATTTGTTGAAACGCAGAGTAGAAGATGGGCTCTGTCGTCCAACAGCAAGAGGGGCTGACTCGGCAGTGTCGGCAGTAGGAATCTTACCAACCGAGTCGTGAAGAATTCTGTCAATGGCAGTCTGCAGACTTCCAAAGATGCCATCCTGAATCTTGTTTGCAGTTGTGACATTCAGAAGCTTTTTAGCGTCTTTCCAGAACTCGTCTCGTTTAGCAGTTTTTATCATGGCTTTGGGAAAGTCGCGCATGAGGTCTGGAGTTGGTTGAGGACTCCAAGCGGACCAAAAGGTCGATCGACCACCAAAGAACGGACAAGAGCCATGGCAAAACTTAAGCTCCTTTGTTTCAAAGGTCTTACGTGACAGTGTCCAGGGGAATGTTTCGGAAGGACCCCCAAGAACCATTTTAAATGGAATTGGTAGGTTCTGGAAGTGCGAAGGAAGCCAGAAGCCTATAACAGGGTTAATCATGAGACAGCGGCGACCCGAAGGGAATAGATAAGATACCTACCTCCACGCTCTAGGCAAAGAATCTTAGCACGCGGGTCGAGTTCGAGGGTCTTCTGAATGAAAGCAAGAGCAGTGAAGCCGGAGCCAATAACGATGTAATCAAAATCTCCATGAGCAAGTATATTCGACCAAGTCTGATCACTGAGGAGAATCAAGATTAGAGCTGGGTTGGCTTTGTAGAAGCACGAGTATTATCAATTCATACCTCGCAAAGTAGTCAAGGGCCATGACCGACGTAGAAGAGGGTGCCTGCACGCCAGGCACAGGGTACCCATATGTGTTAGCTGGTAGAGGTTGACGGTCATTATGCTTTTGGCCCACGCGGCAGTGAAAACTAGGGATAGTTTTCCCTGGGATGGTGAGGTAGTCTGGGAGGCTTTCAGTGCTCATTTTGCAAGTAGGATCACACGTGAAAATGTAAAGTAAAAGTGATAAAACGGATTAATACGGTTTTATGTGGCTGGTTTAGTTATCTTGTTAAGTGGTCTGGACTGTGCTATTTATGCTTTCATGGTATACAACATCTGTGAGCTGAAAAGAAAGAACACCATCCTAGAAATCTATACGCAGGTTTACGAAAAGACTGCCGACATTCTGTTTCCCCCGGGCCTGATTGCGAGCGAGCTACGTGACAAACACAGCTAATGCATCTGATCCGACCTGAATCACAAAGGAACTTTGGTTTTCATTCGCGACCGTAATACTCTCAAAGCCTCTCGCTGTCTCTAGCATAAATGTGACGTTAGGGCCAGCTGAAATGCATGTTGACAAGGTTGTCTAGTTCAGTTCACGATCACATTCCAGGCCCTCTACCCCGCCCGTTCCGTCTAGCCGCTTACATGGTCGATCTAACGTTAGCGGCGGGGCTTACCACATATCCCGTCTTGGCGATCTCCTTAGTTCAACGGCGATATCTGTTAGGTGGAGTCTTCAGCCGCACCAGAACAGGACGGGGTGGCTGAACCATTGAATTTTGAACTGAAACAGTGCCAGCATAAGCATTAGTCCTGCAGCTTTCGGTCCAGACGTTGGCGGGGAACGATGAACTGTGGCGAGCTGACATATCTAACAGAAGTCTAATCAGTCTTGGAATGAACCCTCAACCCCTCAGTGGCTTGAGTCTGGATGAATCCGCGATCCAGCCGAACTTCCACCTCCAATCACTCACCCCTGTATCGGCTCGCCACCAAACATCGGCTGTCGTTAGTTTACCGCTTCTGACATTTTCGTACTCAGCTGGAAGGGCCGCTAGTGAGCTATTCGCTCTCACATTGGAGCTATGGGTGCAGACCTACGTCAGGTTAGAACGTCCAGCTCAAGTGATAAAAATACGTAGGCAATAATTGCAATAATTCAGTAGGTTATTGGATGGTTTTATTTAGCCCCAAGCCTGTTAGCTCCTACAGAGGAATTAGACCCCGTTTGGAGACAAGATAAATGCCGACCAGGATATAGTATGCAATTGGGCAGGTCACCAAGGGAGTCCTTGGTCTTGGATGTTAATTTGTTATATATAGAGGTAGTGCACCGGCTCTTGGAGGCGTATTCTAGCACACTATCAAACCATAAGAAAATCAAGAGCTGAAGTTCAACAAACAAACACCATACGCTGTTGTATCATTCAGCAGACATGATTTGGCATGCCCAGCTTGCTTCAGTGCTGGCACTGGTCGGCCTGGTGTCAGCCAAGTGCAGTGGAATGTCAGATGCCTGCTCCCTCAATCCAATTCTGGTTCGACAGGTCAATGAGCTCAATTATCAAGCTCTTACCTGCAACCTCAAGTGGAAGCACGGCTGCACCAGCTTTAACAAGCGCGGCCAGCTACAGCAGAAGCCACCTCCTTACGCCCTCTGCAATTCTTGGGGAATGCCGTCTGGCAAGATACCCGTCGACGTCTATACGCTGGCCATGCAGAAGAATGATGCTGTCGCCCTCCCAAAAGCAGCTGACTACACGCTGCACGGCCTGTGGCCTGGCTCGAGGGGCGGAAAGGGAGCCAAAAACCAGCCCTACGGCTGCTACAATGGCGAGGAATTCGATGAGAAAGTCCTCACAACTTTCCACGACCTTCTAAACTATTACTGGCCGACTAACCCACAATACAACAACACAATACAATGCTTCATCCTCTCCGAGTGGATGAAGCATGGTACCTGCGCAGTAATCACTGGCGCGGACGGTCAAGCATTTCGAATACCTCAAGAGGCCTACTTCCGCACGGCCTTTGTATTTGCTCATGAGTTCAACAAGAACCCGGCATTACGCCAGCAGCTTGAAGCAACAGACCCAAAGCACCTTGAGCCACTGATCAACGTCAACTGCGTGCAGTGTGCGTATCAAGCAACAGTTGGCTGGAAAGGCACAGATGTCTCGAGCGTGCCGCGTATGTCACCCGAATGCATTGACCAGTGCTTTGAGTGCGGTACAATGTTTGACTTATGCCCACCAGCCTTTTTGGAGAGCACCGTGCCGCTGGATCCCAGTAACGCGCCGTTGGAGAACAGTGACAGTAACAGCGACAGCGACAGCGACAGCGACAGTAACAGCGTGGCAGCTGAAAGTTTTCCCGTTGTCCAATTTGCTATGCCAGGCCTCATGCCCAGTAAACACAAGTCGTCCTGGGAGGGCACCTGGCGCTCATTCGGCGCCGAGCAGGGCGGGTCTGGCAAGTTTGAATTTGCGCAGACCTTCACTGACAAGACCCTGACTGTTACTACCGACAGCCCATATCCCTCCAAGTGCACGTATGAGCGGAACGGTTTCAAACAGCTGATACTGCATTGCGAAGGTGACAAACCACACCTAGAGGGCTGTCTGGTGCAGCGACTGCCAGATGTCGGTGGGCTTGAGGCAGCGTTCCTGGCGTGCAACCATACTGGTGTCCCGGCGCCGGGGAGCTTCTACGCTGCCATGGATACACCTGGGTCGGGAAACTTTCTTATGTTCCGCTGTAAGGCGTCAGCAAAAGGTTGTTCTTTTTCTCCAGTCACCATCTCGGCGTCCAATGACAAGGCCGAGACTAAGCCCAGGTCAGAGTCCAAGACTAACCCTGTAATCCAATCTCAGAGTGGTATTGCTCTCCCACCTACTGAATTGCTGGGCACATGGCGCTCACTCCAGGTATCGAGCGGCTATGAGAATGGCCTCGCGACATGGAGCTTCACTGCTGATGGCCAGGCGTCACTGCAGTGGCCAAACTACCCCACCCGCGGTGTTGAGCGCTATTCAGTCTCTCACTCTCGAGAGAATCCGAATATAGTGCACCTTACCAGCGCCAGTGGTAAGACTACTACCTGCCGCTTCCACTTCCAGTACCAGCCGGTCTACTCATACGCCGTGCTCGACTGCGGAGACAAGAATAGCAAGCAAAAGACGAAATGGGCCATGGGCCGGTGCAATGGGTGCAGCGCCTCATGTCGCTACTCATGCACTTCCGAGAATGATAACTGCGGCCGTGGCTCATGTGACCCGGCTGATTCGGAACCAGTAGCATCTGCTGGCTCCCTTCCTCTATCACAACTCGTACCTCAGTGGTGTACGCCTGAAGACCCCAGCTGCTGGCCTAGCAAGACAGCCATCCACGACCTGGAACAGGCGCTGGACCCTACAGTGCCTCGTCTTGGTATCCAGTGGAGTGCCTATCCCCAACCCCAGCCAGCACCAGTACCAAACAGCTCCTTCCATAACCAAGGCTTTTATGGCCTTGGTAGTTCGCCTGCAGGCCTCAAGGCTCTCTACTACTATGAGGATATCAATGAGATGCAGCGGCCGTGCTTTGTCCAGAACGATAGCCCCAGTATCTGGAACGTTGCTTCAGACGTGTGCAGGGCAGCACTGCACAATAATGAGTACCACAATTGGAACCCTTTCATCGTTGTCTTTCCTCTCAACGAGCGCCATGTAGCTGCTGCTCTTGAGTTTGCCGCCCAGCACCGTCTTTGCATCGCCACAGCTGGTACTGGCCATGAGTACAACAGCCGCAACTCATGCCCGACTGGTGGCATCCTCATCCGCACAATCCTGCTCAAGGACAAGGTCTTTATTCCCGAATGGAAAGATGACCCAGCCCTGGCTCCAGCTGGAGCATTCCGTTTTGGAGCAGGCTCTATCTTCTCTGAAATGCATAACTTCTCTGCCAAGTATGACCGTGTCATTGCATCAGGCTGGTGCTCTACTGTCGGTATGGCTGGCTTCCATCTCGGCGGTGGCCACGGACCTTTTGCGCCGTCTATGGGTCTGGGCGTTGACAACGTGCTGGAGATTGAAGTTCTGCAGGTCGGGCGTAACGCTTACGGCCAGACTGTTGTCCACAAGAAGATAGTCAATCGTCGCCACAATCCGCAGCTCTTCTGGGCCATGCGCGGAGGTGGAGGCGGCGTCTGGGGCGTTATTCTTTCCATGACCATTCGTGCCCATCCTGTTCCTAACGGAGGCCTCAACCGCGTCTATATAGCCCCAAGTGGAACGTTTTGTCAAGACGGACGAAAGTTTGGTTACAAGTGGCTACGCGGTATGTGGGATCGCTTCGCTGAGTGGCAGCTGAGGATCAACCAGAAGGTCAGCACGCAGCCTGGCTTCTTTATTGACGCCTCCAAGTACAAGAAGACTGGAGATCTCTGCTCAGTTACTTGGGAATTCAAGTTCGAGTATTTCTACGCTGGTGATAAGAGAGAACCGGACTATAAATTGTTCCTCGACGGTCTCAAGAAAGTACTGCAGAACTACACGGTGCAGGAGGATAACTTCAAGTCGGCCTATGAATACCTCCTCACAATGCCCCCCAACAAGTTCACAATCAACCCCGTTAACCCACTGCCTGCGCCCCATGAGCCTTCCGACGCAGCCACTGGCTCCCAGAACTCGGTCTTTGTCTCGCGGAAGGCTATGGAGAAAAAGTTCGCTTCAACCATGATGGACGTGCTGGACATCTGCGTTCGATCCCTCAAGTCTCCCGATGACACGTCGCCAGACATCAATGGATATCGATGTGGCTTCCACTACCTTTATACGTCCGTCACGGGAAATCTGGGTAGCGCTCAGCCAGGCGACACGTCCATCGCTCCAGGATTCCGCTCGGCGCTCATGCTGTGGAATGCACGCACATTGTCGACAGAGCAGTCAGATAAGACGATTTATAAGCTTGGGCCAAACAGCTATTTCTCTGAGAGCTCGTTCGTGATGCATAAATGGACGGAAAGGTACTGGGGGAAGAAGAGGTACGAGCAGTTGCTGGCTGTGAAGCAGGCGCATGACCCCGGAAATCTTTTCTGGTGCCATCATTGTGTTGGGGATGATCCTGATGATGCGTATGGAAACCCGCTGCGTATTGTGGCTGACTCTGGTAAGAAAGAGGCCACTGGTAAGAAGGAGGACTCTTACAAGCATGATGAGTTGTAAGCAGACTTGTGTGTGTGTTGGTCTAGTGCTGGTTAAGTAGAACTAGCTTTGCGAATCAATAATTATTGCAAGTACAATAGAATGAGTAGTCTATTAAGGTCAAGAACTAAGTAATTATCTTTGGTGATATAATGCCCTAAATTTAAATACTATGAGTGGTATTAAAATTGCATCTGAATTTTTCGAGAACTACCTGCGATATTATTTAATACACCTAGGATAATGACACCTTTATAGAAAAGGCGAATATCGGCATCTAATAACAAGTCTTATATAATTTGATCAGCTTAAGTAATAAAACACATGCCTCGAAAAGAAGTACTTACTTCAGTTGTTGCGAATCTTACTTCTCATCAGGTGAGCCTGAAACCATCTGGCCACACCGCTTTTCCATGTACCTTTCTTCCGGTCTCTCAAGACGGAACTTCCTTCCCGTGGGTGTTGACATGTTGGCCTTGATTCATGGTAGGGGGACGCCATAGCCTCTGCGTACGATGGTGGTAGGCTGTTAGGAAGTATGACGGGGTGTCTTACACCGGACAATCCCGATCTGCAACTTGGGCATCTACATCTAACCCAAAGACCGAGCGGAGAGGGAACTTGATATGTTTTAAGATCAATGTATTGATCCATGATGTCAATAAGGTGCAGTTAACCTTTTTCCGAGTTTATTAGTCAATATCGTCAGAAATAATCTCAAGAGCTTCAACGGTGTTATGTATTGAAGAATAGTGGGGTCTGGCGAAAGAGCATTTCGGCGAAAGTTAAAAACCACAGAGGCAAATCTACGCCGAGCCGAGGGGACCAACAACTAATTAAGCTTGCAACTGGTACGGATAGAAACCTTTTGAATATTTCGCCGAAAAATAAACATGACCCACAAAACTCAAATTACCCCTGCTACTTGCGAAGGTAGTGAAAAGACATCAGAGATTCCAGTGGAGAAGTATCCATTCAGTCGCGCCAGCGTTAAGAGTAGCAGCGAAGAGACCTTGCTCTGATCTGTTACAACATTATGCCAAGTCTGCAGCAGCTCTTTTGCTTTGGCGGCTGCTTCAGCAGTTGGTGACTGGACAAGTATAACCATTGTGAGGCTAGACATCACCGCAAAGCAGATATTGGACCCTGTGACTACTATTAGTAAAGATTGATCGTGTATGTGGCAGACCAGGAAAGAGACTCACAGGAATACCAGAACTCGTGGAAGCGAGCTGGTGGTAAGTGTTTAACGAGACCTGTGAGACTTAAAGCCCATGAAGAAGATGACTGGTGAAGGTTGCGTACAATGGTTTCGTGTGCGACTGAACCGTCAGTGGTGTTTTCCAACGATAGTTCCAGCTCAGTAAAGTCCGGCAAATCCCATAGACCTTCGGTATCGAAGGACGGAAGATCCATGTTCATTAGTCCTCCGGTGAGCTGGTCGTCAATAATAAGTGGAGGATCAGCAGAAGGTACAATGGGCCTCAGCAGTGCTCTCCAAATATACGTAACCAGAGTGGCGTGTGCAATGAATATTGTCGATGGATATTTTCCGTTGTCACCTAATACTCCATTGTTGTCTGCAAGCCAGGGTGACTCGGGCGCCATGATAGATAAGCGCCACGCGTTCAGCTGATCGAAAATAGGTTGTGCTGTCTGCACAGACAATGATAAATCTTCAGAAAGCCTCTGTGAAGATTTCAATGAACTGCATTAACGGCGCATCAGCATAACAGGTTATATTAATAAAGAAACTGACTCACTAGAAGGAAGACTGGACACTACTTGCAATCACCGACAGACGACTCATGTCCCTGAATGGTCTCGTCAAGTCAGCATGCGGAATATCCGTAAGCGGAATATTCCTTGGAGTGCTGAAGTCACTTTCCCCCAGCTCTCCTACATCCCACTCGGCATCATATATATAAGAAGGTCGACCCATGAGCAGAGAAAGCCACTTGTCCTCGATATACAGAGCCCACCACAAGCGGTGACGAATCTGCTTTTCTTCAGTTGGAATGGCGCATATCCGAGTTTCGAGATGGAGACCAAGGTTGTGTGCAATCCCAACAAGAGATCCTAGCCAGGACCACTTAAATGCATCAGGTACTATGGGTTGGGTTTGGCTGTTTGTTGTCATGTATAAGTATAATAAGCCCTCTTGGAGGACGGACAGACAGGGGCGACGAAGTTCTTCTTGAAGGCTCTCATAAGCTATGCGCCATACAGCTTCTCGTGGAAGCGGGTTGTACATGTCGACGACAGAAAGAAGGTCATCGTTACGGGAGAAGGGCATTGAGAGTCCATACATAGCACTGAGTAAGTGGCATGGAACGTGATCCAGCGCGTCGAGCGCGGGTGATGAATTTGTAAGCAGTTCTTGACTGAAATAGGTCGACGAGATAATCGGCAGCATTGGATAAACGTGGATGTAGAACCTGACGCAATTGATCAGCAATAACTTCACCATGATCAATATAGCTTGACTTACAGCTTGATGAGCTTTAGGCCCCATGATACTGGGATCAGCGCGTTCAGCTTATCTCGCAGCAACCTTTCCTTATCACGACCCATCTCTTCATTTGTATATTTTGGAGTTAAAATGAAATGCACCGGAATCTTTTGTCTGTTTGGAACTCCCCCGATATTACGAAATTTCATTCCGTAGAAACTTCTCATACCGTACTCGTCAAATTGGCAGTGTCGAAGAAGCCACGGGTCCGCCTCGGAAGATGTCCCCAGAAGTATACATGTCTGATCATTTCCACCGTCCAGTGTTTGAGAAAATTGCAATTGGGCTTGGGGAACAGCACTATCCAGTATAGACGCCGGATGATATGCGATCTCACTCTGTTGTAAGAACCCGGGTGAAGCTGTTGTGATTGTTTCTCCTGCATTGCTGAGCGGTTCGGTGCTATGATTATCGTCTTCAGTCTGATGACCAAGATTGACACGTGGTGTTGGCGTCGCGGTAAAGAACGAACTTCTATTCTGTCCTGTTCCACGTCTTGGTCTTGCTGCATCAAAGGTACATGTCGTGTGAGTTTGTTCACACCGACGACAAGGGGGTTTATCACCTTCTGCTTGACATTTTACTTTGCGTGAGCGGCATTGATCACACGGGCGACGCCTAGTGCGGAGACGATAACCGCGTGAGCTGGATTGATTGGTAAGGCTACTGTTGTCCATGTTGTGTCTGAAAATTCGGAGGAGATGGATAGGGAATTGAATTATTGTAAAGTGGAAACTTTTTGAACCAGAAGATGTTGAGTCATAGCCGGCCTAGCTCAATGTGATCTAGTAGGTTTAGTGGTGTACTTATCCGGAAAAGCCTCAGCACTGAGTAGGCGAGTTTTAGTGTAGTCTTGTAGAGTTCAGGTATAGTTAATCTCAACCATAACAAGACGGCTTAACGTTGTAGGCACAGCTCATAACTGCCACGTCGAACAAATAAACATATTAGACCGGCTTGCATAATCAGTCAATAATGCGATAAGACATAAGATGTGAATCCCTTCAAGGCCTAATTAGCATTGACTTCAAACCACCGCTTGAGTAGGTGCTAATTAACAACTATATACCACAGGTACAGTTTCTTCCAGAACTATCCCAGATCTAGTATAAGAAGGACTCCCGAGTTAAGGGGAGCGAGCTCACAGGCTTAGACTTGATCTCCTGCCCATCACTTATTACAACCTTAAGGCAATTAGAAAACATCTGAGAAAGGAATCGAGGCTACTTACCAAAGTTTTAGGATCCACAGTAACCTTTGGTGTCGCGTTGTTGTATTTAAGATCGTGCTTCGAAACACTCCGACAGTTCTTCACAACCTCAATTTGCTTTTTCAAATTGTACGAAGGAACGTCTCCCTCTCGCGAGATACTTGATTGAGAAACAAACATAACGCTTGATTCGGGATGCAAGGCCTGTGATTGCGGTCAGAGTAATATTACCGCGTGAAGGATGAATACTTACTCCGTACATCGGACGGGCGATCAGTGGTTCTACGTCCGCAACACTACTAGGTATTAATAAACGTCTATCAGGTGAGTAGAGGGGATTCTTACGCTCCGTTAGGGTCACCCTGTAGAGTATTGTCAGCTATATTTGAACTAATCATCCAAGCTCAAGGACTCACCATTTGAGCAAAGGTAATGAACCCCTTCTTGAGAACCTGGAACGGCTTTGTTCCAAACTCAGCGGGATCCCATATCACTAGATCGGCCAACTTTCCAGGCTCAACGCTGCCAATGGCATGGCTGATCCCCTGTGTGATTGCAGGGTTGATCGTGTACTTGCTGATATATCTCTTGACGCGATAGTTGTCTGCGCCTGTGTCCTCGTCCTCTGGCAGAGATCCTCGTTGGAGTTTGTTCTTGTGGGCTGCCTTCCAAGTGCAGGTCAGAACCTCGGCTGATCTCCCCATGGCCTGTGAGTCAGAGGACATGATGCTGATAGCTCCGATATCATGTAAGATATCCTCTGCTGAGATTGTCTCTTCACGAATTCGATTCTTCAAGAATGACGCGTCGTCGGGATTGTCTTTTGATAGTCTATGACAATTGGCCGCCATGTCAATATGTTCATCAATGGTGTTTGTCGTGAAAGGCATAGTTGGCGTCGTGCTGCTTGGCAGGACGTTGGGATACTCCACCAACTTGATCACATCGGGAGCATGACCGCCACCTGCACCCTCAACGTGATATACGTGGATGCTTCGGCCTCTGAAGATAGCGGCTGTATGTTCAAGGAACCCAGCTTCGTTCAGGCCGTCAGTGTGGATATGGCACTGAATATCATACTCTTCGCAGACGCTGTGCCTAGTAGTTAGAATCATCTGGTTTGGAATCTTCACGAGCGAACTTACCTCAAACAGTTGTCGATTGTGGATGGAGTACAACCAAAATCTTCGTGAAGCTTAAGCGCGATTACTCCTGCTTTGATCTGATCTTCAAGGCCGGCCTTCTCGGAATCACTTCCCTTTCCGACGAGGCCAAAGTTGAGAGGAAGCTGATCGCATGCTTGCATCATCTGGCGGATGTACTTTTTGCTCGCCGTGCCATTCACCGCTGTGGAGGAGGTGCTGAAACTGTTAGTACATGACGCAGAAGAACCTCGTGGGAGTTGGCTTGCCTTGGGCCAGTGCCTCCTCCGAAAAGCGTCGTGATACCCGATGATATAGCCTCATGTGCCTGCTGGGGACAAATATTGTGGACATGTGTGTCAATACCACCAGCTGTCACGATCTTACCTCCTGCATCAATGATATCGGTATTTGAACCGATCACCATGCCATCAGACACTCCATCCATAGTAGCAGGGTTGCCAGCCTTACCAATTCCGACGATAGCACCATCCTTGATGCCAATGTCGGCCTTAAGGATGCCGGTCCAGTCGATGATGATAGAATTGATAATGGCCAGATCGAGGCATTCAGAGTCAGAGCAACCGCTTGCTGCACCCATGCCATCACGGATGGTTTTTCCGCAACCCAAAGTGCACTCATCGCCGTATGTCGTGTGGTCTCTTTCAATTTTGACCCACAGGTCTGTAGAACCCAGACGGAGAAGATCGCCTGTAGTTGGACCATATGCTGAAGCATATTTGGTCCTGTCAATCGAGCAAGGCTCAATATGTTCTTGAGTCTTGGACTGCTCTGAAGAGTGTCGATACCCAGCCTGCTTGAGTCGCTGCAAGATCTTGTCAACGTACTTGGGGTCCACAGGGCCTTTGGAAAAACCACTTCCGCCTTGAATTACCCTTGAACCTCCAACCTGGACTAAAGTCACGGTCTTTGGCTCATTCGGTTCAAAGCGAAGAAAGTCTCCAGCTGGAAGATCAAGATGATATCCGTAAGCCTTGGTGCGGTCGAATTCGAGATCAGGATTCGTTTCCATGAAATGAAAGTGCGAGCCAATCTGCAGAGCATGTTAGTCGCTGAGATCGAATTAATTGGAGGCACATGACTTACATGCACCGCACGAGTACCCTTGTTAGTAACGGTCACTCTAGTACGAGGACGGCCCTCGTACAAGACAATGTCTCCAGACTCAGAGGGCTTAATAGCACCAGGCATAGCCAAAGGATGAAAGTCTGCTTCATTGAGAGGGGGGAACAAGGCCTTGTCGGGAACGGGAAGAAAGCTTCCGTACAAAGCCATCTTGAGATCGCCGTCATCAGTACTAATGGGGTTGTGGACAGTGATCAAATGTGTTCCGGTTTCAAGCGTTCCTTCGACCTGCATCTGTTTAAGGGTGCCTGCGACTGAAGGATAGACATGTCGACGGCCAATGATGTTTTTACCAAGATCCATGAGTTCTACAACAGTGTATGATTCGTTGTGGATGACCTTCGACCTTTAGCGAGATATTATGTATGGATAGGACTTTCGATTTTGGCCATACCTCATGGAGAACAGTCGAAATTAGAGCCTAGTATATGAGTCAATAAAGTACAGTAAGTTTCGCTGAAAAGAGTACTTACACTAGACTCGAGATGGTTGAGCTTCTTCCCATGAGCCAGACGTCTTTGTGCAAGACGACCGGCCTGGGCAAACAGAAGTTTTTCGACCTCACGAGGAGTGAAATGCATGTTGTACAGTTTTGAGGTGGACGATTGATGGTTGATGGAGCTGAACAGATGTCTTTGATCTTGTTATGTGGGGACTTAGTTAATGCAGATAAATGCAGCATCCCGGTCCATCTTATACCTTGTATAATTTGGCTTTACGACTATGACGTATCGAAGGTATTACCATTCATTCAAAGTGATTTATATCATTTCGGCGAATCCAGTTGTGTCTTACCACTCACTTCTTTTTTAAACAGATCTCACACTGTGGAGATTACAGTAGTGAGCTTTCGCCGAAATATTTAACTAGCGTCAACAGCCTTAGTCCCAATTCAGTGTGGATAAATCTCTTTGAAAAAGGTCGTGCTGGTGATCTTAGTGACGTGACAGTTAGCCAACCAATCATGTCTAAAATTTAGCGTAAACCCACCAGCACAACCTCAGTTCAAGAGATACAAGTTAACCTCTTGTTGAAGTTGAGTCTACCCTAGGACTCCTACTGAATTTTTTATCCTAAATTGATTTCTCAGTATGTTGATTAAGGGCCCTCTAATATAATACAGAGAGGTTATATTTAATATGATTTAAATGATTTAAATTCATTATGGCTCTTGCCTTATCGACAAGACTATCGATAAGGATATCGATAAGACTATCAATTAGACGAGAAATTAAATAGGATTCTAGGAGGAAAATACCTACCCTATGTCTATATGCTTAAAAGTAAACTCTTACTCTATAGTTAAGTGAAATTAAGTAAGTGAGGATTCGAATATTACTAATTTAAGTAGTGAGACTAGGTATTTAATTTAACATTATTTAATTTGATATCAATGGATTCAATCTACTAGATGTGCTTTTTTACCCTGTACTGGTTCTCTTGTCAAGATTCACGCCAACTACCTACGTAGTAAAGAGTTTTCAACACATCGGCATTTAGCACTTAGAGAAGTAGCCAGCCATTACCTAACAGAGGTAAGGACTTTCAATCCGCGGCCCTCGATATGTAGCAGTCCTAGTAGTTGTTGTAGACTTGTTCATTTGCTTTAGCTATTCGCTCAGGAATGGAGGTATTTAGACGGCTCGGTAAAACCATGGACTTATAAGTGATTCCATTAAAAGCTAAGTCAACGCCAATCTCAGGTAATTCTTATGCTTGTCCATAGACGGAGACACGAAAACCACATTTAACAGGACATAATGGCAGAATAGCCACTAGCAGTCCTTTAGCATCATCGTCATCGCAAACTCCAAATTAGTGGCGTTCGGCCTTGACATCATTATGTCCAATGTTAAAGCCCTGATACACCATAATGACGCTTGAGCAATAGTCTATGATGTCACAATCATCTATTACCATATCTACAGCTATTAATATTTAAACTACTTGTACCCCTCAGTTTGTATTACTATAATTTATTAAACCACTGATTGTTATTATTAAACTTATATTTATATCATGTCAGTCCTGCGGGTTACCAATCGCCATGGCCTTTTGGCCCTCAGCCAGGTCATCGCGCGCAACACAATTAGCCCCCGAGCTCTTCAGGTTATGCAGAGGAGCACATTTGCAACTCAGGGTTATGGGGACAGTGAGGGAGGCCAAGTGAGCTCCAATCCCAAGGATCAGCCCCCTAATTCGCGAGCAACACACGAAGCGGAGCACCCAGGCCCAACACCCCCGGCCGGCAAAGCAAAGCAGAACGAGACCGGCATGAAACAGCCAGAGGATGCGAGCGCCCAATTCGGCGGATCAAGATCTAAGGATGCTATTGAGAAAGGGAAGAGCCCAACCGCCGGGCACCTTGGGGGCAAGGAATAGTTTGCCAGCCCATATCTGGTTACTGTGATCGCACCACGATTGATTTTAAAGTGCAAGAAGCACAATGGAAAGTGTAACAGGTCGGTTTTACCGCGACCTGGACACTGTTATAGGTGGTGCGATTTGTTAGGTTGGCTGAGCTGATGATTCAGCTTTGAGATCGAGGTGGTGAAAGCCTCATATGAATACTGTCAGAAAGGTCATGGCATTGTAAGGAACATATAGCACCTTTGACATGGTGAGATGCCTTCTCTTCAAGCGGGGATATCTCCGACTGGCTCAATACATGATGGATTGTGGCTTATCTAGGAGTCGCTCCTATTCCCTCTTCCAATTTTGTGCACAAGGATGACTCTGGAAAATCAAGGACTCGATAACTTAAGAAATGCTGTTTTTGTAGTTATTTACAGACCTTTTTAAAACTGCGCATTTAAATTATGGTCATTTTCTTAGAGTTTACTTATGCACATTTAAAAAAGTCAAACCCTGAATCTTATACGGATAGATTTTCGCGACCAACCTCATGCAACCTCATTCCCAAGTAGAAGTCCAACTTCTTCGGCGATGCACATGATCCTCTCCTCACTCAGCCGCCGCCCGATAATCTGAATCGCTACAGGTGCACCGTGATATGCACTTGGATCATCTATACGAATGTCAGAACTTTTCAACCCTAAGAAAAGGATTTCGCTTACATTCTGCCTGCACTATTCGATCAATTTCAGTAAGTGGATTAAACTGATTATTCGGCTCATCGATGTTCTCATCGGCAAAGGTAACGGGCACTACGACGCTGGTAAAGTCGAGCATATTCACAACTGTAGAATATCCATAGTACTTGAACTGGTTATGTCGAATAGCCGCTGTAGCAGTAATAGGAGCAATGATAGCATCAAGCTCCTTGCCAAGTTTCTCCTCGACTTCTCGGATCTTGGCTAGGTATTCGGATTGGTAATTCCACTTCTGAAGCTGGACATCCCAGAGTTCGTTGAGATCCAGTTTCGGCAGGTTTGGCTTGACAAGTTCCGCAATGTTAGGAATTGCAGGCTCCCCAGAGTCATTGAGAACGGAATAGATGTCCTGGGTTATAATAAGTAACAGCCATGGTTGTGGGTCTATTATGGACTTACAGTCCCTCCATCAGAGGCGTAGACACGGTTAGCCAAATCAACAGCATACGGATGTCGGTAAGGCTCCCAAGGGACAACTGTATGTCCAGCCTCGCCGAGTTTGTCAACGACCTTCTGGATAGCGCGGAGGATTGGGGGATGAGGCAGAACCTATCAAGGTAAGTCAGACATTCCCGAGAGATTATAAAGAGTAAACCTCACATTTCCATCGCAGGAATAGTAGCCCAGAGTCAGACCACGAGAGGAGATCTTTTCCTTGATGACCTTCTCCTCGTCATATCTCCACGGCATTGGGATGACTTTGGAATCATATGCCCATGGCTTTTGGCTGAGGACTGATGTGACGAATAGTCGCATGTCCGGGATAGAGTGACAAATCGGACCGCAAACGCTATGGATTGTCTCTTGGCCTTCCATGCTGTTGGCCATCTTGGCGTATGGAAGCCTTCCGTGGCTAGGTCGAAGGCCATAGAGGAAGTTGAAGGCGGCTGGAACACGAATGGAACCGCCTTTGACTTCATTAGTAGGCCCTCACCTTAAGGGACTGATGAAGCTGAACTTACCAATGTCGGTACCAACACCGATTACGCTACCACGAAACCCGACAATGGCACCTTCGCCACCTGAGCTTCCTCCACAAGACCAATTCTTACCCCGCGGATTTGTGGTACGGCCAAATATGTTGTTAATCGTCTCACACACCATCAAGCTCTGAGGCACGGATGTTTTGACGTAGAGAACCGCGCCAGCGCCGAGGAGCATGGTGGTGAGCACAGAGTCATCGGTGTCCTTCTTGCCAATCCATGATACATAACCCATGGTTGTTTCAAGTCCCTGTTACAGTCAGCTACCATTTCTCAAACCCCCTGTCCATTAAGAGGACTCTTAAATATCCTTATGATAAACCTAGAGAGTTCATATCTTTCGTCCTGAAACATGGACGTACCTTGATGCGAACTTGATCCTTCACTGAAATAGGCAACCCATGCAGCGGCCCAATAGGTTTCTGATGTTCAGCCAGGTAGTCGTCCAGATACTTTGCTCTAGCCAGGCCCATCTCGGGAAAGAACTCATGGCAGCAGTTTGTCTGCCGGATATTAGCAAATTGCACACTCAACAGTAAGATCAGCTTACCAACTGATGAGCCAAGGCAGCTCTCTTACAGAATGCAGTGGTGACAGCAACCGAGGACAGCTTTCCAGAAGCGAGATCCTGGACTAGTTCAGTGGCGGACAATTCAGTCATGTTGAGCTCTTCGGGGGTTAGGATTCCACTGCTCTCAGGGAATGACATGACCGAGTCGTCAGTAGGGAGAGTCTTGATACGCCATTCTTGAGGGATGGACGCCTCAAGCTGACTCTTTTTCTCTGCTGCAATAGCTTGCCAGTCCATTTTGGATATTCTAAATTCCTGAGAGTAAATGTTCAAATATGATTACGATTGAGAGTGAGGGGCAGTTAACATGTAAATTGATAAAATGGCTGATATCACAAATGTGGAGTTTACCCCGCAACCAACCGGTTCGTCCTTATCATTACCCGAGGGAAGCGACTGATATCTGACATGATACCCTCACACTATTTCTTCCAATATCTGGCGCGAGATTCTAAGATTGACAAATCAAGCCTAGGGTTTCTAAATCTCTGAATGACATCAAGAATATAACTAATAAATATAGTTAACAATATTATATAAATAAAGTAAAGGTTTTAATAGGAGATATTCTAGAATATTATAAATATTTATCTTACTTAAGCCTTTCCCTATTGTAATTTATGCAAAGGTATCCGCCCAAAAACGCTGCCCCTTCTGCTCTGACACCCATTCTTTGGCCTCCTCCTCATTGCATTTAACCTGTTCCATCCTGATCTGGATCATAACCTTGTCAACAGCGGAACCAACAATACCAGCGCCGCAAAAGTACAGAGCGGCACCGCAGCGGAACAACTCGACCACCCGTTTCCGGTCGTGCCAGATCCGATCCTGGACGTATGTGCAGCCTTCGGATTGATCTTTGGCGTAACTAAAAGCACGACGTACAGAAACAACACCACGATGCTCCCAGTCATCAAACTGTTCGCGGTACATGTCATCTTCATCTGGCGCGTTCAGACCGTAGAACAGTAGGGCCGGACCAATTTTACGTCCTGCTTCCTGCTTGACTGCTCGTTCCTGGATGAATGCGCGGAAAGGGGCGAGACCAGTGCCTGCGCATGCCATGATAATAGGGCGTGTGTCGTCTGCGGGGAGATTGAAGCCAGCCCGGCTCGGCCTGAGACCAACTTGTATGGTATCCCCGACGGAGAGGCGCTCGAGATATGTGCTGCATACGCCATGAAAATTGTCACCCTGGCGCCCGGACTTGGGAGGTGCATCAATGATGGAGTAGGTCAGTGAACAGGCTGTTGAATTCGCAAGGGGACTAGACGAAATACTATATTGCCGTACTCTCATGGCCGGTAGAGAGGCTAGGAAGGCGCCAAAAGAGAAGGGCGCCGAGGGGCAGAGCTCGAGAACATCGATCAGCGATGTGGCGGCCAGTGCTCGGCTGTTGCTTGTCAACTTCTCAACAGCTGCAGTCTCTTGCTCGTTCGTTATAGTCTCCTTAACGGCTGACAAGGCCTTGGAAGTGATTGACTGTGACAACTCTACCATGGCACCAAGAATATCGTGCGCGCTGAGTTGTTGACCTTTGGGAAGCGACGTGATGGCTTTGGGATCGATAGTCAGCATAGCATCCCATGGGAGCCTGAAGCGCCTGAGTACGCGCTGGACCATACGGGCCGAAATAAGAGGAAGTACGGCCAGATAATCTCCCGCCTGATACGTGACTCCAGACGGCAAAGCAATAGTCACATGACGCTTTCGAGGCGCTCCGGGCTTGGTCGTGAGAAGTCGAGTCTCGGTGATCTGACCGAGTTGCAGGTCCTGTTTCAACGTCCCGACACGCCTCTGAGAATCGATATGGAGCTTGAGTTCTGTCGCGCCCTGATTGTTGCTGTCGTCTCTGATGCCTAGTGCTAGCCAAAGCTTCTTCTCTGTCCATTCGTCGAGGGCGTCAAAGACATTTGCCTCGGTAACGTTCAAGGCTACACGATCCGTCAACCGAATGGCTCCATTTTTGGCCAGTGCCTCGTCAACTAAGGTTGGCACTTTTTGATACGTCGAATACCACTCCTCTATTGTTTTGTTATTAAAATTTTGTCGATCAAGTGCACTACGACTCGGACTTCCAACGCGCAGATGTAATAGGGTAAAACTCACTGTTACCTAAACCAAAAACAGCATACTTGGCACCTTCCACCTTATCTCTAGGGTTTCGGGAGAGCCATTCCAGAAAGTGGGCAGCATTGTCAGGAGGTTGGCCTTCATACGAGGCTGTAATCGCCACCACGGGCTGGTTCTTGTCGAACAGCGCAACACCGTCGTCCATTGACACGGGATCAGCTTTGAATCCTTGTCTCTGGACCGAAGCAGCGAGTGAAGTGGCCACGGCTTCGCAAGTACCAGTGTTGGATCCGAAGAAGATCTGCATGGGTTTGAGGTTTGCTGTTTGCTGGGCGCCAAGGGCGTCTTCTAACTTGTCCTTGCTTGCAGATACCGGAACTGAGGCCAGAGCACCAGCGTGGTCTAGGAAAGACTCGTTGCGTAGCCTCGCTTTCATATAGAAGTCGTGTGGCTTGATGGTCAATGTAGTCTTGATCTCCAGTTGGTAGGACGGATTGGCTTTAGTGAAGTTGAAATTCTGCAACAGTGTTGCAACAGTGAGGATCGCTTCCTGCCAAGCAAACGGGCGGCCGATACATGCTCGTACACCATTACCGAAAGGCTAGCGCAAAGTACATTGTTAGTCTTGTCACTTGTACATCGTGGGAGTTGGGTTCAGTCCTGCTGCTGCGTACCTTCCAAGCGCCGGGAGGCAGTGCTGAGAACTTCTCCCCGACCATACGCTCTGGTTTGAACGTGTCACTGTCAGCTCCATACACAGCCTTATCACGATGAAGCCCGGTAAGGAACACAGTGGCTACCTGGCTGTCTTGAAGCTTATAACGACCAGCCAGGACTTGTTCACCCTTTGCTTGAACAGAGAATGCCGGTGCAGTTGGGTGAAGGCGAAGAGTCTCGCGCAAACAACCTTCAATATAGGGAAGCTTTCCCATGTGATCGACGGTGATGCGCCCTGTCCCAAGAACTGTATCTACCTCCCCCTGGGCGGCGGCGAGTGCTTCAGGGTTCGCTAGCAGTTCGTAGAATAAAAATGATAACAGGCCGGAGGTTGTTTCGTGGCCTGAGTGGTAAAGAGTTAGTATTTTAGAGATAATGTCTTCCTGCCCGTATACCGCGACGGAGAATAATACCAAGAAAGAAAAACAATAGCTGCAACTAACCCGCAATCAAAAATGTGATCATGTTTCGGATTATAGTTTGGTCATCAAGTTTCTCGCCAGTTTTGGGATCTTTGTTGTTAATCATGGCATTAAGCAGGTCTTTCTTGGGAATAGGGTTCTTGCGTCGTGCAGCAAGTAGTTGCTCCGCGATCGAAACGAGCTTATCAATTTCCTCTCGGAAAGCCCGATCTTGCCGTGAAAAAAGTGCTTGGGGTAGAGGCGGCCGTCTAGACCGAGTGAAGCACTCAGCCAGGATCCCCATCATGCCGTTCACGAAATCATGTTGCTCTTCATGATAGAACGAGTTGAAGCGGGTGCCCATGGCGCAGCTACAAGAGGGGTCAGCAAGAGTTAACTATTCAAGTCTTACCCTGAATTCGTTATAACAACAAGCCCGTATTTAATGTTTGTTACCATTACGGATTGTAGGACAAAGGAAAGGATGTGACATACATAGCAATGGAGTCAAGTGTCAGGCGAGTAAAATCATCGGGAACATTGATGTGGTGATCTGGACCGGACCGTGCCCATTTAAGGACCATTTGTGAGACAATGTCCTGCATCTCTATGTTTGTGGGTATTAGGATCTCTCGTATTGGCACTAGGAAGCATCGGGTAGATCTCTGAGACGAAAGAAAGGAACGGCAAGGAGTTGAAAGGGGGCTTAAGACATACCAGGAAACATGTCCTTGATGGGCAGTGGTCCAAAAGCAGGCATCAAAAGCCGGTGGGCAAGTTCCCAGTTATGTTCCTCTGGAAGCGCGGTGAAGAGGCCATCGCCGGCAAGTTCACGAACCTGCGCAAGTGGCCCGGTGACGGCTTTGACGAACCTGGACTCATCGAACAGCTCCTTTGCGAGCTCATAACTGGCCACGAAGATTCTTTCTTTAGGGAGGAAGAGACGGATAATGGGACCTGAGGTGCAAGTCTAGTTAGTCTCTAGTTACATTGCTGTATTTTGACGAAGCATAAAGGGTGTTTCTAGTTGTACACAATAAAAGCATACTGTGAAGCGTCTTGTGTCGGCATCTTACCGTGGATAGTGAACAAGCTGGCTAGGCTCTGATTGGGCCTCTCTGGGTCAATCTCAAGAACGTTGCCAATCAAGGGATATCCCTTTGGAGTTGGGACGGCTTCCATGACGATGTTGTAAATAGTACTTAGAGTTGGGTTGTTGTTTCTTGAAAGGGAGTCAAAACGTGAGTGGAGGTTGGAGTTCAAGATCATAATGGCAGGATGAAGAAGGAGGGCAGGTGTTGATTTTAACTCTTGAGACCTCTCAAGCCTCAGGTGCCCACTGGGTACGCAGTCCGATGCAAAAATACCTTGAAACCCCGTCTAACACCTCTGCATCAGGGGACTGTAAGCTGTCACATTGTAGCCTCAACAACAGAGGTACCTTGGCTCGCTCAGAAATAGAGGGCTACCCCTAGTCCCGGGACTTTGAGGTGTGGTAATTGGTCGTATTCCATTGGCAGACATGGGGACTGAGCCGACAAGATGGCCAAGGGGATCGCAAATTGACTGTATCATGACATCGAGAGTCTAGCGGAATCCCGTTGAGAGCTTCCACCCGAACTCCGCATGCGGAAGGATCTGAAGCTAGGGCAAAGCGGCGAAGTTATCTTGGCAGAATATGGATCGAAATCTCGCTGTCATGCGTTTTGCCTGGGACTTCGGGCGGGGTTAGGTTTATTAGATTGGCGCTAATGCAGTCGCCGACGTGTTCCGAGGTGCATTTACATCCGATACGCGACGCTACAGTCATGATAATATCGTATGTAGTGTCTCTTGCGATAAGTACATGATCGAAATTGACGAATCCGCTATCGGTAGATAAGACACTCCACCCACGAATGAAGATCTCAACATTTTTCAGGCCAACCGGAGTACTGCTACGTACATATTCCGATCTCCTCTCGGCATTAATCTGATCGCCCTCGCCCTCACTCTCGCCCCTACCCCACATTGCTCTGCGGCAGTGATGGCGGTGGCATTGGGGCGAGTTAGAAGTCGACAAACAGGGAGGCTGGCGAGGGTGTTTACTTTTCGTCGCCTTGTTTGAAAGAGGTGGTGTCCGAAAAGTATAAGTTGAACGGGAAACCCTTTGGCAACTACGCTTGGATCGACAAAAGAATCATTTCCTTCCACACTTTCCTCGATCCATTTTTTTACAAACAGCCATTCGTCGATAATGGCCTGGTCCCCTCCCACAGATTACACGTCCCGGCCTATCACCGTCCTAGGTGGTGGTGTTTTGGGGCGTAGAATCGCTGCTTGTTTCGTCAGCGTTGGATGGCACGTTATCATCCGTGATCCGTCTGAAAAGTCGAGAACAGATGCGACTGCCTACATTGACGCAAACATCACTGACTATCTCACTATATCCCATGGGAAACAAGGATCGTGGGAGACGACTGAGGACTTTGGAGCCGCTGTCAAGGATGCCTGGCTCGTCTTTGAGGTGGTGCCCGAGAAACTAACCATCAAGGAAGATACTTTCCTGGCCCTCGAGCAGGTAGCTCCAGCGGATTGTATCCTGGCCTCCAATAGCTCATCCTTTATGTCAAGAGAGCTTTTGGGCAAGGTCAGGGAATCCACCAAGGCTCGCGTACTTAACACGCACTTCATGATGCCGCCCCAGGTATGTTCATAGTAGCTAAGAGGCTTCACGTCGTATTCGTCGTGTTCCTACTGGGGGCGCGGAACCCGTCCCTCTGAGCGTGAAATGACCATGCTAAAATGAACTTTTACTCTTCTAGGCCCTTATCGTGGAGCTTATGACATCTGGCAGCACAGCCAGTGACATTTTCCCTTTTCTTTCCGAAGAAATGGCCAAGTTTGGGCTCAAACCTGTCACAGCCAGAAAGGAATCATCGGGCTTCATTTTCAATCGTATTTGGGCATCTATTAAGCGCGAGGTCTTGATGGTCATCGCTGAAGGCGTCTCTGACCCTGAGACCATCGATCGAGTCTGGATGGATATGTACCACTCACCAGCTGGTCCTTGTACTATGATGGGGTACGTCCGATGAATTGCCTTCTACGCCCAAATCCTATCTAGGGACACAAGACTAACATCCATCTTAGTAAACAAACATCCTGCTTCCCCACCCCTTCCGTATCTTTCCTTGTTCGTACACCAGTTCTGACATAAGTTGTGTAGACAGTGTTGGTCTCGATACCGTTGAGCACATTGAGGAAAACTATGTTGAGAAACGTGGTTTGCCCAGAAATGTGCTGGAGTGGTTGCATGAGAATTACGTCGCCACGGGGAGGCTTGGAAACAAATCCGATAAAGGTGGACTATATCCTGTGCCCCCACCAGGACAAAAGACTAAGCTCCTCGTCCTCAACTTCTACCAAGGTACAAGTCCTGGCGAGCTGACGACAGAGACTTATCTTTCCAGTGGCCAGATCCTGGAGTTCTCGCTTGAGAATAAGAATGTTCGCCCGAACGCGCTAGTGTCTGGACAAACTGTCCCAGATGGTATTGATATATATGGTGACAGGATGTATTGGACTTGCATGGGCTATCCTCCTACTAATGATGGAGCTGTTTACAGCGCCAAGCTAGATGGTAGCGATATCCGCACCGTCGTCCCACGTGGCCACGCCCATACCCCCAAGCAACTGCATATCAGCCAGGGGAGCAAGAAGATCTACTTTTGCGACCGCGAAGGACTCCGCATTCATCGGTGCAACCTCGACGGGTCTGAGCATGAAATCCTTGTTCAGACAGGGGATTTCGCCAACGAGCCTGAAAAAGTCGCAGATCAAACCAACTGGCCTGTCGGCATCACTGTATCAGACAAGCTGGGCAAGATTTTCTGGACTCAAAAAGGCCCCTCCAAGGGGAATGGCGGCAGGATCTTCTCCGCCAGCATCGATATGCCTACAGGCAGTAACGCGTCGTGGCGCAACGATATTGAGGTGATTGCTAAAGACCTGCCTGAACCCATCGACCTCGATTTCGACGAGGATAACGGGGTGCTCTACTGGACTGACCGAGGCGAGATGCCGCTGGGTAATACGCTCAACAAGAAGACAATCATTGGACAGCCTCCTGCCGCTGAGAGCAAGCTTGGTAGACAGATTATTGCTCAAGGGTTTGGAGAGGCAATCAGTCTGCAACTGGAAAAGGAGCGGGATCGAATTTATGTTTCCGATTTGTCGGGGAGGCTGTGGCAGTGCAAGACCGTTCCTGGCCCGAAAGAGAAGATCCATGAGTGCGCTGGTCACGCGTATACTGGCCTTGCCATTGTTCGTCAATGAGTTCAGTTTCGCGGCAGGTAAGCAGCAGCGATTTATTTCGTTCTATCGGGAAATGGCCCCTTTAAGAATCACTGGCAGCCGTAGGGGTGAACGAGGTATCAAGGTAGCATAATTTGACTTTACACGCGACGTTTAAAGCAGTGTCTTTTCAGAAGCCCCTTGAAGGTTTCGCCTCGCAAATCATCAACTTGTAGACCAGCCACCTGCGCCAGAATTATTATAACACAGCGTCTGTACTCGAAACCTGAACGATTGTAAATTTTGCCCTTGTATCCCTGTCAAATGCCTCGCTAGCTTCGCAATGCTTGATTCTCTTCATGTATTTCCAAATTCGCCTGACTCATTAACGAGTCGATTGAGTCAAAACAACGCTGCGCCGCCTCATTCTTTCGCCCGAGCTTTTCCAGCAAGCCGTGTGCCTTGAACGTTGCTTCCTTGGCATCGTCCACCGTGGCGGAATGGGGACTGCCCAAGACAAAAAAGATCAAGGAGCTAGCGGCAAATGCCAACGAAGAGATGTAAAACCATATGGACGCATGTAAGAGCCCTTGCTCATCCAGACGTTGGAGAACCCTGTTATGGTACCCTGATTAGATAAAAGGCCGTAAGGGTATGGTAAGGGAGAAGAGATCGTATGGTCGGTCGTGGTGATTAAAGAAGCTTGTGTGAGGGTGTTGAAATGTAATGCGAATTCGATGTAAAGGTAGATCACCCCAAGCTTATCACAAGTCTCTTATAGCTGGGATTAAAGAAAGGGACTCACCATACGCTTTGCATAGCGGCAGTGATACAATGCGAGCCGTATACATACCCTTCCATGCAGAAGCTTTGGTCACCTGCTTTACGGATCAAATGATGCAAGAATGGTCGGTGGAGGGACATCTGTGTTATGGCGTATGTATGGCGAATCACTAACTGTGCATGCAAGGCCCGCTTTATAGGAGGTATTTCACCAACGGGCGGCAGGCTATTGTACCATTCAGTGAGCTGCTTGTCCAGTAAGGCAACTTCGTGACTTGTAAGTTCGTACGTCCTGCTAGTACTATTAAACATCATTCCCTTGCTGGATGGACCTCGACGTGTGTGTATCTCTGCCAGGATGAGCAAAATCCTACAGCCGACGAGAGTCTCGGCCTCGGGTGTATGCGGATTTCGGCGTGCAAAAGAGATGCCATGGTCGTGGATGTCCGCGTCCCGCAGAGGGAGGATCTGGTCGGTGTCTACTTGGTGGAAGAGCTTTGGTACCCCCAGCGTGCTAGCGAGATAAGTGTCTATGGCGTAGAGGAGCGAGAAGACCTGTCGCCGCCGAAACATATGCTCTGCAGGAAATTGAAGGCCCGGCCCCAACGATGGGCTCGACACATGCAAACCCATACGTAGGGCGGTGGCCACACCAATCGACAGCCGTGTGTAGGCTTTGGACAACATGCAGCTTGCTGCCAAGAACAAAACTTGGTAGATAATGGCTCTCAACATGTCCAGGCTGCACAGGTCGTCCAGCTGGAGCATTTCCATACTCGATTGATAATATTCCCATCTATCTTTCACGTCAGCATTCAATCGACCACAGGTATAATTATAGCACCCTTTTCGCCGGGTGGGGAATCAAACGTCTCCTACCCCTTGAGTATAGCAACACCATTCGAGTTTGCCTCAGTTGTGCTGCGACTGTCTGCCTCATAACGCTCCGCAAATCCCAGTAATGCAAGTACTAGTGCCAGAAAGGCACGATCATTGAGATCGAGTTCTTGTAACGACTTTGCATGTACCCTGACTAGTTGATCAAAGAAAGCCTCGCGGTCAATACATTCATGACACGGTAGAGCTTCTTCAATGGCGACGTAGCAAAGCCGCTGACACTCTGCCAACTCGGGTAAATCAACGGTTGGTGGCATCACCTTTTCAGCGTCTTTGGCGAAGGCCTCAGCCAAGGTCCTACCAGAAGAGAGCGGGGCCATAATATTAGCAAGACTGTCACACTTATCCCTTACAATCCTCAAAACGTTGAGGCTGGCGAATTCCCCGTGGTAACTTTGAGACCCGTCGACGGAAGACAACAGGTCATTCTCAGGTCCTATAAGCGTGTCAATAGCATCTAGAGCTCCTGAGCGGACTCGGCTAGATCCTCCTTGTGGGTTGGTGTCTGAGAGATGTACGGATCCAGCGGCATGCTCCTCGCTTCGTAAAGTCGATCCCATTAATTGCGCCTCAAGGTCCGCTACCCTGGACTCAAGGTGGCGAATGTAGTCGACAGGCTTGACCCGCGCAGTCGAGTTTCCATAAGTACAGCTATTTGATCAAGGACGAATCAGTTATGGTCAAACAACATGTCGGATCCGTCCGCTTTGCGGGGCATGGAGTGAACGCTCAGCTTACACAATGGTGCCTGCATGGCAGCGCTTGCAGGGTTGTTCGCCGGAGCACTTCACTTTGCGCCTCTTGCAACTGTCACAAGCTGACACGGCTGTCCTTGAATGGGGCGCGAGTGGACCAGGTCTCTGCTCGATAGACATAATTCCGCCAAGATCTCAAATCAGTGAGAATGAAGTCCTCGAGTTATTGCAGCGTATGTCGTCATACGGGAAGACCACGCTAGCTAAAAAGAAGCCGGAGGTTAGGGTTGCAGGCATGTGACTGGTCAGAACTTCGCTGGCCCAATGGGCTCTGTGCAGCACATTTGAGCTGACGGTACGAGACATTAAGGTCGATTGTCTATCGCCGTAGATTCGAGACAGGGATTATGGGGCATACTGCATAAACGAGACAGCTCTTGCTGTCCCATTGCCACAATATGTGAGTTGTTAGTGCCAAGGGCGAGGGTGCAACAGCAAGTCTCATGTACTCCGTAAGCTATTAAGGGTTAGCCTATTTCGGATCTCTCGGCGACTGCATTAGCGCGGGCATATCACTTGCTACATCCAAGATTTCTCCATAGATTATCAATCTCAATTCCTGAAAGCCTATTCGATGATTAGACCTACCTTACCGACCATTCCTCAGCTTCCCCAAAGCGCCATTCGCGTCGTCATCTAGTCAAGACATAAACACAACCCACTGCAATCGCTCATTATGTACGTACCGCCCCAACAACGATTTTTGTCAAAAAGGCAAGAACCAAGACGACTGGAACTCTGTCGTCTCCAACCTTAATCTTGATTTATCAAAACAATCCACGATCAAAATGGTCTCACTCGCCGCCAGAGTCATCCGGCTCTACATACAATGGATTCGTCGCAGCAAGACCCTGTTCACAGACGCGTGCAAGATGCGCGAGCACATCCAAGCTCTGTACATCCGCCCACAGAGCTTTTTTCCCCCTCAGAACCTCGGCCCGGACGTCTTCGTTGAGCGTGTTGATATCCACGACTGGCCCCTATATCGCATCTCGTCCTCACCGTCTTTCTCGGAAGTAGGAGATGTGGCCGACCGCCCCGCAATGCTGTATTGCCATGGCGGCGCGTTTATCAATGAGATCCTGTCGGTGCACTACAAGTTTGTGGCGCAGGTCGCCAGGGACACCGGGCTAGACGTGCTCGTCCCTATATATCCTCTTGTTCCGCGGCCCGCGGCCACCGCCGAGCAGGTCATCGCGGGATTGCTCCGAATCATCACTCAATGCAAGCAGCCCATCGTCAGCATCGCCGGTGACTCCGCGGGAGGCACTCTGGCTATGTTGACCATGCAGAATCTAATTCGCATGAAACCGGATTTCGCATCGCGCGTTACATCCCTCGTTCTGATCTCACCTTTGCTAGATTGCACCATGAGCCACCCCGAGGCCCAAGCACGAACGAACATAATGGGATTCATAACAAGGCATCTGAATTGATAAGCTAGTCTGATAATACTACATGAAGTCTTAGGAATGTCCGGATAGTTTACAGGGACTTTTGTAATAAATACAACCAAGTAAATATAGCAGAACCACCAGCAAAAACCAGTAGAATCTTAGACCAGAGCTTGAAAACAGGGTTATAGTTATGGCCCTTACCCTAAGTATTAGTTATAATTCCTCAAATAAATACTTCTAGCAAGACTCACTGTAATCTTCCAGTCGCGCCAGCTAGGGAACAAGCTTCTATACCATAGATACCCTTGAGAATATGGATAAACCATGGCATTCCATTCTCGGCTGTTTTGCGAATTAGATTGAATATACCAGCTTTGGCATCCTGAGCTCCAGACTGTCTTGGACAGATCATCCTGAATGCAATCGACATAACGCTTTTCAGCCTCCTTTTTAAGCTCAACGACTCCATCTGGGCTTCCAAGAACAGGTTTGAGGATACGCAATGCAAAATTGACACTGTTCTCAATGGCCATAATAGCCGAAGTGTGACCTGTTGTTGCATTGGGGCCTAGTCGCCAGTCTGTTAGAATTGCCCAAAGAAAAGACCATGCTGGGCACATACCTAGTAGCATAAAGAAGTTTGGAAAACCACTCATAACAGAGCAGTTATATGCTTCGGCTCCACCAAATGACTTCCAGTGCTGATTTAACGTTCCTTCACGCCCAGTAACCGCGACTCCCTCGAGGAATGTATTTGTGGAAAAGCCATTAGCTAGTACTATGACATCAGCTTTGACAAAACCACGATCTGTCTCTATTCCATTCTCGACTATCTTCAATGCTCGTTCGTTGGTTAGGGTCAGATTCTTGGAGTGAAGGGATTTCAAGTATCCAGAGTCATAGATTCGTCTCTTGCAACCAATCTCGAAACCCGGAATCAAAAGGTCGTGATACTTGGCCGGGGCAGTGCTTCTCATGTACTGCTCAGCCTGAGCTCGTCGTTTCTGACGAAACTTGGCAGCAGATGTGGTCATAGGAATCGCCTTCAACTCAATCTCAGCTATCAAAAAGATGAGAAGACGTTGTATCATCATGACGACTGGTAGATAGCTGAATATCTTTTTCATGGATTCCGCATATACTATGTCGATAGGCGGAAGTATCCAGTGCTTGGAACGGACTATTTGGGTTAGACTCTTTACCTTGTCCACTATAGATGGGACAATCTGGGCAGCTGTACACCCATTCCCGATAACAACGACATTCTTCCCTTCGACATCAACGTCGTCCCTCCACTGCGATGAGTGAAAGATAGAACCTCTAAAGTTTTCTGAACCAGGAATGTCAATCTCTCGAGGCGTGACGAGTATACCAGAGCCCGCAAAGAGGAACCTGCATTCGTGGTAAAAGACATCGTCCGTCTCGCGGTCACGAATCTCAAGCATCCATCTCTTTTTCTCTTCGACCCATTGGCAACTTTGGACTTCGACGCCAAACGATATCTTTTGCGGTAACCCGTACTTAACAGAAACGTGTTTCTGATATTCCCAGAGCTCCTGCTGTGAGGGCAAAAACCGAGACCAATTCGGGTTAGGCTCGAAGGAGAAGCTGTAGAGAGCACTCGGAACATCGCAAGCAGCGCCTATAAATTTCGTTCAGTACCTCATTTTTGAGATTTATTCTTACTGTGACCGCATACCGGGATATTTGTTTGCAAACCATGTCCCACCGAGTTCGCGGTGGCGCTCAAAGAACCGAATGTCGGTGATTCCATACCATCGTTTAAGCGTGGCTCCCAGTGCGATGCCGGAAAATCCAGCACCAATGCAAGCAAATTGAGTGTAAGTCGATTGTTGTTCTTTTGTTGAGGTCATGTTGGTGGCGAGAAAGATTTCAGAGAACTATACGTCTTATGACATGGACAGTCTGGTGTAGATGGATGGGATTCAATGCCAATGCTAAGGCCTTGTTCTTATAGTCCTGTATCGGCGTTTGTATCCCACTTCCCCATGAGGCTTTGTTCTCCACAGGGTAGGTCGCTGGCCTGTGTGACGTAGTAGAGAAGGTTTCTGTCTTGTGAATACTCCATTCGAGTGATTCGGGATACCGCCGCAAGCCAGCATGTCCGTGGTAAGTCGGGTGCGTTCCGACATATGCAAATAGATCAGACTGCAGCTGAATTTGGCTACTGGTTACTCAATTCAATTATACATGTACATAAATATCTTGATTTTGTTTTTAACTTCGGATTAATGGAGTACTTGGGTATCATCCGGGAACCACCCACTAACCCGTTGAATATTATCTATTAAATGAATGACTGGTCAGCTGCATGGCTGATTTCTCTTATTGCATTCCATGACATCTTGGATAGAGACGGAACCATTCCGACACCAGCATAGATGACGCTCACTTAGACCCACAAGCGCCGGATCTGCATTTGCTCGGACCCTCTCATGAGTTCCGCAGCGAGGTTGGAACAAAACCGACTTCCCCTCTTCTCCTCCACACATGCAATTGTAATTTTCACCGTTAGAAGAGCCGAGCTGTATATTGCTTCAATCTTGCCACTTCGTTATCTCCGCAATCAGTGAGTGACCTGGATGCACGCACGATGTCAGAAGAGCAGACGCGCCAGCGTCGCCGCAAAGTAACATTGGCATGTGATCCTTGTCGGGAACGCAAGTCCCGTTGTGACGGAAGCAAGCCGATCTGCTCCACTTGTCGGCGTCGGGGGCTGGGAATTGAACACTGTGTCTATAGGGCCGGGAACGCGCGCACAGAATGCAGCGATGAGTGAGTAAGAGAAGTTCAGCGAGCAATTCGTCCCGACTTGACTGACCAGTGGCTGAAGCTATACCAAAGCTCTACACGCTAGGATCCGCTTTCTGGAAAATCAGTTGGAGCAAGCCTCAATCTCACCGTTGGACGGTTCAATCCCAGCCAGAACCAGCAGTGGGCGGGCCAATACAAATAGCACACAAGGCACACAAAGTCAAGGCGAGTTAGAAACTCTCGTCATGAGCATATCTCACGCCCAAACACTCACCCCCTTGTCATCTGCTATAACGGAGAGTATCGAGAATTCTAGCCATACGAGGCGAGTCACTGCCATGGGCACAACCACTTCTGAAGAGGATATTGGACGTCATTGTGATGCAAGCGAGGCTTTCTATGGATCTTCTTCGGCTGCATCATTCTTGAAAGAGACTTGCGGAACTACAATCACCCCCTCAAATCACCAGGCGAATTCACAAACATTTGCTTCACAGTCTATGTCCCTTTACAGCGATGCAAATAAGTTTGCTCTTCCTCCACGGCGCCTTGCAGATCACCTTGTGGAGAGATACTTCCAACGCATTTACTGGCTCTACCCCATATTCGATAAGCATGCTTTTGAGCATGCCTATAACTCGCTTTGGTTACCGAGTGGACAAACTTCAAGTTTAAACGAATATCGAAACCTAGGTCTAGGGGAAGATGCCAGTACAGTTGCCTTCTTCTCTTCTCTCAATGCCATTTTTGCGTTGGGCTGTATCTTCTCGGATCTTTCCATTACGGCCAGGGCGACAGCTTACGAAGTCTTTTTTAGTCGAGCTAAGGATAAAGTGAACCTTGAGCTCCTGGACATAAATGATTTAAGCGTTGTTCAAACCCTCCTTCTGGTTGCTCTCGTCCTACAAGGCACTTCATTTCCAGATCGCTGTTGGAATACTACAGGATTGGCTTGTCGTGTGGCACAGGGTTTGGGCCTGCACAGTTTGCCGCCCTACAGTCGGCAAGAGTCGCGAATACAGAGCGTCAGACGGCATACATGGCACGGCTGTATCGTGCTAGATACGTAAGAACACAAATAGATCTGCCTCTTACATTTGCTGATGGCTTTAGGCTGGTGAGCATGACCTTTGGTCGACCAACGATGATTAACAACATTTCTACCCTCGTTCTACCAGAAAGGGCAATCTGGGATCTTGGAAATGGTGGGGACATGGAACAAATTAAACTACAGTTCCAGATAGAGACCGTTCGTCTCGGTATCATTCTAGATAGCCTTTTGTCAAAAGTGTACAAACCCTGGCAATGCAAGCCACCCCCTGACGACCAAAGTACTCGTTCTCACACAGGTATTAACAATCAGAGCATGGACGTCTTTGCTGAACTCCAAGAGAGGCTTCGGGACTTTGAGCTTAGCCTCCCAACCTTTCTCTCGTGGAATGAACCTCTAGCTATAGAGACAATTGCGCCGTATGAGGCTACAATCCTCGCCACTCAAAGAAATGTATTGCAGGCACGGTAAGATCTCTCATAATGCATCATTTATAAACTTGATTTTTTAACTGGAATCAGCTATACATATCTGCGAGTCATGCTTTATCGCCCAATCTTAAGTCAACTGCTAGCTCTCAATACCTCTGAAGGTGCCACAGATGACTTACACTTATCTTTTAAGCACGATGGTGCCAGAGCATGTATACGCTCTTCAATCCAGTTAGTTAACTTAGTTCACGAAACCATTCATACAGAAGCCGCCGAGCCGTGGTGGTGGAACAGTTTATGTATATTTACCTCTCTGACTTCAAGATATGGACTAATTAGACTATGCAGATGCTTGCACCGCCAGCCTAGTTCTTATGACATGTCGGCTATGTCCTTCTTTATGGGCCACTTTAGATCAAGCGAGCGTAATCAAGGCGTTAGACAAATGCCACACAGTCTTGGAGGTTATCTCTTCGTTCAGTCTGTCTATTCGCAAATCCGTCAATCTACTCAACAAGATGCACCAAACTATTACAGGAAGGCAACAAGGTTAGTACTGAAAGGACAGTCCCAGATAGAACCCTGAGCTAATATCCTATATTGGAAGGAGAATCAAATACATTCTCGCAAGAATCCCAAAGACATGGGCTGTTAGATACACTCCTGGAAGGCGATCTTTCTCTCCAGAATGCCTTGACCACATCTTTCCCCTTTGACCCTGATACAATAATCTTTCCGTATTGGGAGGCAGCGACTTTGGGAGGATAGGTAGGGGGAAGTAGATTTATAGGATCTGCAATGGATGGCTAATAAGGTTACTTACGACTACGTGAGTTCTCACTTTCTCCAACACATCCATAAGATTAAGATGAGAATTATATTTTCTAGCAGAACCAACTCCACGGCATGTCGCGTAGTAAATATCTGCTCACAGACATCGATTAACTACAATCTAGCACGCTCCGGTATGTCCAGAGCAAGGTCTCTTATCATGGCCGAGCCAATGTGTTCGCTGATCGCCATGGTACTAACCATAGGGTTAACACCACTGGCACTAGGAAACACACTGGCATCCGCAACAATCAAGTTCTCATAGCCCCAAACCCTGCCAAACTCATCCACAACACCATCGGCTTCTTTAGCGCTCATACGACATGTGCCCATCTGATGAGCAGAGCCATAGGGTGTGTCTGGTGTCTTATTTCCATGAGCTTCCATCTTCTTGAGCCATTGTGAAAATTTCAAATCCGTGTCGCTGGAAGGGTTGTAACCATCATTTGGTGAACTTCCTTGATCACGTATAAAGGGTTCAAGTCCGGGAAGAACGGGATGAATCTCCAAGGCGCCTTGAGTATAAAGGATCTTCGCCAAAGCAAGCATTCCCTTCAAGTTGTTACTAGCGTCGAACTTGGATGGAGTATAGACCAATCTAGGTATACCCAGTGTAGGGTCAACTGTGACGTAACCGCTGTCACGATCTCGAGTAATAGCAATGTATGCTTCCATGTGCCTGTACTTGGTTATCAGAGCTTTATAGTCAGACCCCGATGTCCAATTCAACCATGTAAGACACATAGAAGGCTGTCACTGGGTCAGTTTCTCTTGAGATGTTTAATACTGATGAACCTACTAGCATTGAGGGACGCTCAAGCCTCACACCATGGCCATTTCCGTCAAGGTTGTCAAAGCTTGAAACAACAGAGCTGAGAATTCCGCCTATTACATGTTAATAGGCAAAGACGGCCATCGTAAGAAAATCTCCAAGGCAGACATACCTTCCCATGGTCGTGTATCCTGTTCAAAAATTGCTGTTACAAATGTTGTTGGATGGAGATGAAGGTTGCGTCCGATATGTTTGTTCTATCCTCATGTATTAGCATGCTATACTTTAGCTGTCCAAAGGGACCATCTGCTTCCTACCTTTAACCCGCTGTTCTTCAAGATAACAGGGCTACACAGACTGCCGGCAGAAATAACAACTCTCTTCGCATTGATTGTTATCAATTTGGCTGAGGTATTTGCGTCGCCTTTTTGCCTCCAGGTTCCCGTCACACCACAGGCCACTTCCCTATGACCACGCTTGGTGAAGAGAACCCTGTTAACGTGGAGTCCTGATATGAACTTGGCTCCATGGCGGGCTGCATCTGGCAACCAACCGTTGACTGGGCCTTGTTTCTGACCCATCCAGCACCCTAGAGAACAGTACCCGTCCTGGTGCTCGCCGTGACCCGTGTTCTGGGGCACCTGTTTAGCGCTGTACCCAAGTCTGCGCGCGCCTTCTAGCAAAATTGAGTTGCCATGGTTATGACTTATAGGCTCGTTACTGACACCCATGCGCTCGCAGACGGAGTCAAGACGGGCTTGGAACTCGGGTGATTTGAAGAATCCAAGCCCTCGCTTTTCTGCCCATTCATCGCGGACTGTGTTCTGAGGTTGTAGGCACGCGCTCCAATTGACTGTTCCGCCTCCACCAAAGCAAGATCCTGCCAGTGTAGAGATAGATCCATCTTCAGAAGATACTAACCCTCCCTGCTCGAAGAGGTGGAAATATCCTGCACTTTGTTCGAGAGGCAGTGACGATGTTTCGTAATGATGTCCCTTGTCCACGACCAAAACGCGATAGCCTGCCATGGCAAGAGTTCTTGCGACGACGCCTGAACCGCACCCTGAGCCCACAATCACAACATCGGTGTCTATCTGGAACTGGGCATCCGAGTTGTCGAACTGCATGAACTCGAACGGGTATGATTCGACCGGGTGCCATCCGACAGGAGTGGATGGGAAGCCAACGACTTGGTTGAAGAGAGAACTTGATCGTAGATAAACATGTTTGGCGATGATGGAGAGTTGTTTGAACAGGACGCGAAAGGTGGCCAGAGAGCTCGTTCTCCAAGCATTCAAGACCAGTGTCCGATCTTGAAGAGACAGTTCACAAAACAGTGTGAATCGACCAGTGAGAGGGATGGCGCCGGCTCGATTCCTACCATATCACGATGTCAATAAACCATGCTGTAGGTGAAGTTAGAGGCGCAGCGGGCTTACCCGAGCAGGGAGCATATTGTGCAAATCCCAGACAGCTTATCAGCAGGTAGATTCGCTAACAGCCGCTTTAAGATTTCTTGGAATAGTGGCAAACTAGAAGGTGTTTCGGCTAGAAAACTACCAAGTGCGGAGGTATCGCAGTGGGTAAGAAGACCACTCTTTTGGATAGAAGATAAGGTTTTCTCAGGACAAGGAGCAATAAATGTGTCCATAATAGTCATCAAAACTTGCCATTGTGCTTCTGTTAGAGGCCCTGAGCTTGGACCCTCTGGAAGGCCAATTGAAGTATGGTCCGTCATTGTGAGGACTCGTATTGCTTTGCCTCTGGAATTAAGAGAATTTAAGAGCCTGGCACCTCTAAGCCCAAGGATAGGTTAAGAGACATTCTTTAAGTCCTCAGCGAGTATGGGACCAGACACATCACATGCCAGTCTGTGGTAAACTCTAACCCCGGATTTACCCCTCATTATCTAAGGTACTAACTGTTTTAGCTCATCGTTCCATTCAATGGCGCTGTAACAGTGCAGACTACCGGAACAGACCCGTACCTGCATTGTTGGAAGGATGTATTTTGCCAAGTCAAGTTTGAGCAAATTCAAGACGGAAATACCAAGATTCACTTGTTATCGTCCTAAGTCCATATCAACTGGTAGCTGTATTATTATACATACGGGAGAATAGCTATATCCAAGGAACTAAATTTCGTCTTGTAGTTAAATTCTCCTTCTGGTAGATGTGAACCCTATGTCGGATCTGGGGAAACTCGGTCCAGTGTGTGAATTTACGGAACCCCTGCTCGAGGTTTTGGTTTTAACTGCAAGTCAGGGATTGGGGCCTCGGCAAAATGCGGGATACATCCGATAGTGCCGACGGCGCGATTCCGCAGTCTCGGTAGTTCAAACTCTATTTTTGTTCTTCGGGTTTGCAATAATGAAACCGGGACATGCCGAGGTCAAAGAATCTAGGGCCCCAAATTATTGTTGAAATTACTCTATTTAAGTGACGTATGGTTGAGAAAACACCTAATCATGTTTCTTAGGTCGTGGCTCAACTTCAATTCAGAGTTGAGCTTCAAGAATAATGTTCTTGAACCTTTCTTTACTTCCAACCCATAAGCTATGCCTCTTCCATTTTCAAGGTGGGAAAAGCTCAAGCTAGCTCTACGTCTTTTATATGCCGGTACAAAAATAACCATTGCCTGTCTACAGTATCTGAAACTAATATGGCTTTCGTTGATAGTGCCCCTAGCTCTTGCTTACATGATACGGTCTTTCTTACTCACAAGGCGCAGAGGTATTCCATCACGCTTGTTCCTCACTTGCGCATACTTGAGAGTTGTCCTCGGATTCTCGGCTCGGCAGATCCAATATCTGTCTTTATCAACTAGGGAGACATACAGAACATGGATACAGCAGCGAAATGATGAAGCAAAAAGGCGCAGATGTCAGAAACATGCTAAAAGACTCGTATATGACCAAGAAGATCTGGAAGATAGAAAGTCGTCGCTGCTGTGGGTAGGGGATCGACATCATGCAACAAAGGTTGTTTTATTCTTTCATGGAGGTGGTTATGCGGCCCCACTCACGACAGGACATCTGGAGTGGTGCTGGAGATCGTATGTTACTGCGGGCAGCGACATGGGGATCGAAGTTGCAGTGGCTGTTCTTGAATACACCCTGACTACTGAGGCCAGGCACCCGGTTCAGCTTCGACAAGCAACCAGTGGACTAGCCCATCTCTTGAGTAAGGGAATTTCACCTCACGATATCATAATTGGAGGAGACTCTGCCGGTGGACAACTGGCAGTCCAGCTACTCTCTCATTTGCTTCAACCACAACCAACAGTCCCAAGAGTCATGCTGCCAGTGCCTCTTGCAGGGGCCTTTCTCGTTTCCCCATGGGTGGCCCGATCCACTGACGACCCTTCATTCATACAAAATTCTGCTCTTGACATGCTTTCCAAACCAATTGTTGAAGCATTTACGAAGGAGCTACTAGGATCTAACGTCAAGTCGACTGCATCACCATTTCCTCTAGATTGGGACAAGTCTACTTTGGTCGGAATAACATCTATCTTGACTCAGCTTTACGTGACTGTAGGGGAGCATGAAGTCTTCCGAGACCAGGTGGTCACGTTCAAGGAAAGGGTTCAGCTTCTAAATCCCTCACTGAAATTACACTTTAAGTGCCATCAAAGCTGCGCTCATGACTTTATCATACTTGAAGGCGGTCAGCAACAAGATGGGGAGTGTACTCAGTATATGAAGCAATGGATGGTGGATTTGCTAGCTCTTAACTAAGCGATATTTACTGCAAGCACTTTTATAATCAGATACATGAAGGCAAGCCGAAAATTGAAAAACCTAGCGTGTGAAATATTCAGGTGCCTAGAGATGGTTGTTTCCAGCAGGTTGGCTGGATTGTAAATACTGTGCACAGATCAAGCCGGCCTCTAACGAACGCCGTATTACTCGCGGCCTTGCATAGTGTCTCTCCGTTTGGACCGGATACATTTCAGCGATACTTTGCAATCCGATCTGAAAGACAAATCCATCGCCATTTGTGCCTGAACCAAGTTTTAACCAAGCAGAGATATTATCACGGAGTCATCTCAATGTGAGACAAGGCTTGGCCATTATTTCAGCACTTCCATCATAACTGCTAATCCTTTGCGTTTCCTTCCTACCCTGGCAGATTCGGTTATAATGCGGGCGCTTGGAAGCCACCGGCCTTTTACCCAGCCGTGTGTTTCCCTCATTAATGTTCCATGAGTATCCCCAAACTTCAATAGCCACGAATATATCAATAGTGTAAACATACCTTATATTCTAGCTTCCGAGAGACTAACAATAAGTACTTTAAAAATATCTTTACGTTACATGCTAGTCTCGTTCTCCATGCCCTCCCGAAGAATCTTGATCTGCTTTTTGATCTCAATCCAAAGCCCCAGTTTGTCCAGGTCGCTATCATCCGGTATGAGTCCGGAGCTTTGATCATCGTCCACCAAGACCCAAGCCCCCTCGTAACTCCACTTTGCTGAATTTGCCTTGGCCCTCCCCGCGATTGCCAATAGCGCTGCCACAAATGCTTCCTGAATGTAAGCAAAGCTGAATTTGTCCGTGATTTCAGCAATAGCTCTACAAAGCTTGTCTGGAAACGCAATGTCTTTATTTGGCTTGAGCTTCTTCTGCCAGAAGCGGCAATATGCCTCTCTCTGGTCAAAGTTTGGGTCGGGGAAATAATATTTTCGGTCGAACCGAGATGGGCGTTTCTATCGACTTAGTATGTATTCAAATCAGTAATAGAAAGGGACCTACCGAGATTCCCGGATCTAAAAGTTCCAAATGGTTGGTACTGGCGATAATGAAGATACCATCATTCTCTTTTAGGCCATCAACCTCGTTCAAGAAGTAGCTCCTTACTTCGGCCGTGACAAGTGAATCAATGTCTTCGAACACTAAGTAACACGGCGCAAACTCCCTAGCCTTTTGAAAAATAACATGAAGAGAGTACTGGGGCCCCATCCATGATTCCAAACTGCGAACGTAGACGGTAGGTACGGTTGGGGTTCTGTCTGCTAGCATATGCATAGTGGCTTTGATGCTGATAGTCTTGCCATTTCCAGGAGGGCCGTGATAGATAAGTCCTCTCTTCCATGGTACGCCGAGACTCTTGTATGTCTGCCTAGATTCGAAGAAGGAGACATGGTCGTTAATAAGCATCTCCTTCATGTCTGAATCCAGGATCACAGCATCCCAGGTCGCTTTCTGCGCACTTTCCCAGAGTTCCCTATCTTTCTCAAACACGCCCTGGTCAAACACCCATACTTCATTATGCAAGTCGCTTGCCCATGACCCGGTGGCGAGTACAAGCTGCTCTGCTTTGTGGATGTTTGCCGTGAGGATGTAGTAGTTCTTGACCTGCGGATAGGCCTCCGCGCCATCACGACCGTCAACTAGGTAAATCACGAACTCCTCCCCTTCCCACTGGTAGAGGAACTTGCCAAAGATGACTGCCTCGCCCAGTTGTCCTTTATTGCCATCCATCCGTCGAGAGGGTCGTAGGTAGAAAGTCTTTTCGAGGGACGAAGGAACGTTACCCTTTTCGTGGATGGCATGAAAGGTTGCGTGGCCGGCACCAGCAAAGGCTAAGAGGTTACACTCGTACTCTTCGACGACGATAAGGTCAAGATCAGGGTACTGCTTCCTTAGAGCTGAAGTGAAAACCGAATCGGTATTAATTCTTTTGGCATTTGAGTGTGCAAAGTATGAACCAATTGCATCATCACCAGGGCCGTTTTCCGAGCTGGAGGTAACCCTTGTAGTCTTTCTTTTTCCATTTCCATGGTGGAGATTGTACCCTGGCACCGAGGCGATCACAGTTAGCCCTGGACGCGTTGGATGGGCTGAAGTAAATGAAATATCCATCTTGTTGTTGAAATTATGTCCGGTGTTGCTTTTCTTAGAGTAGCCGCTGAGGAAGGGTGGAATACGCTCCCTTAATAAATTTGCCAAAGGTAAAGAGGGGAAGCTTTAAATAATGAAGCTGCGCCTGCCTGCTGACAAGACCTACGTCAGTTGACCTAGCTGTTGGCTCGAGCCAACGGATAACTAGAAATAGCCGAAATAAGGGACCCCTGTTCGGGGATTCCTAGATTTGGGCGATAGAACCCCGCTTTGCCGTATGGGGTTATGTTTGTTTCCTTTCTCCACCATTTGCGACAGGGCTATATTTCTGTGTCGTCCAGCCATTGGGCCTGATGGAGATATTCGAATGAACAATCCAGCAACCTACACCGTGGCACCACTGCCGATATCGTCAGGCGTGGGGAAGCGAAGAGTCTATTCCCTATTTACAGGACCAATCTCGTTGCCTGTACGAGTGAAAAGCAAAAGTCAAACCGAACACATAAGGATCAAGGCTAAAATAAATAGCTCAGTATATGTAGGCTTTAAGTAAATACTAATAAAACTATCAAAGGACTACTTATAATTATCATTCATACCGCATCCAGTTGTCAACGGAGTAGCTTTCTGCGCAGACTTCCTCTTCTTGCCACCAACACAAGGACAATGATGCGCGTGAGTCTCTCCGCCATTTTCATAATGCTTAATCTCCTCATGAGCCTCTGCAGCACAAACGCAGACAGTACCAGCAAACGCTCCGCCATCAGCACTGGGACCTTTGGGCTGATACCACGGGGGCAAATAATCAGGAAGAGTTGGAGTCGTCTTAACCCTGCCATAGGGGCCATCTTCAGTCTCATAATTGGATTTGCCGAATCCGTCAAAGCGAATTTTCCATGTCATGGGGAAGGGCACGAACTCATCCCATGTTGGTGTGAGGTAAGTGTCAGTCCGAGGCTTAAGGACCTTGGGATTGAAGATCTTATCAGCTTTGTTAGAGTTTTCCATTTTTCCGACCTGTCGCTCGATCCACTTGACTCTTCCAGGGGCCATGTAGTTGGCGTAGCCCTCGGGAGTGTAGTCAAGGTTGATCTTCTTAAGCATTCCCTGTGTATCGTGACCTCGACGAGGATTCTTCATTTGGGCAATGAATCTAATCATCGAGGTCAACGAGATGGTGGCAAAGCTTCGTGGGGAGAAGACGCCGAACTTATCGGCGATGCTGAGTTGGGATGTCAAGAACGTCGTCTTCGCCTCATCAGTACTGACTTCGTCAGTTGCCTTTGCCTATTGGTCTATGTCAGTGCTGAACCTGTAAGGAATTGTAGATGTATATACTTACAAGGTCGAGGACGATTGCCTGTCCGTCCTTGATTGTGGTCTCCTTTCCATCGAAGGTATATTTGCCACCCTTCACTGCCTTTCGCCAAATTGGTTGTCGAACCGTGATTCGAACCATCTCTTGAACAAGCTTGTCAAAAAGTTCATCTGCCGTCTTTGCATCACTAAAGACATGCTCTTGAGCTTGGACCCATCTCGGTATGTTGGACTGGCCAGGTCCAATGATGAACTTTGGACGACCATCAGCAGCTGCGTAAAGATCCTTCATGAAGCCATCTAAGGTAGCGGTGAACTAGTAATAGTTAGTAGCTTTCACGAAATATACAAGTCCCAGGGTAACTTACCGAGACGACTGCATTATAGGCAAAATCTAGGCAGACCAGAAGCAAAATAGCTGCTGCCTTTCGCTGGTCTTTCTCATATGCCAAAACTTCTTTGGCAACAAAGACTCCAAGGTCATGCATGGCTGTAGTCTTCTTCTTGCCAAACAGAGCTATGGTGATGTCCCACTGGCCAGCCTCCCAAATAGTTCCCTTCTGGGCTAGATCCATGAGCGCCTCCATGGAATCCTTGAACGCCCGGCGACGCTGCATCCATTTGGTCTCGTCGGCGTTATACGTAAGGAAAGCTTGACAGTTGGTTATGTGTTGGTAGATTTCATTCTCGCTGTACACGCCCTTCGTTTGCGAGGGATCCTTGCAAAGTTTATCGCCGAAACCAAGAAACTCAGCGACGTAATGCGTGACGACGGGAATAGCGAAGCTGTATGATTGTCAGTTAAGGAGCTGATTTGAAAGAACGGTAGACTTACTCTCTCGTAGCATCAACTTGAAACGTGGAGTTGGTCATAGAGATGGACTCTCTCTTGATCATTTCCTTCATCAGGTCATCCAAATACTTCTGCAAACCCTTCTTAGAATCTTTGACGTAGTCATTGATCTTTGTTGATGGTTTAGGTGGTTTCTTATCCGTGTCAGGCTTCAAAACATCTTTGACGGCAGTTGGCAAGTTATCCTGGTAGTAGTAGGCGGGGTTAATGAAGTTATTACTGTCGTTCAAGACCTGTTGAATATCATCGAACTTGATGAGATACTTAGGCTTCTCTGGCTTTGACACTGCAGGCTTTTCCATGGCCTCACCCTTTGGTGGGCTGATAGTCTCCTTGAACAACTGATCGTAGCCTTGAGCCTTTGCATACTTCGCGTTCTGCTCGGCTGTGTAGAAGGGGTGGAAGAAGCGGATAGTGTTTGAGGGAAACCAACCAGGAAAGGCTCGTTGAAGAAGACGATGAAAGACTGAACTCTTGCAAATCTCGTTGTTAGGAGTCACTTCCTTCATACCCCATGAGGTCAAAGAGTTGGTGTTCCAGTCAACAGTGTAGAAGCGATCAGAGCGGACCAAGGTGATAGCATCTGAAAAGATAGCGGACCAAAGAGCAGAACTTGCCTCACTCGGACCAGGATCGAGTCCCATATGCTCATCAGACTCACAAAAGATACCAGGATACAACTCGATCTTGTCGGGATGCTCATAAAGATCTCTGAGGGCGTTCTGGATCTCAGGGTTCTTAGTCACACTTTCGAACGATGCGTGGCGTGGCAAGCCGAAAAAGTCTCTGAAGTCGTTCAAAGTACCACACTCCCACTTTCTTGCCTGGAGGATACCCATGATCTCAACCGGCCTGAGACACAAAGGAACGTTGCGGGGCCCAAAGTTGGAGATAGGCTCATCCATGGCAGATGTGAGCTCATCCAGCATGTCCTGGTCGTTAAAGAGGTTGGTTATGGCGTTTCGAGTGAAGTTTTTGTACTTGGGCTTATCCGTCGTAGCATTCGTTGCTTTACTTGCAGCCGTGGCAGAACGGTTCAAGGCAATACCACTATCGGAGCTATTGCCTGACGATTCAGCTCTACCTCCATTCGTGGGCACTGCTTGTTTCTGAGGAATACCAAAGGTGACTTCCCAGGGTTGAGTTTCTGGCTTCTCTCTCTTTTTATCTCGTGCTTTCTGGGCCCCTAGACCACCCATTATACCGAGAAAGGTAGGAAGGGGAGTGTTTTTCGCGTCTGGGAACCCCAGCACATTCTCCATATACTCCTCGGTGTACGCCTCGTCCTTGAGAGAAATGGCACAATGAAAGCGATACAAAAGGTTAAACTCAACCGTGACCTGATTGCCGATTCCTCGACTCGTCTTCTTTTGGTCAAAGTCGGCACGGGGATCGAGAGTGAAGTTGGTGTCGAACTGATGGAATCCCATCAGAGCTCTCAGATAGTCGTGAACTGAGATCTGGATGTACATGCCACAAGTAATGAGGCGAGCCGTGTTGAAGAGGTCATCGTCCTGCTTTTTCCAAGCCGCTTGCCAAGCCTCCTTGAATTTCTCGCACTTAGCTTCGAATTCAGCAGCGTCGTTGTTGGACTGGAAACTGGGATCTTGACCTCTGATTTTTTTTGCCTTGTCACTGATAAGTTTCTCAAGTTCTTTTGTCAACGAGAGAAGTTCTTTGTTCAGATCCGAATTTTTAAAAGTAGCCATGGCAACCTCGGCGTCTTTCTTAGCCTGTTCAGCTTTTAGCCGATCCTCCTTTTCCAGGGGAGTCTCGTCTGGTAGCCCCCTTGGGGCGGACGGTGGGTCTCTAGGTCTGGCTGAGCGACAGTCCCTCCAGACCTCTTCGTACCGCTTGCATTTCTTCTCGACCTCGGGAGAAAGAGGCGACAGGAATGCCTTGATCAAAGAGACGAGCTGTGTCTTTTCGTACATGACAGGAACGCTGAAGCGGCCGTTCTCATTGATTCGCAGGAGCTGTCTTGCAGCGTAGTTATGATATCGGTTGTACATAACAAGCATAATGCAGACACCAGGTGGCTGACGCAGCAGGCGATCCTCAGCAAACGTGTCCGGCTTCAAGAGCCCGAGCATGAACTTGTCATCTCGAATCTTGCGCTGCATATCATCGGTATATCCATAGAGAGGCGACAAATCAAGGTAGGATGAACTATCTGAGATGTTCTTATCATTGTCGTTGGTCCTGAAGATATCATGGATGATGATGGTCGCGTGATACACAAGCATGGAAGACAGACCAGACTGACTCTGTCGACCACCTTCCTGTCGTGCCATCAACTTATCAAAGAGATCGGCAGGATCAGGGAGGGCACCGAGGGGTGCTGTCTGAGAGGGGACAGTCTTTGCATATGGAGCACCAGCTTGACCAAGATGGGGATTGATGGCGCTGTTGAACTTGCCATCAGCAGTTCGATACTGGAATGCATCACCAAGGTATGTCAAAGGCGCTGGCAGATCACGTTAGTTTTGAAACCTTACTTTTAAGAGAAAAAAGGCTTACGGTGTAACATTCTGTCATACTTGTCCTTGACCTGGCTATTGATCAGGTTGTTCCGCGCGGTGCTATAGTCGGATAGATTTCCACCAATGGTTGCAACACTTTGTCCCTATACCAAGTGTCAGCGGAATATTGGAATATGCACCACTCAACTTACATCAGGTCCCTTACCCGTGACGAGACCCTCGATACTGCGCCCTACAGCTGCCACAGTATCTCGCCTGGAGAAGATCGTTTTTAAATCATTCCACAAGCCAAGCTTGGGAACAATTGGGTTCTATGCGCGTCAATATCAGAACTTGCAAGATGGTTAGGCTCACTAACACCGATGAGCTTGTCGCCGTGAAACTTGGCATATTTCTCGTCTTGCTTCTTCTTGTCCCTGAGCTGCAAGGTGAGGTTCAAGAGTTCCTTCTCTTGCGCGTTCATATCTGCTTCGTGGCCATGCACAGAGTTGCTGTGCCGGCCGGAGGTGCCATTCTGTGACGAATGACCATTACCGTTTTGTACGGAGTGGCCATTTCCATTCTGCGGTGAGTGGCCGTTCATGGTGGAAGGGTCTCAGCAGTCTGCTATGTTAGGGAAGAAGTAGGGAGAAAGAGGTAATGAACTACACTCAGGAGGACTGGGTGGTGAGTGCTCTAGAAAAAATGGTGAAGCACTATGAAGAGATGGCTCGAGTTGATAAAACTTCCTGTGCGATGGTGCAGCTCCGAGCCTATTATTACAGCTCGTTGCGGGGCACCCAGGGACACAGGATAGAGGGAACCCTTTCCTCGCGCACTCCGCGATATCAGCGCTTATTTTCGGACATTATCATCCACGACCGTAATACCACAACCTCACCCCATTCTTTTCATTTTCGGCCCAATTTCCGCTAGAACCTGGAGCTGATGAACCTTGCATGCGCCTTGGCTTACAAGTCGACATTTTCAATTGGTTCTTCTGGGAGTAGATAGCCAGCCACTATTGAAACATTGCATTTACGCTATCATGTCTCTGAATACCACCCTATAAAGACCAAGATAACCATTATCGTATCATTCCAGGAGCTGAATATGCATGCAAGACGGTGCGGGGCAGTAGTGTAGCATTATCAGATTCCAGCTTGCGCCACTTCCGAATTTACCCAGGAAGAACTCGTAACGGCCCGTGGCGGCTGGCTGAGCTTCAGTAACTCGTGTACTGTAACAAGGCTGATCTATTAACGGTCTAGCCATAACGTTCTCAGCTCTAAACTTTATCTGAACACCTCCCTTTCAGTAGCCATTCCAGACCGTTTAGGAGCTGGCCAAATGGGTCAATTGTCGAAAATGCCTTGTCCAAGACAGCAAATATATTGCTGGTAACTAGATCCGCTTTCCCCAACCCATACGGCCCGTGCCCGCTTAGCCAAGGAGAGTGCTCAGCTCCCGCTAGCTTACGAAGCTGGATACAAAACCCACGCTGCCTATAATGTAATCTTCGCACGCTTCTTTTTAGGTTAGGTAGGTGTACGCGCGGCAACTTCCTTGGGGTTATGCAGCAGTCAAATCCGATGTCTCAGAGTTTGGCGTTGATGGCTGTCTAATTCTGGAGTTATTGAAAATCCACAGCTCACAAGTGAACGCCACGAATACAACTCTGTAGTAGTGGCAGATTCTCGAATAGGCAAAGCCAAATACCAAGTGCATCGCGACCATTGGTGGATGGTAAACGGAGGGCCTACAAGATACTTCTCAGTCTCGCACAACACCTCTGGAGGTTACAACCTTCGTTGCTCCCACATCCATCGCCTCTGCAAAATCAGTTCCTCAAACTTCATCTCATCTTTTGTTTATCAACCCATCACAATGGCTTCACTTACTGTTGGCGAGTATCATCCAGCTCCTGGTGGCGCCAGCAGATGTCCCTGCCCCGTCGTCAACGCTCTCGCCAACCATGGCTACATTGAACGCAGTGGAAAGCAGATCCTCATGAAGGATCTCAATGCGTCAATGAGACATGTTGGTATGAGCCCTCTTCTCGGCTCTGTCTTCGCCATCCCAACCTACTTTGAGTACCACAATCCCGCCAAAGCGCATCTCAGGACACCTCCCAGCACCTGGCAGCGGATCTGGGCAATCATCAAGAATCCTTACTCATTCTTTGACTACTTCGGTTGCTGGAATGCCAACCAGATGATTAGTGGCAAGAAGTATCTCAATCTTGACAATCTCGCTGCCCATGGTGCAATTGAGCACGACGTTTCTCTGTCACGTCGAGATATTGGTCAAAAGCAGGGAAACAACGCTCCTCAACAGGATTTAATTGAGGAACTCCTTCAATACACCATGGACGGAGAGACAATGACCATTGACGACCTTGCATGTTTCGTCAAAGCCCGCATCGCAAAGCAACTTGAGGATAACCCAGAGCTGGTGTATGGACCAGCTGAGCATCAAGTCAACTGTGGCCAGATCGCACTGATGATGGGTTGCTTTGGTGATAAGGAAACAATCAAGGTTGACTACGTCAGAGCTATCTTTCAGGATGAGAGGCTGCCTATCGAGGAGGGCTGGACAAGACGATACTGGTGGACTATGGGTCTGGTCGAGTTCTTCGGTGCTGTGAAGAACTTGGTCAATAAAGTTGGCGTGGAGTTTTAGTTAATTGTAGCTGTTGTTTATGTCTTGTTCAAATGGAGGGATGGGCATCTTCATAGGGCAGCTAACAATACCTCAATACTATACATGACTTTTCTAGCGATCTTCCCCTAAACACTCAATTGGTTTTCATTGTATTATTTTTGGGGTAACCCATTTATTACCTTTTTAAAGGTATATATTCTATTAAATAAATTGACGACAAGTTAAGTAAATGTTCATGTGACCAGAAGAACACCAAATTTCCTACATCAGCAACTTCATTTGCACTTGCAGATCATAATCTGGCCTCAAAGTCTAAACTTTCGGAAAGGGCGGGTTTGTGTCTCAGCCAAAAGTAACTCCAAGACAAATTGCACGTTCTTATCGTGGCTTGGGGACCATCCTGAGACGTGCAGAAGTCAGCCAGCCATGATTTACGGATATAGGAGGGGTAACTTGCTGACGCGGATTGAACTGCCGAGAGCTTGTGGGCCAATTGAAGCAGAGCAGTAAGCAAGCAACCAATTCACCTCTTGGAAACTTCCCCTCTTATCGCCCTGTCAGCCAGCCTAGTCATCTACAGTAGTGTGACAAAAGTCTGCCGACCCCCAAGCAATTTCCCAACCACCACAATTTCAACACATAACTTCACTTATAGAAATATATATCAATTAGCGATCAATGATGATGATTTATATATTAATTTAAAGCCCTGATTCTCGCATTTAATATTTTGTATACCAACCCCGTGCGCGAATACAATGTCGAAGTCTGCTTTCCAAAGAGTCGATGCACTTCAATATCTTTGCTTGCGGAATTGCTGCCCACGCCAACTCAACGCATCTTGTGAACTCTGCGATATCGACCTGGTTTCTCTTTAAATTCCGTAGATGAGGGAACTGTCTTTTTAACTGTCTCTTCAGAATTGCCCAAACGTTCTCAATAGGACTTAGGTCCGGCGAATTCGCTGGCCAGTCGATCCAGGAAATCGCATGTTCAAGGAGCCATTCTATCGTACTTGCTGCGGCGTGGATTTTTGCATTATCCTGCTGAAAATCTCGTATTCCATCGTAAATTGGCAATAATCCTTCCTCCAGAGCTTTCTGATATGACCAAGCAGTGTAGCCATTGTGTTCAGCTGTATCGTCTCGAGTCATCGTTATTATCGACGACCTTCCTGTCTTCCAAATTGCAGCCCAGAACATAACGGAAATTGTAGGTTTAACATGATCGGTCTGATTGACTAGGTCTTTATTGTACTTTTCCCAAGGAAATCGGAAGCAATAGCTGTTGGGGTTGTTGGATTTATTCTGTACAGAGACTTCGTCTGAATTAATCATCTAGGGCAATTAGTAGTGATTTCGATACTATTATTGTATTATGATATACCTCCTTCAATTTCTCGATATCTTCTAACCAAGCTTGACACCAGGATAACCGAATTCTCGCTTTTTCCTTATCAAGCTTTGGTCTGTTCATTGACTTCCACTTCCTCTTGTAGTGACGACGTACTGATCGACGTATTGTACGGACCGAGACCTCGAGTCCTAGCGAGGCGTGGAGCTGGTCCCATGTAATGAACTGGTCCTGACGAATTATTCGAAGAATATTCCGTTTCTCTAGTCTATTGAGCTTACTGGGACGTCCGGTTCGTTTCTGTATCTCAAATGTGCGTGTTTTGGCGTACCGATCTGCTATTCGAGTCACGGTTGATGTATCGGTCAGAAACTCACGCGCGACTGCCTTTGCAGACATCCCGGTGTGTAATAATGCGACTATCGCAGCTTTGACTTCCGGAGTAAATTCTTCTTTTTTCTTACGATTAGGACATAATACAGTCCAAAGGAGAGGTCGTTGCGACATTATTGTGAATTATGATGAAAGAAATAGAAAGTAGGGTGGTCGCGTTGTGAGAACACAGTTGCCCGGGTGGTTGGGGTGGGGTCGGCAGACTTTTGTCACTATATTGTACTAGCCCGTAAACGAGTGGCTTCTCAGCGGCACATACACTAGGTCCGGTTTGCTACAGACGGAGCGGCTGGACCAGTGGCTTGCTGCACGCTTTCGACAGTATCACAGCTGAAATTCCTCCAAAGAGGGGTATTGGATGTCAACCCGAGACGGGAAAAGCTGACTCCATGTGTGGTATGTAGCAATTTTGCTTACAGTGTGATGAATGTCTTCTTGATTTTGCGCGATGAGGTTCATACTTTTAAGGCTTTCTCAGTCCACGCTCATTGTGTTGAACCGAATTTAATCGGCTGTCCATTGCTCTTATAAACCCTCCCTTTATTCACAGCACTGAGCCCACTAGTTATTTCCTCTCCCTTATCACCAAGATCGCCAGAGATAAGATAACACTACCAAGAAGTTAATTTCTTCTCTGAATCTTCTCCCAGATAAAAGATCACCATGTCTTCCCTTCACGCCTGTCTTCCCGCCCTTAAGGGTATCGCCATCGCCGGCAGTCTCATTAATGCCGGTACCATGACATCAGGCTACCGTCTTCTCCCCTCAATTTATCCAATTGCCCAAAAGTCTCCCAAAGACGCTGCAAAGCAGTGGGAGTTCTTCTACTGGAACATGTCTGCTACCGTACCATGGGTTGACCTCACCACTATTATTGTGCTCGGCACAATCGCCTACGGGGAGCACAAGGAGAACGCCTCTGCTTTGCCTTGGAAGCTTTGGACCACGGCGGCGGCTATCATGCCCGTTGGATGGATCTGGGTCAGGCTAGTGATGCTCCCACCGTCTTATGAGCTATTGAAAATTGCCGACGATAAGAATGATGAGACTCAGCCCTTGACTCCTAGTAGGAAGAAGGTACTGGGTCTCATGGAGAAGTTTAATGCCCAGATGTCGGTCAGGATGATGTTCCCATGGGTTGTTGGTGGACTTTCTATGTGGCTTACATTGGGCTTCTAGATGATGGTGTGTTAAAAGGGGAATGATGTCTTGTTGCTTTAGCGTTGGCAGTTGGAAACAGTAGAAGAATCTTGGGTTCCTGGAGCCAGGGAGAGATCTATAAGTTTGAGGGTAATCAGAGGTGTATTTTAGGTACTTGTTGGAATGTTTTGAGAAGGTAGGTTTTATAAAGCTAAAAACTGTAAGTCTTTCCTTTGGTTGAAGAATGTAAAGCCGGGGTTATACATCCATGCATGGATACAGCTTAAACTTTACTATGCTCTTATATATTAAATTCTATAACTTCAAGACCTAGCCCTTAGCCAAAGTATACTCCACGCCCGTGTGTTCTTCTCGAGGACTGATTTAGCGAAATAATTTAGATTTTATCTAAATGTTTCATTTTGCCAAGCTGACACTATAACTGTTCCCGATGATTCACCACAATGGAACCGGTTCCCTTTCCACCCTTCTCTCCCATTTCCTCCACGTCACCTGTCATCTCCTCGGGTCTATACTTGCCGAACTTGCGAAGGGCAATATCTTCATTGAACATGCGATCAATCTGCTCAAGTGACTTACCCTTGCACTCAGGAATGCAAAAGACAACAAAGAGGATGGCTAATGCAAGGATACCCGCAAAGACAAATCCGACCTTGGATCCTAAGCCACCGTACTGATCATAGAGCATATAAGGAATGCTGAAGCTGACAAGGAAGTTGGCAATAACGTTTACTATGGAGGCAGTTCGCTGTGACGCGTCTCGAAGACGGAGAGCAGGTATTTCGGTAGTGATGACATAGTTGAGAGGTGCGAAGGCAAAAGTGAAGCCAGAACCGAACAGTGTGAGCATAGCCACTATGCCGGATTTGACACCGAAGGATGGATTGGATAAAGTTCCCAGGGCTCCCATGGTGATAATTGCTGCGAACATCCACCCAGCACTAGTTAGCAATAGAGGACTACACCAAGTCAGCAATACTTCTAAACCGTAGATAAAGAGCACTTACCGGCGACCAGCGCGATCAACAAGATAGAGACCAGCAAAGGCAGAGCAGAGGTTGACGACTGCATTGACAATGGTCATTGTAAAAGGGTTGACAGTTCCAATATCTCGAATAAAGATTGCACCATATGTCGAGGCAAATGCTTGACCAGTGGCCTGCTGGAAAAAGTTCATGGCGACAACGATACCAGTTCTCTTGAGATTCTTCCCCTGAAAGAGCTCACAGTAATTTCCCTGCTCTGGCTCATGTTCCAGCGCGTATTGGAGCGCAGCGAACTGCTCGTCAATCTCGGCTTCGGTCTGTTTTCCTAGTCGTAGTTTTCCAAGCGCCGCTCGTGCTTCTTCGGTTCGATCTTTGGTGAGTAACCATCGTGGAGACTAATTGGTTAGCTAAGGAGTTGGACGTTGGTGGTGGGTGGTGTACCTCTGGGATGAAGAAGATAGCGCACATGACGAAGACAGGGATGATGAAGAAGAGGCCGAACGGTATTCGGAACGAGAGGTTACCGGATAGAGTGCTTGTGCCTCTACAGACGCATGCGACAATAAGGGTGCCGGACTGATGACTGGATTAGATAGGGAGAAGGATGCAATTGACGAGTGAGACCTTACCATCAAGCTGAATTGGTATGATCCAACAGCAAATCCACGGATTTCGCGTGGCATAATCTCGGACTGGTAGACGGGAACAACGGCGAGTTCCATGCCAATATAGATGTCTAATCCAACGTCAGCTGAATAAACCCACGAAGGTGCGGCGGAGCTTACAGTTTAGGATTCTGGTGGCCATGATTTGATGCTTGCTGACAGATGTCACGGCCATAATAGCAGGGACCAATGCCCAGGCACTCATGCCAAACATGCACCATCTTCGACCCCAACGCTCACTGACCAGACTACCAATGATAACGCCGGCACCGAAACCGATATAGTTCAAGCTGTTGAACAGGGCGAGCCAGGAAGGAGGGATGCTGTACTTTCCAGCGTTGGCGTCCCACTCGCCAAATTGAGCCTGGAAAGCCTCCATGGCTTGGGTGTTGTTGTAGGCTGCATTGTCAAATCCGTAATTGAATGTTGAGATGGCAATGACGGCGAAGGCAATGCCAAGATGGCGATTGAAGTGTTGCAGGATCCTATTGTTGGATAACATGGTGGTGATGCGATGGCGCAAAGGTCTATCGACAGATGTAGCAGAGGATTTGCTTGCCTTTCTGTGTGATGTTTGGTGAAATATCTTGCGGTCGGGGTAATGCTCCAAATATACCCAGTCAAGTCAATTCCACGACATCTTTCCCCGCAAGATTTGAGTATCACGAGTCACGCCAACAACAAGGTAAATCCGTTCGAGACCACGATGCAGAGACTGGTTAGCTCAGTACTTCTCCTGATTTCCCCACGGGTGCAAGATAATGGTCCGGGGTAAGTGGAGAATTAAGGTTTCCCAAACTCGGAAGTCGGGGGGAAGCAACATAAGCGAGACTAGCTAGGGTTTTGGTTAAAATTCTTCTCCTCTTTCTCCGCCCGACTTCCATTTTTAAAGCCTTCTTCCGAAATTATCGGATCGAAGCGACAATGGCTAATCAGAGAAATGCATCTCATACGCGCATCCGCAAGACGTCGGAAATATGCGCTCAATGTCGGAACCGCAAGGTGGGTTGTTTCCTACCCTAGATTATCTTTTATCTGTTTGTTGATGTCGGCACTGTAGGTAGGTTGCGATGGAGATCCACGAGGTTGTGGTAATTGCCGGCGACTCAAATTTTCATGTTCTTTACTGTCGTTGCCTTTAGAAGATAACGGAGACCTCGAAATCTTGGAGAGGCGACGAGTATCACGAGCTTGTATTCCTTGCAGGGATCGCAAATTGAAATGTTCTGGCAAAAGACCAACATGTTCGCGATGCTTGGGTCGTGCAATTGATTGCCATTACCCAGCATCATCAAAGCCTAATGCAAATGACTCGAGGCACACACCTCAGCTTGAGGCGTCCAGCTTTTCTGGGTCTGCATCACCAGCTGGAGACCTAGGGCGCATCAGGAGTATCCCAACGCAAACTCATGTACAGCCGACTGGATCATCAGCATCAATGCCGATACCTCAGCAATTACCATTGTAAGCTTTGACCACAGCCAATCTCTGTGCAGACATGTCTCACCGTCATCAGGGATCTCGGAATACAAAAGAATACAGTAAAAAAACATATCGACGCCTACTTCGATCTCATTCACCCAATTCCGTGCTTCGGATTCCTCCACAGAGCCACTCTTCTCCAATCATGGTCCAAGAACGAGCTCAACCCGTGTGTTTTATTGGCGTTATGCGGTGTCACATCTCGTTTCATACACCCGGGCAGCTCTGTTCATTACAGCACGGCAAGAAAATGGATTCAAGACGCAGAGTCACATCTCCTGCAGCAACTCGCTCGGCCACAGATGTCAGACATAGAAGCATGGCTACTCATCACACTGGATCATTATCTTTCTCAACGCGTCAGTAAGATGCTTGTGTCTATGGCACTGGCTTCACGACTTGCTTATATCCTTCGTCTTAACTACGAGGATACTCGTCAAGGGTTTCTAGTACGAGAGCGTCGGCGACGATTGATGTGGTCCATCTACGTCATGGACTCGCTGTACTCAAGTGGAAAGGCCGAGTTCACTGCCTGTACAGCTGAGACTCTTCATATTCGACTGCCGTGTAACGAAAAGTCCTTTTCCATGGACATACCAGTAACCACTGAACCGCTGCATCCGCCATTACATTCTGATAGAACCAGTATGAGCCTTCTGGGCTACTGCATCCGAGTGCTAGACATCCGTAATCGCACACAAAGGTATTTATATCGGATCTCTATCTGAGTATACCAACTGACTCTCTAGGCTTGCTCTTACCATTACCAACCATCGAAAGCCCATCGAAGAATGCCTAGTAGCCGTTGAATCCATCGAAAACGAGTTACGCCAGTTTTCCGTTTTACTTCCAGCTCGCTATCATTTGAATCCGGCAGCATTCTCACTGCGGGCATTCTCGCCCTCTCGCACACCATTCATAATGCTACATGCTTGGTGGCATCAAACGCACTGCGATCTTTTTCGTTTCACTATCCCCGGTTTCCGAGAGGGTCTTCCCGCTTCCGAAATACTACAAATGTCGCCCGAGTTCACAGCGTCTTGTCGTGAAAAGTGCCTCTTCCACGCTGTCTCTGTCTCCAAAATCCTCGAAATGCCAAAAGCTGTAGGAGGCTCTGAATTAATCAGCGATCCGTCTATGGCCATGTGCGCATTTCACTCTGCAAGAATTATCTCAAGACTCGGACAGTATCCTATGGGTGATATGCCTCAAACGGTACTGGTTGCTAGACTGACGGCTTGTGCCAAGGCCCTCGAAGAACAAGCTACGCTTCTACCCACAACAGCGATATTATTAAAGGGCATAAGAGACTTGGTGAATGACTCACAAAGGAACCGGGATGGACCGTATGCGTGTCCATCAATTTGGGAGGAGGAAGAAACCGAAAGCAACAGACTTTCACAAACTCTCCAAGTAGCTGAAGGCAACTCGGAAGTAAACGAAGTCTTTTCCAAGCATAGCACTACAGATGTCATTCAGAGTTTGCATTTTCAACCAGGAGAGCAAGGCGACACACCTGTGGCCCGAGAAGCATTAACTAGTCATGTTGCCCTTTCTAACTCGCTAGGTGACGTCGCAGCAGGAACAACAGCGGCGCCTGGCTCAGAGTTTGTTCCTATCAATGTCGCGTCTCATCCATCTGGGACCATGGACAATGAGGTAATTGACTTTGGTGGGTATTTTGGAGAAGCAGAACCACACGTAGATAACCTTCTGGCGATGGGGCTCCATGGTCAGTATGGTTCTGGGCAACCGGATGTGTTTATGGACTCGTTTTGGCCTCTGTATGATGGACACTGGACCATGCCGGAGACGGATACCCTTTAATGACTCTAATGGTACTCAATTTGTGCCTCTACTAATACAAACGAGAAAATGTCCAAATCTTAATAAACGCTATAATGTACCGGTGTAATCTATGCTCCGTTCCAATGAATGTCCCGCTCCACGACAAAGCTGGCTTCCAAACTTCCACTAGAGCTCATAACCGAGGCAATGTATGTCCCCGCTTCACACAGCCAACTACCCGCGATCTCATCCCACACTGCAGTGCTGTATCTATCCAGAGTCATGACCACGGAAGCTTCTTCACCCGGCTCAAGGAAAACCTTTTGAAACCCGGCAAGTGTTCGAACAGGCCGTAGGAACCGCGACTTCTTACCCGACTTCAAAGCGTCAAAGGAAATGTACAGCATAACCACCTCAGCACCAGCCATGTGGCCTGTATTTTCAATATTAACTAGCACATCGCTTCCTGTCATCTTGATTCCAGAGGTGGAAAAAGTAGTGTAGCTAAGCCCGTGACTTGAAAGTGTTAGTAAATAAATGGGGAACCGTCGAAATGATAACTTACCCAAATGGAAAGGCCACTTCAATGCCGCGGGCTTCAAACCAGCGGTGGCCAACAAATACATCTTCAGCATAATAGATCCGGCCATTGTCGCTACCGAAACTCAAGAAGCTTGGTCCGTCCTGGACTCGGCTTGGAAAGGTCATTGGAAGCTTTCCACTCGGATTGACCTTGCCAAAGACCACATCCGCAATAGCATTGCCCGCTTCGTTACCGCCATACCAGCTATGAAGGATAGTCTTCGCTTGGTGACGCCATGGCATTTTTATCGGGTTCCCAGCTTGTGTTACCACGATGGCGTTGGGTTGGGCTTCCAGAACGGCTGATACGAGGTCGTCAACGAAAGGTGGCAAGGACATAGACTCTCTATCTTTACCCTCCTTTTCCAAATCTGCATTGAGGCCAACAACAATGAAAGTGTGCTGGCACTTCCTTGCCGCAACGACTGCATTTCTGATACCTTCGGATGGCTCAAGCTTGAGACAACCGCCGAGACGACAGGCTCCTCCAGGTAGTGGAATGAATGAACCGCCACTAGTCCTTGACGTCGATGCACTGCCAGCCTCCACTCGTAGGCGATAGGTCTGGTCTGCCTTCATCTTGTATACCCCACGCACTTCTGTAGAGCCATGCCCGAAGAACATTCCAGCATGGTTCTGTACTGTCTCGTTATCAATGACAAGGTGGTCGTCGATATACAGTTTTGATATACCATAGCTGGCAAGACCAAATTCGTACAAGCCTTCGACTTCGGGGATGAAGTTGGCTTTCATTGACATGAAGAATGTTTCGTTCTGATCTAGGTGATGGTAGTCCATTAGTTGATAAGTCGTGTCTGGTATATTTTGTTGATCGAAGGGTTTTCTGTTCTGAACAGACTCGGGCTCATTGAAAAAAGAGATCGAGACACCTGGGTTTCCATTCTCATCCTTAACATGATCACCAGTGAAGTATGGAAGCAGAACGTGTCCGAAAACACCAGGCTCAAAGTGAACGGTCGCATTCGAGTGCAACTGGTCTTGGATCCCTTGAAACACAGAGCTTGTATAGTACGGCCGGAGATTCGCACTCCCTCCGCCACATGCAGCGGGAAGTTTGGCATTTGGCCCAATTATAGCAACATCCTCGCAATCTTGAGCTTGAAGTGGCAGGAGTTTACTTGCGTTCTTTAGCAGAACCACACCCTCTGTAGCTAGCCGTCTGTTAAGAGCTCGATCATCTGGCGAATCTCGAGTCGTCTCTTTTGTGGATACTCGTGCTGCTGCCGTGTTGTTGACAAGTTCAAGGACTTTCTTTGCTCGTTCGTCTATTGTATTTCTGCTAACCTTTCCCGATACGACTGCTACTATAGCTTTGTCTGCACGATGTCTGGAAGGACCGGGCATCTCAATGTCTACGCCGGCGTTGACTGCACCAGTACAGCCATATGTTCCGTACCTGCTCTTGTTAGCCATAAACATTAGGGAATAGAGCGAGGTTCTTACCAGTCACTCATTACCAATCCATCATATTTCCATTCTCCTCGTAAAATATCCTGTAGAAGCTCTTTGCTCTCAGAAACATGAACTCCATTAACTTTGTTATATGAAGACATGACGACCTTTGGCTTAGCATCTCGAACCGCCATCTGGAAAGGTTTGAGATACACTTCTCTCAGTGCTCTTTCTGACATGCAAATATCGACTGACATTTTGGCGGTTTCTTGATCATTTGCAACAAAATGCTTCAACGCTGCCGCTGTGCCTCGGCTCTGTACTCCTTTGATGATAGCCGTAGCCAACACTCCACTCAAATAAGGCTCTTCAGAGAAACTCTCGAATCCACGACCATTGAGGGGGCCTCGAACAAGGTTAACTGTCGGGCCCAACCACACATGGGCTCCTTTTGCTTCACATTCACGAGAGAGAAGTTGACCTGCCGCGTAGAGAAGCTCTGGGTTCCATGTTGCACCGAGACCGGTTCCGCAGGGTATACATAGTGCTGGTACTGGATTGAAGAACCGGCCGCCACGAGCACCATTGGGACCGTCGGTGCATTTAATGGCAGCGATGTCATGAGATGGAATAGCGGCAGAATGCCAAAAGTCAAACCCTTCCAACTGTTAGTGCATCAAGAGGTATTCCTGTTGTTTTAAATACTGACCTGATAGGAGAGATATCTTCTCGGCAAGAGTAAGAGACGCAAGCGTTGACTCGACATCAATGGTCGATCTCTGATGGATGTGCATATTGGCGACGATTAAAATTCTCAAACTTCAAAGAATTATTCATGCATTTTCTAGCTAGATTGGCCAAGAAACCGGAGCTATAAAGTAATCAATTCACGCCAGTTTGCCCTAAAATCCGCCCCTGGACTTGAGTCGTCTGTGGATCTTATCTCTCGGATGTCGGGCGGAGTTGACACTTCTCATTATCTGGTGTAATGACAGGGTCTTGGCACGTTCCGGCTAATGTTAAGCGTAAGCTAGAGCCCACAATTCTTTCTTTCTTTCGCGAGGGAGTTGGAAAAAGTGTCCGCTAAGTAGCCGGGAGAGTCCTAGGGAAACTCAAGTTAAAACAGACTGATAGGCAGTAAAAGGCTTGGTAGTTAGCATATAGATCATCTCAATCTTGCAGGACGATATAAGTACCAGTCTTAAACTACGGAACGGGAGTTTCGCTATTATTGCGGTGGAAAATAAGTGAACTCATGCAGGTCTTTGTAGTTTGACATTTATCGATAAACGCCAGTAGTGTAATATATGACGCATATATCACATTTAAATCATAATAGAGCTAACATGCTAACATAACCGGAGGTAAAGACTGGTTTAAAGATCACTAATGGTGGAGCTATCGTCAAGCTTTGGAAACTCATCTGAATTTTTAATTTGTAAAACAATGATCAGCTCATGAATCGGGATAGTAGGTAATTACTGCCACGCTGACTTTGATTTGGATGGTACGTCATAGAAAAGCTTGGGTCTTTATAGAGCTTTTGGTCTTACGCCGCTACAGAAGAATAGGCGGTATGCCAAGGGTAGAATTTGTCTTGATGGGTGATACCTTCTCATGGAGTGGTTAGTGCTTGGTAAACGCATGCGAATACGAAGGGACCTTTCTTGCCTTGGCCATGCATGTGGGGTTGTTCTGAGTAGCCACTCTATTTAAGGCACATATGTGGATCTTGACAATACATATGAAGTTTCCATGCGTCGTTTTTGGTCTGTATAGCTCGCTATGATCTTTACCCAAGTAATTCCTTCTTATGTCATGTGTATGTCTAGATAGCTAACAACAATCTATCAGACCTTGGCCTCGGAATCACTGGACAGAGGAGACTCTTTCTCAGGAACCTCAGACTGGAGTACCACGGGTTGACGAAGACGACCAGTGACATCATGTGTCGCTTCCCACTCATCCAGCTCACTGACAGGGACCTTTCTAATCTCATGACTCTGAACACCGTTGTCAAGAGTAACGGCTTCTGATCGCAGCTGATAACCCTTCCAGTTTGGCAACAGGGTCGCCCAGAAATAATAATACAGGCCGCATGCTATGAGGCTATTGAACATGTTAGTCGAGGCTAATCAGAGTATTCAAGAGGATTCATCAACTCACATTCCGATACCTGTCACGACGTACGTAGCGTACCAGAAGCTGACATCGCCGGCGTACATTCCACCCTCTGGAGGATACCAAGGCATAATAATCACGAACAACTGGACCAAGATGTTGAAAATGACAAGAATATGCCAAGCCTTAAACTCGGGAGGAGGTAAGTTTGCACGCTTGCGACGCCAGCGCACAACGTACAGCCCCACAGCCATGGCAAGATTAAAAGCCGCACCCGGGTAAACACCTAGGTCGCTCACTAATGAGGGTCAGAGACATTTGTATTCAAAGATAGAAGTGATTGCATACCGAAGTTGAAGGCGTCACCAGACGGGATGGCAAGAATCATAAGGGCAGTAATGGCCCAAGTAGTGAAATAAGGTCCGAGAGGTGTTCCAAATGGCTTGGTAGAGACCCAGAATGGAGTCCACGGGAGGACACCTTGTCTGTAGATATGCATCAGCTAGGCCATCATTAACATGGCTTCCGAGCAACAAACCTTCCACACTCTCGAAGTCGCCGGGACAGTCCAACAATGACGGCCATGATGTTTCCAAAGGCACTCAAAGCAATGAGAAAGTTGAGGCCTCGTACCGCTCCACTGTTTCCGAGTACCTTGCCGAAGAATAAGCTCGCCGCTGTTAACCCGGAATTTTCGAGCTCATCCTTGGGGACTACAACTATCAGTACGCCGTTCGAAGAGACTGAGCCGGATCACTGTACCTGCCGAAAGCCAGGCGACATTGGCGAACATGTAAAGAACATATACTGTTGTTAATGCAGTAAAGGCATATCTCTTGAGTGACTGGACAGGGTTCTGGATATACAGTCAGGCCACCGTCAACGACATTGAGATATTCCGGACACACCTTGACTTCGTTGGCGAGATTAAAGGCGTTATTGTAACCACCATAAGAGAAAATGATTCGATACAGTGCATTGGTGAGACCGTATGCACTGGCTGAGCCTGTGCCTTCAAATGCGTTTCGGAAATTGACCTTGGGGTCCTCGACCGGGGTATGCCCACCTAGGACCACGAACCCAGTAATGATGATGAATATGAGGGTTAGAATCTTGACAACACCAATTGCATTCTGAAACCAGTAGGCGTACTTGGTGTTGAACGCCAGACCTAGATCGTGTAAGTATAGCCACATACCAACGAGAGAGTCTACCTACACAAGCATGCGACCGTGTAGCCAGCCAGGGCGACACCTTTGATCTCCCAATTGCTAGGGTCTTTGGTGGAACACGCGAAGAGGTAAGTTGCCAGAACTGTTCTACGGGTTAGTCTTGATGACTTGAAAGAGTACTTGAGTCATACTTACCAACAGCGTTGCTGCTACCGAAGGACAAGAGGACACTCTGCACAGCAAAGGTAGTTGGGAAAAACCAGGTAGGGCGAGGGAATGCTTGTTCGAGGAAGACAACCTCGGAACCTGATCGACTGGGGAAGTAGGCGGTAAACTCCAAGTAAACTGCACCGGACGCAATACAGAGCTGAGGGAAAAATTAGATCAAGTTCTTGGTCCGAATGGAACACGGATTCCTTACCAAATAACCCAAAGTCCAGTAAATGAACATGAGACCAACCGAACCAGTACCGTGTAAGATGGCAGAGGCTATGATTCGTAAGCAACATTCCCGGATTAGTCACGGATAAAACATACGCGTAGAGTAAATGCCAGTGCCAATCATCATGGTGACATTGATCAAGACGATTGTGAACGGTCCAACATCGTAGCCTAAAGGCGACTCATTTTCGACGGGCGCTCCAGTGGCCTCCTGATACGTGACAGCATTGCTATTCCCGCCTGTCTCTCCTACGTATTTCAAGCTTCCGTCGGAAAATTCGGCATCGTTACTAGCGGCCGTGACAGCCGCGTCGGAGCGGTCACTGAATGGTTGTCTCCAGGAAACCATGGTGTACAAATAGGTCGACTTACAAATAAAAGCAAATACACATGAGGCAAGGTTAAAGAAGTAAAGCTTATAAGAGAATAATTAGTATTCTCTAACAGAGCCAAGATCTTGGGGTGGACATTTGGTTATATAGTTCAAACATTAACATATATTACCTTACTTTACTTCCGACAGCGGAGCAATGTGGCATTCTCAAGTAACAATATTGTCCTTATTAGCTAAGAACTATTTCGAAATTCTCAAGAGATATGGCATATCTCGGCGGCATGTGGGATGAGTGGGTGGGAAGCAGGGTAGTTCATCACGAAAGACCACTTAACTATGACGCAAACTGGCCATGTTAAACCCAAACCAACAACTCCCTTTCCTTAAAGATTGTGACTGCTCCACCCGTCGGATTCTTGCCTAAAATAAGCGCATTGACGGGAAACGGTTGCAACGAGGTGAGTGATACAATCGAAAACGTTCTAGGGAGTCATAGAAGATACTTGTAGAGGTATGAAGTGTTTTTCACAATACTGCAGCCGTTATACTAAAAGGTCTGCAGCAAAATAGTTTCACTACATCTCCCTGTATCCCCTTTGTTTACAAATGCTTTGCAAATCTTCCTGCAGAGACAACACAATTGGGTTTACCCGTTCAGCGAGCCCACGGTTCCCGAAGACCCCGTTGGAAGTTTGGTGAACTAGAAGCGAGTTAAATATATTATGATGTCACACTCCCCTTTCGTCTAACATTTATGTTCGTTCATCATAAACTTAAAGGGGCTCTTGAAGGGTTGATTAAGGGTGTTTATCGGCTATAGCCAATGGTAATGTACCATGGGCGATTGCGAAGTATGGCGACAGTTGCCCGTCACGGAAGTCCCACCAAAACAATTCCTTGCGATTCGTCCATTTCACGGCTGAGTCGGCCCATTTCACCACTAATGACTCAACGACTGCTATTGGAGAAACAGGAAGAAGACTGTGGACGACTATGGCTGGAGAGATCTAGAGTATGAGTCTGGCCAAAGCAGCGACCTACTAGATACTCTCGCTAGTAGGATTCAACGGCTAAGTATATAGAAAGGGTTACAAATATCAAAACCTCTCGTCAGCCAGCAGAGTGTTCACCCGAAAATCGATATACTCAAGAATCGTTCAAGCACGTAATTCAGTAAACAATATCTAATAAATACAAATAACCTTTTCAACTTCATTTCTCCCCCAATAATATCCATTAACGAAGTAAGCATACTGAATATCGTCTAGTTCGAGTTCTTTCAAACAAGCCACTAAACAGTTTATCTTCCTTTTAACTATTTCAGCCAGGGCCTGAGAACCCCTTTCGTCCAGTAAGTTCGGATGTCGCGCCGCCCAGTCTTCCAGATCCAGAAAAGCACGTGCAAGACCGATCTGTATGCCAAGCTCTGGATGCGACGCTTTAGACAAATTTAAAACTTTATACGCGAAGGTATTGTCCGATGACAAGCTTGGCCAGTCCAGTATGTCTTGTAAGCATGTAGGCTCGGGAAGACCAGCACGACGAAGCATAGGAAGACCAATCTTGATTAAGTCTGGAGAATAAGTCGATCGTCTATCTTCGTCCATTCCAGCGATGCCATTCTCCACTGGAGAGAACCCGGAGTTAATGCGTAAGAGGCGAAGAATGTTAGATTGAAGTTGCGTTGCTGTCCGATAAGGCGTGGAGACAGTATTCTCCAGAAGAGCTGTATGCAAAAACTATAGTGGTAAAAGCCAGGTGATATTTACGTCTCTCACATCACTGAGCGGTGGAAGAGGGACGAATGGCTCGATTGGCGAAAGCTGGTCCATAGTTGTTAAAGGAGGCTCGTCAACGTGATGTTCAGAGGATGCTGGCGAGAGATAACCAACAGCAAGAGGACCCTCTGTCAGAAGCTCAGAATCGTTATTCTTGCTTTCGCTATACATATCTTCATATGCCCATAAATGCAATACCTCATTCGACAGTCCATTAATCCAGACATAAAGATCCTCAGTCTCACTCTATGTAAAAGCCCTAAACATTCTGCCTTTTTAACCTAACTCCCGAACGAAAAGACTACAATAGCTTTCTCCAGGTCGGACCTAGGGAGAGGCTTTTACGAATGTATTAAGGAAGTTTCAACGCCACCTTTACTTGCCTCAATCCTTAAGAGACGGCTTAAGCCATTCGGCGAGAGACATATCCCCAATACGGGCTTGACATTCAGTATAAATCTTATTATTTGTAATGACCTTAAGATATATTATATTAAAAACTCTAACTTTCATTAGGCTTAAAGTGATATTATACAGTATTAAGGCAATCATTACATTATTATTGCCAAGGGTCTAAGAGAGAAGATAGCCAGCCTAGACTTGACCCTAGATATCTTAAATGGATTCGCCAGGCCTATTCTTCTCTTGGATAATACCTATATACTTTTTTACTGCCTCTAAGGCAATAGCTAAATGTCTGGAGTCTGCATTATCTATGGAAATATATAGGGTAAAATAGTAGCCATTAATGCCGAGTTTAGGTAGTTTACAAGCCATCATTAGAATCTTATTTGTCAGGAGCTCAAAATGCAAGTTAAAGCCCAAGATCTCGGGCAGTAACTCATTAGGGAAAAGGGAGATAAGAAGCTGCACTACAGCTGACTCCCAAACGCGAGGATCGTCCATACCTTGACTTACTCCATCAGAGCTCACAAAGGCGGCAGAGTCTGCACATAGAAGATGGATATTAAGAGATCTCAAGAGCTCTCAGTACAAGTAAACATGATGCTTCAACAAGTCTCCGTCGCCCAATTCTTCGGAAATAACTTGCCATGCAAGCCTTGTCACTCGTTTTTCACCTCTTCATACCTATCTCACCCGGATTGGTAATCGTACTGCAAAGCCAACATCTTCCAGAACCACACGAGGATGCAAATCCTGAACTAAAGGCTAAGCGTCAGCAGCAGCGATAGATTTTCATAGACTCAGTTTTCAGCACTGACATCAAGTCTATACTTAAAGACCTTCCCGTTCACAAAGCCCTTAATAATTACTTGACTTATGTCAACAGAAGAGGGATAGGACAGTCAGGATAGGATAGACAGCTTCACCAGACGGATAGTTTCTTATTCCCCTTCTTTAAGATCTCCACGCATTATATACAGGCCATAAACGGTCTTCTTTTAGATTATGCATTTTACGCTTTAAGCATTATATTCTTCCACAAGGGTCTATTCTTAGATCTTCTAGAATGGTACCTAACATAGCCATGCAAAGTAGGCAAAAGGCTAAGTGGAGAATATGCTTAAGATAAGAAGAGGTATATTAAGCACTTAGCCACTTTTATAATTGCTAAAGGGCAAAGCGTTACAGGAAAATTCAGCTTCAAGCAATCGTGGCATGATCTTAATATTAAGGCCTTTAAGAGACAGACTAATGCTACTGCGCGATGGCTTAAAGAGCGTGAAAGTAGTCATGCCGAGAACGAAAACACTGGAAAGAAAAGGCCCCAGACTTCTAAACCTGAGACTAATAGAAGTTTACAGGATACAGAGAGTCGAACAGTGCTCGAGAACGGGACCACAGGCAACCATCAGCCTAAAGACGAGCCACTAAAGAATATTACTGCACGATGGCTCAAAGAGTTTGGGAATAGCCACAACAACAACAACAACAAAGGGAAGAACGTGGACAAAGAAGAGACTCCTGCTTATGAAGGCTATACAAACGTCCAAGATACAGTCATTCAAAAAGCGGAGGAGAGCATGACAAAAGCCGAGGACGAGCCCAACCTAGTAGATCCATTGAAAGACGAGTGGATTGCTAAGATATACAATCTAGTCGCAGAAATATAGAAATCTCCACATGTTCTATCAGACGATAAGACCAAAGCTTTAAATCTAAAGAAATCACTAGTCATAATCCGTATCTGGCTCAGAAATACCAAATTAGATTCAGCAGACGACAGACTTAAAATACTACTGGAAGGATATCAGTAGCGGCAACCGCCCGTCGTTTTCTGGCTATTTCTAAAACGATTCCGGTATACCCTATAGAGTCAGGAGACTAAGATTACACCAAAAGACAATACTTTTTCAGAGATATAGCCTTAGCCAGGACCTAAAGATGGATTTTTAAAATGTAAGCTTATCCTTTTGCTTATATCATGCGCGACACTAACACATAAAGATCCACTTACATTTAATCCTCTTATCCTGAATCTAGTAATAAAGAAAGCCATAAGTCGTGATATTGCCATGTCACGGGACCTTAGTGAAAACTTAAGCCTGATTGCGCTTACTTCACTTTACTTAAAGAATCCGATCTCTAAACGACAACGAGGACGTTTAGAGATAAGCAAGCATGAACAACAGGGTCAAATGCAAAGAGATCGATACATATTGCTATTCATAATAATTTCGGTCTTAGGTTTTCTTATAGGAATGGTTCACGTATTGTGTTTTCTACTTCGGTTCTTGGATTAGATCATGCTGTTGGCCTCAATAATTGGCCTTACTGTCCAAGCAATCTTTAAGGCAGAAGAATATGCCCAGTGATATTTTATTAGCGACTTCCCTCATAACTAGATATATACGTAACGTAAGACTACGATATCAAATTAACAGAGCTAAGTTCGACTAGATTATTAAGGGCAGCGTTGAAAACCTAAGCTGCAAATGCCTACTGTAGTATTTATAGATGGACAGAATGGTTTATTGTCACCTTAAAAAAGTAGTCTAGTTGTTAGAATAATCAAGGTAAAGAAATAATTTGTCAAGAGTCTCTGATCTGTGCAAACGATGATTACAGAACAGTAAATACTGCAGGCTGCCTCCATGATCGCGTACTTGGCGTGGTTGGTATACCGTGCCATTGAAATCAAGCTATCCCAGCGAGGCCTTTAGCCAAGGGGCCATGAACATTCTGGATCCGGCTTGGCTTGCGGTTCAATTTTTCTTGAACTGCTTTGTCGTAGGTGCCATTACAATATAGGCATTCTGTGCGGAACTTCAGCTGATGATTATCGCCTCTGCAAAAACACCACGACTCACTCTCACCCGAGTATCCATACTCGCCTTTTTCAGGATGTTTCTGGCCAAAATATATCCTCCTCCATTTATCGTTGTAGGCTAGCATATTACAAGGATGCTCATCGGGAATGACTTCCCATCCGACCGGCTGTTTCAAAAATCAGCTAGAGAGCTTAGCTCAGGACGCGTTACTACGCCGAACGTACCTCATTGTGTTGGAACAAGGTGACCTTTGAGGTTTTCGTACGTATGTCTCGAATGAAAGCATTAATTCTTTGGACCCCTTCAAGACGAGCTAAATGCCCATCTCGTTCGTTAGGGCTCGCGCGCCATAAGAAGCAATCCACATAAAATCCCTTATTCGCTATCTGATGCTCCTGGCTCATCGCATCTTCAACGAGCTAACTGTACGCTTTGTCGCATTTGATTCGTATCTCTGGGCTGGCTGTGAAGAACAGCCCTTTAGGTAAAGTAAAGTAGCCCATGGTCTCTGTCTGCAGTGGTGTAAGATGGGAGGAGCCGCCAGACTAAAACGCACGACCTGACGCTTGGGATGATACGTGAATTAAGTCTTGTGATTTGGGCCAACCCCGCACTGGCTAAACTTATTTCATTGGTTGCTTACTTGATATTCTAGCCCCTAAGCAGGCATATAAAGCTGTGTTTAAGCGGAGGTAAAGTAAGACAGAAATGCTGGTGAATAATGCACAAATGGGTCCATGCTATATACCATATAGGGATTCGTGTTAAGCTTTTCGGGTGCGATATTCAATTGCTTTATGTCCTTACTCCTGCCGTTACTTTCTTTTGTCTGCCCCCTTAATCTTGAATTTTTATTATTGTTAAACTTTAAGGTGATGAGGTTTGGTAGATATTACCGAATGTTCTTTATCTACAGGGTAAGCTGAAGCCAGTCATGCTTTCAGGAAGAGTGGACCTACGCTTTGCCGTGGGGTCAACACGTGGCAAACGCGTTACAATCAGAATTAAACCATAACTAACCAGTATTGCTTATAAGCAATACCCTTAGCCATTAGTAACCTATTTACTTGGCTTATTAATACTTAATTTTTATATTCTAAGTAATAGATCTTATGCCTCCGCTGGATTCTCTATATCTAGGTGGATAATTAAATAACCATATTATATCATTTCGCCATTTAGTATATTCTTAGATAGAGTGTAAGTTACTTCGCTTTAATGTACTTAATGGACTAAATTAGGGCGGCTTTAACTTCGATCTTATGCTTATATTATGTAGTATTATAATAGGAAATACTTAGAAGGCTAGATGGCTTGTAATATCTAATAACCTTAAGCAATTCGTCTAGGTAAAAAGACCTAATAATAACATTTTAAGAAGTCAAATGTATTACTACTTTATCGGGGACTAGGAAACTATATATATAATTTATCTCCCCCTCTTCTGCAGTTATGGTTTAATTTGTTTTTTTATAAATAAATATCCTATTATTCTGTCGTTTTATTATTGGTAATTTCTACACGGCAAGCTACCAGACCTCTAGGCCGATATTAATATTCTACTTAATAATAAGAGTTAGACTACTTAATAGGATGAAGTAATATTTAGTTATAATGTAATATGCCGTAGCACTGTATGTAAAGAAGCTTGTAAAGTAGCTTACCTTATGCTAGCTGGGGAGTTATATTGGTGTGGCCAGAACTAGATACGTTAGTACGTTATATGTTCTTTATCTTACTTTAGCTAACTGCTTATAGATAGTGCTTTAATTAGCTAAGCAGTATATCTATAAACGACATAAGAAACATCTTGCTTTTAAGAAGAGATATACACTTCTTATTTAATAATTATCACTTTATCTATACTGCTACATGAGATTAATTAAATAAAGCCTATTTTATGCTTTATATACTTAGCCATAAGAAGGCTAATAAACTTATATTACTCTATTATAATAGACTGATATAAACCCTTTGCAGTATTTTAATTAACTTTCTTTTTATATATCTTACTTTTATATTATTTAACTTAATAAATCTCCTACCCTTTAATAGTATAACTTAACTTACTATCCTACTCTATAATCTAGAGTCAGGCTAAATTTATAATAATAATCTTTTCTAATAGTAAATCTATAGTAAGATAAAACTCTTTAGTACTTATTCTAGAAGTTAAAGTTACAGTATTAGTCCTAAGAAAATAAGCCATAATAAGTCTATATATAAGGAAGTGTCTATAGGGAATCTCAATTATAATAGTAAGAATTAAGATAACTCGGTGTATTTAGATTCACCCCCTTACGGATAATAATGGAAAAGGATCTGGGATACTTAAGCATAAGAGTTACCACTTGAACTTACGGCGTCTTTAACTTCGCCGAGAAGAACATTAATATCACTACAATCAATTTAATTAACGGAAATTGTATATTAGAAAGAGCCTTATTTAGCGGGAAGTTAAGGGTTACAAGAGATTAATGCGAAGTGTTTTAATAAGAAACGACTGGCTAAATAAGGATAGATAGAAATAGAATGGCCAGTTAATAGCTAAGATAGAACTCTTTATGAGTTAAATAAGAGGGAGTGGAATAAATTACCATATGGTAACCGATATATTATTAGATAAGTGTAAGATAAAGTATTATAGATAGAGTTTAGCTATCCTATTATAGGACAGAACCCAGGAAGGAATTAGCACTTAGGTTTTTAAGCCATTAACTAAGATTTCTTACATCCTTATAGTCCATTCCATTTTCAGTGAAAGAAGGAATTCACCACCTCTTATTAGCTTATATCCCTACTAGCTCCTCTTTCACTAAAAAAGGAACGGTATTTTAGGGGCCCTTACAGACATTTTAATTAAAGATATATTATAAAACTTCCTTATTAGCTACTTTTTCTTTTTTATTAGCCTATATAGCTAACTTTACTTTTATAGCGTAAAGTAATATTACTCTATGGCTACCTATATGCAAATTGATGCTTTAATTGTATGTATTTCGTAAATGCATTCTAGAAGTATAGAAAGCACTTCACTAATGCTTATTCTTATTAATCATTCATTCTCACAACAATTTAGCGATAAGGTCTGTTAGACTGCATTAGACATTCTTACTAAAACTTGAAATACACTAATAAAGACAGGGGTAGACCTTATTGAGAAAAAAGAGAAGTAGACCTAGTCCTACATACTAAAATCAATTCTAGTAGAATTGAATTATTTTACCCTACATGACATGGGGTAGACTTGAATTTTAATCAGGGGTAGAATTGAATTTACTAAAGTCACCAGCCGAGAGGTAGGTTTTACTTTTGCAGGGGTAAGACATTTATTTATAATTGGGCCTTGGTTACACGTCGAAATTTGGCCGTACACAGAATGACATATTGCGTAAAACTTCTATATTTAAAATTAACCTTAAACCTAGTAAAGTTAATTATTGCCAGGGTGTAGAGTTAATTTAACTCTATCCTATATATAAGAATAGTAGTGCTAATCGGAACAGGGGTGTATCCCTAAACGCAACATGTCGTTTTGCATAATACGCGCTTAGTGTTATTTATAATTGCTTAAGTATAGATCAAAGTCTTGGATTATCATTTTTTAAGTGTATATTAGTATTCTTTACGGCCTAGTACTATTAGGTAAGTATTAATTCTAGCCACTGCTTAAAAGTAAGGTTAATAGTACCGGGATATATTAATTAACTTACTATTTATAAATAGTATTAACTAAAAGTATAGCTACTATTGTATAAAGTATTAGGCTTACTATCCTAATCAATATAAATAACACCAATTATAATGCAGTATACTTTATATTAATAGAGATTACTAAATTTAGTATTACTTCTATAATAAAAACACTATAACCTATCTAATTAATTAAACTAATTATTATTTCTATTTTTAATAATCTTAATTACCTCTTAATAAGTCTTTATATTATACCTAGCGTTACTATATTTACTATAATACTAAATACCTAATCTAATTAACCTTCCTTAATTACTACTTCTAATAATTTAACTACTATTTATATATTTATATCTATTTAATTAATTAAATTTTAAGTATTCTCTATAATTATATTCCCTCTTTTCTATTACTATATTCTTTTTACCTTATATTGCTAGCTAAGTATATTATTTAACTATTAAAGGTTCTAGTTTTTAGCCTTTAATAAGGCTATTTCACATAAAAAAATACTTTATTTTTTTTTAAAATACTTTATAGCTTTAATTATTAACTTAAAGAAGCTACTTTTATAATTTCTAATTCTTCTTTATAAATACTTAAAGTAAGATTAGGTTTTTAGTATTATCTTTAAGGTCTTTATAGTCTAAGGGATTAAAGGTTTAAAAGCCTCCCTAAAAGGTATTAAGGTTTATAATTATATATTAAGCTTTAAAATAATATATTCTAGGTTAAAGAAAGTAAGTCTAGCTTTTTTAAAACCTCCCTTAATATTTCTTTTAGTTATAATAGCTTAAAAGGTATATATAAAATACTAGAAAGAAATTAGTTTTCTTAATATAGATTATAAACCTTTTAATTAATTACTTTATTTTTTAATTATATACCCTTTTTAATAGCCTAAAGTAGCTAGTATTAAAAGGCTAAAATAGGTATAATAAATAAGGCGGTATATAAAGTGTAATAATATTATACTCCTTATAATATATTCAGAAATCGGCTAATTAATAACTTTTATAATTATTTAGAATTAAGAGGTAATAGGGACTAGTTAATTAGCTAATTATAGCCTGATTAAAGTGCTTTAGCTAGTTAAGGCCTATTTTATTATTTATTCAGCTAACTTTTAATTATAGTAATAATTTAAGTAACTAAGAAGTTACTTTCTTTATATTAATTTTAAAGATAATATTTACCTATAACTATAATAAATAGATTAATTACCTAACTTTTTATATTAATTACTTAAATTACTATAACCTATTTTTAATTTCTAGGCTAAATTAATTTTAGGTTTTTATATCTTTTTAAGCTAGTAATAACTATATTACTTAACATTATACCTATTATAAAGCTAGTCTTATTAAAGTTCTAAATATTATCTAATTAAATCTTATATTTTATAATTATATTTTCTATAAGCCTAAACTAATTATAAATAATAATTAGATCTTTATATTTAGCCCTATAATAGTTATATTTTCTTTAAAAATATATCTTAAGCTATAGTTACTACTTAATAAAATTAATAGCCTAGTACTAACTAACTAGTAATATATTATAATTAATAAGTAATTAATTTACTATTTCTTTAATATTATAATATTAAGTAGGAAATCCTTATAAATCTAAGTTAAGGATATACTAGACTATAACCTATTTCTCTAGATTACTTAGTTTTTATTACTTTAGAATTTAATTATAATATATAGTAATATTATTATATTAAGTATAAAGGGTTAAGAAGTTAATATTATAAACTATTATAGCTTATTATAGGCTTAATATTAAGTCTGCTTAATATGCCTAAAATATAAGAATAATTTAAGCCTCTTTATTAAATTAAGATATATTATTTTATTAAAAATTAATTAATTAGATAATAATATATAAGGTTAAGGTATTTTTAATTAGTATACTTATCTAATTAGTATACTTATTATATACGTTATATCTATAGACTTTAACCTTTCCTAAGGAGGCTATTAAACCTTCTATTCTATAGGTTTTAAGGACCTTAAAGATAGTAATAAAAACCTAATTTTAGTCTAAATATCTTATAAGATAAATTAAAAGGCATTATAGTAACTCCTTAAAGTTAATTATTAAAGCTCTTTATTATCTTTTTAAGAAAACTAAAGTAATTATATATAAGGTTACCTTATTGATAGTAAAGAATAAAGAACTTTAATAAATAAATAAGATTTTAAGCTAGCGCTATAAATAAAAAAAGACTAGACTATAGAAAGGAAAAGTAATAACTATATAGAAACTATTAAAAGTAATTAATTAAATAGATATAAATATATAAATAGAGGCTGAAATATTAAGAAGTAATAGTTAAGGAAGGTTAGTTAGACTAGGTATATAGTGTTATAGTATATATAGTAAGACTGGCTATAATATAAGAATATATTAAGTAGATATTTAGGCCTTTAGTAATATATAATGATTAGGTTTCCTAAGGGATAAACTAGTTTATATTAGGTTTATATTAGTAAATACTATAGGGGGTTATATTAAGCTATTATAAAGTATTATGTCTCTTAATAGTAAATAAAATAGGTTAAATATATTTAGGTAAAGAAGTTATATTAATAGTTAGTAAGTTAATATCTATAAAAGTATTAATAAATATATATATATATATATATAGGTTTATTAATATAGAAATAAGCTTAATAGTAAGGCTTATAATATTCTAAGTAAGCTATAAGGAAAGATTTATATATAGAGAAGTAAACTTTTATAAGGCTTACTTAGGTATAGGTAAGCTTGACTATAGTTAGTGAAATATATAGGGTATATATAATATAACCGTAAGGGTTATACTATAATCTTTTCCCTCTGTTAGGTTTTATCCTTGAGATCTATATAATTTTAATTTTTTAGTAACTAATTTAGTAAGTCTAACTTAGTTTTATAATTATTATATTAGGATATTTTACTAAATAGAAAGTAGATTCTTATAATAATATCCCTTTAATGTTTATTAAAAAGTAATATAAAGCTGCCGAAGGTATTATATAGTTTGGTTTTGAAATTATACTGTATTCTTATTATAGTAAGTGTAGTATGGCTTATAAGATAATTATTAGAAAGAAGAAGTATAGTTTATATATTTCTTTTAGTTATCTTTATAATATAATTAGTATGCCTTTAAATTCTTGTAAGTGTTTTTTCCTTATAAGTATGTCTTTTTTAAGGTATACTGATTTATAGTGATTTACATTATTAATAAGATAAAGTGTTTAGAAAAGTGTAAGGCTGTTGCTAAGGAATTATTATTTACTTGCCGTAAGGTATTATATATTGTATAGTAAGAGTTAGATAAGTTTTTATTTTAACTAAAGTCCTATAGAAAGAGGAAAAAGGAACTGGTCTTTTATAGTATGAAGATAACTTATTAAGGTCTGGATTTTTTAAATAAGTTAGAGAAAGTTAAATAGGTAGATTCTATTCCTGAGTAGATTGTTATAAAAGATATTTATTTATTAGTTTACTTAGATATATTAGACTTTAGTTTCCTTAATTTTATTAATATTAATAGAAGTTCTTTAGGGGTTATTAGGTACTAAAGAGATATTTTATTGGTTTTTATACATTTTTACTTTTTAAATAGTTTTTTTATTTAACTAGGTATTCTTATCTTCTGTTTTCTAACTGTATTTTTTTAATTATTCTTACTTTATAAACTTCTAGTTCTTTAATTTTCTCTGGCTTATTATTAATTTTAACTTAAATTATATTAACTAATAATTTAAGTAATATAATGTAAATAATTAAGTAGAGTCTAATGTTTAGTAGTAGATCTAGTTTATAGTTATTTTTTAAGATTTTTTATAGTATTTTATTGGGTTTAATATATTTATAGTTAAGTTTTTTAATAGTCTTTTTATTAAGATGTTTTTTATAGCTAGGTAAACTATATCTCTCTCTAAGAAGGATAGTCCCTTTATCCATTTTAGATTAACGTATTTAATAAGTAAGTGTAATAAATAAGTAAGTATAATAAAAATCCCTCATTCTATATTATTACCATCTAATTAAATAACGTACACGATAAGCGGACCGGACAGACAAGCGAGCCGGACACCCTGCCTTTCACTTTAGTAGTCGATTTTTAAAAGCTTATAAAAACGCCAAATTAAGCTTATAATAGCTAGAATTCTAATAGCTTATATATAAGCCTTAAACTAAGCTATATAAATTATTTTAGATTTTTAGGATAATTACATAAAGCTATAAACCTTAAATTATACTTCTACTGTGATATACACTGTACTAGTGTTATTTCTCGCTTAAATAAAATAGCTTAAAATCTTCTAAAATTACTTATAAACTATCTTAACTATACTAACTCTAAAAGTAATTTTCATAGAATTTTAGCTATTTTATTTTAGTAATAAGAGACTCTAGGGTAGGCTAGTTTTACCCGCACAGTATGCTGTCCGGTTCGCTTGTCTGTCCGGTCCGCTTATCGTGTACGTTATTTCTTAACTATCTATAATATTATTATCTTTAAATAAGGCTAGGGTACTTTTTATACTTTAGGCTATATAGAATAACTAAAAATTAAGTCTTTAATATACTATAGATATCTATTAGGTTTCTTACTAGACCTTATATTATTAATAAAAGAGAATTTAATTATAATATAATTCTATTCTAAACTTAAGAAAGCTAATTAATTTAAAGGAAAAGATAATAATTTAATTTATTTTTAACCTAGATTTATAAGGATTTCTTTTATAACTATAGTTTATAGAAGGAATAGCTAATTCTTTACTTACTAATTATAATATATTACCTATTAATAAGTACTAGGCTTATAACTTTATTAAGTAATAATTAAAGCTAAAGATATATTTATTTTAAAAATATAACTATTAAAGAGCTAAATATAAAGATTTAACTATTATTTATAACTAATTTAGGCTTATATAAAATATAATTATAGGGTATAATATTAAATTAAATAATATTTAGAACTTTAATAAAACTAACTTTATAATAAGTATTATAATAACTAGAATAATTATTATTAATTAAAAAGGTACAAAATACCTAAATTAATATAGCCTAGAAGTTAAAAATAAATTACTATAATCTAGGTAATTAATATAAAAGGTTAATTAATTATACTATTTATTATTAATATACACTAATATTACCTTATAAATTAATATTAAGAATATAACCTCCTAGGTAATTAGGTTATTATAATAAGTAAAAATAAATAAATAAATAATAAGCTAGGCCTTAAGTAGCTAAAGTACTTTAATTAAAGTATATCTAACTAATTAGTTAGTATTTATTATTTTCTTATCCTTAATAGTTATAAAAGCTATTACTTTATTAATTTTAAAAAATACTATAAGAAATATAAAATTATTACGCTTTATATACCGGCTTATATATCTTATTTACTCTAGCCTTTTAATATTAAGTACTTTATAGTATTAAAAAAGATATATAATTAAGAAATAGAGTATTTAACTAAATACTATATAACCTATATTTTAAAGATTAAGTTCTTTTTTACCTTTTATATTATATTTAAAATAACTTTTATAGAAAGTAATATTTAAAGGGGTTTTAAAGGAGCTAGGCTTATTTCTTTAAACCTAGAAAATATAATCTTAAAGCTTAATATATAACTATAGACTTTAATACCTCCTAAAGAGATAGTTAAACCTTTCTCCCCTTAGACTTTAAAGACCTTAATAATAGTAAATAAGGCCTAATTTTAAACTAAATATTTAAAAGGTTAAATAAAAAGGTATTATAATAACTCCCTAGAGTTAATTATTAAAGCTTTTTAATTTCTTATTAAGGTAATTAAGAGAAATATATATAAAACTACCTTAATAAGAAATAAGATTTAAAATCTTTAAAAGGGAAATAATATATTAAGCCAGTATTAAAAGTTAAAAAAGATAAAACTATAAAAAGGAGAGATTATAACTATATAAAAAGTATTATAAGTAATTAATTAGATAGATATTAATATATAGGTAATTATAGAATTATTAAGGAGTAATACTTAAGGAAGGTCGGTTAGACTAGGTATTTAGCATTATAGTATATATAGTATAACTAGATATAATTTAAGGACCTATTAGGTAGTTCTAGAGTTATTTAGGTAAGAGTATAGTAAGTAATTTTAATTAATTAGATTAATAGTAATAATTTAATTATATAGATAATAAAGGGTATATAAAAAAGTATTATATTTACTTGTCTATTACGCTTACTTATTATATACATTAGGTTATAATAGTTTTATTTTAAAGATAATAAAAAGTAATAAGATTTTATAACACTTACTTATTTATAACACTTGCTTATTAAACATGTTATTTTAATTAAGATTTAAAGTTTAAAAGCTAAGATTTTTATAATACTTACTTATCTATAATACTTACTTATTATATATATTAAGCTTTTAATACCTAATTATATAGCTTATTTAGGGAAATAGTAATTAAAAATATATATTAAGTAAAATATAGTAAATAAAAATATAATTTAAAAGTCTAAGAAGTTTAAAAAATAGGCTTATAAAAGGGCTAGTGTTAAAAACTAATACCCTTTTTATTAAAGTATTTAAGTTAAAGTATATAGCTTAAAATAACTACTTAAAGAAGTAGGTTAAATAGGTAATTAATACCTATAAAGATAAAAAGTAAAGTATTTTAATCTTAGCCTAAGACTAAAAGTATATAACTATTAAGAATAGAGAAGTTATACATAAGGTATTAAAAGGCTAGAGTAAAAAGGTAAAAGGTTAAAATGTATTAAAAGAATATATATTTAGAGTTAAAGTTAAAGTTAAGGTAGCCTTTAAGCTAAAGAATTAAAAGAAAGTATATAAACCGTATTAAAATCCTACTATACTTACTTTTATAATATAATTATTAATATTATTAATAATATTATTAACTAGGGTTATATATACTATAAGGTTAAGTTTTAAATATTATTTAAAATATAAATTAAAAAGTAATTATTACCTTCCTTTTATTTCTTAAGGTTATTATATTTAGTAAATAAATAAGATATTTATAATATTTTATTATAATATGTTTGATAAGCGAGTATTATAGACAAGTAAGTATTATAAAAATCCCTTACTTTATATCTTTACTATCTAATTAGTTATTTCTTAATAACATAACATATTACAGTCTTTAAATAAAGCTAGAATCCTTCTTACCCTTCTTACCCTTTAGAATAACCCCAATCTAAAGACTTAACGCACCATAACGATCTATAGGGTGAACTATTATACCTTATATTGCCGTTAAGATAGCATTTAATTATAACACAATTCTATCCCCAATTCTTAAAAACTATCTAATCTAGAAAAATAAATAATAGTTTAATTTATCCTTAACCTAGACTCGTAAGGATTTCCCTTATAACTGCATTTTATAAAAGAAATAGCTAATTCTTTACTTACTGACCGTAATATATTACCTATTGGCAAGCGCTAGGCTTATAACTTTATTAAGCAATAACTAAAGCTAAAAATATATATCTTTCGGAGATATAACTATTAAAGAGCTAAATATAAAAATCTAAATATTATTTATAGCTGGTTTTAGCTTATAGAAAATATAATTACAAAATATAATATCTAATTAAATAATATCTAGAACTTTAATAAGACTGGCTTTATAATAGGCTTTATATAATTCAGGATAGTTATTATAGGCTTAGAAAGGTAAGAAAGACTAAAATCAGTTTAGCCTGGAAATTATAAATAGATTACTATAATTCTAGTAATAAATGCCAAAGGTTAATTAATCCTGCCATTTATTATTAATTCAGGCTAGTATTATCTTACAAATTAGTACTGAGAAAGTAACCTCCCTAGTAATTAGATTATTATAATAAGCCAAAATAGCTAAATAAATAACAAGCTAGGTTTTAAATAGCTAAAATACTTTAATTAATTAATAGCCAAGCAATTAGTTAGTCTTTATTATCTCTTAATCCTTAATGGTTATAAAAGTCATTACTTTACTGACTTTAAGAGATATTATTAGGATTATAATATTATTATACTTTATATACCTCCTTATATATCCTACTTACTCTAGCCTCTTAATATTAGGTGTTTTTTAGTACTAAAGAATACTTATAGTTAAGAAATAAAGTATTTAATTAAATACTTTATAATTTATATTTCAAAGACTAAGTTCTTTCTAGCTTTTTATGCCACTTTTTAAACTACCTCTATAGAAAGTAATATCTAGGGGGCTTTTAAAGGAGCTAGACTTTATTCTCTTAACCTAGAAACTATTATTTTAAAGCTTAATATATAGCTATAAACCTTAATACCTCCTGGGAAGGTAAGCTAACTATTAAGTCTATAGGACCTAAAGACCCTAAAGACAGTAAAAGAGGCCCAATCTTATTCTAAATACCTTACTAAACGAATTACTAGGTATAAAAGTAGCTCCCTAGAGTTAATAATTAAGGCTATTAAGTTAAATATAAAGGCAATAATTATAGTTATATATAAGGTAGTCTTATTAAGAGATTAGGTCTGAAATCTTAAAGAGGTAAATAGTATATTAAGCTGTTACCGGAGGGTAAAAAGGATAAGACTATAGAAAGGAAGGCTAATAACTATACAGGATATATTATAAGTAATTAATTAGATAGATATTAGTATGCAAGTAGTTACGGAATTGTCGAGAAGTAGTAGTTAAGGAAGGTTAGTTAGACCAGGCGTTCGGCGATATAGTATATGCGGCAAGACTGGACATAACGCAAGGACCTGTCAGGTAGTTCCAGAGGCATCTAGAGAAGAGTATAGTAAGTAATTTTAATTAATTAGATAGGTTATGGTAGTTTTATTCTAAAGATAATAAAGAGTAATAAGATTTTATAACACTCGCTTATCTGTAATACTTGCTTATTAAACACGTTACCTTAGGTAGTTTTATATAATTTATAGATTAATATTACTTAGTTATATTACTATTAAATTATTATTAGTTATCTTTAGTATTTTATTTAGTTACTATAGGGAAGATTTATTAAGTTATATATTCTTAATTCTTAGTTACATTACTGTTAAATTACTATTAATTGCCTTTCCTTATCTTATTATCTTACGGTAGGGAAGGTCTATTAGGTCATGTAATCTCAGTCAATTAATTACGGTAGCTTCTTCCCTAGTAACTAAAGTAACTCTATTTATCCTTTTAGGACTTTTAACCTTCAGTATAAAACTCTATCTTAACCAGCAGCGTATATAAATCTTCCTCCCACAACCCTCAGAGGTTATTGCAAATTAACCTAGCCCAGCTAATTAGCTATATAATCCACATCCTATGGCTTGTTTCCCCGGTATTAAGAAAGTCCTTCCTTTTACCTTTAGGGCCCCTATCTTCCTATAGCTCTCTAAGTAGGTATATCTCCTTATTAAGCTAATAACGCCGGCTATAATAAAGGCCTAAACTCTTTAAAACCTTATAGCTAAAGATAATAAGGGCTAGTAACTCTTAGTCAGTCTTGGTATCTTATTTAATTACTAATAACTTACTGGCCTCTTTCTATAGCTCTTTAACGCCCTTAAAGGTAGTATACTTAACTAATATGTTAAGTATAGCCATATCGCTAGGCTGTAGCTTATTATAGGTATTTAGCCCTATTTACAGGCTTCAGCAGGGTATATTAGTTGCAATTGACATCTTAACTGTAATTAAGGTTAGCTTTATTAATCCACTTATAAGAGAAGCTAGTAGGTCTACTTTTAAATTACTTATTATAATTTTCTTCTTATTTAGGTATAGGTTAATTAAAGTAAAGTGTAGAGAGGAAAAAGTAGCCCTAGTAGGGGTTTTTATACTATTAAGAAATAGAGTTATAGCTAATGTAGTAGGTAACCTTATTGAATTTAAAATACTATTGCTTTTCGGTCTATATAGGGATTACTATTATTAATATTTCTATAGATTTAATTAGGATAGCTAGATTTCTTTTTAAAGGTATTACTAGACTTAATATAAATATATTCTTAATTAATTAATTATAGTAGCTTTTTCTCTTATAATTAAAATAATACTATTTATTCTTTTAGGATTTTTAAACCTTTAGTATAAAACTCCATTTTTTATATATATATTTTCCTTTTACAACTCTAACTTTAACAGTCTCTTTATAACCCTTATTTAGCCTTATGTATTAATATAGGCTAGCTAATTAGCTATATAATCTATATCCTATAGCTAATTTTTAAAATATTAAGGAAATTCTTTCTTATACCCTTAAGGCCTTTATTTTACTTTAGCTCTTTAAGTACATATATTTCCTTACGAAGCTAGTAATACTAGTTAGGATAGAGGCCTAAGAGCTATAAAACCTTATAGCTAAAGATAATAAGGGCTAATAGCTTTTTATTAGTTTTACTTCTTTACTTAATAATTAATAGCTTACTAGCCTTTTTTTATAGCTATTTATAATTCTTAGTAATAATATCCTTATATAGTATAGTTATAATCTTATTATTACTAGGTAATATTTAGTTCTTATAAATATCTAGTTTTATATATAGGCTTTAGTAAGTAAGTATACTAGTTATAATTAATATTCTAACTGTATTTAAGGTTAGCTAAGTTAATACACTTCTACTTAGTAGGTTACTTATTATAATTCTTTTCTTATATAGGTATAGGTTAATTAAAGTAAAGTATAGAAAGGGAAAAGTAGCCTTAGTAGGGGTTTTTATACTATTAAGAAATAGAGTTATAATTAATATAGTAAGTAATATTATTAGATTTAAGATATTATTAATTTTTAGTTTATATAAAGATTTCTATTGTTAATATTTCTATAGGTTTAATTAGAATAGCTAGATCTCTTTTTTAAAGGTATTACTAAACTTAATATAAATAGATTAATATTATAATTAAGTTTAAATATTAAATATAATTTTTATTCTACTTCTTTCTTAATATAGAATTAAATGTAAACTTCTAGGTAGATTATATTTTTAATAGCTTTTTTAAATTCCTCTTAGTAGCCTTTTTTACTCTAGTAGCATTTTAAAATATCCTAGCTTTACTTTTCTTAGTAACTTAACTTACTATAGAATAGTTTAGGTTTTAATAGTATTAATTTAGTTTTCTTTATTAAGTTTATATTTAAATATTATTTATTAATAAATACAGTCTTAACTCCTTATTTATATATATAGTTTATAATATCTTTTTAATTATTTCTTTAATTAGTATTTCTATTTTCTTAAATATAAAATTAAGTACTTAATAAATTCCTTTAAAGGTTTTATTAATATTAAGTTTCTTACCCTATTTAGAGATAATTTCTTTTCCCTTCTTATAACTATAGGAAAGCCACCTATAATTCTTTCTTATAGTAAAGTTTATAAAGGTATTAGTTTCAATACATACTAGGATCCAGAGAAAAGATATAAATTCAAGGAAAATAGCCTAGTAACTAAGCCTATAAATAGCTATGTATAATTATTATTTTTAGGGCTTAGATAGGGCTAGTATTAACTATTTAAACTGTCTTCCTAGCATTATAATATTATAACCCCAGTGCTTATATTATATATACCCTAATAAACCTTTATCTATTACTACTAATTATAATAGATTAATTACATATAGGAATTATATTAACTTAAGATTATATTATTCTAGGAATAGTGCTACTTCTTATTATAACTGGCTTTTCTCTGAAAACATTATAAAAATACTTCCCTTTAAAACTACCAACTCTCTAAATAGCTACCTCATCCTATAACATATACTCTTTAATATTAACCATTATGTTTACCGCTAAAGTCTCCTTGATAGCCTGGCAGACTATAACTACGGTAAGTCCTGTATTTACTGTGTAGCTAGGCTTTTCCTACCCATTAAACACTTTTATAAAATGCTCTAGTTAATTATTAAAGAGTACTTAACAAGAATCAGCGGCCTGTTCCTGTATAAGTTCTAAGTGCCAGGACTTTTTATCCTTGCCCTTACATAACCATTCTATTATATCTAGAACGCTAAGGCATTTATTAATGCCTAAAATTTAATAAAAGTCTTGCCTAGCCTTTAGAATTAGGGAATTCTCTCCTGTCCCTAACTTGAAGTTATATAGGGATGGAGTATACTTAGAAATCAGGAAGCTTCTAACAATACTACATGTAAACCTTAATGTAAAAGCTCTATTCTCTTTCGCTTTAAATTCTCTTTATAAAACTATCTTTTCGGTATGAACTTAAATAATTAGATTGAAAAAGTAGTAAAGGAGATCTACTTTATAAATTATATTAATTAGGATTACCCAGTCTGTCTTATCCCTTTACTATTCTATAAGAGTATTAAAGTAGTCTAGAGGCTTATATAATACTTATAGACCGTTAATAGTATTAATATTACCTAGTAAACCTAATAAAAGAATCTTTTTACGGCTACTATATAAAGGTTAAATCTATAGTAATGCCCTATAAGAGCTTTCACTCTAGTCATTTCTAGATATTATATAAGCTCTTTACCGCTAGGTCTATTAATACTAAAGGGTTTCTTAATAAGGATATAAATACTACTAGGTAATAGCTCTTTAGATAAGGTGACATGGGTGTGATTTAGAGTGTAGATAATTGTAGTAACGGGCTTGTCCGGTGATTAAACGATATCGGCAATGGATTGATAGTGTAGAACATTCAGTTCAGCGGCTAGTTGCCTGCCTGATGGTGCTGGATTGACAATGGCAGAGAGAACAACGTCACTACTGCTTGCTATCGTTCTTGTTAAACCGAAGGTATAGGCCTAAAATGACCCAAAGCCCACTAACTAGTGGAGACCACTATTTTGGCTCAGCGGGTTTAACAGTTCTTGCGTAGCAGGGTCCGATCAAGCCGGCACCGACAACGGCAATGCGAATTTTTAGAGAGGACATGGTTGATTACGTAACGGTCGATTAGGTAGCGGTCAATTAGGTAACGGTTGGTAATGAGGCTAGAAAGAGAATACTCCATTACGGCGTAAATCTACAGTTATGATAAAACTGAGGTCAACTGCTGAGTTTTATCCACGAGAACCATCCGTGTCTGTTTAGTCTCATTCCGGTTCCAGAGATGTAGGGCGTATATACTTTCTCCTACAACTTGCTTATACTATTTTGCACATAGCTTGGTCTGGTTTATTATAACTCTCCTATTGATCTACATAAATCCATACTAAGATGGGAAGATATCTTAAACATTTGTTTTTTCTTAAGAATCCCTAGGACGTTAGGAGGTGGTTAAAGCTGACAACTGTTAGGTTTGCTTCCAGACTTATAAGGGTTGTTAGATTCTAAATGAAGTTCAGGTCACTAAAACATTAGTATGGCGGGATTAGGAAATACAAATTTAATTAACTTTATGTACTACTACAGTCTAATCTTGAACCTTGTGAAGCAAATGGACTGTTATATTAAGTATAGGGTAATATTTTACGCCCGGTAGTATTCTTACCCCCCCTTCAAGAGTTGATTGCTATATATTTAGCGTCCCTTAAACAGCTAGAGCATTTTCAGTTGTTGTCCCGCCACGTCAACGCTGCGTTCCCACTTTATTCAAGCCTCTCAGCCGTTAGCCCGCGACATCTAGACAGATTGCAAACAATCTCGAGACAGCGGTAAAGCATTGGCGAAAGCTACAGCTTGAATCGGGTCTTCCTACCTCAAAGTGCCTTGATTCGTAAATGCTAGTAAAAGGGGCAGTCCTAGGATATCAAGACTCAGGATTACTTTCAGATGCAGTCAGTTCAACGTCAGAACATTGTCGATGGCTTGCGTGTACATAACAGATGCCCATAAGATTACGACATTGCAGGAATACGAGAAGTGGCTGCATCGCAGACTATTTCAGACAAGCCATTTCTGTAACATTTGTTACTGAAAGACCAGAAAGAGAAAATGGCGTGCTTAACCCATAAGCAAAGTCATTGTAAACGTAAAGAGATTTCTTAACACTTTTACTCGTCCACCTTATAGATCCCCACCCTTAGATACTTACCCCAGTTATTACTGTTATTATATTCAAAGGAAATCGAGAATTTTCACATTTATCGATATTAATAACTAATTGGGCAGGATGGTTTAATGTCACTGTTATATCATGATTGTTTCAGACGCACGATGACTATTGTATGAACTGCATTACCGCTAGCTTCTAAAGAGTGATGGAGTAAGCACGCAATAACAGGAAAAACTCAGGCACAGCGCTAAGTAGATCTAGATTATAGATCTAGCAAGATAGGTCTTACCTATTTAGAATGAGGCGGTTAAGCGCTTTGACATCCGGACGTTTTAACGAGCTAAAGTTGTAATAAGGTTGTGTACTGAGTTGTAAAGTATCATCATACTGATTAGTGGGCTTTCGATAGTTGGTAAAAGTAGAAGGAAAATAAAAAGTCAAACACCCTATTGGAAAGTTCCATAAGGTTCCCCACTAGCACATCTTTTTAGGGTTAACCAATAGGAGCAAGGGTGGTTGTCATAGGACGCCAATAGTGGTTTTAAATTTATGCCTAATTAGATGTGTAATCTTGAAATTTGGGGTAATTCTTGCGTATGGAAAAGCAGTAAAGAGAGAACAATAGTCTTACCTAAGATCTCATTTTCAGCTACGTGTATTTACTAGACTCAATAATTACTAATCTCAGTAACTATATTCAGGACAACTGTGGAGGATGTAGGTAAGTAAGTGGTGCAGGATTAAAGCCATCAGATGGAAATCGAGGCAATAAGTGGATAAACACCATCTACAGTTTCTTTTACCAATATGCCATATACATTAAGGTTCGAAGATGCATACCACTAGTAAGTCTAGACCCATATTTAAAGCAGAATGATGAAACATTTCCCTGTTTGCTTACAGGTAGAAGAAAAGGAAAACACCACATCATGGCGAGTGCCATGCAATCGTGCATTTGGTCTATCACCTCACTAGTCGTTGAAAGTGGAAGCAGCCACTCGAATCCACTGTCTGACACATCCGGATTAGAGAATGATTGTTGAGATGCATTATTGTCAGTTCATACAGCAGGAGAACACAAACCAAGGTAGTCTGGGAAAGGTTTTCCAACCTCAATGAGTGGAAAGGGGAGCTCGTCGAGATATAAAAGAAGGATCTTCCCTAGCTTTCTCAGCAACATCATTCTCCGACAAAAGCTCACAGCAGTCTAAGATCATCACATTATCACTTCTTCCAAAAGCCGCTTCAACACAAGCTACCCACTTTATACCTGTTACGACTTGACAACAGTAACTCTTCAACATGAAGCTCTCGGCTGTTGCCCTTCTCACGGCCGTCCCAGCTTTGATGGCTGCCCCAGCCGCTGAGGTTGAGTCCAACGCCCTGGACAAACGTGGAGACAAGTCTTACGGCAAAGACTATCCTGCCTATGGCTATAAGGGCAATGATCGAGGGGACAAGGGAGATTGGGGCGAGAGTTGGAAGGGTGACAACCGAGGTGGCCGTGATCGCGGTGGGGACAGGGGAGGCCATGATTACAACAGAGGTGGCCGTGATCGCAGCCGAGGTGGCCGTGATCACAGTCGAGGTGGCCGTGATCACAGTCGAGGTGGCCGTGATTACAGCCGAGGTGGCCGTGATCGCAGCCGAGGTGGCCATGATTATAACAGAGATGGCCACGATGACTACAAATGGGGTGGCGGCGTCCACAGAGGTGGACGTGATGACTACGGCCGAGGTCGTGGTGGTGACCGAGGTGGCAGTGGTTACAACAAAGGTGGCCACAATAACTCCAAATGGGGTGGCGGTGTCTATGGAGGTGGACGTGGTGGCTATGGATGGGGTCACGGTGACCACGACGGAGAGTACGGAGGTAGAAAGGGAAATCACCACGGCGGTGGTAAAGGCGGAGAGTACGGAGGTGGAAAGGGAAATCACCACGGCGGTGACAAGGACGGACACAAGGGCGGACACAAGGGCGGACACAAGGGCGGAGAGTACGGAGGTGGAAAGGGAAATCACCACGGCGGTGGTAAGGGCGGAGAGTATGGAGGTGGAAAGGGAAATCACCACGGCGGTGGTAAGGGCGGAGAGTACGGAGGTGGAAAGGGAAATCACCACGGCGGTGGTAAGGGCGGAGAGTATGGAGGTGGAAAGGGAAATTACCACGGCGGTGGTAAGGGCGGAGAGTACGGAGGTGGAAAGGGAAATCACTACGGCGGTGACAAGGACGGACACAAGGGCGGACACAAGGGCGGACACAAGGGCGGAGAGTACGGAGGTGGTAAGGGCGGCGATAAGGACGGCAAGTATGGATATGGCTACCCTGTCTAGAGAAACTACAAAGGGAGCGGTATCTTTACTGCTGGTAAAGACGGCCATGAGGTGGCTAACACTCTTTTCTACTTGGAACTTCTATTCTTACCCCCTGAGACGGCTTAGGGCGGGACAGGTTTATAGTATAAGGTTTTGGCTAAAATGGGAAGGACGATGTCTAGCCTAGAATGCCAGTTTAGCTTTATTGGAGCTATACATTCTTTTGGTAGTTAGGGCTTAAAATTAAGAGACCTTAGTATATATAATACAAGGCAATTACTACAACATCGGCAGCTTTAATTCAATTAAATTATGTTAGCCGACGCCTGAGGCATTAGCTAAAATAAATGCGGTTTAACCTCTTATGTATAATTATGGATAGGGGGAATTATACAAAAGAACATTACTAGTCAGCGAAAGTAACTATAACATTAGTCAAGAGAGGTTATGAGTTTTAAGACATAGCATGCAAGTATACTAATATAAGTTTACTAAAGTTATATAGTCCTTTCTTCCAGTTCCTTAAGGATCCAGACTAAGGCAATTAAATAGACAATAGTAATTAATGTTATTTAGGTTTATAGTCAAGCTGTTAAACTTGTCAAGGGTTAACCGATGGAAACACAAGGCGTTTTGTGTTTTAAGTTTTATAATTTTATAAGTACGGTATAGGAAACGGAGTGCGTTTTTATTAGGGAAAATATAGAGTAAAGATACTAAACGGTAATTAGTTAAAAACAGGAAACGTAATGCGTTTCTACTGATAATTATTAAGTAGGGTTAGGGTTAGGGCTATATAAAACCTATTAGTGTTAGTCTATTTGAATAGCACTAGTGATATACTTAAAACATTAGCCTAAAGGTGTAATAAATACTAAAAAGAAACAGTATTAATGTACACGATAAGCGTGCGGTATAGATAAGTACACGGCATAAAAATCTCAACCTTCTTAAGATAAAGTTTAATAAAAATATATCAGACTATCTAATTAATTGAAATTAATTACTATACTTATCTCCAGAAGCCTTAGTTCCCTCCTAATAAGTTCTTACATTATGTCTAGTCTTGCCGTAAGTCCCACAGCGCCGAACCCTCGGCTGCCCTGACCTTCCTTAACCACCACTTCTCGATAATTCGGCCAATACCTACATACTTACATCCATCTAATCAATTGAATCCTAACCCTCCTGTATAGTTAAGCTCCCTCTATTCTGTAGGCATGTCCTTTTTGCCCTACGCCGCCGGCTAAGCATATTATTTACCTTACGAAGCTCCTGGATCTTAGCCTTTAATAAGGCAGTTTTCTATATATTCCTCGTGACTGCCTTTATAAGAGACTGAAAAGCTTTAAGGATTAACTCTAGAGAGCTACTATAATATCTTCTAATTTGGCCCCGAAGGTATTTAGACTGTAATCTGGCCTTAAGGACTATTACTGGGGTCCTTAAAGTCTAAGCTTGAGCTTATTAAATTACCTCTTTAACAGGCATTAAAGTCCGTAGCTATATATTAAGCTTTAAGATTATAACTTTAGGGTTAAAAGGAGTAAGGCCTGCTTCTTTAAAACCCCCCTTAATATTTAACTCGGTTATAGTTAATTAAAAGGCGGCGTAAAAGGCCGGGAAGAACTCGGTTTTAGAAATATAGATTATAGACTGTCTAATCAGTCGCTCTATTTCTTGCCTATATACCTTTTTCAGCGGCCTAAAGCACCTAATGTTAAGTGGCTATAGTAGGTATAAAGAATAAGGAGGCATATAGAGTGTAATAATATTATTAACCTTATAATATAGCTAGAAATTAACGGATTAATAACTTTTGTGGCCATTAAGGATCAGAAGACAATAGGCACTAACTAATCGGTTGGCTATATATTAATTAAAGTGCTTTAGCCAGTCAAGACCTATTTCATTATCTATCCAGCCATTTAGTATTATGGTAATAGCCTAAGTGCCCGGGAGGTTACTTTCTTAATACCAATTGGCAAGGTGATATTAGCCTATAATCACTAGATATAGATTGATTGCTTGGCCTTCTATATTAATTGCTTAAATCGCAGTAACCTATTTCCGGTTTTTAGGCTAGACTGATTTTAGGTTTTTATGCCTTTCCGAGCTGGTAATGACTATACCGCTTAATATTATGCTTATTATAAAGCCGGTCTTGTTAAAGTTCTAGATATTATCTAATTAGATGCTATACTTCGCGACTATATTCTTCACAAGCCTAAATTAATTATAAATAATAGTTAGATCTTTGTATTTAGCCCTATGATAATTATATTTACGAAAAGAATATATCTTAAGCTCTGATTGCCGCTTAATAAAATTAATAGCCTAGTACTTACTAACTGGTAATATATTGTATTTAGTAAGCAGTCGATTTACTATTTCTTTAATATCGCAATACCGAGAGGGAAATCCTTACGAATCTAAGTTAAGGATATACTTAACTATAACCTATTCCTCTAGATTATTTAGTTTCTATAAGCTAGGGATATAATTAATACAGGCCTACCTACCCTAGGATCGGTAGTAGAGGGTACGGAAGTAAACGTCATAGAGAAATGTAACTCGTTATAGACTTAATTTTAGGTCTGCCTAATAGGCCTTAAGTGTAAGAATAATATAAGCCTTTTTATTAGCTTGCGGTATGTTATTTAGTTAAGTATTAATTAATCTAATAGTATTAATATAAGGTAAGGGATTTTTATGCCGTGTACTTATCTATGCCGCATGCTTATTGTGTACATTATAATATATATATAATATAATAACATTAATAGCTATATATATAAAAATCCGCCCTAAATAAATTTATAGGATATTTTTAGAATAATTATAGTAAACACTAATAAATAGTTATCCTTACTACATAGTAGACTAGTACTAGGATTAACTACTACCTTAATATAACAATTATATTTTCCTAAGGGATAAACTAGTCCATTCTAGGTTTATATTAATAGGATTATAGAATATAATTTAAACAATAATAAAGTATTATATCTCTTAATAGTTAATAATATAGGTAAGGCTTATTAAGGTAAAAAAGTTATATTAATAGCTAGTAAGCTAATATTTATAAAAGTGCTAAGTAAATGTATATATATTTAGGTACTTCTAAGGATTAATAATTCTAGAGGTTTAAACTATTATATTAATATAGTTAGTTCTAGGACTAATAGTATTTATAGGGTAGGATTAATAATAAGAATTACCGGTCCTATCTACCTTAACTAGATGATTTAAAAAATATAGGATATTATATATTATATATCTAGGTCATAATATAATATCCCCCCTCTATTAGGTCTTATCCTTAAAATCTATATAACAGCTTATTCTTCTATCCTTCCGGTAAATACTATAACCTAGACTTATAAACATTTTATATTAATACTATATCTAGCTATATTTCTAAATCTAAGTATATTAAATTAAAAGAGGCTTTTAAATTATTTAAGTATATTACTAAGCTTGGTAATTATATTATACTTTATTCTTATTATTTCTAACTGAAATTATTATATATTACTAAAAGTAATTAATCTTCTTATTGCCGTAACTATATTAAGGCTAAGATTATCTATAATAATTTAAGTATAGCTTTATATTATAAATTCTTCATTAATTCCTATTATTAATATATTTATACTAATTTTTCTACAGTTCAAAGGAATATAAAAAATTATAAAAAGTTAAAGAAAGATAAGTAAAAGGCTAAGAAGGCTTTTAAGGCAGCTATAGCTTATCTTACTTATATTTAAAAAAATAAAATATTAACTAAAGTAACATAGTAATAAGTTATTTACTGGAGAAATGTAGTTTTTTAAGAAGTTAATTAAGCCTATTATAATTTAGGTAGAGTTAAAGGCAATTTCTAATACTTAGGCTTAAGGCGCTTTTAATCTTATTAATTAGAATTCTATATATATTAATATTCCTTTTAATAAAGGTATTATTAGTAAAAGTTCTTTAGGAGTTACTAAGTATTAATAAGGTCTTTTAGTAATTCCTATATATTCTTATTTTCTAAGTAGTCTTTCTATTGAATTAAATATTTAGTTTTACCTTTATATTTATATATTTCTCTATTTACCTCTGCCTTATAGACTTCTAGTCCTTTAATCTCTTTAGGCTTACTTTTAATTTTAACTTAAATAGTATTTACTATAGATTTAAGTAATAATACATAGATAATTAAGTAAAGGCTAACTTTTAGTAAAAAGTCTAGCTTATAGTTATATTTTTTAAGTCTTTATAGTATTTTATATAATTTAATATACTTATAATCCAGTTTTTTAAATAGTTATTCTATTGTAATGTTCTTTATAGTAAAGTATATTATATTTCCCTTCTTAAAAGATAGTCTTTCTATTCTTTTAAGATTATAATAGTAATTTATCCTATTTCTAATAAACTTCAGTTCTATCCTTATATCCTAATAAAATATTTTAAGGTCTTTACTTTTAATAATAGCTACTAGGTTATTATATTTTAATTCTTATACCTTGTAGTATAGTTTTAATATAAACCTATAGTTTATATATATAAATGTAAGTTTTATACTTTTATTATAGGTAGTATTATAGGTAAGCTAGGCTATTAATAGCTTTTTAACCTAGTTATCCTACTAGTAATTAATATAATACTATAGATATTAATCTACTACCTAATCTATTTATTCTATTTATCTATCTATTTATAGTATAAATACTTAATAAATTAATTAATAATAACTATAATACTATTATAAAAAACTTTAATTAACGCTTTTTTTAATAGAGGTAGTTTAGTTATAAAGTTTATTATTATTAATCCTTAAGGTTATTTTATTATAGGTAGAGCTTATAATATACTATAAGGCTTATATTATTATAACTTTATTTTTATATATAAGTTATATATTTTAATAGTTTTCTTAATTTTATATTATACTTATATGATTTAATACCCTTATTTTAAAAGTCTTTTTCTTATCTTTATAACTCCTTAGTATCTATATAATAGGTATATATAAAAATTATAAAGGAAGTTATATATTTAGTCTTTAAATATTATTATAGTAATTACCTTTTATATTTATCTTAATATCTTTATTTATTAAGTAAATTAATATTTCTCTTTTTTATTTACCTTTAAGACTTATTTATTAAACTTTATAATTCTTATATTATAGTTATTACCTATTAAGTTAATATAGTTAATAAGTATACTAACTGGATAAGTATACTAACTAAATAATTTAGCCTTTAACTTTTAAATCTATTAAAAAATACTATAAACTATTTAATTAATTAAAACTACTTACTTTACTTTTCCCTAAATATTTTAATTACTACTTAATAGGTCTTTATATTATACCTAGCCTTATTATATATACTATAGCGCTAACTACTTAGTCACTCTAATCTTACTTAATTACTACTTCTTAATAATTTAACTACTACCTAGATATTAATATCTATTTAATTAATTACTTATAATACTTTTTATATATGTTATGACCCCGGTTAGACCTGTTATATGTACCCTATAATTCCTACTAATTACTGATTGTATTATAGACTGACCTTATAAACGGCTTGGTCTATAAGACACTAATTAGGACTGACTATTAATATTGACCGGTCCCTTTAGGACTGACCTTATATTTACTTCGATTTAATAATTATACTTTAATATATAGAATATATTTATTAGTACTTTTATAGAACTTAGCTTATTAGCTATTAATATAATTTCTTTACCTTAATAAGCCTTACCTGTATTATTGACTATTAAGAGATATAATACTTCGCTATCGCTTAGATTATATCCCGCAATCCTATTAATATAAACTTAGAATGGATTAGTTTATCCCTTGGGAAATCTAATCGTTATATATTGATAGTTCTTATTTAGTATTGCGCTGTATGATCTGAATAATATTACTATACTGTTAAGATATTGAACCCCAATGGACTAGTACCTCCTTATATTGGAGTACCCCTAAGCCTAGCTGAAATGATAGCTGAAATTCAGTAACTTAGGAATACTGTCTGTATCCTTACGTACCGGCTGGATAATTAACCAGTACCTGCCCTGGTACCTGCTCTAGTACTATGGGTAGAATGGGACCTAGGCGAAGCCCTGAAGCCCCTTAAGCTAGCTTTATTTTATGGAAAGGCTATGGATACGGTCCTATTTCTGATATGAATGAAGGGATATTTCTGTCTATTTCCTAACTGACTTGAGAGTGTGGAAGCTAAAATGTTATATATAGTATTACTTATTTAGGGAGATGCTATAGACTGGTGGGATTCTATCTATAGGGACTACCTTAAGTATGAGGATAACCTTAATCTCTAGGATTAAGAGACTTAGAATATCTTTGTAGACTGGGTTAATTTCGAAGTAGCCCTAAAGGAAAACTTTAAAGTTGTGAATGAAGAATGACAGGCCGCAGCTAAAATTATGGTACTACGCCAGGATAAGTCCTATGCGGTGTATTCCGCTAGATTTAAATAGCTAGCCTTAAAAACCGAATGGGATAATAACATACTTATGGAAATCTACTACCGAGGACTTAAGGATAAAGTTAAGGATAAACTCTATAAGGCAGATAGGCTAGATATCCTCTTAGAGTATATTACTATGGTAATTAAGATTAATAAATAATAGTATGAATGTAGAAGGGAGAAAGCCATAAAAGTTAGGGGAAGTAACTTTAACCCGTACTACCTTAATTAAGGATGTAATAATAATTAAGGTAACTTTAATAACCAGAGAAATTAATGTTACTAAGGAAACTAATGAGGGAATAACTAGATAAATAATACCTTATATGGAACTAACTCTGGACCTATGGTTTTAAGAGCTACGTAATGGGATAATAACTAATAACCGTAATAAGATATATCTAAATGTAAGTCCTATAACTGTAATAAGATAGGATATATGGCTAATATATGCCCCGAGCTAAAATGACCTAGAAACCCTAACTACGGTAAGAAAATACTGGGACTTACTAATTAATAGTATGAACCTTAAATGGTAATCCGTATTAAGATACTTGGAATGTGTTGATCGGGATATAATAATACCCCTGACCTACCGTTAGTATTAGGAAGTAGTCTAAAGATATCTAATGACCCCTTTCTAGCGAAAGAAGAAGTTATTAATAGTTACTATGAATACCTGCCAGAAGAAGTATGACTAACCCTTGACGAAGTATTACTTATGATTGAACCTACTAAAGTATGTATGGAAGAATAGTGACTTAAGAAGAAGAAATATGACTTAGAGCGGAGATTAAAACCTGAGTACCTAGTAAAGAAAAAATAGTATGCTGAAATATATGAGAAGAACCTTAGTGAGAAAAGAAAGAAAAATAAGGAAAAGACTAAGATATTGGGAATCTTTAATAAAGGAAAGGTAATTATCCCTAAATAGGAAGAGGGGCTAAGTATAATGTGGAATATGAAAGACGTCTACCTTGGAAGATTATACCTTAGTTAATTTATTTTAGTATTAGAGGGAAAAGAACTAGTTACTATCTATAATAGAAAATATAACTTGGATGAAGATGAACTTAATGAGGAAGGAAGATTAATTATTGGATATTAACTGGTTAATAAGGGAGAAGAAGTAACTTACCCCTGACTACTAATCCCGATAAATAAAGAAGATGATTTAAATAAGGATTACGTTAAATCAGATGGATAAAACTATATTAGGAAACTTATAAAGGAAGAAACTATTGTATGACACTGCGATAAATTAGGAATAAATATGAGTAATAATGCAGTTAAAAATCAATATAATAATAGAGTTCTAATATGTAAAATACTTCTGGAATATAAGGAAAGCCTAGTAAATAGTAATAGGAAGGCTGGAGACTACCTATATAAGAGATAATATTAGTATGTGAGAAGTATGGGATATTGTGGAGGAGTAGTATAACAGACCGTAAGATACCTCTATAAGAAAGATAAGGAAATGGAACTTAAATGGAAATAACCTTACCAGCCTACCTATAATAAGTAGGGATTACATTATTTCTTATTACCTGAAGAATGTTATATTTAAACAGTAAGGGAGAAGAGGGATATTAATAAGGAAGTAATTATTATGGTAAGGGCCTATTATACTAGCGATACCCTTAACCCCCTATATAGGGAATAAGCGTTTAACCCTAGGGATAATATTAGAATGTACCTAATGTATGCCTTGCATGGATAAATTGTATAGACCTCCTGTAAATACTATTGGTATGAAAACTATAAATAAGAAAAAAGGGATAATAACTGCTTTCTAGTTATAATCCCTAGAATACTAAATAATAACCTATATCTTATAGAAGAAACTAAAGGATACTAGGTATATAAGTGGTATAAAAACCTTAGAGTAGTAAAGCTATAATTTAGCCTAGCCTACTACCGATAGATTACCCTTACTAAGGAATTATATATAGAAGTATAATGAATTATAAATATCGTAGAAGAATCTAGGGAAATCTATAGAATAATAATAGGAGATAAGTACCCTGAAATATAGGAAAAATATAGCAAGTTAAGCTAGGATCTGGCAGAAAAATACTAATAATGGCTATATAATGAAGAATATAATGATAATTATTCTAACGGAGAAGGATATAATAAAAGCAAATGTAAACTTATTTACCGAGATATATTGGGAAACGAAATATACTATCTATAATGGAGCTATAGATAAGTGTAGAGCTAAAACTAGATAAACTAGGATAATAAAGAGCTCTAGGGATCTTTAATATAGATAACCTATAATGCCTAGTGCTAAAAGTTAAGATTAAGGGAGAATGGCTTACTGTATAAATTAATTGCAGAGTAATAGATAATTATATTACATTAAAATTAGTAAAATATCTAAGGCTACTATGAAAGAAAAAGGTAAATCTATACCTATTAATAAATGCAGAAGGATAATTATTTAATTATAATAACGGACTAATAAACCAAGAGATTAATTACCTTAAAGTCTTTATTAATAGAAAAAATTAAGGGATAGATTTTAATATCATATCTCTGGAAAAGGTTAATATCCTTCTAGGAATGCTATGGTTAAAATGCTATAACCCTTATATTAACTGGCTGATAGGCTAAGTTACTATTTAAAGTGACGTTAATAGCAATAACGGAATAGATTATAAAGATAATAAGAGATCTTAAACTCTAACTAATAACACCGGCAGAGCATAGCGTAGAAGTATAATTTTATTACCCCCGAGGGGAATAAAGAATAGGTATATAAGAGGCAAGAAAAATTAAAATAAATAAATCCTAGGTTTTATTAAGAAATAATTCTATAAGCTGGATAAGTAACTGTAATAATAGAAGGAAATTAAGATAATAATATAAAAGGATTGACTAAAAGGTATTCCTAAGGAGTATAGGATTTATAATAAACTGTTTAAGGAGGAACTTAAAATGAAGGTACTATAGTATAGCCGCTAGGACTATAAAATTTGGCTTAAAATAGATAACCTACCATTTTAGAAAATCTACAGTTTTAATAGAAAAGAACTTAAGACCCTAAGGGAATACTTAGATATAGAACTAGTAAAGGGAAATATTAAAATCTTTACCTTATTAATAAGATTCCTAGTAATGTTCATACTTAAGAAAAATAGAAAACTATAACTTGTTGTGGATTATTAAAGATTGAATAACCTTACTATTAAAGATTAGACCTTACTTCCGCTTATTATGGAACTTAAGGACTGGCTATAAGGAAAATAGATCTTTACCGCTCTTAACCTTAAAGGAGTATATAATCTAATCTATATTAAGGAAGGAGATAAATGGAAAATGGCATTTAGAATTAAGTTTAGACTCTTTAAATACTTAGTAATGCCCTTTAGACTTATAAATATACCTATAACGTTTTAATAGATAATTAATAATATTTTATAATAGTACCTTAATATCTTTGTGGTTTATTACCTGGATAATATCCTGATCTTCTTAGATAATGAAGAGGAGTATAAGGAATATATTTATAAAGTATTATAAGCCCTTTAGAATGCTAATCTACTGGTAGAACTAGAAAAGAGTTATTTCTATATTAAGAAAGTAGACTTTCTAGGATATACTATTACCTCTAAAGAAATTAGAATAGATTAAAAGAAGATCATGGCAGTAGCGGACTGGCTATTACTAATAACAGTTAAGGAAGTATAGAGCTTCTTAGGTTTTACTAATTACTACTAACGATTTATATAAGATTTTAGTAAACTTACTAACCTATTAACTAAACTTATAAAGAAAGATAGAAAATTTATATAGAAGCCAGAAGTATAGAAAGCCTTTAAAGTATTATAATAATTAATACTAAGCGAACCAGTCTTAATCATATTTGACCTTAATAAGGAAATAGAATTAGAAATAGATTTATTAGACTTTGCTTTAAGAGGATAGATTAGTTAATAAGATGATAAAGGAAAGCTATATTTAATAGCCTTTTACTTATATAAACTTTATGGCATAGAACTTAATTATCCTATTTATAATAAAGAATTCTTAGTAATTATTAACTGTTTTAAAGAATTCTGATATTACCTTATAGGAAGTATATATAAAATTAAAGTCTATACCAACTATTAGAATATTATGTACTTTATGATAATATAAGAACTTAATAGATAATAGTTACGTTATATAGAATACCTTAGTAAATTTAACTTCATTATTATATATTATAAAGGATCTAAGAATGGTAGAGTAGATGCCATTAGTAGATAACCAGATTATAATATTAGAACTATTAAGTTTAATAGATAAGTCTTAGAAATAAATGAAAAAGGGGAATACTAATTTACCTAATAAATAAAAATATTAAGATAGATATAGAAGGTAATCTCTATGATAATACTAGAAGACTAAGTATGTAACTTCCTTTACGAATTTTACTTATACCTGTTATACAGACACCAAGGAGTTATAAAGATAATAAAAAGACTTTTAGAATAAGGATATTAAATCCCTTAACTATAATAAGAAGTTAAGAAAATAATTAAGATATGTAATCTATATATGAAAATAAAGTCCTAATAATATAAGCCTTACGGCAATCTATAAGTGCTACCTATAGTGGAATAACCTTAGGGATCTATAATAATAGACTTTATAATTAAATTATTACTATTGAAAGAACCCTTAACCGGAATTTTTTACAATAGTATTATAGTTATTATTGACTGACTTATAAAGTATTTATATTACCTACCCTATAGAGAAATAATAGATATAGAAGAACTTTCCTATGTCTTTTATTAATATATTATAGCTAATTATAGCCTACCTAATAAAATTATTTTAGATAGAGGACTAATATTTACAGTTAAGTTTTAGCAAGTACTTATAGTATATCTTAGACTGAACTATAAGCTTTTAATAGCATTTAGATTATAAATAGATAGATAAATAGAATAAATAAACTAAGTAGTAGAATAGTACTTACGGTATTATATTAACTACCAGCAAGATAACTAGGTTAAAAAGCTACTAGCAGCTTAACTTGCCTATAACACCACCTACAATAAAAGTATAAAGCTTACGCCTGCCTATATAAACTATAGATTTATATCAGAATTATATTATAAGGCATAAGAACCTAAGTCTATTAATCTAGTAGCTATTATTAAAAGTAAAGACCTTAAAATACTTTATAAAGATATAAGAATAGAATTTGAATTTATTAAGAACTGAATGAATTATTATTATAACCCTAAAAGAATAAAGGGACTATTCTTTTCGGAGGGAGATATGATATACTTTGCAATAAAAAATATATTAATAAAATAACTATTAAAGAAACTGGACTATAAGTATATCGGACTATATAAAATCCTATGGAAAATTAAGAAGTATAATTATAAGTTAGACTTCCCCTTAAAAAAGTTAAGCTTTATCTGATTGTCTATGTATTACTACTAGAATTAGCCGCCGATATAATTTAAGTTAAAACCGGTAATGAATTAGAAGAAATTAAAGGACTAGAATTCTATGAAGTAGAAGTAATTAGGGAAATGCGTAAGTATGAAGGTAAAATAGAATACCTGATTAAATGGAAAGACTACCTAGAAAGCGAAAATATATGGGAACTATTAAAATATCTCGTTAATGCCTAGTGACTTCTGAAGAACTTTCATTAATTGGGATATCGGTATAAATGGAATTCCAGTCGATAGTATTAAAGTAACCTAGAGACTGTAAGTTAATAACCGCAGAAGACTCCTTAGCTATAAGCTTGCCGGATTCTTTCTGAGACTGCATGCTATGAGTAAATAAATTGTCCCCTTTTTTCTTTAGAGCCCTTTTCTGTTTATGAATCTGGGTAAGATGCGCCATGGTAATTTTAAGAGTAGCTTCTGCCTTTTCCTTCTCTTTCTCTAATTTGGTATGTGCCTTTATATTTTGAGATACTGTAAAAAATTAGAAAATTACGATAAAAAGAATAATAAAAAATACTTATAATATGACGTAATACCTGCGTCATCGTGGATTACCTTAGCTTCAGTACAGTTCTGATAGCGATGGGATTGATTACCCTTGACTTGATAAGTTAAGCCGTTTTGAAAATAATGAGAATATGGTATTATTTCGTTACTGTACTTAATGATGTACTCGGATAATTTAGAAGCCTTAACTGTTTTTGGATGCGGTTTCTGCTTGAAAACACGGTTAGATATTGTGTGATATGGATATAATGAGTTTTTATAGGTTTAGGTTGAAGACCTTACCTAATAGGTAAAATAAAAAATAGTTATGTAGGTCTTGAGGATAAGACTATTGGGAGGGGAGAGATTGTGTTATGACCCCGGTTAGACCTGTTATGTGTACCTTATAATTCCTACTAATTACCGATTATATTATGGACTGACTTTATAAACGGCTTGGTCTATAAGACGTTAACCAGGACTGACTATTAATATTGACCGGTCCCTTTAGGACCGACTTTATATTTACTTCGGTCTAATAATTACACTTTAGTATATAGAATATATTTATTAGTACTTTTATAGAACTTAGCTTATTAGCTATTAATATAACTTCTTTACCTTAATAAGCCTTACCTGTATTATTGACTATTAAGAGATATAATACTTCGCTACTGCTTAGATTATATCCCGTAATCCTACTAATATAAACTTAGAATGGACTAGTTTATCCCTTGGGAAATCCAACCGTTATAATATAGTTATAGTCCTTTCTTTTTTTAATTTAGTCCTTTTTACCTTATAGTGCCGGCTTAAGGTTTTATTTATATATTTAAGATTCTTTAATTAAACCTTTATTAAGATAAGTTAATATAAAGCTACCTTTATTACCTTAATAGCTAACTTTAAAGCTTTAATAATAGACTTTAAGAGGCTACTTTAATACCTTTTAATTTATCTTTTAAGGTATTTAGATTAATATTAGGCCTTAATTATTATTATTAAAGTCTTTAAAGCCTATAGTATTAATAGTTTAATAGCCTCCTTAAGGGGTATTAAGGTCTATAACTATATATTAAGCTTTAAGATTACTATTTCTAGAATAAAAGAAGTAAGTCTAGCTTCTTTAAAACCTCTTTAAATATTACTTTTTATAAAAGTAGCTTTAAAAGTAATATAAAAGGCCTAGAAAAACTTAAACTTAGAAATATAAATTATAAAGTATTTAATTAAATACTTTATGTCTTAACTATAAGCCTATTTTAATAGCCTAAAGTACTTAATATTAAAAGGCTATAGTAAATAAGATATATAAACCGGTATATAAAGTGTAATAATTTTATACTCCTTATAATATCTTTTAAAATTAATAAAATAATAGCTTATATAATTATTAAAGATAAGAAAATAATAAATATTAATTAATTAGTTAAATACACTTTAATTAAAGTACTTTAGCTACTTAAGGCCTAGCTTATTATCTATCTATTTATTTTTACTTATTATAATAACCTAATTACCTAGGAGGTTATATTCTTAATATTAATTTATAAGGTAATATTAATCTATATTAATAATAAATAGTATAATTAATTATCTTCCTATATTAATTACTTAGATTATAATAATCTATTTTTAATTTCTAGACTATATTAATTTAGGTCTTCTTTACCTTTCTAAACTAATAATAACTATTCTAATAATTATAATACCTATTATAAAGCTAGTTTTATTAAAGTTCTAGATATTATTTAATTTAATATTATACTTTATAATTATATTCTATATAAGCCTAAACTAGTTATAAATAAATAGTTAGATCTTTATATTTAACTCTTTAATAGTTATATTTTTAAAATAAATATATCTTTAGCTCTAGTTATTACTTAATAAAGTTATAAGCCTAATACTTACTAATAGGTAATATATTATAATTAGTAAGTAGAGAATTAGCTATTTCTTTTATAGAATAAAGTTATAAGGGAAATCCTTATAAATCTAGGTTAAAAATAAATTAAATTATTATCTTTTCCTTTAAATTAATTAGCTTTCTTAAGTTTAGAATAGAATTATATTATAATTAAATTCTCTTTTATTAATAATATAAGGTCTAGTAGAAAACCTAATAAATATCTATAGCGTATTAAAGACTTAATTTTTAGTTATTCTATATAGCCTAAAATATAAGAAGTACCCTAGCCTTATTTAAAAATAATAATATTATAAATAGTTAATAAATATTTAATTAGATAGTAATAATATAGAATAAGGGATTTTTATTATACTTACTTATCTATTGCGCTCGCTTATTAAACATGTTATTTAAATAATTAAAATTACTTACTATACTCTTCTCTAAATACCTCTAGAACTACCTAATAAGTCTTTATATTATACCCAGTCTTATAATATATACTATATCGCTGAATGCCTAGTCTAACCAACCTTCCTTAACTACTATTTTTTAACATTTCTATAATTACTTATATATTAATATCTATCTAATTAATTACTTATAATATATTCTATATAGTTATTAGCCCTCCTTTCTATAGTCTTATTATTTTTACCTTCTAGTAATAGCTTAACATACTATTTATTTCTTTAAGATCTTAAATTTAATTTCTTAATAAGACTATTTTATATATAATTATAATTATTGCCTTTATATTTAACTTAATAGCTTTAATTATTAACTTTAGGGAGCTATTTTTATATTTAGTAATTTATTTAGTAATATATTCAAAGTAAGATTAGGCCTTTTTTACTATCTTTAGGGTCTTTAAATTCTATAGACTTAATAGTTAGCTTGCCTCCCTAGGAGGTATTAGGGTTTATAGCTATATATTAAGCTTTAAAATAATAATTTTTAAATTAAGAAAAATAAGTCTAGTTTCTTTAAAACTTCTCTATATATTATATTTTATAAAGATTATTTTAAAGATAATATAAAAAGCTAAAAAGAACTTAATCTTTAAAATATAAATTATAAAGTATTTAATTAAATACTTTATTTATTATCTATATACCTATTTTAATAGCCTAAAGTACTTAATATTAAGAGGCTAAAATAAGTAAGATATATAAACTAGTATATAAAGTATTATAATCTTATTCTCTTTATAATACTTCTTAAAGTTAATAAAATAATAGCTTTTATAATTATTAAAGACTAAAAAATAATAAGAATTAATTAATTCTTTTTTTATAAATTAATTAAAATATTTAAGTTAATTAAGACTTAATTTATTATTTATTTAGCTATTTTAGCTTATTATAATAACTTAATTTCCTAAAAGGTTATATTCTTAATATTAATTTATAAGGTAATATTAGCCTATATTAATAATAAATAGTAAGATTAATTAACCCTTTATATTTATTATCTAGATTATAGTGATCTATTCTTAATTTCCAGGTTATATTAATTTTAAACTCCCTTTCCTTTTAAAGCCTATAATAACTATTCCAGTATTAATAATAGCTATTATAAAGCCAGTCTTATTAAAATTCTAAATATTATTTAATTAAATATTATACTTTATAATTATATTTTATATAAATCTAAACTAGCTATAAATAATAAATAGATTTTTATATTTAGCTTTTTAATAATTATATTTTTAAAATAAATAGATTTTTAACTTTAGTTATTACTTAATATAATTATAAGCTTAATACTTACTAATAGGTAATATATTATAGTCTATAAATAAAGAATTAGCTATTTCTTTTATAGAATATAATTATAAAGAAAATCCTTATAAATCTAAATTAAGAATAAATTAAATTATTACCTTTTTTTCTATATTAAATAGTTTTTATATTTTTAAGATAGAATTATATTATAATTATATATTATTCTAATATTAATATAAAGTATAATAATAAACTTAATAAATAATTATAGCTTATTAAATACTTAGTTTTAGGTTATTTTAAAGGGCCTAAAATATACAGAGTATTTTACCTTTATTATAAAAGTTTAATATTTTTAGTAATTAAAAAGTATTTAATTAAATAGAAATAATTTAAAGTAAGGGATTTTTATAATACTTAATAGTCTTAACTATTAACTTTAAAAAGCTACTTTTATATATAATAACTTATTTAGTAAGCTATTTAAATTAAAATTAAACCTTTATTAATATTTTAAAAGCTTTTAAAATCTATAGACTAAATATTTAACTTACCTCTTTAAGAAATATTAAGGTTTATAACTTAATATTAAGGTTTTAAATAATAGTTTTTAAATTAAAAAGATAAAGTTTAATATCTTTAAAAGCCCTTTAAATATTACTTTTTATAATAATAATTTAAAAGTAATTTAAAAAACTAAAAAGCATTTAATTTTAAAAATATAAATTATAAAGTATTGAATTAAATATATCATTGTTTAATTATAAGTATTTTTTACTTAGTTATATTACTATTAAATTACTATTGGCTGCCTTTAGTATTTTATTTAGTTACTATAGAAAAGGTCTATTAAGTTATATAATCTTAGTTAATTAATTATAGTAACTTCCTCCTTTATAACTAAAGTATTTTTAAACCTTTAATAAAAAACTTTATTTTATAATATATATAAATCTTCCTTTTATAACTCTAACTTTAATAGTCTCTTTTTAATCTATAAGATTAAACTTTACTAGTTTTTTTAGTTTAAACCCTTAGAGGTTATTATAGATTAACCTAGCCTAGCTAATTAGCTATATAATCTATATTCTATAGCTTGTTTTTATAGTATTAAGAAAGTCTTTCTTTCTACCTTTAAGGTCTCTATCTTCCTATAGCTTTTTAAGTAAGTATATCTTCTTATTAAGCCAGTAACTAATACATGAAGGCATTGTAACCTTGGTGGGGAAGCCGGACCTATAGATAGTCCGTTCCGTAGAGGTCCGAGCTTGGTATGTTTACAAGAGTAATACTAAGCTTGAGTTATTTTAATAGAATTATACCTTATTAGAATACCTTTATTAACCCCTGTACTTAGTAACCGGTATTAGTAATACTAGCTATAATAAAGGCCTAGACTTTTTAAGACTTTATAGCTAAAGATAATAAGAGATAATAGCTTTTAGTTAGTCTTAGTATTTTATTTAATTATTAATAACTTACTAGCCTCTTTTTATAGCTTTTTAATACCTTTAAAGGCAGTATCTTTAATTAATATATTAAGTATAGCTATATTACTAGGCTGTAGCTTATTATAGGTATTTAGCCCTATTTATAGGCTTTAACAGGTAGGTATATTAATTATAATTAATATCTTAACTGTAATTAAGGTTAGCTTTATTAATTTACTTATAAAAGCTAGTAGGTTTACTTCTAGCTTAGTAAGTTACTTAGTAACCTAGTTATAATCTTCTTCTTATTTAGGTATAGGTTAATTAAAGTGGAGTATAAAGAGGGAAAAGTAGCTCTAGTAGTTCTTATAGAGGTTTTTATATTATTAAGAAATAGAGTTATAGTTAATATAGTAGGTAACCTTATTAAATTTAAGATATTAATACTTTTTAGTCTATATAGAGATTACTATTATTAAAAATTCTATAGGTTTAATTAGGATAGCTAGATTTATTTTTTAAAGTTACTATTAAACTTAATGTAAATAGACCCTTTAATTAGTTACTTTATTTCTTAACTATATACCTTTTTTTAATAGCCTAAAGTACTTAATACTAAGAGGTTAAAGTAAATATACTAAATAAGGTAATATTTAAAGTATAATAATATTATATTTCTTATAATATATTTAGAAATTAGCTAATTAGTAACTTTTATAAGTATTAAGAATTAAAAGGTAATAAAAACTAATTCATTAGTTAATTATAGGCTAATTAAAATATTATAGCTAGTTAAGGTGTATTTTATTATTTACCTAGCTATTTTTAATTAAAATTAATATGAAAAAAGTAACTTCTTAACTACTTATATTATTATTATAAGGGTAAAATTTACTTATGATTATAATTAATAGGTTAATTATATAGCCTTTTATATTAATTATTTAAATTACTATGGCCTATTTTTAATTTTTAGGCTAGACTAATTTTAGGCTTTTATACCTTTTTAAACTAGTAATAACTATACTGCTTAATATTATATCTATTATAAAGCCAGTATTATTAAAGTTCTAAACATTATTTAATTAAATAGTATATTCTTTATAAGCTTAAACTAATTATAAATAATAATTAAATGTTTATATTAAGCTCTTTTATAATTCTATTTTCTTTAAAAATATATTTTAAGTTATAATTATTACTTAATAAAGTTAATAGCCTAGTACTTCCTAACTAGTAATACATCACAGTTAATAAGTAGTTAATTTACTATTTCTTTAATATTATAATATTAAAGAGCGAATCTGTAATAAAGCCTGCTAGCCTGTATCCCTAGTGAAGGTGCCTTTACTTTTAGGTGATTTTGGCGTAGTGGTCTTTGCAATAGTTATAAGCCTGGGAGGCCTTATTATAAGGCCTGTAACTTCCACTTAAGAGCTGATTGTTTAATTCCCATTCTAGCTTGTCTTTGTTGAATCCTAGGCTGCTGTAAGTAGATAAAGAGAGCCTAAGCGAGTATTATTTTCATTGAAATCTGAAGTATTTTAGTGAGAAATGGGGGGGGTGTGATAAAGCCTGCTAGCCTGTATCCCTAGTGAAGGTGCCTTTACTTTTAGGTAATTTTAGCATAGCGGTCTTTACGACAGAATCCTTATAAATCTAGATTAAGAATATATTAAACTATAACCTATTCCTTTAGATTACTTAGTTTCTAAGAGCTTAGGATATAATCCTTATAAGTAGGAATACTATAGTATTAGTAATTAAAGGCATTAAAGAAGACATTATAAATCTTAATAGCATATTAAACTTAATTTTAGGTCTACCTAATAGACCTAGAGTATAAAGATAATTTAAGACTCTTTACTAAATTAAGATGTATTATTTGGTTAGAAGTTAATTAATTAGAAGTATTAATATAAGGTAAGGGATTTTTATTCTACATGCTTATTTATTATATATGCTTATTGTACACGTTATAGTAAGTTATAATTTAAAAGTGTAATCTGCAGTAATGGGATTACAGTTACCCTGTACTAAAAGTGTAAGTTTATATATAGTTAGCTGAGTTTAAATGGGGTATATATAGCGTAAGCGCTTTATCCTATTAGGTCGTAATAAGTCTTACCTGTAATAGACAAACCCAACCCTAACACCTTGGTATAATGTAATTTAAAAAAATTTAGGCTCGGACCTTGAATATAGAGCCTGTTAATAGTAATGAAGGCTAGTCCAATCATAATGTCTCAACGTTAAATACTGACTTAGTCCTAGAGCTTCCTAACCTTCTAATCCCAAGTCTAAGTATAACCCCTGTTCGGACACAATCGCCCCCTAAACCTGGTTTTCTCAAGGGGATTGTTTAACTGGAGACAAAACGAAGCAGCAGAGCGAAAGACAGCAATACTTAAAGCAGGAAATAATGTTCAAAGACACGCCAGGAAAGAGGGGAGTTAAAGTAAGACCTGGTTAGAACAACAAATGGTTTATAATTCTATCATAGCTCAAACCCCGGCTCGAGTTCCCAATCGTAAAGAAATCTAGTGCTAATACTCCCACCTTTTAACCCGTTGACCTCAACCCTAATCTCTTCATCTGGCACCAGGTCAATGAAATTGTTATCGAAGACCGCCTTTTGGCCACTCTCGTTGGTGGCGCCCAGAACGACTCCTTTTACTGGTGCGTTTGCCTTGAGGATAACTGCCGAGCTATTGTCCACTACCTCGGTTGTGACCTTCAGCTCAGAAAATAGGTGAAGAAACTTGAGCGGTTCTGGCCAGCTCACCCATCTTGCTAGTGTTTCATTGGACTCAGGGTGATATAGATAAGCAGCCACTACCGTTTGCTCATGATTTGGAATAATGAGGTTCGCCAACAGTTCTGTTGTCTGATTGGCCTTCAGAGTGTACTCCTTGCCGTGGTTTGCCAGTTCGACTGACTTTCCGCTTTGGATATTAAAAGCCTTCAACTCCAAGATAACTTTGCGGTCAGTAAGCTCGCCGTTTACAGCCCAAACGTCGAGCTTTGACTTTTCATCGAGGTAGCCAGTGGTTATGTAAGGTGGCTTCGCTGTAACAACACGCTCGACACCTACTACCGTCTTGGCCAATGCCCTTTTCGTAATGTAATAAGCTGGCTTGGGGTTCATATCCACATCAACTAATGCCCAGCTGGTTCCAGGCCAAATATCGTTGAGCTGCCAGACCAAGACGCCAGCACAATTTTCTTCGCCTTGACCTCTAAACTCACGCCGCCAGCAGTTATAAGCGTATGCCATTGCTTCGGCTTGGAGGAATTGCGTACAATACACAAAGTCTCTAAGTGGATTCATGCGGAAGCGGTAGTTCTCTCCCATATACATTGGGTACCGCCTCTGATGGCCTGGTCCTTTATCATGGGCATCGAAAGTGCGCGATTGTGCATGACGCTCTTTCGGGTTAGTAATGGCGCGATACAATGTACCAAGACTGGGGGCTGATTCAAAGCCAAATTCTGAGATGAATCGGGAGGTATAGGCTTTATAGTCTTGATATGGTGACATTTTGCCATGCCAGACGTTCCAACAATGCGTATCGCCAACGGTAGTATCATTCGATAAGGTACCACCGTAAGGAGAGCTGATCCAGTATGACACATCTGTACCAAATTCGCTGATGACAGCAGGGAGAGTGCGCTCGTAGATTTCACGAGCTGGAAATGTGGTCTTGTTCCATGGACCAGTCGTGTCGCTATAGTCAACTTCCCAGCAACGATCTTCGTCTGCGCACATATAGTCTTCGTTATTGCCACACCAAAGAACAAGAGACGCATGGTATCCCACACGCTTTACTTGCTGCTCTGCTTCGGCTTTGACATTTATAACGAAATCTAGGGAGGCAGGGTAGTTTCCACAGGCGTATAGGAAATCTTGCCAAACCAGGACGCCTTCACGATCACAAATATCATAAAACGCATCATCCTCAACAATTCCGCCACCCCAGACGCGTATCATAGATTGATGTCCAGCTTTTGCAAGCGTAATCCACTCTTGGTACTTTTCTCTCGTGATTCGTGGGAGCATGAAGTCTGCTGGAATCCAGCATGAACCGCCACAGAAAAGACGGATGTTGTTGATCTCGAATAGAAATGATGTTCCTGGGGCATCCTTGAGCGGGTGTTGCAGTAAACGCAGTCGCCTCACACCCAGAGTCTGGCTCTTGGTATGGCCTGGAACGGAAGCTTGGATTTGGTAAAGAAACTGCTCTCCGTACATGAAAGGATACCAGAGTTTTGGATTTGCCAGTTTGACCTGGCACTCAAAAGACCCGGTCGAGGATGTCGTGGCTCTTGCATCGGCTACGACGCCACCTGTCGTGGGATCTGATATCTCGACTAGCACCTTTTTGCTGTTTTCGGGACTCTCGATTTGCCCCTTCACACTGAGTGTTACAGAGCTCAGATCAGCCGAGACGTCCTGAGTTACCCAAAAGTCGTTGACGCGCGACTCGTATGTCTCCAGATATATAGGCTTCCAGGGTCCACAAGTGTTGACAGCCGGTCCCCAGTCCCAACCCCATTGGTATTGTGCCTTTCTCAAGAAAAGCCGTTCTGACCCGCCGTAGTTGACGGCTCGGCCAGTAGGAGTTCTCTTGTAGCCTATTCTATCACGCTCTGAACGAGCAAATGCTGGCGCATTCTTGAATTTCAGCTCGAGTGTCGATGATTCCTTTCTATCTCGAAAAGCTTCGGTGACATCAACTCTGTGCGAAATGTGCATGTTCTTACTGAATAGGATATGGGTGTCATTAAGATACACATCGACTACCGTGTCGAGACCTTCTAAAACCAAGACCGCTCGCTCGGTAGGTGCTAGATCGATGGGGCCGACACGTTGTGTTCGGTAAGTCCAGTCTGCATCGTTGACCCAAAGGCATTTCAGCTCATTGATATCGATGTAGGGATCGGGTATGAGCTTGTGGTGTAAAAGATCGATGTGCGCGACTGTTGGAAATTGGGCGACTGGCAGGTAAGCCGTGGCTGTATCATTTTCTAGAGGGCTGGACTGCTTGAATTCCCAGCCCTGATCCAGGTTGATCCTGTGCAACTTGGGGCCGCGATACAGCATGGTGTTTGCAATAGGGAGGGGTAAAGGTAGGTGGATGGGACAGCTTGAGAGGGTGAATGTTGCGTCTATATACCATATTACCAGCAGCAAGGATGCAATCACTTGTCAGTGGGTGCTGCAATTCACGGTAAGAGATCGGCATTCTCCGCATCATGTCTCTTGCATTAGCAAACGAAACGAAAGGAATTCGTAGCAGTGGTGGAGTTGCATGCCTGGTAGATACGGAGGTATAAAATCCCTCGGTTAAATTGCTTCTAGCGCAGTTGCTCGCGTGGGTCTACCCAAATTAATGGAGAAAACGTGAGTCAAATCCAGTGGCTTGAACATGTTGGATGTGGTAGAGATATGATTATGGCGGGGCTTGTTAACATGGTAAGATGATTTGATTAGCCGTGACTATACTATTCCTTAACTGGTCTGGGCGATACGACCTTTACCAAAACGAGCCCGGCATTGCATAAACCCGACGGCAAGAGGCGGGATCATCCCCTGCATTCCGGATCGGATACGGAGAATCGGTATCTCCGAATGCTGGTGTCATTACCAATTCCATACAGAAAAGGAGCAGAAGGGTAAATATTGGGCATGACACCCCATACCACCGAAACTTCACACTATAGACCCTCCCTCCCTGTATAGTCAAGTATGCTTACATTATCAGAGCGCAAGTGGACCAAGAAAGGCACTTTGAGGGTCGGACAGCTAACGATATTAGTGCAAAGCCATCGGTCTGAATCAGATTGCTGGATCGCAATTCATGGCAACGTCTACAATGCAAGATGGAAACATACATACGCGCGCCAGTGTTCTCCCTGACTAACACTCCACGTAATAGGTTACCAAATTTCTGGATAGACATCCAGGCGGTAAAGCTATCATTCTTCGACACGCTGGTACAAACGCGACGCGTGCTTACCAAGATGTTCATCCAATTGAGCTTCTCGACGAACATCTTACCCTAGGGCAGCTCTTGGGTAAGCTAGAGCCAATACCTGAGGATGATAGTCATGATATGCCCATTCCTGATGTCACGACTGTTAATGTGGCATCAGTACTAAGCATTACTGAGATCGAGCAAATAGCTCTTAAACGCCTCAGTCCCAAGGCTATCTCATATTACGTATCTGGCACTGATGATGAGATCACGAAGATGGCTAACGGGAACATCTTCAAATCGATCTTGCTCCGACCAAGAGTTTTTGTAGACTGCACGCATTGCTCTCTGTCCACTTCTCTTGTTGGGAACAGCGTTGGCTTACCCATCTTCATCAGTCCTGCGGCTCTAGCAAAACTCGCGCATCCTATAGGAGAAGCGGGCATCGCGTCGGCCTGCTCCAGTTTCAACGCCCTTCAAATCATCAGCAAGAATGCATCCATGTCCGTGGCAGACATAGTACAAGCCGGTCCACATGCGGTTTTCGCGTGGCAGCTTTACGTTCTTAAAGACATCAAGGCCACAGAAAGAACGCTGGCTTATGTCAAGAGCATCCCGCAGATCAAATTTATCGTTCTCACGCTTGACGCCCCGTTCCCTGGAAAACGCGAAGCTGATGAGCGGTACAAGGCCAAAGAGATGGCAGGAGGGTCACCACAGGTTTGGGGTACCGAGTCTGCCCTCACGTGGGAAAAGGCTCTTCAATGGCTAAGTATGCATACCGATTTGCCTGTTGTGCTCAAAGGTATTCAGACGCATGAGGACGCTTTTATAGCTTCGAAGTTCCCAATTGTCAAAGGCATCATACTCTCAAATCACGGTGGTAGAGCCCTTGATACAGCTCCTCCTCCCATACAAGTACTACTAGACATCAGGAAGCTTTGTCCTCAAGTTCTTCGTCATTTTGATGTCTTGATTGACGGGGGCATAAGAAGAGGCACAGATGTGGTTAAAGCAATTGCTCTCGGGGCGAAAGGAGTCGGCCTTGGTCGCGCTGCTCTTTATGGCCTAGCAGTTGGCGGGGACAAGGGTGTCCATCGATCTTTGCACAGTATGTTGTGCCATGGCACTTTGCTGGTATTTATGGCAGGTTCACTAACTCAGTCTCGTAGTTCTTGCCGAAGAGACGGTCTCAGCTATGAGACTTCTTGGCGTTAGTTGTTTACAGGATCTCGGCCCCAGACATGTGAGTATTTATCCGACAATCTGGTAAGATTGAAGACTTAATTTTTTACCAAATAGGTCAATACGCTTGCGCTGGATTCTTTACTTTATGACGGAACACCTAGTCTAGATGGGATTATTCACAACTCACGGGGGAAATTGTAGGCGCTAATAGTACTCTCCATGCTTAAAAGAATAATGAATACAGTAATGCTGAGGATGCGACTACTCGTATACATAAACTTAGACCATTTCGTGAATCTACTGGCTTAGAATGCCGTCTGATGCTTGGATTCTCTGATGAACCGGTGTTTTGACAACCTGCCTTAGCACGGCCGTCATAAAATATGAGGGTCATGTGGGCTCATTTCCCCCGCATGATCGGATCCGCCCGTGCAAGGTTTTCCGAGGCCTAAATACGGGAACATGGAATTCCGTGATTTTTTCGGTCTAGTCTGAAGATTCCCCATGGGGTCCAACCTGCAACGTTATTGAGAAACTCAATCTTAATCGGCTTCAATCTATAAGTATCCATAAGTATCTTGTTTCTTTCCGTGAATGAGCTTCAATTGATCAGCACAGGCTCCCGAGATCCGAAGGCTTGTATCAATTGAAAAGATTATCACTTCTTCACGGCAGATCCTACCCAGTTTACCGATCAGAGACAAGATCTGGCATCATGGCAAAAGCAGACGAAGATGACAACCTGCATCAGGTTGAGGAGAAAGGCGAGATGGAGGATCAAATCGAGACATACGCCAACATCATGGCGGAGAACAAGCCAAACCATCGAGGTCCCGGTTACATCAAGCTATACATCTTGGCTTCCCTTGTATTCTTGTGCTCGACCATGAATGGTACGTCCAAACTTCTATGAATATCTATCATAAGCCATCAATGCGCTGACATTTCTCCCCGTAGGATTCGATAGCTCTCTCATGGGATCGATCAACGCTCTTCCGAACTATACCTCATACTTTGGACTCTCTCCGAAAGGCAATGCCAGTACTGGTATCGTTTTTGCCATCTTTCAGGCAAGCATAAATACGAACATGACGGTCGAGGCATAGTATCCTAACTCTCTTAACAGGTGGGCCAGATGTCTGGAGCTCTATTTATCTGGATGACCGATTGGTATGGACGAACGTGGCACATATTCCTTGGCTGCCTTGGCGTATGCCTCGCTACCATCATAACCGCTCTGGCGCCCAACTTACCTACCTTTATTGCAGGACGATTTCTCCTGTCATTCTTCGCTACGTGCGCCCATACTGCCGCCCCGTTGTATCTCGTCGAGATTGCTCCACCAGCCTACCGAGGAACAATTGCAGGAATGTACAATACTTTCTACAACGTTGTACGTAATACGTACCGTCCGATACTATTAACTTTGAAACCTCCTTTACTGATCCCATGTCTTCTCTCAGGGTTCTGTCTTTTCTACTTCGGCTGTTTATGCCTGCCACAAACACCTAGCCCACCACGGTAATTTGGACTGGAAGATTCCCCTGTGGCTTCAAATGGTATGCCCCGGCATCGTTTGTATTTTTATTAAGCTTTTTCCCGAGTCGCCTCGATGGTAAGTTTCTGCCACTCCTGCTTTATACCTTCAGCGCGGTTAGTGTCTTAATTCTTACCCAGGTTGGTCGCCAAGGATCGTCATGCAGAGGCTAAAGACATCATCTCCACCTACCATACGAATGGTGACGCGGATCATCCTCTTGTTAACTTTCAGATGAATGAGATGATTGCGTCTCTCGAAACTGATCATCTGGCTTCGTGGAAGGATCTGTTTGATCTTCGCGTCCTTGTGGAAACTCGCTCCAGTCGGTATAGACTGATGCTCAACATTGCTTTCTCTTGGTTCGGACAATTCAGCGGGAACAAGTAAGTAATGGAACTGCGCCACGGCTAGCAATCGAAAAAAACTGAGATTGTTCTTAGCATTGTATCCTACTATCTGCCAATCATGCTGAGCGGTATCGGCATAACGGACACGGACACCAAGTTGATCCTCAATATTGTGTATGCCGTCATCGGATGGGTCTCCTCCATCATCGGTTCCCGTCTTCACGATATCGTCGGGCGCCGAAAGATGCTCATGACTACCACAGCTGGTATGGCGATTTGCCTCGCTATTGTTGCTGGTTGCGCTGCTGGATACACGGACTATGACAATAATACGGCTTCTACCGTCAGTATTGTCTTTATCTTTATGTTTGGCGCTGTGTTTGCCTGTGGTTTCACTCCAATGCAACCCATTTATCCTGCCGAGGTTGTCAGCAACAAGATGCGTGCCAAGGGCATGGGTACGTTCAAGATAACGGCCGGAGCGGCTGGATTTCTTAACACTTTTGTTGGTCCCATCGCCCTCTCCAGCGTAAGTCATACCAGCTATTGTATGGTGTTCTTGTTCACTAATAACTTCCCACCCAGATTGGTTACTGGTTCTACGTCTTCTTTGTGTTCTGGGACATGTTTGAACTGGGCTTCATCTACTTCTTCTTTGTGGAGACCAAGGGATTCACTTTGGAGGAGCTTGATATGGTCTTTGAGGCCGAGAATCCCAGAAAAGCCAGTATTGAAGCTGTTAAGGCGAGGAATCATATTGCTCGGGAGAGAACGTCAACTGCTTAAATGGAAATAAAGAGGGGAACAATATGCACACTCTAAGCTGGCTCGAACAAAGTCCGAGGCCTTTTTACATACGTAGTGTTTGAACAAACAACATCTACATGAGTCAGAATATTGACGGATAGGTTGACTCATGGCTCAGCAATCAATGGCAGAGCACATATGAAGTTAGTGTAACTCCGTAGACCTCAAAGCATAACATATAAGCTATATATCATTATTTAAATACATTACACACACGCTTTTCACTTCATCTTTTGTTAAAGCTCCATATAGTCAGAAACCTTATTTTCTACTTAGTTCTTTCCTGTCTAGGGTACAACTTCATCAACAGCGAGATCTTACGAGTGACACGTGACATACCCACGATAGATATTCTGGCCTCAGGCATGCCTACAAAAAACATGTTGGAATCCCCACACAACTATACCGCCACTAATGAGCTTATTCAAACTCCAACACTTGTATATAACCCTGCTGCACCTTCACCTACAGACGAAGATCCGATTATCATCTGAATGAGATAAAAGACCCTGACCAGCCATGTTCCACATGTTTCAAGGTCAGGTTTTATCAGAGGCCACACCTACAGCTGTCAGCACCCAACAACCGCCACGCAAAATCAATAGATCGTGCTCGGAGTGCACTCGCCGAAAAGTAAGATGCGATGGCGGATATCCCTGCGCAAGTTGTCAATATTATCAAGTCCCTCAAGATTGTGTGTATAGACAGAGAAGTATACGCCAAACTACCAGCAAAAGGTAAACTCCAGGCCCATCCATCATCCTGGTCTCTTCGATTCCAATTTCCAGCTACTCAATCTGTTATCAAGTTTGCTGATACTGTTGAAGCGCCATAAGGCAAGCCACAGATACTGTACGGCGTCAAGCTGGAGTCTTGGAGCTTCTCTTCCCCAATTGTTCTTTGGATGAATTGATTGGAAAAAATCGAGATGAACTCTTCAGTCTTCTATCCCTCGACACTCAAGACTGTGAGCGATTTGAGCTGCAAGGTGATCAGGCACAAGCCGTGATATCACCAACTATTTCCGGGGAATTAGAAGAAGCCCATGAATCGTCTTCTGATGAGCTCGAGAGTGAGGAATCAGGTCAAGGTAGACACTGGAACGAGCCAGCACAGAACCCGAGAACTGTTGCAGCTAGCGACGACATCAATGCAATAAACTTGGCTGGTGGCAAGCATCGCCGTTCTTATCTAGGTGTCACGTCCGTCAGCGCCGTTCTCAAGGCGCTTTTTAGATTATGTCCAGCTGCAAAAGTCCACACCGTCGAACAGTCAAAGACGTGGCCCGAGGTTCAAGCCGAGGACTCGCTATCTTTTCTTCCCAATCCATCCTATAATGCTCTGCCTACACCCAACTGGCTACGAGAGCAGCGCCATATCGGCTTCTATTTTGAGCACATTCATGCCATTACTCCCTTGTTAAACGAAGACTCTTTCAGAACCACCTTCACTGCTGGTACCCGCCAGGCTCGATCATGGCTTGGTTTACGCAACATGGTTCTTGCACTAGGTTCCATTGCCTCTGGCAGCGATAGCACGCACATCCAGTATTACAGTCAAGCCAGACAATTTCTCGATTTCGATTCACTTGGGACCGGTAATCTCGAAACTCTACAATCCCTATGTCTTTTGGGTGGGTATTATCTCCATTATCGAAACTCCCCTAACATGGCATATGCAATTCTTGGCGCAGCTCAACGCTTGGCTATTGCTCTAGGCTTGCATCGAGAGTCTTCAGCTCGTGTCGATGACCAAGATCCAGAAGCAAATCAACGTCATTTGGTCCGGTTGGAAACACGACGGCGGGTCTGGTGGAGTCTCTACTGCCTTGATACATGGGCCAGCATGACTTTTGGTCGCCCTACATGTGGACGGCGGGATACCAGCACTTGGAACACTGCGTTGCCCAGTGCCTTCAATCTTGAAGACTATGCTGCAGTTTCTCTCAAAGCCAGCGTTCAGTTTTGTCATATCGGCAATCGTATTCAACATCGATTTGCTCTATCCACCCGAATCAGCATAGAAGAAGCCCAGGGTTTCGATCGCGAGTTGCAAGACTGGTACGATTCTTTACCTCCCATCATCAAAGACACGAATAACACGCCACCTCGCATTACTGTTGCACGTGAATTCCTACGTAACAGATATTACAACGTGCGGCTAATTTTATCTCGGTGTTTTCTGCTGTACCTAGCATATGAAGACACGAAAAAACACCCTTTGGGTCAGTCCGAGTTGCAAATGGCTGAAATGTGTGGCAACATTGCAACTGAAGCCATTGATGCGATTGCGATTCACTGGGTTCCCAACCGAATTCAGGCATGGAACTCTGCCTGGTATCTATTCCAGGCATGCACTGTACCCCTTCTCTCTCTCGCCATAGGGAGTTCACTAAAGCTGGGTGGCACCGAAACAGACCCTCTTGAGGCTTGTCATACGAACTTGAACAAAGCGCTAGAGATTTTTTCTGAGATGAAACCGTGGATGCGAGCATCTGATCGTGCTCCAGATATGGTTGCAGTCTTATTTCAGGCCGTATCAGAGAACGCCGAGGGTATTAGACGGACGCCATCCTTAAGCGACGGCGGTTTACATCTATTTGGGTGGGCAGACGAGCAGTTAATTGATATAGATTGGAGTGCGCTTCTTGCGGAGGACATGATGTCGCAGAATCTGTTCTAGCAGCCCTAGCATGTTATGTTTCAACAAAGGAATCTGTAATGATATACAATATTGGCTCATGACCCCTGTTTCGCCATGTGTGTTTTAACACAATCACCTACCTATGGGAGAATCTATGCCATTATCATGTCAGTCTTGTGACCCCTTGAGTGGCATCATGCTTCTAATGCTAACGAGGAGATGGAAGCCCGCCCTAATCCTACCCTGACTTTACCTTGACTTACTCAGGTAGGAGTTCCACGCGAGATGCAGCTAGCATTCCAATCAAACCCAGACTCCTCTTCAACACAGCGCCGGAAGAACCCAGTGGTAGGAGTGGAAGTTTTTTGTTCCTGGTTGTGTTTAATAGCGCTGAATAAATTAGCTGAGTTCGTAGGAATGTCCAGGCTCTGCTTGCTTAAAGTTTAGCGCCAAGGAGCCCAGATATTGCGTGCGCTCTCTCCGGGTTTGTAACATGTTTCGTTATATAATGCAGATTCGGAGAAACCACGGGTGTGGAAAGGTTCACGCGGGAACACCTAGGTTTCGTCGCTTACCCTGGTGCAGTATTGCTATCCTCATTATTATATTAAGGAGGGTTTAGAGTAGAATGGAGCTATTATAGGCTTTGTTTATGGAATCTCTATTATCGGCTGGAATGGAAGGACTATCTTACTACTAATAACATTCTCTACGGTATGTAACTAGTTAATAAGCTAAGTAGCTATTTAGATATTAAAATACTTATATATATTATTTACCTTAGTAAGTCTTAGGATATTTCTATTTAGTCAAGCCAGGCTAAGATTAAGAATATATAATAATATAAAATTATAATGTTATGAATCTCTTATTTAGGTCTTAAAAACTGGGTTAGTTATTAATTACTCACTATTTATTAGCCAGTATAATTATATTCTTCTTAGTTATATTACAGTTTAAATACTATTAAGTGCCTTTATTACCTTATTATCTTACTATAGGAAGGTTTATTATTCTACCTAAAATACCCTTAATACCATTAATAAGCTTACTATAAATAATCCTATAGTTAAGGCATAAAACCCTTTATATATTATAATTACTACTAATTAAGGTAGGGTTTAAATTTAATAGATTACTGTATTAATAGCCTAAATCCCTATAAAATCTATAATATTTATAGATATAATATAAGATCTAACCCTAGAGAATACTAAACCTACCTTAGCTAAAATAGAAATAACCCTTATAATACTTAAATATAAATATAAAATCTAATAGAGGATTATTAAGCTTAAAGTGGAACTATATAATTACCCTAATGGAAAACTACCCTATTACTAAGAGAGATTCTATTAAGAATTCTATAAATCTAACTTAAGTAATAGGGAAAATATTAAAGTTATTAATATTATTAAACTATTATTATTAATAAATATATATAAATATAATAAGTAGCTTTATAATCTTAAATATACCTTTTAAAAAATATAAAAGAAATTTTAAAAGAACTATAAAAAGATTATCTTTATAATAGGTAATATAGACCTTAAAGGCTATATAGATTAGAAATAATACCTTAATAAATAACCTTTAAGTTATAAAAAAGAACTTAAAAATAATTAGAAAGTATTTATAGAATAATCCCTTACTTTTATTAAGGATTCTAAAAATTAAGAAATCTAGATAATAGAATAGTTTAAAAAGGCTTAATAATAAATTAATTAATCCCTATAAGACTTTTATAACTATCTTACTTTAATTAAAAGATATCTTCCTAAAGAAAACCCTAAAACCTAGGCCTTTTATTTCTATGACTTTAAGAGGCTGGTAGTATGAGGTTGGGGTTAGGTATAGGTTCAGGTTAGGAAATAGGGTAAAAGGCAGGGCAAAAGGTAAAGCAAAAGGTAAAGTAAAAGGTAGGTTAGAAATAGGCTAGAAGTAGGCTAGAAATAGCTTAGAGAATTTAACACTATATAGATAGGGTTAAATAAGGCCTACGAAGGAAGGAAAAGTAAATAAAGTCTATTATATATATATTATTATATATATAATATACATTATCATTATTATATATATTATTATATATATAATATACATTATCATTATTATATATATTATTATATATATAATATACATTATCATTATTATATATATTATTATATATATATATAATAATTAGAAGGAGAAGAGAAGAGGGAGATAATAACTATTCCAGGTAAGTCTATATTTATACCCTGGGGTATAAAATTAATAGCTTTAGATATTTATATAAAGTAAGTAAAACTAGATATTTTCAACCCTAGGGTAAAAACTAAATAGGTTATTATTATTATTTAGAAAAGAAAGCCTATAATTTTTAACCCTAGGATATAAATTAATATCCAGTAAGTCAAGTCTCTTAGGAAAGGTATTATTATATTATATTTTTATACCCTAAGATATAAAAACTGAAGTTATTAATCTATAATTAAGGTAATTTATATAATTATAATTATAATAATCTTTCCTTTCCTATTATATACTATAATATCTTAGTATATATTATATAATATAACTACAAGATAGTAGTAGAATGCTTCCTTAGAAGGGAAACCAGTAGGCTTTACTTCTCTATATAACTATAAAGGATTATAGATATAATAAAGATAAGCTTTATATAGCAGGATTAGTATTGATAATTATCTATCTATATAAGTATTATTACTAAGGTAGGTATTCTCTATAAGAAGATAATTAGAATAATAAAAGTTAATGCTATTTATTTATATATAGTACTATAGGGGGGGAAGCAGACTTATTTATAAATTTTTAAATAATAAGGAGGCACCCCTATAAAAGCTAGTCTATACTTAGCCTAACCTATATATTATTAGTAATATTACATATTATATATTTATTATATATATAAGGTAAAGAAAGATAAATAAATATATATATAGCTAACTTTTATAGTAAAAAGGTTATTATTTACTTAAGTTTATAGAAGAATAATAGGGTTTAGGGGATAAAGTGATATAGAATATTTAACTATATCTTTCTATAGTAATAAATCTAACCACTGAACTATATAGAAAACGAAAATAAAGGTATATATCTTAACATACATCGTGAATAATAGATAATAAGGGTAGCTTAACCGGGATTATACATTTACTTCTAGCTATTTTAAGTTAAGTCAAGCTTTTTTAATTTATTAAAGTTTATAATATAACCCTAAAGACCTTTTAATTCTAGCCGACCTAGCTTTAGCTTTTAATTATAACTGGCTTATACATCTACCTCTCTATATCTATTTACATTTATTATTAAAATAAGGCCCTGCCTTTCTTTATATCCCATTTAGTAAGATCTATTGGTTTATTCTAATATAATACTAAGCTCTAAGTTAAGGGAGATCTAGTATTATTAGACTATTTCTTAATAGTAAAGTAATTATTAAAGAACTTTATTAGGGTTAGGGTTAGGGTTAGGGTTAGGGTTAGGGTTAGGGTTAGGGTTAGGGTTAGGGTTAGGGTTAGGGTTAGGGTTAGGGTTAGGGTTAGGGTTAGGGTTAGGGTTAGGGTTAGGGTTAGGGTTAGGGTTAGGGTTAGGGTTAGGGTTAGGGTTAG